>CP139506.1:210826475-211453494 GCA_021014915.2 Artemisia tridentata subsp. tridentata | reverse complement strand
TAGGGCAACACCCACTAAGATGTAAAAACTATAAATACCCCCTCCCTTGATGGGAGAGGGTGTTGGTTCTTGATTAAACAAAGTTCATTATTCACATACAAGTTCCATCCATTCTCTCTCTCTCTCTCTCTCTTACTTTCTCTCTCTAGCTTATACGATCTATACCTAGTAACAAAGACAAATTAGGGATCCTACAAGTGGTATCAATCGACTAGGGGTGTTTAGGTTGTGTTTTAGTGGCAAAGTTTTCATTTATTCTGGTTTTTATCTCATTCGTACCCCACGGATTCTATATCTTAAAATTCGAATTTTTGAGGTTAAAAATAAAAAAGGTTGCAACTTTCCATTAGATTAGATAGTATTAAGGTTAGTTTAGTGGTTACTTTGGATTAAATTCATTGTTCTAAGTGATTTTAAGAGTTTCAAAAAATCTGCAAAGTTACGAATTTTTTCGAGTATTCAAAACCCTTTTTCACCGAGTAGTGTTATCCGAGTAGGGTTATCTGAGTAGTGTTATCTGAATAGTGTTATCCGAATAGTGTTATCTGAATAGTGTTATCCGAGTAGTGCTATCCAAGTACGGACATTCCGAGTAACTATCTTTTATTAACATTTGGAAACATCACTCTGTCTGAATACTGGGTTGATTCCGAGTAAGACATTTCCGAGTACGGAACGGCTACCATTAAATATTATTCTTTCAAGTAGAAAAGAAACTCTGACCAAATTTCACCAACACTCGAGTATTTATCCTCCGAGTAGAAGACAAAGAATTTCTCCGAGTATCTACATCAGTACACATAATTAAACATTAACACTTCACACCTAAATCATCCTTAAAAGATCAATATCATTGTTACTACTATGTCTCAACCACCTTACTTCAACTATTCTTATCCTCAGCAACAGAAGTATCCTCAACAACAGCAATATCCTCAACAGCAGTCGTATCCTCAACAACAACTATTCATGCAACAACATCAATTCTTCCCACAACAACAATTCCCTCAACAACAACCATACAAACAACAACAAATGCAATCTTACCCACTTCCTGCAAAACAACCACATTGGTTTAATCAAATGTGTTAGGCCATCAGCAGTCAACAATCGAGACATGAAGCTGGATCACTTGACACACCTCCTATGCTCACTCCTGGTAATTATGTTCAATGTGCAATTCGATTCTTAAGGTTCATAGAACTCAAGAAACCACATAGGAAATATATGAAAAAGGCTATCATTGAAGGTCCATTCCAAATGCCAACTACAACGGTTCCTGGAGATCCAAATTCTATTCCTCCAAGAGAAGCAACTGTGACCCCAATTCCTAATGCTCGACTTACTACAGAGCAAATACTACATCGTGAAGTAAATGAACTTGCAATGTCATACATTCTTCAGGGAATACCTAATCCAATTTTTTGAAGCATTGATGCTCAGAAAACAGCTAAGGATATGTGGGAACATGTTCATCTCTTAATGGAAGGCACTGAACTAAACCAAGAAGACATGGAATCTAAACTCTACCACGAATATACAATGTTCATGATTGAATTAGGAGAGTCACTTGAGTCTTATTACCATCGGTTCACAAACATCATCAATGACTTGGACAGACACAACATTGTTTTACCCAGGATTGCAATCAACACAAAGTTTCTCAACTGTCTTGGTCCTGATTGGCAAAAATATGTCACGTTTGTTCATCAAGCAAAAAAACTACACAATGCATCTTATGGGTTATTGTATGATTATCTGAAGCACCATCAGTCTGAAGTTGACAAAGATCGAGTTCTTCGTGGTACTTATTCACATTCTACAACTCCAAAATCATTCGCACTGATAGCTCAATCTCACTTTGCTCCACCTCCACAGTCAAACCATGCTTATGTCCAACAGCAACATCACTTTAACTATCCTCAACAAACCTCTTCGACTCAACTCATTTCATATGAAACGACACAGCAATCAACTGACAATCAACTTGTTCTCTATGACAACACGGATACCATGTTCTACACAAATATAAACAGTGACGAAGATGATGCATTCTACTCTTTGAATGAAGGATTTGCAATCATTGCTCATGCTTTCAGCAAATTTTCTAACAAATCCAACAATCGTCTCCGCAATTCATCCAACACAAGGAATCAAGCTGTTGTACATGATGAAGCGAAAAGTGTACCGCTTTTAAGGGGTCATTTAAGCCTTAAATCGTATTTATTTGATCAAATATCGCCCTAAATCGTTCCTTTTGTCATTTTAGGTACTTTTGAGGAGAAATCTGGAAAAGGAGGCATTTTGGACGTTTTTGGAGCATTAAAGTGAAGAAAACGGCAAAGTCTCAAAAATCGGCTAAAAGTTACTCTTGACGGCGTCATAATTTACTCTTGACGGCGTCATGCCTTGGCAAGAAAAGTTGGACGTGAAATTTACTCATGACGGGCCAGTGAAAATAGCATGTGAATTCTGACGGCGTCACGCTTTAACTTGATCAAGGGCGTCACGGCTTAAATCATAAGGGGACGGCGTCACGTTATCGGTTCGACGGCGTCAAGCCTTGATAAGCCAGAATGGATTTTTGAAGAGCTAAAGAGGGACGGCGTCAAGATGGTCATCCGGGAACCCTAAAAGCGGCGAGGTGACGGCGTCACAATCCATAAGGTGACGCCGTCAGATGTCAAAGTCTATATATAGTTTTCTAATTTTTTGTCATTAAGGAGAGCTTAGTGTGTGGAATTTTGGGATAAAACCCTAGGACGATTTTAGCTCCTTTTTCAGGGCTTTTTGCCTTGAGATCTTCCATGTTTCATTGAAAGATAAGTTATCAATTAATCATTCAATATGTCTATGTGTTGTTTGATTCTATCTTATTCTTGTCTTTTGTTTAACATGTTAGGCTAATTTTATCTTGTGTTTGCTTAGATCTAATGAAACCTAGCTATTGATTATTGGTTGTTAGTGTGTTGTTAGTTGTATTGGATGATTGTTTATCTATGTTAGGCTTAAGAAAACTGGCTAACTTCCTATTCGGTAACTTGCTTGAACGTCTTAAGAAACATGAACCAAATGCGTACTAAAGGTTTTTATGGTTGTATTTAATGCACAAGCGAATTCTAGTGATCCCATGTTAGGAGCTTCCTAGCCGGCTCGACATAGGAGTGAAGTAGGAGCTTGTAGAGTTTGGGGAAGTAAGTACGCCACCCCACGAATGGTATTAAGGAATACACCCGTCATCCACGCGACTAATATACACTAATTAACCGGTAAAAGATAGTTAGGGAGTAAGGAAATCTAAGTAAACACATTTCTCCACACATAAGTTTCTCACCACATTTTCATTTTAGTTATTTATTTTATTGCATTCGTAGTAATTTGGGTTAGTTGACTAGCAACTAATTCCGCCCACTCCTTCAAAACCGAGATTTTACTTGCTTTCATAAAAATATAAAAACATAAAAAAGAATCTTCCTCAACCCTTAGACCTAATTAGAGTAGCCTTTCATACCTAACGAACACTATTCCCTGTGGAGAACGATCAATCCCCCGTACTTACCACTACACTATACTACATCGGTCAGGTACACTGCCTGGTGGGGTTGTAAGCCTCTTGAGATCCCTCGAGAGGTAAAACCTGTTGTAAGGTTGCAAAACCCACGCATCAAGTTTTTGGCGCCGCTGCCGGGGAATAGTTATTGTTTAGGTTGAATTTTTATTTCTATTAGGTCTACTCACTAGATTCCTTTCTAGTGAGATTTTTATTTTATTTTTCTAGGTTTTCTTTAGTCTATCTATTTTCTTCGTGTCTTTGTTCGTAACCATACCATCCGACATCATGGAAGATGGTAATATCCTTAACCCAAACAACCCACCACCACAACAACCACCACCACCTCCTAGAGCCCGTACTTTAGGAGAGTATTCCCGTCCTAGCCACCACGGCTATCGAAACACCATTGAGCTCACTCAAGGAGCCAATATCACACCCTTGCGATCCGACACCATCCGGTTGGTGCAAAGCGGATGCGCATTCCATGGACTTCGTTCTGAAGATCCTAATCAACATCTCAAGGACTTTCTTAAAATCGTTGATTCTATAGACCTTGATGTTGCCACTCGAGAGACGACCCGATTGCGTCTCTTTCAATTCTCTTTGCGGGACCAAGCTAGTCAATGGCTAGAACGTCAACCCGCAGGATCCATCACCTCCTGGGATGATCTCACTACTCGTTTCCTTGCTCAGTTTTTCCCACCGGGAAGAACTACTAAGCTAAGGAATGATATCTTGATGTTCCAACAACGTCAAGGCGAAACTCTCTACGAGGCATGGACTCGATTCAAGGACTTACTCCAAAAAGTCCCTCACCATGGCATAGAACTTTGGCTCCA
Source organism: Artemisia tridentata subsp. tridentata (assembly GCA_021014915.2). Classification (NCBI taxonomy): domain Eukaryota; kingdom Viridiplantae; phylum Streptophyta; class Magnoliopsida; order Asterales; family Asteraceae; genus Artemisia; species Artemisia tridentata. The sequence continues at coordinate 211,449,102 of CP139506.1, read as the reverse complement.
AGTCCAAATCTTCTATGACCATATCAATCTCTCCACGAGGCAAACCATTGACCAATCGGCCGGTGGTAAGCTACGTGATCTAAGTGCGGAACAATCATGGGCTCTCCTAGAGGATCTTGCTCTTTATGACAACGAAAGTTGGAGTGATCCCCGTGATTTGAATAAAACGGTCAAGGCAATATCTTTGCCTTCTAACAATTCAAGCACTTCCGACCGTAGGATCATAGAACTTGAAGACCAAGTCAAGTTTCTCATGAAATCCTACGAGGCTCCTAAACCTTCAAGCCAAGTGAACAAAATCACTTCTTCATGTGAGTTATGTAGTGGTCCCCACGACACTCGTGATTGCATGGAACTCCCCGAACAAGCTTTTGTGGACTACGCATCCTCGCGTACCGACGGAGCGGGAGATAAGTGGTACACTTTCAAACCCGAGCCAAACCATTACGGTGATTCATACAACCCCTCATGGAAAAATCACCCGAACCTTAGGTGGAAACAAAACCAAAACACACAACAACCCAATTCTTCCAACCCACCTAATCGTTTCCAATCAAGCGGTTCCAACTCGAACCGTACTTTCAACAACAATCCTTCCGGCAATGGTAGTACCGATAACTTTGAAGGATTGATGTCTCAATTTATGGCATCTCAAGAAGCTCGTTTAGCCAAGTTTGAAGCCGAATTCAATCAACAACAAACGGAGATGACCAATAAAATTGACAACTTGTTGAAAGCTCTCCATAACCAAGTGTTATCACCTCCACATAAGGACGCTAGGAACACAAATAGCGGACCCCAAGTAAAAGACCCCTCTTCATCCAAACACGTCCACTTTGTCAACATTGTCACTATTAAACCAATTGATAGGAATGAGGATAATAGTGAACCTAAGGATGAGGATAAGAAAGTCGAGGTTGATAAGGAAGTTAAGAAAAGTGAAGTTGAGGAAGTAGATAATGATGAGGACTACTTCAATAGGCTACCTACTAAGGAAGAGCGCGCATATCATACAAACTTATTCGATGACCCCGAGGCACCATACTTCCTAGGTAGACCAATCATAGAAATAGGCGACCCTTCTAATCTCAACATACCATGCAACATCGGACATCTACATGTGTGGAAAGCTTACATCGACCTTAGATCACCCATAAACATCATGACTAGAGCCCACTACAACTTGATAATGAAGAATCAACTTGGGTATAGGATGTTCCCTGACAAGGGTTGGATGAGTAACTTCACGGGAAGAGTTAAGGGATTACCGGTTTATGTAGGAAACTTCACCTATGTCACCGACTTTGTAATTGTAGAAGATATCCGCCCAATAGTCGATGCATCCTTAACTCAAGTGGTTTTTGGAAAACCATTTGTTGAGGTCTCTAGAATGACTTATGAACCTTCCTTAGGGATTGTTAGATTTAAGGATGAGACCGATGAAGTAAGCTACCAAATGCCATATAAGATAGAACAATTCCAACACTTGTCAAATGTTGAGAAGGAGCTCAAGCAAGCGGTCTACTATAGGAATGATGAGGATAGAAGTAAAGGAGTAGACTATGTTATGGAAAGGATATTCGGTTTCTACAAGGATTGTTTGAAATTAGGACCGGAATATAAAACCGGGAAGGAGAATGGCCTAGGAACCGTGACTGATGATGGAGTCACGTAATGTACGTGACTTTGAGTCTAGCTACAAGACTCGTTAATAAAGAAAAGCGCTTCTTGGGAGGCAACCCAAGCTTTATTTTATTTATTTGCTTTGTGTGTTTATTTATTTGTTTGTTTGATTTTATTTGCCGTATGTGTGTTTAATTTTTATTAGTATTGATTCATGTTCAAAAGTAATTTGTGAAAATGCTTTATGTTGTTTTTAACTTCGTCTTAACTACATATAAAGGTATTTTGCAAAAGATAAGTGTAAGGGAAATCTAAATCGGTTTATTAGAACACAAATGAACATGAATCATAATAATAATAAATTAGCATACATATTCGTATGTGTTTGAGTCAAATGCTTGTATCGAGTCATAATGATGTTTTGCAGGATTTCCAGGAAGTAAGGTAAAGGTTTTTCCAAAAATTTTCCGGAAACTTAAAATGAAAATTTTTGTCAGGTCATTTCTGACGGCGTCAGGGGTTATAACCTGACGGCGTCAGATTTAATTTCCAGAAATTTTTGAAAGTTTTGTTTTTAAAAAAAGTTTTTAATAAAATCTCCAACTTATAATCTCCAGGAATCTGCAAAGTTATCATTCCACAAGCATTATATCCTTATATATAGATTTTTCCCGCCGATGTTATGCAGGTTTTCGTGTTTGTTTTCTCAGGTTTAACAGGTTATTTTGGACAAGGAAATGTTTTGAATCAAGCTTATGGCGATGCATTAGTCATGGAGCTTCAACATTCTCTTTGGAGGAAGATTTAACCGTGTAATTTCATTATCCACCGAGCGAATCAGGGGAGTATTTGATTTCATTCTTTTACTTTATGCTTTTACATCTTGTTACTTGAACATTGGGGACAATGTTCATCTTAAGTGTAAGGGGAGGGTAAAAGTACGATTTTAGAGAATACTATTGCGCTTGATTTTTGTTTGTTTGATGGTAGATGTGTAATAAAACTGAGAGAAATACTTGTTAAGGTAATTTTAGTGCCAAATTTAAAAAAATTTACAACATATAGGAGTGAAACTTTGATCTTAATGAGCGTCTCACGGATAGGAGTTATATGACTAGCACAAAAAACCGTACCACTAAAAATTTTCCACCCCAAATATGTGAGGTTCGCCCCTAGAATTGGTAGGAAAAGCATCTATGCTATGATGTGTGTACCGGTAGCACTTAGATTCTAGAACTTGCGTTAGGACCATTCCGAGGCCACAAGTGAGACTACATTCGTGTAGTTAGATTTACTACATGATAAGAGGCATTAGGATTAACCCATTGTTTTACACCTGTGTTTTTGTTATAATTACTTTGGCTACATTGGTCAAGTAATTCTCCCACACCCTTTGCGTTGTACTCATTTTTAGTACACGATACCCCTAGTACACCCCTCCGAGCCTATCTTTTCGTTTCGACCTTTAAGCATTTTACTTAAAGGAAGAATTTGTTACACCCCACTAAAATATACACCCAAATCGCCTTAGCCTACCTTGTATGCACTCATCTTTAGTGCATTATTGTTACAACATTTGTTTAAACCCAAGTTAATTATCTAGTTGATTACATGGTTGCTAAGTCGAGTCATATCCTTGTACATATTGTTTTGGGACGATTGGGACTCATGGGTAAAGTACTAGTGTAATGGAGTAATGGGGAAGAACATCATTTATTACCCCCATATGTGTTAAATATTTTAAAAGTACTCCAAGTTTTTCAATTATCTTAATTCGAGTCATTAGATTAGTATTTGTAAAGTTATGTAAAAGTTCAAGTGTAAGGGGAATGCAATGCCCCTATGATGTATTATTTTGGATGGTAGGGCAAAAGTGTATGCAAAAAAAAAAAAAAAAAAAAAAAAAAAAAAAAAATGAGAAAAAGAAAAATAGAAAAAACATACGGACTACCATCCCGTTTTATTTTATGTTTATTTTATGTTTTTGTTATTTTGTTATTTCGTTTCTAGCTTAAGATCGAGTCTAGTCTTGACTTAGCAACATTGTATAGTACATGTAATTGATCAAGATTTTTAACTCGCCACCAGTAAAATATCCCGTATCCAACAAAACCGTGTTTTCCTTTTCCCTACACCTAACGTTACAACCCATTTAAAAGCCCTCTTTGATAGTTTATCTTTGGTGCTTACGCCTAGTGGAGGAGGTTTTCGATCCTTTCCCAAGCCTATGGTAATCTATTTGCTATGACAGGTAGTGAGAGATATTATCCGTTTTCATTTATGAGATTTATTTTGATAACACTTGAGAGATGTGAGTATCTAAACACTACTTGTGAGGTGCTAGTTTGTAATCTCCGTGCTTATTATGATTAAAGTGGAACGATTATTTGTTGTAATTACTTTTATATTAGCGTTAAATGACCCCTAACTTGTATTTTGATTAGAATAAAAGCGCATTTGCTTGAGGACAAGCAAATCTCAAGTGTAAGGGTATTTGATGAAGCGAAAAGTGTACCGCTTTTAAGGGGTCATTTAAGCCTTAAATTGTATTTATTTGATCAAATATCGCCCTAAATCGTTCCTTTTGTCATTTTAGGTACTTTTGAGGAGAAATCTGGAAAAGGAGGCATTTTGGACGTTTTTGGAGCATTAAAGTGAAGAAAACGGCAAAGTCTCAAAAATCGGCTAAAAGTTACTCTTGACGGCGTCATAATTTACTCTTGACGGCGTCATGCCTTGGCAAGAAAAGTTGGACGTGAAATTTACTCATGACGGGCCAGTGAAAATAGCATGTGAATTCTGACGGCGTCACGCTTTAACTTGATCAAGGGCGTCACGGCTTAAATCATAAGGGGACGGCGTCACGTTATCGGTTCGACGGCGTCAAGCCTTGATAAGCCAGAATGGATTTTTGAAGAGCTAAAGAGGGACGGCGTCAAGATGGTCATCCGGGAACCCTAAAAGCGGCGAGGTGACGGCGTCACAATCCATAAGGTGACGCCGTCAGATGTCAAAGTCTATATATAGTTTTCTAATTTTTTGTCATTAAGGAGAGCTTAGTGTGTGGAATTTTGGGATAAAACCCTAGGACGATTTTAGCTCCTTTTTCAGGGCTTTTTGCCTTGAGATCTTCCATGTTTCATTGAAAGATAAGTTATCAATTAATCATTCAATATGTCTATGTGTTATTTGATTCTATCTTATTCTTGTCTTTTGTTTAACATGTTAGGCTAATTTTATCTTGTGTTTGCTTAGATCTAATGAAACCTAGCTATTGATTATTGGTTGTTAGTGTGTTGTTAGTTGTATTGGATGATTGTTTATCTATGTTAGGCTTAATAAAACTGGCTAACTTCCTATTCGGTAACTTGCTTGAACGTCTTAAGAAACATGAACCAAATGCGTACTAAAGGTTTTTATGGTTGTATTTAATGCACAAGCGAATTCTAGTGATCCCATGTTAGGAGCTTCCTAGCCGGCTCGACATAGGAGTGAAGTAGGAGCTTGTAGAGTTTGGGGAAGTAAGTACGCCACCCCACGAATGGTATTAAGGAATACACCCGTCATCCACGCGACGAATATACACTAATTAACCGGTAAAAGATAGTTAGGGAGTAAGGAAATCTAAGTAAACACATTTCTCCACACATAAGTTTCTCACCACATTTTCATTTTAGTTATTTATTTTATTGCATTCGTAGTAATTTGGGTTAGTTAACTAGCAACTAATTCCGCCCACTCCTTCAAAACCGAGATTTTACTTGCTTTCATAAAAATATAAAAACATAAAAAAGAATCTTCCTCAACCCTTAGACCTAATTAGAGTAGCCTTTCATACCTAACGAACACTATTCCCTGTGGAGAACGATCAATCCCCCGTACTTACCACTACACTATACTACATCGGTCAGGTACACTGCCTGGTGGGGTTGTAAGCCTCTTGAGATCCCTCGAGAGGTAAAACCTGTTGTAAGGTTGCAAAACCCACGCATCAAGCTGTTGTACAAGATGGACGGGTTGAAATTCAGAATCGTGCTTATGGAAGAACTGGATCAGGGGGTTTTATGGGAAATTCAGTAAATGGACAACAGTTTAATGCTGCTAGTGGAAGTAGGAACAATGTAGGTGCTCCTCAGAAAAGGGTTGAAATTGTTGAGACTGGGAATACAGGGATTGGGAATACAATGTTTAAGTGCTACAACTGCAATGGGAAAGGTCATCTGGCTAATGCATGTCACAAACCTAGAGTCAGAGGCAGTGAGTTTCATAAGCAGGCACTACTTCTAGCTCTCAAGGATGAATCTGGGGGCACTCTCACTGAGAAAGAAAACAGCTTCATGGCAAATGCATATTCAGATGATGACATGGAGGACATGGAAGCAAATGTAGCTATGATGCTAATGGCCAACATGCAGGAACTTCACATGAGTGATACAGGCCCAGTGTATGATACTGACGGTCTGTCTCAGGTACCTGATCCAACAACATGTTTAATACATGAAATTGTATCACCATCTGCATATGCATCAGACGAGGAGCAAGTTGTTCAAAATGATTCATTATTATCTCCTCAAGAAGATGAACAAATGACCACAGTTGTTACATTTGATGAAGATCAAATTAACCCAGTTGTTACATTTGATGATCCAATTGATGACGATAACAATGATCAAATTGAACAAAATGAACTTTCGCTCGGTCCAGATCCAGAACTCATGACCTTGCTATTGACCACCCAATCCCAGTTGGACTCACAAAAATCTCAGATTGATAAATGCAATGAGATCAACAGAAACTTAAAAGTAAAAGTTGCATCATTAACTAAGGATCTTGAGTGCTATAAAATACAACTCACAAATTTTGAAACAAAAGAAAAATAAAAACAAAGATTTGAAGTTGCATTCCAAAAAGCTTATGTCAAAGAACAAGATTTACAACATCAAATACGAGAATTAGCTGCTTCCAAAAACAACTTGGTTTCTCAAATGGAACAAGAAAAATTAGAATTTGAACAACATGTTGAACACCTCAATTCTGAACTTTGAAAAACAAAAACAGAGTTGTCAAGCTAGTTTTTCGGAACATAAACAAGTGTCTAGGAAACGAATTGATTCTTATCTTGATGAAATCGTAGATTTGGAAAGTAAATTAAAAGAGTTTCAAAAAGTTGTTTATAAAACCGGTGAGTCTGTAACATCAATTCAAAAGTTTACTCTAAAGCAAAATCCCCAAGGTTATGGTTTTGCTATTGGTGATGACAAACCACGTTTTCTACACAAAGCACTCAAGAAAAATCCAAAGTTGTATAGTGCAGACCATCTCATTAATGATTCAATTATGCGTGTTGTTGTACATAACTGTGAGGAAGAACAGGAACAGGAAGAAGAGAGTCGATCAAAAATGAGCAATGTTAAGTTTAATAAACTATTTGATTATTCAAAAGTGCCTCATATTTCCGACACCTTCGTTCCTCAAAAAGATAAAACAGAACAACCATGGTTTGTAATGCAAATTCATGAATCTTCTTCTGAGGTTGGTCCTGTTAAACCAGTGGCACAAATAAATGATCCTTTACCAACTTCTGGTGTAATTGCACCATTACCAAAATGATGTCTTGTACTTAGATATTTTGATACATTTATGAAAGACATCAAATTTTTAGAACAAGCAATTGAACGTAATTCTGAGATAACAGTTTCCACTTTTCTATCTCCTTACGAAAAAGAAAAGAGAGAAATTTTTCAAAAATAATTTTTACCATATGTTCAACATTTGCGTCTTTGTGCTATACACTGGGAACAAGAACTCCAAACAAAAGTAACATCTATGATGAACACTTTCAATACAACAGAAAATGCGATCTCAAAACAAAAACGTCGAAACAAAGTTTTACAAAATGAAGTTGATCGACTCTTGGAAAATGTTCTAAGTTCTGATATTATCTCTGTGATTATGAATTCGGTTTATGTGTCTTGCAATGTTATGCTTGTTGATGATCACACTGCTGACACTGAAACATTGAGACATGAACTTGTGACTTTAAAAAGAGAAAATGAGAGAATCATTAAACAAAATGATGATGTGCAAAGTAAATTTTCAAAAGAAAATTTTCAACTGAATCAGAAGCTACAATGGTGTCAAACTCAGAGTCTTGATTTTGAGTTAAAATTGCAAAGTCAAAAAGAAACAATGTCCTTTCAGAACAGTCACACATCCAAAGTTCAGAATCTTGAAAATGAAAATGCTGTTTTAAAAAATCAAATTTTCAAATACGAAAAGGACATCGATGAAGTTTGTCAAAATCGTAATGACACTGTTCGCTTAAATAGAGAACTTGATCCAAAAATTCAACAAAAGAATCACATCATCATTGAACTCAAAGAGAAAATTCAGTTACTAGAAAAAGGAAAGTTTGTTAACACAAATGTGATTGCACAAGGAATGTACAAAATGGACACAACATCTAGGCAAACATCCCTTCATACTACTAATTTGAATCCTTCCACTTCTACAAGAATAGTCCCCACTCCTAGCGTTAGCAGATCAAAGCGTAAGAGCAACCAACAGAAGAATAGGATCTGGCAACGTAGAAGAAGGAAACTAGAAGCCTAAGAAGTAGAAGATTACCTTAGGAATTTGAATAAAATGCATGTTGCGTCTGATTTAGATTTGAACTTAAAAACTTGTAATTTTAAAATCGATGTAACGAATGCTAAGACATCGAATACTTTGAATGTTGATTCATCTTGTGTGTTCTGTCGTAAAAGCATGTTATCTCGTGATCATATGAAATGTGTTGCAAAATCTCTTTTATCTCGAAACAAGAAACGTACATCTGGCATTCTCTCTAGGCCCACTATTGCTTCTAAGTCTGTGCTAGGAAAACCGACAAGTGTAGTTTCTAAAGATGCCGTAGTGTTGGGTCCGTCAGTACCCAAGGATCCCTAAAACAGGATTTGAATACAAATTAAGCTAAGTGTTAATTAAACCGAAAACATTCTAAGTCACTGAGTGAACAGTTACTCAGTGAGTTACCTTCAAGATGCTCGGGGCGAATCTAAGAAGAAAGATTCACCACACAGTGAGGCGGAACTCCCTGAAGTGTTACTTGACCCAAAGAAGAAGGTAATGGGTTCAGTGAGTGTTAGACAAGAACTCACTGAACCCTAGTCTCCTCAACAACAATAAGAGATTGAAGACTGAAGAACCTGAAGCCTGAAAGAAAGGCGGGATTGAGCGGGAAGAGTTTGAAGAGATAAGGACAAGTCTTATCGGGCCAGAAACAAACCATCCCTAAGGTGGCTAAGAGTCAAGAAGTGTCAGAAATGACACTCGAAGACTTTTTGGCGCATTCCTATCGGTTCTTGGAAATGACAAATACTGTTGTAGTTGTCAGACACGCCTTCTTGTTGTTTATGTATTTTAATCTTCATGACTCTTAGATGTTTGCCAATAAATAGCAAACAGATGGAGAAAAGTGGGTTAGGTTTTTGTGCATTAAAAGCTTAGACTTTCACAAAACCCCTTTTCTCCTACAAAGAGTAACCAATCCCTGAGATAGCTCAGTGGGTCGATATTGTTACCACTTAAGCATAGCTTGAGTTTAGATAGGAGACACACCATACCTTGTCTATTCAATCCCAAGTGTTTGTTCCGCAAAACACTTGGGTAATAGATTCTTTGATTGATTTCAAATAAGAATTTAAATGTTGAAAAACTTTGTGTTTTTATATTTACGTTTTACTTATCAGTTGTAATTAATCAAATACATTGTATCAGTCATAAACACAATTAGATTAACTCGTTAGTTATCTCTAATCGTGTTAAGGGAACAACAAGTGGTATCAGAGCCTCTGGTTTATAAAATCTTTCAAAAACTAAAAGTGCTCAAGGTTTTTAAAACCAAGATCCTACTATGGCTGATATTAATGTGCCCCAGCTAGTCGATAAAAAGGGTGGAAGCATTTCAGCTGTTGCCCCCAGACTTGAAGCTGGAAAATTCAGCAAGTGGAAAAAGCGAATGCTTTTCTACTTGACTGGTATGGAACCATACTACATCACTTGTATCAAAGAAGGTCCTTATGTCCTAAAGACTGCTGAGGGGCTAAACAAGCCTGAAGCTCAGTGGACCATTGATGAGAGAAGGGTGGTCAATCAAGACCAACGCCTGAAAAGCATCATTATATCTTGTCTTCCAGACGATATAATGGAATCAGTCATCAACAGTTCAACAGCCAAGCAAACTTGGGATGACTTGATCTGTAACACCCCAACCCGATAAGCGTAAAGATGTCATAATAATGGTTTCATATCAGATCAAAACAAAGCATACATCAACAGTAATACAAGGTTACAAATGAAATATTGAATATACAAGGCCACAAAGGAACAAAAGCTAAATACTAAGTCTGCAAATGCAAATCCTTCTAATAGTCTCTACTTCAGAATAACTATCAAGGTCTTCTAAGTCTGAGGTTCTCTTCACTCATACCCAGCTTCCAACTAAAACCTGCCGCAGGAAAAGAAATGCGGCTGAGCTTAAAAAGCCCAGTGAACAGATATATATAAACGAAAACGAAAGCAAAAGGAAACGAACATATATGGTATAGTGCAATGGAATAACATAAGGTATAGACAAAGGTACAAAGTAAGAAAGGGAAAAGGGAAGGTCAGTAATCCACCACGAGCCCGAACACGAACCAAATATAGTAACCATGTCTTCATAATCATATAGAGGGGAGACCTCTCAGATAATCAGATAATATGAGGGGTGTCCTCATTCTTCAAATGGAGTAGCTAACTCCCGAACTTGTGAAAGACGTGGATTGCACCCAGCATCAGTCACCGAACAATATATAATATCAAATCATGTTAAATCTATACGAACACGAACCTAGGATGCATCCATACGCCCCCGAACAATAATATTGGCCATAATAAATATAAAGCGCGCATATAATAATAAAATGGGACGGTGTGGAACATCACTCAACCACACTAGAGTCATGCCATTGGTGCATCAATGACACGGCCATGTTACCTTCATGGCTAGGAAACGAACTTGGCTCGGGTATCAAACTGAAGGGTCAAAAGTCAAATCATATCAAAGTCAAATGTCTAAGTCATCAAAGTATCAAAGGTTCATCGTCAAAGGTTCATAATCGAAGGTTCATAATCAAATGGTTCATTTAAAGAAATCTTTATCAAATGATTTTCATAAAAATGATCTTTAATAACGGTTTTCATAAAGGTAGTCTTTAAAAGTAGTTTTCATAAAAGTTTAGTAAAATTCCATATAAAAGTGGTATCGCATCGTTCATAAACATCATTTTAAAATAGTTTTTCTCAAAACATTTCCATGATGTAATTAAGAAAGGTTTTCACATTCAGTTACAAAATCAAATGAATCTTCAAAGTATCAAGTGATTCGAATACTCACATCACAGCGTAACGAACGAATTATATCAAGTATTATGTCACAAGGATCATAATGAACGAATGTCAAATGGATCATCATACCAGCGAAGCATATCAAACGAATGAATCAAAGTACAGGGGATCATAGCAATGGCTTAAGGGAATTTTATAACGAATCAAATATCAAGATCAAGTCATGAGAGTGAAAGCACCCTTACTGAAAAATGGTAGAATATCTGTACCTTATACCGCAAGTGCAAACATATCTAGAAATTTAAAGATCGGAAAAAACTCCATCTTCAGCGAATCTACACGAATACATGGTCGTCTTATTATTAATATCTTCTTCAAATCAGATTTCTCATTTTAGTCGGCTTTCAATTTTTAGTAACTTTCCATTTATAGCAGGTTTCCAAAATTAGTAAGTTTCCATAATTAGCAGGTTTCCATAATCAGAAAGATTTAACTATTATAATTTAAGTTAAGTCATTATTTAAGTCTTATTATGGAAATAAGGTTCATTTTAACAAGTTATAAAAGTCTAGGGTTATATATAACAAGTTTTCATATTTTAGGGTTTTAATTGTAAATACACCAAAGTTAAAGGTCTAAAATGAAAATACCTCAAGTTACTCATTTAACTTCATAAGTTATCCAGAATTACACTTCTAACCCTTTTAGTTTCACCAATTTACAATTTATACCCCTTTGTTAATTAAATTACAAAATAAACCTTATAATTACATAAATAACAATCTAACCCTTACCATATTTATATTAACACATCAAGCCCTTAATTTATCAAAATTACAGAATTACCCTTCAATTTAAGATATGGTACGAAATACCCTCCAAGTTTCATAATTTACAAAACAAGTCTCTTAATTATAAAAGTTTACAAATTCGAATTACAAATTATTCATAATTACACATTAAGCCTTTAAATATCCAAAAATACACAATAAACCCTTTATATAAATATTATACGAATCAACCTCAAGTTTCCAAAATTTACACTTTTAGTCCCTCTATTTTTATTAATTACAATCGATTTAACAACAATTACATATATTACCATTTAAACCTTTTAATTACGAAATTAACATGTAATACCCCTATATCATAATTTTTTACAAGTTACCCCTGGTCCAAAACACATTACAAAAATAAACCCCAAGTTTAGAAAATTACAAAACACACCCAAAATATTTTAAAACCCAATCGGTAAAACTAAAAAACGCATAAACCCTAACTCAAAAATTATCCAATCATTACCAATCATCAAAACATCATTAAAACATCATCATTACTTCAGATCCAATCCCAAAACCCTAACCTTAATTTATTCGACCCATCTTTTATTTTTAAAACCCTTTTTCTTATAAAATCCGATTCCAAAATAATTCGCCCAAGGTGATCTATGCTTCGATAATTTCAAGTAGTATTTTTCTGGTATTATATGACATGTATAAGATCGAATAAAAATATATACAAAGCCTCAAAAATTCGCATAGCCGATTTAGGGTTTATTATACGTTTTAGGGTTTATGTTTCGTTAAATTCCAAACCGCCTAAAAAGCTTGCATGGATCGAATATACTATTTTATATAGATCATATCTGATGTAAACAAGTTCAAAAAAAATACCAGATAGTGCTTAGATAAATCGAATGAGCTGTGGGAAGTTTGTACCTTTCGGCAAGATGAAAACGAGCAAGAAATTCAAGAACAATCGAACCAAGCTTCTAACAATCGAACTCCTATTTTTCTAGCCTTCTTTGCACTTGAGAGAAGCCACGAAAATTATGTTCCAGCCTCCAGAAAAATCGTGTGATCGAATGAGATTTTTGTTTGTTAATCGGTTTTATTTTGTGATGAATAAAAGGATAATTGGTAAAACCGTGTATATATTTTAGGAGGGGGCATGGATTTTCGGCCCAAGATTGATTTGGGGAGATAAATTTCTGATTTGCCAATATTTCCTTTTATTTAAATGTTTATCTTCTATTTATTTGATTTAAATAGAATTAATAATATTAATAATACATAAATAATATGATTCGGCCCCTATATATAATTTTGTGTGTGACCATAATTTTTTTTGTACTTAGTAAATGTTAAAATGTAGTAATAAAAATTACTTGGCTTCATATCTTGCTCATTTCCAAAGGTTTGGGATTAATTTGGTACTTTATACACTTATAAATCAAATTCTAAAGTTATAAGGGCAATTTGGTCTTTTTGCATGTTTTAGATTTTTGGGTATTACAACTTCTTCCCCTCTAAAAAAAATTTCTTCCTCGAAATTGGAAGTCGCAAGGTTAAACGAAGTCGTAGCAAACCGCAAAAGATCATCACAAACATTCTCACGCCCGAGGAGTTTCTTCCAAAAGGATCTTTAGACCAAATAGTTTCTCATGACTCAAATCAAAACGAGGTGGGTTGAAATTTCTCAGAAGGAGAAAAAATAAGTTGATTCTGATCAAAAGATCCATGCAACATAAAATGGATGATAGGCGGATCTTCTAGAAAGCTCATATGGAATACGAACAAGATTTCAAATCAAATTAACTATTTCAACAGTAGAGAGCTCTACAAAGAGTTCAAGATTTATAACTGAGGTCAACGGAATGCAAAACGAGAGTCCAAACTTATCCAGATATTTAACGAACGAAAATAGAGTATACGCATAGGTAGAATGAACTTAAAGTCTCACTAATCACAGGCAATCCAACTGAGATCAAATTCTAAACTTTTTAGGTACTCCCCAGGATATCCTATGCCCACAACAAGTGCACGTTATATGATGTAAGTATTATCACGTTGGCCAGACGTCATAATACCGGCATCATATAAATATGCCCTCATGATGGTCATACTTTATCTCAAGTTGTAATCAAAACCACCTATCTTAATCCACCTAGTACTTCTACAGCCTCGGAGGTCAACCAAAATCGAATGCCAAAGTCAAAAAGGGAAACAAAACTATTCGCAAGAGTATCAAAATCCCAGATTTCCTAGCAGAAATGAAGTACGCCGTCACAAGCATCATATCTTCCACAATGCGCCAAAATCTCTCAAAATAAAGTCATCACCGAACATACGAAAAAAATAAACACGAATTGAAATGCTTCTAGGTAACTTAAATCATAAGAGGATCTTATTACGATATAACGAAACTGAAGAGGGTCAACGGAAATGAAAGTTAGACGCCAAGAACTTCGGCCTTCATAGAATCAATTCTTCCAAACATAAAGGGTCTGTTTCAAAAATCTGTTCATTCAACACATCCAATCTCTTCAAGTCCGGTTAATCTGTCTTCATTGGTCCGTCAATCTGGAAGTGAAACAGAATCGTGTACTTTTGTCTGGTTCATCAAGCCTCCTGCAGTTCTTCTTGGAATGTGATGGAGTAATGTGAATTCCTAGCATGCTCTTTAAATTCCTTCATCATCTAGTCTGCTTCCGTTCTCAATTCATCTTAGTACAATTAAGATGAATAGGGAAGTGAGACTGTACGTCTTCATCAGTTCCATGTTCGCCATCTTGACTAGATCCTCTGCGTCGCCAACACTTCTACCTTGTAAGGAATGTCTTCACTCTTCAGGGTAGCCGCCATTGTTGTCAACTCCAGGTCAGGCAGTGAAATACTTCTTCTGACGAGCTTCTAGTTGTCTTGATGCATACGCAAAACCTTCTGTGCTGTAAGGGAGTATAATCGAGTCTTTTTCTGGAATGCCCCAAAATTCGTTCCGCCCGAAGATATGGAAGCTAATCTCTATTTCAGTTTTTCCAAAACTCCATTCTCAATCAAACTAAGTTGTTTCTCTCTGTTCACAAAATTTCTCCATGGTATCATCAGTTGCAAACATCTTCCAGAATTCTTCTGCAAGGTTCAAAAGGTTTCAGTTCTCCGTTCTGCTATCGGTCTTGACCAATTGGTGATAGTTTTCAAAACTTGCGGGATTTAAAGAGGTATCCTCAAGTAAGGACATCGTTGTCTTTACAAATATCAATCTCTCAGAATGCACAAACGATCGACGAATTTCCTAGCAAAGTGCAAAGATGATTTTCATGCTCTTCCTCGTTTTCGAACATACTATTAAGTCATACAATGACCATTTGCCCAAGTACTTACAAGAAAACACTATTTATCAAATTCACGAAACAGTCACAGCTTTAGCTAATACTATTAGCGTCACTAACTGTCATAGCAGTCGTTACGAATACGGAAGTGATTTCAAGAATAACTTCAATTCATCAGAAGGAAACTTCGCGCTCCGAAATTAAACAAATACATAGTCGTTTCAGGGTGGAGGAATATTGGTTCTTAACAGTATTATGGTTCAGCTTCCTGTAGTCAATACATATCTCCAGTCACCATCCTTCTTTATCACGAACGAACTAAAACACGCCCAGGAAATACACTCAAGTAAACTCACTTCCTGGTCTTCGGTTGCTGTTCTTCCCGGTTGCTCGAATCAATTTATATGATCCCGAACACATCTGAAAGACACCTTCGCTTAGTGACTAGACAATCTCTCGGTATCATGTCAAATCCTACTTCACACTTCGGTGGAAAAACATGTGGTTCAGTCACGAATCATATTCAGACAACTCAGGGTGCCAAATAACTCTCAAGATACGATTCATTCATTGGTGTACGAAATGGTTCATAGGAAAACTTCATAACCGCGAAAGTAACACACGAGTCTCCAGAGTAATAGTGATAGCAAAGGGTTTAACAATCGGTAATCGTAGTAGGGAGTTCAAAATTGTTTCAAACGCCAAAGGTGAGGCATAGAAGGGTAGTTGTCAATATTTGAGTGATCAATCAACCAATTCCTTGCAGGAATAAAATCGAAGTTATCTATCCGAAGAAAGACAGATCAGCATAGCAAAACTCATCGTTCAAAAGTGAGAGGGAAACATTCTTATACTCATGGTTAAACACCACAAGACTTCTCGTAGGGACAGAGATGGGTAAGACGAAATCAAATAGTGTCAGAAGATTCATAGACGTTTATCAAAGCAAAAGACAAATAACGAAATGTATCAAGTACGTCATCGCCATGGAGATTCTCAGAATGCCCGAATAGGCATCAAAGCGATTAAAAAAAGGATCAGAGTGAAACGTGGGTCTTTATCAAAATGATTAACAAAAGGAATCTAAAGATAAGGATCAAATAGTATCAGACAATTACTATGCAATTCTCAATGCCTTCAAGATTTAATCAGGTTCAAATTTTAGGTGGTGCAAAGCATAAGCTTTCAATTTCCAAAAGTGATCTCAACAGGATCTAACCAAAAGCAAGGCATGAATCAGAGTGACGCGGAAGCAATGATACTTAAACAAATGCCTTATAGTCTACCCATTCCTCACTGGTCAATACTTACGTTCCTATAGGGAAATCTTAAAGCAAATTTTCAAAGGTTGTCTTACGAGCGCCTACAGGGAAAACTTAGTGGTCCTAACTTACACAGGCCAAGGGTAAAATGTATTACGAATCGCAGCCTGTCGCTCTGATACCATAATTGTAACACCCCAACCCGATAAGGGTAAAGATGTCATAATAATGGTTTCATATCAGATCAAAACAAAGCATACATCAACAGTAATACAAGGTTACAAATGAAATATTGAATATACAAGGCTACAAAGGAACAAAAGCTAAATACTAAGTCTGCAAATGCAAATCCTTCTAATAGTCTCTACTTCAGAATAACTATCAAGGTCTTCTAAGTCCGAGGTTCTCTTCACTCATACCCAGCTTCCAACTAAAACCTGCCGCAGGAAAAGAAATGCGGCTGAGCTTAAAAAGCCCAGTGAACAGATATATATAAACGAAAACGAAAGCAAAAGGAAACGAACATATATGGTATAGTGCAATGGAATAACATAAGGTATAGACAAAGGTACAAAGTAAGAAAGGGAAAAGGGAAGGTCAGTAATCCACCACGAGCCCGAACACGAACCAAATATAGTAACCATGTCTTCATAATCATATAGAGGGGAGACCTCTCAGATAATCAGATAATATGAGGGGTGTCCTCATTCTTCAAATGGAGTAGCTAACTCCCGAACTTGTGAAAGACGTGGATTGCACCCAGCATCAGTCACCGAACAATATATAATATCAAATCATGTTAAATCTATACGAACACGAACCTAGGATGCATCCATACGCCCCCGAACAATAATATTGGCCATAATAAATATAAAGCGCGCATATAATAATAAAATGGGACGGTGTGGAACATCACTCAACCACACTAGAGTCATGCCATTGGTGCATCAATGACACGGCCATGTTACCTTCATGGCTAGGAAACGAACTTGGCTCGGGTATCAAACTGAAGGGTCAAAAGTCAAATCATATCAAAGTCAAATGTCTAAGTCATCAAAGTATCAAAGGTTCATCGTCAAAGGTTCATAATCAAATGGTTCATTTAAAGAAATCTTTATCAAATGATTTTCATAAAAATGATCTTTAATAACGGTTTTCATAAAGGTAGTCTTTAAAAGTAGTTTTCATAAAAGTTTAGTAAAATTCCATATAAAAGTGGTATCGCATCGTTCATAAACATCATTTTAAAATAGTTTTTCTCAAAACATTTCCATGATGTAATTAAGAAAGGTTTTCACATTCAGTTACAAAATCAAATGAACCTTCAAAGTATCAAGTGATTCGAATACTCATATCACAGGGTAACGAACGAATTATATCAAGTATTATGTCACGAGGATCATAATGAACGAATGTCAAATGGATCATCATACCAGCGAAGCATATCAAACGAATGAATCAAAGTACAGGGGATCATAGCAATGGCTTAAGGGAATTTTATAACGAATCAAATATCAAGATCAAGTCATGAGAGTGAAAGCACCCTTATTGAAAAATGGTAGAATATTTGTACCTTATACCGCAAGTGCAAACATATCTAGAAATATAAAGATCGGAAACAACTCCATCTTCAGCGAATCTACACGAATACATGGTCGTCTTATTATTAATATCTTCTTCAAATCAGATTTCTCATTTTAGTCGGCTTTCCATTTTTAGTAACTTTCCATTTATAGCAGGTTTCCAAAATTAGTAAGTTTCCATAATTAGCAGGTTTCCATAATCAGAAAGATTTAACTATTATAATTTAAGTTAAGTCATTATTTAAGTCTTATTATGGAAATAAGGTTCATTTTAACAAGTTATAAAAGTCTAGGGTTATATATAACAAGTTTCCATATTTTAGGGTTTTAATTGTAAATACACCAAAGTTAAAGGTCTAAAATGAAAATACCTCAAGTTACTCATTTAACTTCATAAGTTATCCAGAATTACACTTCTAACCCTTTTAGTTTCACCAATTTACAATTTATACCCCTTTGTTAATTAAATTACAAAATAAACCTTATAATTACATAAATAACAATCTAACCCTTACCATATTTATATTAACACATCAAGCCCTTAATTTATCAAAATTACAGAATTACCCTTCAATTTAAGATATGGTACGAAATACCCTCCAAGTTTCATAATTTACAAAACAAGTCCCTTAATTATAAAAGTTTACAAATTCGAATTACAAATTATTCATAATTACACATTAAGCCTTTAAATATCCAAAAATACACATTAAACCCTTTATATAAATATTATACGAATCAACCTCAAGTTTCCAGAATTTACACTTTTAGTCCCTCTATTTTAATTAATTACAATCGATTTAACAACAATTACATATATTACCATTTAAACCTTTTAATTACAAAATTAACATGTAATACCCCTATATCATAATTTTTACGAGTTACCCCTGGTCCAAAACACATTACAAAAATAACCCCCAAGTTTAGAAAATTACAAAACACACCCAAAATATTTTAAAACCCAATCGGTAAAACTAAAAAACGCATAAACCCTAACTCAAAAATTATCCAATCATTACCAATCATCAAAACATCATTAAAACATCATCATTACTTCAGATCCAATCCCAAAACCCTAACCTTAATTTATTCGACCCATCTTTTATTTTTAAAACCCTTTTTCTTATAAAATCTGATTCCAAAATAATTCGCCCAAGGTGATCTATGCTTCGATAATTTCAAGTAGTATTTTTCTGGTATTATATGACATGTATAAGATCGAATAAAAATATATACAAAGCCTCAAAAATTCGCATAGCCGATTTAGGGTTTATTATACGTTTTAGGGTTTATGTTTCGTTAAATTCCAAACCGCCTAAAAAGCTTGCATGGATCGAATATACTATTTTATATAGATCATATCTGATGTAAACAAGTTCAAAAAAAAATACCAGATAGTGCTTAGATAAATCGAATGAGCTGTGGGAAGTTTGTACCTTTCGGCAAGATGAAAACGAGCAAGAAATTCAAGAACAATCGAACCAAGCTTCTAACAATCGAACTCCTATTTTTCTAGCCTTCTTTGCACTTGAGAGAAGCCACGAAAATTATGTTCCAGCCTCCGTAAAAATGTGTGATCGAATGAGATTTTTGTTTGTTAATCGGTTTTATTTTGTGATGAATAAAAGGATAATTGGTAAAACCGTGTATATATTTTAGGAGGGGGCATGGATTTTCGGCCCAAGATTGATTTGGGGAGATAAATTTCTGATTTTCCAATATTTCCTTTTATTTGAATGTTTTTCTTCTATTTATTTGATTTAAATAGAATTAATAATATTAATAATACATAAATAATATGATTCGGCCCCTATATATAATTTTGTGTGTGACCATAATTTTTTTTTGTACTTGGTAAATGTTAAAATGTAGTAATAAAAATTACTTGGCTTCATATCTTGCTCATTTCCAAAGGTTTGGGATTAATTTGGTACTTTATACACTTATAAATCAAATTTTAAAGTTATTAGGGCAATTTGGTCTTTTTACATGTTTTAGATTTTTGGGTATTACATGATCAATAGCTTTGAAGGTCCCTCAGATACCAAGGAAAACTAGATCATGGACGTGAAACTTGAGTACGACACTTTCAGAGCAAAGGACTCTGAAAGTCTCTCTCAGACATATACCAGATACAAGACCCTGTTAAATGAACTATCAAATGATGGTGTAGTTTTGTATAAGCATGAGACAAATGTTGGCTTTGTCAACAGTCTCCCTGAGAAGTGGCTAAACTTCTCACAAGGCCTGAGGAATGCTAACCACATTCAGACCCTTGAGCTCCCTGAGATCTATGGGAAGTTTGTCTATGAAGACAACTTAACCTCTAGGAGATACCCAGACTCAAAAGCTCTTGAGACCAAAAAGGCCTTGACCTCCTCACCCATATCAACTGCCTTTTATTCTAATGGTGTTGTGCACGATTTTCAAGAGGATTCTGAAGATGAGATTGATGAAAGAACTGGTGATGAGTACCTAAATGATTTAAACTTGGAATTCCAAGAAAGGGCACTCCTTACTAATTCAAAACGTTTCATCAAAAGAAATCAGTCCAACTTTTCAAAAGCTAAAGCAAATGAAACCACTGAATGTTTTAATTGTGGTAAAAATGGTCATTTTGCTAGAGACTGTTATTCAAAAAACCATCTCAGAACCCTCTTACAAATTTTCTGGAAATAGTTCCTCAGGAACTCGCAAGTTTCAACCTAGAATGCTTCAGTCGACCCAACATTTTCAAAACAATAATGTTCAAAATGATCAAAAAGACTTTGAAGCTAAATATAGGAAAGCTAAGGCTAAACTTGCACTTCTTGAAACTAATCCCTCAATGTCTCAGGCTGCTCAAACTTTCAAACCTGATCAGACAAAGAACAAGGTTCTTGTAGCAGAAGCTTATGACTGGGATGAAGAAGAGGTCTCCTCAGAAGATGAGAAAATTAGAGTGAGTGAACTGATGGCACTTTCTGAAGGTGATCAGGTGGCTGTTGGAAAAAGCCATGCAAGGAATGGAGAGTGGGTGATCATAACCATGAAGAAGGTAAACACTTTACTTTCTATGGATGATGATTCTGACTGGCAGTCCTATATGAATTATATTTGTGTAGATCTTAAGTTTGTTGAAGAACAAAGGCTTAACCTGCTTTCAAAATATAACAATCTCGTGTTAGAATTGAATAAGTGTAGAGATGAATTGCTTGTACAAAAACAAGCCAAGTTAGAAAATATTACACTACAAATTCAAAACACTGAGATTTTAAAGCAAAATCAAGCTCTTCAAAATGAACTTAACAAAGAAAAGGTTGTCATTGAAGGCTGGACTAAAAAGAACCCCAAGGTTTTTGATACTGTGGGTTTAATTCCAAAGAAAACTATAGGAATTGACCAACTCACTGAAACCCCCAGTGAGAGTCACACTGAAATGGCCTTTGTTCTAGCTGGCATATCTTTTGAGCAAGAAATGCAACCCAAGTCAAATGACTGGATTGTCAGGGATAACCCAGTCAGTAAGTTACCAAACTTTGAGACTGGAAAAATCTTGCTTCCTGAAAGTCAGGCTCTGAAAAATATGCTTGGACTCTCTGACCAACCCAGTAGTACTGAGTCAGTAAATGAGTCTGAATCAGAATCATATCCACCACTCCCACCTCTGAATATCCTTCAGGGTGCTGCACCAAGCTCAGACCTCCCACCATTGGTCTACTCTCAGTATTCTCCAAAGGAGAATCCAAGAATGGGAAAAACCCTCCTGAAAAGGCAAACCCCTGAAGTCTCAGTACATACTGATGACTCATCAACTTCAGTCCCTTCTGAAGTAAATACTGAAAGCCCTGACTCAAAAATTGATCAGTTGGCTGAGCTTGTCAGGAAGCTAAGTGAGAAGATTGAATCTTCTGAGAAACCTTCTCAATCCAAGAAGAAGGAACCCAAATCAGCTTCCTCAAGCACCAAACCAAAACCCTCCAAACCCCTGAAAAGATGTGAGCTGTGTCACTTGACCAATCATTCCACTGATGATTGTTATAGAATCCTTTACTGCATGATTTGCAAAAAGGAAAATCACAGGACCTCTGATCACAAATCTTACACAGCCACATCAAAGATGGAAGGCTTTAAAGCTCAGGCTTTAAAATACCCTTCTGATTCTAAACAGAAACAGAAACAAAAGGCCAAGCCTTTTGCACCTTGCCCTCACTGTGGATTCAATGACCACCTACCTAAGGATTGTCTGATGAACAATAGTTGTGAAATTTGTGGTGATCCCACTCATGACACCTCAGGACATGAAAAGGTCATTCAGACTAGAAGAGGTATGACCAAGTCATCCTCTCAGTCTACTAAGTCTACCTCTGCAATTAAATGCAAAACCTGCGGTAGCTTAGTCCACTCAACCACTGACCATGAATCAAGTGTCACTTTTAGTAAGACCTCCAAAGTCAAGCCCTCCAAGATGTGGAGTCCTAGAAAGAACTAACTCAGTTTACCATTTGTGCAGAGGCATGCCAGGAAGCCTGTTTGGCATCTAGATAGTGGATGTTCAAGGAGCATGACTGGTGTGAAAGATTATCTACACAAATATGTGGATGAATCAGGACCAAAAGTAATATTTGCTTATAACTCATCATGTCTCACTGAAGGTTATGGCTCAGTAAACTGCAATGGTATAGTCTTTACTAGGATAGCTTATGTTAATGGTCTTAAATACAATTTGATCAGTGTCAGTCAACTATGTGATGCAAAATACATAGTTCAGTTTGATGATAAGCAAGGAACCATCTTCAATGCAAATAAGGAAGTTGTCCTTATTGCACCAAGAAGACAAGATATTTATGTGTTAGACATGTCCAGTCTAACTTAGAATGGAACTTGTCTCTTTACTAAGGCCACTGAAACCCTCAACTGGCTTTGGCATTAGAGACTCACCCACTTGAACTTTAAAAACATAAACAATCTTGTGAAACAAAACAAGGTCCTTGGCTTACCATCACTTGTGTTTTCAAAGGATAAACCATGATCTTCCTGTGAAAAAGGTAAACATCATAGAGCATCCTTTAAAACCAAAACAAACTTTTCCATCAGGAAATTCCTTCATCTTCTCCATATGGATCTCTTTGGGCCCATCAGTCCTAGATCCATTAACCATGAGAAGTATACTCTAGTCATTGTGGATGAATACTCAAGATACACTTGGGTTTACTTCTTGATCAAAAAGAGTCAAGCAGCTGAAACAATCATGTCCTTTGTCAGGATCATTGAAAATCAAAATGACATCAAAGTCAAACAGATTAGGACTGACAATGGAACAGAGTTCAAAAACTATGAACTTGAATGTTTCTGTGATAAGAAAGGAATTTCCCAAAATTTTTCCTCTTCTTACACACCTGAAC
Source organism: Artemisia tridentata subsp. tridentata (assembly GCA_021014915.2). Classification (NCBI taxonomy): domain Eukaryota; kingdom Viridiplantae; phylum Streptophyta; class Magnoliopsida; order Asterales; family Asteraceae; genus Artemisia; species Artemisia tridentata. The sequence goes on along the minus strand of CP139506.1, from coordinate 211,425,746 downwards.
AAAATGGTGTGGTTGAAAGGAAAAATAGAACTCTCATTGAAGCAGCTAGGAAAATGCTAAATGGATCAGTCCTTTCCAAACACTTCTAGACTGAAGCAGTAAATACTGCCTGCTACACATAAAACAAATCTATCATTGTCAAGAGACATATCAAAACCCCTTACGTGTTATTCAAAGGAAGGATCCCTAACATCAGCTACTTTCATGTCTTTGGGTGTCCTGTGTTTATTCATAACCACAAGGATCACTTAGGGAAATTTGATGCCAAAGCTGATGATGGATACTTCCTAGGATACTCTATTGTCTCAAAGGCCTTCAGGGTGTTAAACACTAGGAGACAGCAAACTGAGGAAACATTCCATGTTACCTTTGATGAAAGCACTGATGTAATCAGTGTCTCTAACACCTCAGTGGAAGAGATAGGCATTGATGATTCATCAAAATACCCTCCTGATGAACATCATCCTGACAATGGTCCTTCCACTCAGTACCAAGCAAATGCTGACATCTCCTATTACATCATCCCTCACAACCTTCCTTACCCAACCATCACTGAGTTTGTTGAAGCACAAAGAAGTACTGATGCAATCATTCAGTCTATACACAGTGCTCAGGAACCAAACAATCACAGTGATGAGTCAACCCACTCAGACACTCAAGATGCTGAAGATCATCAAGTGTCTGATCCTGACCCTACCCATCAGGCCTCATCAAGTTCTAATCAGTTCCCAAGACCTCAGGACAGTTGGACTAGGTCTCAGGATATAGAACTTGTGAATATAATTGGAGAGCCTACTGAAGGCATGCTCACTAGAAGCATGGTTGCACAACTAAGAGCAGCCTCAGCCAATGAATGCCTATTTGTGGACTTCATCTCCACAATTGAACACAAAAGTGGCAAGGAAGCACTTAATCATCCAAGTTGGGTTCAGGCCATGCATGATGAACTAGAACAATTTGACAGAAACAAGGTAATGACCTTGGTCAAATGTCCTGAAGATATTTCAGTCATTGGCATGAAATGGGTGTTCAAAAACAAATCTAATGAAAATGGCATAGTCATTAAAAACTAAGCCAGACTTGTAGCCAAAGGCTATAACCAACAAGAAGGCATTGACTATGAAGAAATATTTGCACCAGTGGCAAGGATGGAAGCCATCAGGATCTTCCTTGCCTTTGCAACCTACATAAACTTCAAGGTGTACCAAATGGATGTTAAAAGTGCATTCTTAAATGGGTCACTGAAAGAAGAAGTTTATGTTCAGCAACCTCCTGGATTTGAAAGCCATGAGTTTCCTGACTATGTCTGCAAGCTTAACAAAGCCCTATATGGACTGAAACAAGCTCCTAGGGCATGGTATGAAACTCTCTCAGCCTTCCTGATCCAAAATAAATTTGTCAGAGGCAAGATAGATAACACATTGTTTATCTATAGGACAAATAATGATGTCATACTTGTACAAGTAAATGTTGATGACATCATCTTCGGCTCAACAAGTTATAAACTTTGCATACAGTTTGAAAAACTTATGGCAAAGAAATTTGAAATGAGCATGATGGGAGAACTGACTTACTTCCTTGGACTGCAAATCAAGCAGACTGATAAAGGAACCTCTATCAGTCAAGAGAAGTATGTCAGGAGCCTACAAAGAAGTAGGAGCTCAGTGACTGTGCCTCAGTCAAAACTCCCATGGTTTCACCAAACAACCTTGGTCCTGACCTTACTGGAAAACCAGTGAATCAAACTCTTTTTAGAGGAATGATTAGGTCACAGATGTATCTACTTGCATCAAGGCCTGACATCCAATTCTCAGTGTGCTTATGCCAGATATCAATCTGACCCAAGAGGATCTCATCTCACAGCTGTGAAAAGGATACTCAGGTACCTGAAAGGTACTCCAAACCTTGGATTATACTATCCAAAATGTTCAGGCTTTGATCTCAAAGGATACTCAGACTCTGACTATGCTGGATGCAACATGGACAGAAAAAGCACCTAAGGCTCCTGCCAAATCCTTAGTGGGAAAGTAGTTTGTTGGAGTGCTAAGAAACAACAATCAGTTAACATGTCCTCAGCTGAAGCTGAATATGTTGCAGCAGCCAGTTATTGTGCAAATGTACTCTGGATGAAAAGTCAACTCAGTGACTATGGAATTCAGTACAAGATGGTTCCCATCTTTTGCGATAACACAAGTGCAATTGCCATCTCTAACAACCCTGTTCTTCATCAGAGAACAAAACACATTGATATTAGATATCACTTCATCAGGGACCATGTCATGAATGGTGACATTGAATTACACTTCATTCCTACTGAATATCAGCTAGCTGATATATTCACCAAACCATTGGATGAACCAACTTTCACAAGACTGAAAGCTGAATTAGGAATGTTGGATATTGAGATTCAGTCCACTGATTGAATCCATCCAACTAAGTGTAAATTCTGAAAACCCCAGGTCCCTGACTCAATGTGTTCCTCAGTGAAAAAGATCACTGAATCACCTACCCTGAACCCTTGAACCTCAGGAACTAAACCCAAGTCCTGAACAAGCAGGTTCACTGAATGAAGAGTCATTCAGGGCCCTCAGAAGACATTCAATGCTAACTTAAATGCTCTAAGTATCTAGTTAGTAAATGTCCGAGGTTGGTAACTGAATTCTTATTTAATGTAAGAATAATTGTTCTTTTGCCTTTCTGGCATGCACCTCATGGGCCCCCCACTTTCCCACTTGGCATTTAATGCCTCTCCAATCACATAACAGATATGTGATGACTCAACCCTGCAAATTACGCTTTTTGCAGACGGCACAACTATTCACCTTGACAGTTGCGCAAAACAGGGAAAGTGGAGTGGTTGAGCATTAAATGCGGATCTCAAACGTTTTTATAAAAAACAGTTTTCAAAAATCTCTTTTGAGAAATTAAAAACCGCTTAATGCCCAAAACACCCTCCACTCCACTTCCCTATAAATACCCCCAAACCAAATAACACACACACGTTTTTTTAGAAAATCTTAAGCAAATTCTTGCCCTTTTTCTTTCAAAAAAAAAACAATCGTGTGTGTGTTCTTAGTCTTTAGAAACCCAGACCATCTTTGTCACCCAGGCTTACCAAACAAAAATGGCTACTTCTAAAGTTATCATATACGCCCCAAATGTGGAATTCCTCATCGAAGGCGTAGACATGACCAAGAACAACGTGGTAGGAAACTTTTCCTACCCCCAAAAGTTTTGGGCGTACAAGAATGTAGTTAAATACCTTTAAAACTGCTTTCTTGCTACGGCGTTCACAAAGACCCCCTCAGTCATATACAATGACTATTTGAGGGAATTCTGGTGTACAGCAGTGGCAACTAGCCCTGAAGACACCAAAGACTCAATTATCACGTTCTTAGTGATGAATGGGAGAAGGACCCTCTCCCTAGATTACCCAACCTTCATCAAGGCCACAAGTCTTGATTTCACTTAGAACTATGAGTCCAACCCCACTGACCAAGAAGTAAAGGCCGAATTGCTTTTACTAGGGCCACATGACCCAAAACAACCTGATGTGGCCTCAGGATCCCTTTTGGCCAAAGCGCCTATCGTCAAAACCTGGTTCCATCCTGTCTGGAGGATCCTGATGACTTTTGTCATTCAGGTCCTTGGGGGAAATAAATCCTCCACGGAGAAATTGAACTCATCACAATAATTGATGGTGTTCAGTCTCCTGGAGGGTAGAAAAATTAACATCGGAGGAATAATCTTCCGTGACCTCGTGGCCAAGCTCTTAAGAAAATCTAGGCAAAAACACATGTCTTACCCTAGGTTCATTTCCTGTGTGCTTCAGGATTTACTTGGCTCTGATTATATTAGGCCTGACGCTCAAGGATCTAAACCTGGCGTCCTACACAAGGCCAATTATACGAGTGGCATTACTGAGGTACAACCAGTCGCCCTGACCGACTACATGTTGGTAATCATTCAGCGTGCAAACGCTATCTCACCCATTCCTTCTCCTACAAAGGAGAAGAAGAAAAAGAAGGCAGGGTCCAAGAAGGTGGTTAAACCCAAATCACTCGTCCTTCAGACATCTACCTCAGAACCCAAAGAAGGGGAAACAATGGCCAAGACCTCAGAGACACCCATTATTAAGACCCTCTTGACCTTAAAACAAACGCCAACAGAGGGTACTGAGAAATCATCCTCAGTATCCTCGGGAAAAACCTTTCCTCATGGCTCTATTGACATACACAAGTCAGTGAGGTCAGGAACCTCCACCCAATCACATCCCGATGAAGGTACTGATAAATCACAATCTGTGCCTGAGGGAGTAAAGGGTCCTGAATCCTCGATAGGGCAGCACTACTCTACAGAGAAGGGGACCCACACCTAATCACATCCTGTTCACGGCTCTGAAAAATCACACTCAGAGTCTCAGGGAGTCAAGGACCCTAAATCCCCAAAAGGGCAGTACAACCCTGATGGGAAGGGGGTCCATCAACAATCACAAACTGTGACTAGTGATAGTACTGGAAAACACCCACCAGTGCTTGAAGGCGCACATGGGGACAAAGACTTAGGGGGCATGCAACCACCCATTGATATGGAACCACAACCCCCTCAAGGCGATCCATTCCCTCGGGAACTGACTCCAAAAGCCAGGCTGAGCAAACCCACTCAGTTATTATGGCAGGGTCAGGACCTGGCCACACCCAGTTGCAGATTCAGTCCATGGCAGATTTTCAGGCTGTTCTCTTTTCTGATGATGAGCTCAGCAATGACAGTGAGGAAGAAATTTTTGAGGCAGGTGATGATCTGGACACTGATGCTCAACCCACTGAACAATCGCATCAGTCTTCTCCACCACAGGCTGAAGAATCAGCATCTCAGGCTGATCATTCATCAGACTCTGAATCATCCTGCCCAGCCAACCTCAGGAAGTATGAAAATATTCTTCCTCTCACTGAAAGATAGTTGGTCAAGTTCTTGTAGAAAGCCAACAATGCTCTTTTCGAGGGCTCACTGAAGAAATCTTTGATCAACATTGTGAAGCTACAATTCATTATGTCAACCTGAAGGAATCCGTTGAAGCTTATCATGATGACATTAATAAGCAACAATCAGGGATTTCCTACTCCTTGACAACTCTTGATTAAAACCTTAAAATGTTCAACGCTACTTTTTTCCATATTACGAAGAGCGTTGCAACTATTCAAGAGTCAGTAAAAGATGACCCTGAGCTCAACAAGAAGATTCTTAAGGCTTTTGAGACCTATCAGCAACAGTCAGCTTAGTTCACTGAGCTTGTCAACATGCTGACATCCTCTAACCTTCAGGGTCTCAGCTCTTCAGTGGACTCCATCAAGTCTTTCCTGGTTCTTATGCAGGAATATTTAGCATCTTGGGCTAAGTCTTCGAATTCCTTGGCTTGGAATCTTGGGCCTCGAATGACTGCTATAGAGACCTCTCAGGCATCTCTTGAGGCAAAAGTTACCACTCTTCAGCAAGACACCTCAAAAATCAAGACCATGATGACTGAGATCTATCAGGCTTTTAAAGGCCATGTTGCTCCCTCAACTTCAGTGAGCACTCTAACTCTTGCTCTCACGATGGCCCAAGCAACAGTTAAAGGGGAGAAAGTCACTGAAGCATTTTCCAGCCAACCTCCTTCTCACACTGAGGGGGAGATACCACCAACTCAAGCTCTTGAAACAACCCCATCATCTACTCACCAAGATAAAGGCAAAGGCATCCTCACAACAACAGAGCCTGAACCTACACCAAAATTGGTGCCTGCTTCCTTGGAGAGAAGGTCTGACCCTGATGAACCAGTCAAGGTCCCTTATGAAATAAATGGAGTGTTGTATCATCCCACTGAGGCTGAAATTCAGGCTCATATGGAGAAAGAAGAGGGGTTAAAGAAAGCAGCTGAAGAAGAAAGGCTGAACAAGTCAGCTCTCATCCAAGTGGTCAGTGAAGAGGCTGAAAAGCTTGGAATACAACCAAAAGCCCTTGCTGGAAGAAAAGGTGGTGAGAGCTTTATAAAAGCTCAGGATGCTGAGATGATTGCTCTCAGGCAGAAAAGGGATGAAAGATTGAAAAAGGCTGAAGAGATAAGGAAAAAGAGAATTGAGAGGTACTAGTGGGTTATGACAAGCAGATTGCGACCTGAACCAATCACTGATGTCAAGATTCATCAAAATACCAAGCCTGCTGTCATCAGTGTCTTCAGAGGACCAGACAAGAGACACTTTGAGGTTCATGATCCCTTTAGATTCTCTGACTTTGGGATCACTGAATTGGATGAATTGGGTCCAATCATACTAAAAAAGCAGAACAATGTTGTCAAAGATCTGATGAAATCCCTGAAGCTAAGATATGACAAACTGACAGCAACACCTGATGAACTTGATATTCCCTCTCTTCTCCCAACTCCAGCCAATCAGCCTGCTCCCTCTCAGTCCTCTAGAAGAAAGAGGAAGCAAATTGAATCTAAGCCTGAGATCAAAGTTCCTGGCCTTGAATGCAACAGATCCCTCCCTGAAGGAGTTACATTTGTGAACAACTTGGTCATCAAACAACCTGAGAGAGGTCTCTTCTTCACTGATGAGTTTGGAGACCCAGCCTTCCAAAGATAGAGTGACATTGATCAGGCTGGAATCAAAGCCATGCTTGGTTTCCTCATGATGGCCTCCCCAATACAGAGTCCTGAAAATGAGAGGTTCTGTCATGACCTGAGAACCAAGATCCAAGAACATCCTGACCAACATGAGCTGGAATCTAAGAGACCAAAGCTTGAAGCCCTTGGTTACAAACTTGACTAATGAATCTGCAACACCACCACTATCATGTACTTTGTTTAGTTGTTAGGACCTTTGTAAATGATAAATAAAATTGATGGCCTATGTTTTTATTATTTCAATGTCCTTAATAGCTTCCTAGTATATTCAGTATGAGAAGAAGTCATTAGCTCACTCATAACTGATCAAAACACTTAAGCATAATTTATATCCAAATAAGGGGATATTGTTGGGTCCGTCAGTACCCAAGGATCCTTAAAACAGGATTTGAATACAAATTAAGCTAAGTGTTAATTAAACCAAAAACATTCTAAGTCACTGAGTGAACAGTCACTCAGTGAGTTACCTTCAAGATGCTCAGGGCGAATCTAAGAAGAAAGATTCACCACACAGTGAGGCGGAACTCCCTGAAGTGTTACTTGAGCCAAAGAAGAAGGTAATGGGTTCAGTGAGTGTTGGACAAGAACTCACTGAACCCCAGTCTCCTCAACAACAATAAGAGATTGAAGACTAAAGAACCTGAAGCCTAGAAGAAAGGCGGGATTGAGCGGAAAGAGTTTGAAGAGATAAGGACAAGTCTTATCGGGCCAGAAACAAACCATCCCTAAGGCGGCTAAAAGTCAAGAAGTGTCAGAACTGACACTCGAAGACTTTTTGGCGCATTCCTATTAGTTCTTGGAAATGACAAATATTGTTGTAGTTGTCAGACACGCCTTCTTATTGTTTATGTATTTTAATCTTCAGGACTCTTTGATGTTTGCCTATAAATAGCAAACAGATGGAGAAAAGTGGGTTAGGTTTTTGTGCATTAAAAGCTTAGACTCTCACAAAACCCCTTTTCTCCTACAAAGAGTAACCAATCCCTTAGATAGCTCAGTGGGTCGATATTGTTACCACTTAAGCATAGCTTGAGTTTAGATAGGAGACACACCATACCTTGTCTATTCAATCCCAAGTGTTTGTTCCGCAAAACACTTGGGTAATAGATTCTTTGATTGATTTCTAATAAAAATTTAAACGTTGAAAAACTTTATGTTTTTATATTTACGTTTTACTTATCAGTTGTAATTAATCAAATGCATTGTATCAGTCATAAACACAATTAGATTAACTCATTAGTTATCACTAAGCGTGTTAAGGGAACAACACGTAGACACACCCATAGTTGGAAAAACAACTCCTAAGACAATCCCATCACCTAGCGAATTGACTAAGAAGAAAGCTAAAATTAGTTGGGCATGGCAACGTTGGTTATAAAGGAAACCTAGTTTTACATGGCTACCTAAAGTGATTAATAACTGTGTTACTAACCCAATGGGTTCTACCATTACCATCACTCCATCTTCGTTGTCTTCGTGTGATGCAGGTGGTTCAAATTGTTCTATGGATTGTTGATAGCGGTTGTTCCCGACATATGACAGGCAATCTTAATCTTTTAGTAAACTTTGTTGCAAAGTTCATCGGCATTGTCAGATTCGGGAATGATCATTTTGCTGCTATCACGGGCTATCGAGATTACGTCACTGGCAACATCGAAATTAGTCGTGTCTATTATGTCGAAGGCCTTGGTCACAACCTTTTCTCAGTCGGTCAATTTTGTGATGGGGATTTGGAAGTAGCATTTCGGGAGAAAACTTGTTTCGTTCGTGACTTACAAGGAAATGATCTAATGTCGGGTAAACGTGGAACTAGTCTTTACACCATATCAATGTCTGATATGACCGCTTCTTCTCCCATATGTCTACTCTCCAAAGCACATTCGACAAAATCCTGATTATGGCACAAACGACTATCTCATCTGAATTTCAAAACCATGACTGAACTTGCACATCACAAATTAGTCGATGGTCTTACACGATTTTGATATGCAAAAGATCACTTATGTCCAGCTTGTGAACAAGAAAAAAGTACTCGTGCACATTTCCCTCCTAAAATAGAATACAATACAGATCGCGTTCTTCAACTACTTCATATGGATTTGTGTGACCCTATGCGTGTTCAAACGATAAACGGTAAAATCTACATTTTGGTAATCGATGATGACTACTCCAGATGGACTTGGGTATACTTTCTCCGAAGCAAAGATCAAGCTCCTTCAATGATCATCACCTTTCTCACAAAAATTCAAGTTCAGCTTCATAATACGGTCAGAAAAGTTAGAACAGACAATGAAACTGAATTCAAAAATCAAACTCTTCGAGATTATTTTGAGAAAGTGGGAATTGAACATCAAACATCTATTGCAAGAAGTCCAGAACAGAATGGGGTTGTCGAAAGACGCAACAGGACATTAGTGGAAGTTGCAAGGACGATGTTAATCAACGCTCAATTACCAGATTACCTATGGGCAGAAGCTGTATCAACTGCATGTTATACACAAAACCGATGCATGATCACCAAACGACATCACAAAATTCCTTATGAGATTATTCACAACCGAAAACCGAATATAAATTACTTTCATGTATTTGGTGCCCTTTGTTACCCAAATAATGATCGAGATGATTTTGGAAAACTCAAAGCCAAAGCTGGCATTGGTATCTTCATTGGATATTGTGAGAATTCCAAAGGTTTTCAAATCTGGAATCGTCGTACTAGAAAAATTCAGGAAACTATTCATGCTAATTTCGATGAGCTTACAGAAATGGCTTCTGAGTAAAACAGCTTAGGACCCACAACCGACCGTCTAAATTTTCTAGATCAATCAGCTGCACTTCTTTCACTTATCCGTAAAGAATTGGAAACCTTGTTTGCTCCACTGTTTGATGATTCATTTGCATATCGTGCACCAGATGTATCACCAATTTTCGCTGCACAAGCTGATTAAAATTCCATACCTGATACACCTGTTACTACAACAAAAACCGTTGCTACAGATGCACCTCCAGTTGAATCTCCATCAACAACAGAACAAACCGCTTCCAACACTAAAAATGCAGCTGAAGATCTACAACAACCAGAAGTACCCGGACCTGCACATTATGACGGAAATGCCTTCTTTAATCCATTTGCTCCAGCTCCAACGATTCTCGATATTGCAGAGTCGTTTACGCGCAATTTGGATCCGTCTAATATGCACACTCTTTCTCAACATTACCCTTCAGCACACAAATGGACAAGAGATCATCCCTTAGTAAATGTGATTAGTAATCCAGACAATCCAGTCATGACACGAAAAAGACTTCACACAGATGGTGAAACATGCATTTATGCTCTTACCGTCTGTCAAGATGAACCAAAGAACATTAAAGAAGCAATGACTTATGATAATTGGATTGAATCAATGCAAGATGAACTCGATCAATTCAAACGTCTTGAAGTCTGGGAATTGGTAGAAAGACCAGATCGAGTCTATGTCATCGGACTGAAGTGGATTTGGAAAAGCAAGTTAGATGCAGAAGGCATAGTGATTCATAGCAAATCGCGTCTGGTAGCTAAAGGTTTCACTCAGAAAGAAGGAATTTATTTTGAAGAGTCCTTTGCTCCAGTTGCTAGGCTTGAGGCTGTCCGTATCTTTCTGGCATACGCTGCTCACAAGAATAAGGTCGTTTATCAAATGGATGTGAAAACGGCATTTCTGAACGGTCAATTACGTGAGGAAGTTTATGTTAGTCAACCAGAGGGATTCGTTGATCCAGACCATCCCAATCATGTGTACAGACTCAAGAAAGCCCTTTACGGACTTAAACAAGCCCCAAGGGCATGGTACGATAAGCTGGCTGCTTTCTTGCTTGCCAATCATTTTACTAAAGGTTCAGTGGATCCGACTTTGTTTATTCAAAAACACGGGGAGGACATTTTAATCGTTCAAATCTATGTCGATGACATTATTTTTGCATCAACAAACAAAAAATATTCAAATGCTTTTTCAAGATTAATGAAACAAAATTTTGAAATGTCCATGATGGGTGAACTTACGTTCTTCTTAGGACTTCAAGTTCATCAATCACCAAGTGGAATTTTTCTAAGTCAGTCCAAGTATGCTCTTGAAATACTAAAGAAACATGGCATGACAAGTTGTGATACTTATAACACACCTATGTATGCATCATCCCCAAAGCTGGATGTTGATTTACATGGTACACCTATTGACCCTACAAAATACCATAGTATGATTGGGTCCCTCATGTATCTAATAGCCAGCAGACCATATATAGTTTTTGTTGTATACCTATGCTCCCGTTATCAGTCACGACCTACTGAAAGACACCTCTCTAAGGTTAAAAGAATCCTTCGATACATAAAGGGAACCATCCATTTGGGGATCTGGTATCCGAAGGATTCTAGTTTTGAACTAATAGCTTTTTCAGATGCTGATCATGCAGGATGTTTAGATACACAAAAAAGTACATCTGAGGGAGTGCAGTTTCTAGGAGACAAACTTGTATCTTGGCAGTCAAAGAAGCAGGATTGCACTTCATTGTCATCTACATAATTGGAATATGTAGTGGGCATCATGGTAGGACATAGTGTCGCCAACTCCTGAAATCTCCTGATGTATGTTTTGATATCATTCCCCTTCACAATCAAGTTATAAAATTCATCCTCCATTTTCTTGACTTCTTTCCGGGGGTGGTACTTCTTAATCATAAGCTTTTTGAATTCGGTCCAGGTGGTTTTATATGTTTCCTCAATTCCCAACGGTTGGGCAAATGAGTTCCACCAGGATAGAGCTTCTTCAGTAAGTGTACCGGTAGCAAACTTTACTTTACACTCCTCAATACAGTTACTGTGAGAGAATACTGATTTGCTTCATTTGAACCAGCGAATTAGTCCAACATCGCCTTCTGTACCTTTGAAATTGAAAGATTGGTAGCTCATGAACTCTTTGTAACTACTCTTCTTCGTTACAGAGGTTACTGTCGGCTTGGGGTTTCTATCAGCGTTAGTAGTCGTGTTAGTCGTGTTAGCTGCTCGGGATTCTAGTGCCGCAGTCACACTGTCAGCAATTAGTTGCCGGATGGCATCCTGAGTCATGGCCGGAGTAGTAGACGTTGACGATCTCTTGGGCACCATTCTATCAATATTTGACGGATAGCATGGGGTAAGAAAGATATCACGAGTCGGTCATAATGAGGATTATGAAAATTCCGACATGGACGTTTTATTCAATACAGGTTCTATCTCGTAGAACATTGTAGAATATGACGGATACAAGTTCTAACTTGTAGAACATTGTAAAATATGACGGTGGAATTCAATACAAGTTCTATCTCGTAGAACATTGTAGAATCTGACGGTTGCAAGTTCTAACTCGTAGAACATTGTAGAATATGACGGCTACAAGTTCTAACTCTTAGAACGTTGTGGAATATGACGGAAGAGTTCGATACAAGTTCTAACTCTTAGAACATTGTAGAATATAACGAAAGAGTTCGATACAAGTTCTAACTCTTAGAACATTGTAGAATATAACGAAAGAGTTCGATACAAGTTCTAACTCTTAGAACATTGTAGAATATAACGGAAGAATTCGAAACCTAAAACTTCTGGGTATTCTAACGGGTATGGGATTCATTTCTCGGGAGCTGGTTTACCTGCTAAAGGTCTCGGTATAATCCATAAGGAATTATCTAGTTCTGCAAACATAGATTCATCTAAGACATAGTTTGGTGGTGGTATAGTTGGCCTAATCGGGGAAGAAGATCCTATGGATGAGGATGAACTATATGGTGGAGAAGATCCTATATATGATGATAAACTAAAGGGTGGAGAAGATCCTATGGGTAGAGATTCAATAGAGGTTTCAGTGTCCCTAGGTACTCGCTTAATTTCTTGGTTATGAATTGCTACCATAAGACCTAGGTATAAAGGCTCGGGATAACCGGGTGGTGTAGAATCCATTTTCCTAAATTTACGAGGATCAATCTTAATACGGGATAGACAACTTATGAAACTAGGTATGGGAAAACTAATACTCCATTAAGTCATAAACGACTTGCCTATTTATCTTATAAGGTGAAAATTTGACAAGTACCCTTATTTATGTTACGCATCCCGTAAATAGGTTTAGTACGAAAGGTATATATACTTAGGGTTTCTAGGGGACTTACTAGCCTAGGGTTGTTCATTTATTATTCTTAAGCTTATGGATTGCGTCTAAAAGTCTCTTTATATCTGATCGATGACTAACTTGAATATCCTCAATGATCATTTCAAGAGTAGATATCCTAACACGAGCTAGAACTACTTCATCACTATGTCCTTCTTGTTTCTTTTGTAAACCTAAAATCTGGGTACGGGCTTCTTCTAGTTCTATTTCTAACCTATCAAGATTTCCTTGGATGATGACTCGACCTTTTCCAAGATCATGAATCTCATCTTCTATATCCTCGATACGTTCTAGAGATAGCTTACCTAAGTGGTCCAAAATATCTTCTATGTGTTCCTCATGCCTTTCTAAAGGTGTCCTATAAGAACTATTTACGGCTTCGAACACGGGAGGAGGGGAAGGTGGTAGAAAATGAATTTTCTTATGAGGCGGGGAAACTACCTCGTGAACGAAGAAATCTCGGGGATCAAAGAGTGGTGACGGGGGAGTAGGAGTTAAAGAAGGAACGATAGGAATTTCACCATTATATGCTTGCATATAACTATTATATGTTTGCATATAAGGATCATTTGGGAATGGTTCTATAGCTAGTAAAGCTATAAGATTCGGAGTTAATTCTTCCGAAAAATTAGAATCAGAGTTAGAGGAATAGCTTAGGGAAACTGACACACAGTCAGAGCTATATGATGTAGAATCGGAATTCTCATCATCGGTATCATATAAAATGATAGGGTGAGTGGAAGTCATGACTGTAATAGCCCGAGAGAAAGTAGTATAAGTACATACGTACTTGTTATAATAATAACATAGGTTATTATTCTATATATATCCTATAGGGGGAACGCAGTAGCACAGAGAACTTTTACTGGGGACTTTTTAGAAAAGTATTATAGTTTAGGTAAAAACCTTGTTCTCTATAACTGTGGCCCTGGTACCAATCTGTAACACCCTCGTTTCTCAGATAGCAGCAGAAGCTAAATCTTGAGGTATTAACTCATTGATACATCGTCACAATGATAGAAAATGACTCGAAAAGAGACGTTTTTGAAAAGGAGTTATCATTCATTTATTTATCATAGTTTTTACAGCAAAAGAGTGACCTTTTGCAAAAAGAGATAAATTGTAACACCCCAACCCGACAAGGGCAAAGATGTCACAAATACATGGTTTCATATCAGATAAAAGCATTCAAGAAATAAAATAGCGGAAGCCTTAACATTAAAATCCAAAGGAAAATAAGTCAACACGACTCATATCAAGTGCAAGACAGAAATAATGAAGTACAATAAAAATCCAAGTGCCAACAATGGCATAACAGATATAATAGCCAAGTGGTCACACTAGAATGACAAGGTCTAAACTTCACACAAGTTGCTCTCATCCCAAGCTAAACCCAGCTCCTAGCTTAAATGTACCTGCCGCAGGAAAAGAAATGCGGCTGAGCTACGAGAGCTCAGTGAACAGATATAACAGAAACAAAGCAATAATATAGAATAAAGAACAGGAAGAGAAATACGAACCGGTCAGAGTCAAGGTACAAGTATAATGTAACAGTAATGAAAGATAAGTGATATCAAGGTCATGTAAACATGTCAAGGGTTAAGGAAATTAGTACAGGTAAGTGTAAGGGTAACAGAAATCCACTACGAGCCAAGAAAACAGAAATCATATCAAGTCCAGTAATCAGGGTGTACAGAGGGGAGACCTCGGTACCAAGTACAGGGTGAGGGGTTACCTCTCAAGGTTGGAGTCATGAGCTCCCAGGGGTTGTGAAAGACGTGCATCGCACACACCATCAGTCACCAGAGATAACAAGTCATATATCATATACAGAAAACAGAACAAGTCTAGGATGCATCCATACGCCCCAGGTGGCCAGAGTCTACCAATACACACCATATAATCAAGTCAGGGATGGGATAGGACATCTCTCTCCTACCCTAGAGTCAAGTCATCGGTGCATCAATGACAAGGACATGAACACCTCATGCCTGGTGGGTGGCTCGTAATATCAAACTGTGGGTCAAGGTCAAGTATCAAGTGTCAAGTGGCAGGTGTCAAGTATCAGATGTCAAGTATCAAGTGTCAGGTGTCAAGTATCAGATGTCAAGTATCAAGTGTCAGGTGTCAAGTATCAGATGTCAAGTATCAAGTGTCAGGTCAGAAGGTTCATATCAGAGGGTTCAATATCAGGAGGTTCAATATCAGAGAGTTCAATATCAGGAGGTCAATATCAGGAGGTTCAAAGGTTCATAATAAAGTTCACTTTAAAAGTTTACTATTAAAAGGCCATTTTATAGATGTCAAAATAATCCTTAAGTACTAGTCTCCATAAACTGATTTTAAACGGTTTCCATAAACAAGGTCTTTTCAAAGGGTTTCTATAAAGGTAGTCTTCAAAATAGTTTCTTGAAACATTTTCATAATTAATTAAAAGATTTTCTCATCCAGTTATGACATCAAAGTATCAAAGTTCAAGTCAATGTTTTATGGCAGGGTTTATATCAAGGTTCATGGAAAGGTTCATATCAAGGTTCATGGCAGGGTTCATATCAAGGTTCATGGCAGGGTTCATATCAAGGTATAAAACAAAGATCAAGGCAAGGGTTCAAACAAGGGTCCAAGAGTAAGTACACAGATCAAGGTTCACAATACAAGGGATACATAGCAATGGTTCGGGAAATCTTAAACGAATCTAATAAATCAAGAGAACGAAGGCCCCTTACTGAAAAGGGCAGAATATCCATACCTAATTCCAATGCAAGCACACAAAATAGAAAAGACTGACAGGAAATCAAATCACTCCCTCCTCGAACCTAAGGAGTAGAAGACAGAAATACGAAAGGGGTTTAAGTTATCTTCTCATTATAAGTGACTTTATGTTTTTAGCAGGTTTCCAGAATTAGTAAGTTTCCATACTTAGCAAGATTCAAGTGATATAATTCAAGTTAAGTCATTAATGTAGGCTTATTATGGAAGTCATGATCATTTGACAAGTTATACAAGTTCAGGGTTAATTATGACAAGCTTTCATAGTTCAGGGTTATAAATGTAAATTTGCCAAAGTTCAAGGTTACAATAGAAATATTATAATTTATCATTCAAATACTTAATTTTCCAGAATTTCACGTTTAGCCTTCAAGTTTCAAATATTTACAAGTTACACCCTTTTAGTTAATTATTTTACAAATTAAACCTTATAATTATGTAAATTACAATTTAACCCTATAATATCCATATTTACCAACCAAGCATATTATTTTACCAAAATTCAGAATGTCACATCCGAGTTTACATTTAGTATGAAACAGCCCCTCATATTTCAGATTTTACACAAATGGTCCCTTAAGTTTACAAAACTTATACATTAAATCATAATTCCATAATAATTACACAATAGACCCATAAATACTCAAAATTACCCAAAACACTCTTAACATTATTATTTACTCAAAATAACTTCAAGTTTCCAGAATTTACCTTTTTAGTCCCTCAAGTTTAATTAATTATAAATCGAATTAATAAATATATATATATACCCATTTAACCTTTTAAATACAAAATTTATATATCAAGCCCTCATTTTATATTTTATTCGAATTCTACCAGGTCCAAAATAACTTAAAAAAATATCCCTTGAGTTTTAAGAATTACAAAACACCCCCTTAACTTATTATTTCCCAATCGGTAATTATAAAACATTATCAAAATCAAACCCTAGTAATCCCAATCATTATACAATAATTTTATCATCATTATGTCACCTTTATTTCCAGATTTCATCCATTAGAAACCCTAGATCGATCGGTTTTATAATTTTTCCACAATTCTTCCTTTTATTTTCAAAAACCCGATTATACAATAATTCCAAAACTCACGATTTAAGCTTTAACAATTCAAAGGACTATTTTTATGATGTTATATGATGATTATAGAAGCCACGAAAATTAATAACCTGGTCCAGAAAAATCTCATACATGATTTATAGATTTAATTCGATTTTAGGGTTTCAAAACACATAATTTCCATACGATCAAAATATGGTGCATGGCCTGAGTTTATCATTTTTCCCACGTTATATATGATTAGGAGAGGGTTAGAAAAATACCAGAAAAATTATAGATCAAAGGATTCACACGTTGTGATTTTATGAGGCTCGGTACAAGTTTTTCGACCCAATTAATTCACCACGACCAAACGATCGACTCTAGGACCTTGTAGCTATTTTTCTCACCTCTCTTGCATCACTAAGAACTCCAAAAAATTGGGTTTTTTATTTATAAAAATCGGATGAGGATGGGAGGTATTTTTGAAGTGGCGGCTAATTAGTTTTAGGGTTAAATTGGAAGAAATAAATTAGGGATTGATATAAATTGAGATGGACCAAAAATTTGGGGAGGGATAATAGACTAAGAACCGGCCTTGATGGCCCAAGGATCAATTTACCTTAATTAGCAATGTATCTTAATTTATTTGTAGCTTAAATGTGTTTTTAAAACAAATAAATATTATAACTTTTGTAATTTAATTATAATATTCGGCCATTGTATTTTTGTGGTGAAATAATACATTTTTGTACTTCGTAAAAATATTAGAGCTTGCCTCAAAATTATCTTGCTTGATTTGTAGTTCGTTTCCAGAGATTCGGGATTAATTCGGTACTTTAATTAAGCTTTAATTAAATTTTAAAGTTTCAGGGGCATTTTGGTAATTTTTGCATGTTTTAGATTTTCGGATTTTACAACTCTTCCCCTCTAACAGAAAAATTTCGTCCTCGAAATTTGCAAGGACATAGAAAAGAAAGAGAACGGAAAACAAAACAAGGACATACCAGACGCGCTATCAGTCTGGTCACCAGAAAGCATAAAGACACGACCGGTATGAGGAACAGGGGGAGGAGGATCAAGGAATTTCTCACGTGCTGACGTAGATTGCTTTGGACAATTTCTCACTTGATGCTCAGAAGAACCACATCGAAAACAAGCACCAGACGTCGTACGACAAGCTCCAGTATGGTTTTTCCCACAAGAACCACAAACAGGTAAGGAAGTAGAGTACTCAGATGATCTCCTCTACGAGTTTGATCCAGTAGCCCGATCTTGCTGATAGCCTCTAGAAGAATGATCTCTCCGCTGCCGTTTGGTTGACGCTGCGCTCCTGACGATCACCATCCTACTTAGAAACTGACCTCAAATCTCGGCCCCTCGAATCTGATTTCTTCTGATCGTAGCTCTTGCCCGAATACTCCTTGACGTCCCGACTCTGCATCTGTTGCTGCACCTTGTCACCATCACGGTCTCGTTTGTAACCAACGCCCTCATGAAAATCTCGATGTTGCGAGCTGCATCGCAACATGCTGACGGATCCGTAAACTCCGAATTAAGCCGACGATCAAGAAAATATGACAGAACATAACATGAAGAATGACATAGCAGAACAGGAAAATATGACAGACCAAAATCAAGGAAAGATGACAGAGCATAACAGGAAAAGAGAGTGCGCGCGCGGAAACCTAATGTCTACCCAATCCTCACAGGTCAAGCCTAAGCTCTAAGGGTTTCTGAAGCCTTAGCTCTGATACCATAAATTGTAACACCCCAACCCGACAAGGGCAAAGATGTCACAAATACATGGTTTCATATCAGATACAAGCATTCAAGAAATAAAATAGCGGAAGCCTTAACATTAAAATCCAAAGGAAAATAAGTCAACACGACTCATATCAAGTGCAAGACAGAAATAACGAAGTACAATAAAAATCCAAGTGCCAACAATGGCATAACAGATATAATAGCCAAGTGGTCACACTAGAATGACAAGGTCTAAACTTCACACAAGTTGCTCTCATCCCAAGCTAAACCCAGCTCCTAGCTTAAATGTATCTGCCGCAGGAAAAGAAATGCGGCTGAGCTACGAGAGCTCAGTGAACAGATATAACAGAAACAAAGCAATAATATAGAATAAAGAACAGGAAGAGAAATACGAACCGGTCAGAGTCAAGGTACAAGTATAATGTAACAGTAATGAAAGATAAGTGATATCAAGGTCATGTCAACATGTCAAGGGTTAAGGAAATTAGTACAGGTAAGTGTAAGGGTAACAGAAATCCACTACGAGCCCAGAAAACAGAAATCATATCAAGTCCAGTAATCAGGGTGTACGGAGGGGAGACCTCGGTACCAAGTACAGGGTGAGGGGTTACCTCTCAGGGTTGGAGTCATGAGCTCCCAGGGGTTGTGAAAGACGTGCATCGCACACACCATCAGTCACCAGAGATAACAAGTCATATATCATATACAGAAAACAGAACAAGTCTAGGATGCATCCATACGCCCCAGGTGGCCAGAGTCTACCAATACACACCATATAATCAAGTCAGGGACGGGATAGGACATCTCTCTCCTACTCTAGAGTCAAGTCATCGGTGCATCAATGACAAGGACATGAACACCTCATGCCTGGTGGGTGGCTCGTAATATCAAACTGTGGGTCAAGGTCAAGTATCAAGTGTCAAGTGTCAGGTGTCAAGTATCAAGTGTCAGGTGTCAAGTATCAGATGTCAAGTATCAAGTGTCAGGTCAGAAGGTTCATATCAGAGGGTTCAATATCAGGAGGTTCAATATCAGAGAGTTCAATATCAGGAGGTCAATATCAGGAGGTCAATATCAGGAGGTTCAAAGGTTCATAATAAAGTTCACTTTAAAAGTTTACTATTAAAAGTCCATTTTATAGGTGTCAAAATAATCCTTAAGTACTGGTCTCCATAAACTGATTTTAAACGGTTTCCATAAAGAAGGTCTTTTCAAAAGGTTTCTATAAAGGTAGTCTTCAAAATAGTTTCTTGAAACATTTTCATAATTAATTAAAAGATTTTCTCATCCAGTTATAACATCAAAAGTATCAAAGTTCAAGTCAATGTTTTATGGCAGGGTTCATATCAAGGTTCATGGCAGGGTTCATATCAAGGTTCATGGCAGGGTTCATATCAAGGTTCATGGCAAGGTTCATAACAAGGTATAAAACAAAGATCAAGGCAAGGGTTCAAACAAGGGTCCAAGAGTAAGTACACAGATCAAGGTTCACAATACAAGGGATACATAGCAATGGTTCGGGAAATCTTAAACGAATCTAATAAATCAAGAGAACGAAGGCCCCTTACTGAAAAGGGCAGAATATCCGTACCTTATTCCAATGCAAGCACACAAAATAGAAAAGACTGACAGGAAATCAAATCACTCCCTCCTCGAACCTAAGGAGTAAAAGACAGAAATACGAAAGGGGTTTAAGTTATCTTCTCATTATAAGTGACTTTATGTTTTTAGCAGGTTTCCAGAATTAGTAAGTTTCCATACTTAGCAAGATTCAAGTGATATAATTCAAGTTAAGTCATTAATGTAGGCTTATTATGGAAGTCATGATCATTTGACAAGTTATACAAGTTCAGGGTTAATTATGACAAGCTTTCATAGTTCAGGGTTATAAATGTAAATTTGCCAAAGTTCAAGGTTAAAATAGAAATATTATAATTTACCATTCAAATACTTAATTTTCCAGAATTTCACGTTTAGCCTTCAAGTTTCAAATATTTACAAGTTACACCCTTTTAGTTAATTATTTTACAAATTAAACCTTATAATTATGTAAATTACAATTTAACCCTATAATATCCATATTTACCAACCAAGCATGTTATTTTACCAAAATTCAGAATGTCACATCCGAGTTTACATTTAGTACGAGACAGCCCCTCATATTTCAGATTTTACACAAATGGTCCCTTAAGTTTACAAAACTTATACATTAAATCATAATTCCATAATAATTACACAATAGACCCATAAATACTCAAAATTACCCAAAACACTCTTAACATTATTATTTACTCAAAATAACTTCAAGTTTCCAGAATTTACCTTTTTAGTCCCTCAAGTTTAATTAATTATAAATCGAATTAATAAATATATATATTTACCTATTTAACCTTTTAAATACAAAATTTATATATCAAGCCCTCATTTTATATTTTATTCGAATTCTACCAGGTCCAAAATAACTTACAAAAATATCCCTTGAGTTTTAAGAATTACAAAACACCCCCTTAACTTATTATTTCCCAATCGGTAATTATAAAACATTATCAAAATCAAACCCTAGTAATCCCAATCATTATACAATAATTTTATAATCATTATGTCACCTTTATTTCCAGATTTCATCCATTAGAAACCCTATATCGATCGGTTTTATAATTTTTCCACAATTCTTCCTTTTATTTTCAAAAACCCGATTATACAATAATTCCAAAACTCACGATTTAAGCTTTAAAAATTCAAAGGACTATTTTCATGATGTTATATGATGATTATAGAAGCCACGAAAATTAATAACCTGGTCCAGAAAAATCGCATACATGATTTATAGATTTAATTCGATTTTAGGGTTTCAAAACACATAATTTCCATACGATCAAAATATGGTGCATGGCCTGAGTTTATCATTTTTCCCACGTTATATATGATTAGGAGAGGGTTAGAAAAATACCAGAAAAATTATAGATCAAAGGATTCACACGTTGTGATTTTATGAGGCTCGATACAAGTTTTTCGACCCAATTAATTCACCACGACCAAACAATCGACCCTAGGAACTTGTATCTATTTTTCTCACCTCTCTTGCATCACTAAGAACTCCAGAAAATTGGGTTTTTGATTTATAAAAATCGGATGAGGATGGGAGGTATTTTTGAAGTGGCGGCTAATTAGTTTTAGGGTTAAATTGGAAGAAATAAATTAGGGATTGATATAAATTGAGATGGACCGAAAATTTGGGGAGGGATAATAGACTAAGAACCGGCCTTGATGGCCCAAGGATCAATTTACCTTAATTAGCAATGTATCTTAATTTATTTGTAGCTTAAATGTGTTTTTAAAACAAATAAATATTATAACTTTTGTAATTTAATTATAATATTCGGCCATTGTATTTTTGTGGTGAAATAATACATTTTTGTACTTCGTAAAAATATTAGAGCTTGCCTCAAAATTATCTTGCTTGATTTGTAGTTCGTTTCCAGAGATTCGGGATTAATTCGGTACTTTAATTCAGCTTTAATTAAATTTTAAAGTTTCAGGGGCATTTTGGTAATTTTTGCATGTTTTAGATTTTCGGGTTTTACATAAGTACAGGTCCCAATGACACGTGTTTGAAATAGGAAGGTGAATGATAACAGGTTTGGACGTCCTCAAGTCCAATGACACTCCGTGTAGTAAGGCCATAAGTGCTCAGTTAACCTAGGATAACATGCTTAAAGGTCAACACTAGGGTTGAGTGAAATTCGTAGGTTTAGTGGGAAAGAGGTTTGAATACAAGTTCGTGTGGGCATCAAAGCACCCAAAGATAAGTTATATGGGGGATTATTGCATCTAAGCTCATGACACCTCACGTTAACATGCCTATAGTCCAATGATGGCACTGCAGACCAATCAATGACTAGACGTAAGGTTAACTTGCCAAGGTTAACCTCGTAGTTCTCAAATATAGTACTAATTGGTACCCGGTAGGGGCACACCAACGGGAGTTGTCAAACTCCAGATAGATCTATCCACGATACTCGCGTTCACTCGCAAATGATTATGGTTCATGAAATTTAAGTTATAGTGGCAAGGTGGTACTCGTGCAATAATCAATCAGGAAGAAAATACTTGTATTCGGTTTATAGCATGTATCCCCCTCACGGGTTTATAAAACATTTAAAAGTAAGGTTTAGCTCACGGGATTTAAAAAAAAGTGTGAGGCTACGAACTCACCTTAATTCAGGGAAATCTGATTGATGTCAAAAGTGACTCAGATATTAGATGGCCTACTCACGCAACCTAGGGTAGTGTATGTCAAGTCTTAGTGGTTTGTCTAAGTTTTCTAAGCCTTGTTTCTAAGTATATGTTTCTTTAACTCACTAGATTTATATATAACATAACACCGTTCGGGCTATCATAATCCAGAGGTCATGTAGTAAATGTTTGAGGAGTGACGGCACTTTAACTCGTAAACCCAGCAAACTCGTCGAAACGTATACCCAAATGAAACCCCTCACATGAAATTCCCTAGTATTGTGTTACGTTGTTAAGTTAAAAAGATAGGTTTTCAATTTATGAAAATATCTCATTTATACCCTTAAGTTTGTAATTTGGCAATATATACCCTTGACTTATAAACTTTTACAAAACTAGTCCTTTATATAATACTTATATATATACTAAACCTTTAGCTTTAAAACTTTACAAAATAGGTCCTTATACTTAAATTTCTATGAAAATAACAGAATTAACCCTTAGACTTAATAATTTACAAAAGTTATAATATATACCCCTATGTATGGAATGCGTTACAAAACTAGTCCTAAAACCATGCAAAGTGTGTTTTAAGTTTAACAAAAGGGTTTTACAGCTTATGGCTTATCAGAATAAGCTTAGATAAGTAGCTTTTAAGAGCTTATAGATTATGTAATGGGCTTATGACCATAAATATGAAATCGATAGGTTTTAGGGTTTTAAAATGAAAACGCCTAGTTTCTACTGATCAAGGCTTAAACAAGGGCTTATGTGGGATCTACTAAAGCTTATAAATCATAAAAGAGCTTATTGAACAAGTAGGAAAAGCTTACTCGACAAGAAATGGGTCGCGACTAGGTTAGGGTTTTCTCGGCTAAAATGGGACTCGACAAGGCTTCTAGGCTTGGTTCTCTTGGTTCCTTTGGATTCTATGGCTTCTATACTAGTGCTAGGACTATGTGGGAGTGAGTGTGTGAAGTGGTGAGGCTGTGTGAAATGGTATGAAATGGTTGTGGGTTGCGTCGCTATTTATAGGCTCGAAGAGCCTTGGGGACCAAGTTGGCGTGGAGTGGTGGACAAGGGTAGGAGGTGGGATGAGTATTGACAGCTAGTGGTGACTAGGAAGACCTATAGTAGGAGCTAGGGTGGTGTAGGGTGGTTTGTGGTGGTGATTGGTTCTCGGCGTTAAAGTGGTGACGAGGGGGTGATAAGGTAGTGATAGTGGTGTGTGGTAGGTAGCTTGGTGATGACAAGCTGGTGATGGAGGTGCTAGGGTGCTTGGTGGTGTCATGGTGGTGCTAGGGTGCTAGGTTTAGGTAGTTTTAGGATTTAGGGCTTAGTTTAGGATTAGGGTTTAGATTAGGGTTTAGATTAGGGTTTAGTGCTAGGATTAGGGTTTAGAAAGTAATTAGGGACTAAGTTTAAGGTTTAGGATTCATGTACCAAGTGGTTGTAACTTGTGCTAAAGGATTGGTAAGGTTTAAACATGGTTTAGGCACCTAAATGACCTAATTGGGTTCTAAGCTTAAAAGATTTATACATTGGGCTCTAAGTGGTTGTACTAGAGTTTAAGAAAGGAAATATAGCTAGGATAACTTATACTTAAGCCTTGAACACTTTCAAACTAGTTTAAACTTGAAATTATGGTTTTTAAAATAACCGTAAACGTATAAGGCTTGTTTTGGTTATATGCTAGATATAGTAAGTTAGATTAGTAGTATACTTGATAATATGATTTTTGTAACTTAGACTTGACATACCAGGAGCGTTTACATGAGGTAAACATAGAGATAATTGGCATTGGAAGTTGCGTGAGCACGTCTAGAGGGCTATGTAAGTTACTTTACATAGTTGGAGTGGGATGAAGCAAAAAGTTTACCCGTGAAAGTGATATACAAATATATAGGTGTGGAAAATATAGAGGAAAATTTTGTGAGGTATTACACAAAAGCAGTAGTTAATGCTGTTAAGGGAAATAATGTTAATGTTGTTAAGGCCTCAGCTTGTTGGTTTTGGAAACCAAAGCATAAAGTTTTAGACCATGTTTCTAAACACAAAAGTGCATCAATCACCCTGAAAAAGTTTGATTATGTTGATGCACAAGGCAGATCCAAGTCAGTGATGGCTTGGGTCCCTAAAAGACACTCATTTTCTTACCTAATGTGCAGGGCAATCCACAAATGGATTTACAGGATCAAGGAGTAATTGATAGTGGATGCTCAAGGTACGTGGCAGGGAATAAGTCATATCTTACAGACTATGAAGAGATATATGGAGGGTATGTTGCTTTAGGAGGGAACCCCAAAGGAGGGAAAATCACAAGAAAAGGTACCATTAAAACGGGTAATTTAGATTTTGAAAATGTGTATTTTGTGAGAGAGTTAAAGTTTAATCTCTTTAGTGTCTCACAAATGTGTGACAAAAAGAATAGTGTTCTTTTTAATGACACTGAATGTATTGTTTTATCTCCAAAGTTAATTGATGAAAGTCAAGTTTTACTCAGAGTTCCTAGAAAGAACAATATGTATAGTGTTGATTTAAAGAACATAGTTCCTAAAGGAGGTTTAACTTGCCTTTTTGCAAAAGCCACATCTGATGAATCTAAACTTTGGCATAGAAGATTGGGTCACTGATGCGTGCGTATATCGTTATAGAATAGATTATATTATCAAGTTTTAAATTTATATTTAGCCGACTTATCCTATAACACATACTAACGAGCAGTGTACCCGATCAATGTAGCTAGTTGGTAAGTAGAGTGTCGAACACTAAGAGTGGAACATTAACACCTAAATATCTATCAGTATTTTAATCCTAAGTTAGTTCTAATGCCCTAATCTAACGCAAGGGGGTTTTCAGCCTGAGAGACTGGCACGATTGTGTAGATTAAGTAAACAGTAAATAAAACTAGAGAACGAATAAGTGAATGGCCAACACGTAAACAGACACAGATAAGAGGTCAAGCCGACAGTAGGAAAACTTGTCACACTTTTAATTGCTTAGCTGTATAAGATGAGTCATAGCCACTCCGTGCCAAGTTGTGCTTTAGTTACCTAAGATAAAACATGCTAAAAAGTCAACACAAAGGTTGAGTGAATTCATAGTGTTTGCATAATAATCAGTTCGTTGAACACAAGTTGAGCAATAGTAAAACAATAATATTGCAGTGCAGTATATTGCCCTAAGCCTCATGACACGCAAACCTTAACAGTAGGACATCACAAGAGTGATGTAAATTACTAAGATAATTAAATGTAGTAATAATGCCCTCGGGTATGAGCTTGCCATTCTCCTATTTAGTCTCAAATAAAGTGCATTTGTCTATCAATCCGACTAGCATTATAGCTATCTATCCAAATCATAACTTTTTGTATATAACTCCAAAAGATTCACTATTTTTTGCATTGAAAAACATACATATTTACCTTTTTAACTGTATATCACAAGTGATATTTGAACCTCCAAATCATTAAATTTTTTCATAGATATTGGTAAAAATAGAAGAGTTTTTCTGATAGTCAAACCCACTTAATGTATCATATATGATATAACACTAATCTGTAAGTTTGAATACTTAACATGATGTCGTAAAATGAGAATAAGTATTTGTATATAACTCCAAAAAATTCACCATTTTTTGGATTGAAAAATATACATCATTAGCTTTTCAACCATATATCACACATAATATTTGAACCTCAAAATCAATACGATTTATTTATAGAAGTTGGAGAAAATAGAAGAAAATAAAAAGAATTGACATTCAAACTCTCGTGATATATGACATGTGATATAAAACCAATCTATAAGTTCGAATAATCAACATGTTGTCGCAAATGAGCATAAGTATTTGTATACAACTCTAAAAGATTCACCGTTTTTTTACTGGATAGTAATACTTATGTTTATTTTACAACAACATGTTCAATCTTCGAATCTACAAGTTAGTGTTATATTATATGTGATATATCAAACGAGTTTGAATATCGATTTTTTTTTCCATACATTTTCTCTAACTTTTATAAATAAATTGTATTGATTTGAAAGTTCAAAAAATATGCGTGATATATGGTTAGAAAACTATTTATTCGTGTTTTCAAATGCAAAAAACGGTGAATCATTTGAAGTTCTACACAAATACTTATACCCATTTTATGATAGCATGTTGAGCGTTCGCACTACAGATTAGTGTTATCTATACTACAAATAATGTAGGGTTTACAACACTTTAATGAATCTCTCTTCTCTTAGTCTTAAAATTCAGACTTACAAGAAATAAAGCATGATTTACAACACTTTAATGCACATAATTTTGAGACTTACAAGAAAATAAGCATATTGTACAACAAACACCACATTAATGCTATTAAAGTGGTCAATTAATACACAATTTAATTTACCCCTTCACCAAAATATACAACCATTTAACCACAATGTACAATCTAATCAAGCTTTCAATGGATATTCATATTGTACAACTAAAACAAACACTTTTTTTAACAAAATTAAAGAGTATTAACATTTTTAACAAAATCATAAATCTGATAAGATGCATATTACCGATTTGAATGTATTAACATTTTTAACAGCAAAACACATGGTAGTATCATGATGATACGGTAACAACAAAAGAAGAACACAACCACACAACAATAAAAGATACCAAACGTTTATTACTGATTTTTAGTTAATAAAAATGTAAACCCATTTGTTTTAACCCTCAAATCGAACCAAAAACTATAAATATAACTCGACACAGTCGAGTTGTTGCACACCGAGCCACAACCATGGGTGACTCGGTGTTACCCACCTTTAATACACTCGGATATCAACGAATCTTGGTCGGAAAAATTATGTGATGGCGCGTGGTGATGTTGGAATGAAAGTTTTGAGCGCGTGTTGTTTAGAAACGGGGTATTTATTAAATTCGGTTAATGGCATCTAATAGCAACGTATACACCCACCACGGGTGACTCAGTGTGCAACAACTCGACTGTGTCGAGTTATATTTATAGTTTTTGGTTCGATTTGAGGGTTAAAACAAATGGGTTTTACATTTTTATTAACTAAAAATCAGTAATAAACGTTTGGTATCTTTTATTGTTGTGTGGTTGTGTTCTTCTTTTGTTGTTACCGTATCATCATGATACTACCATGTGTTTTGTTGTTAAAAATGTGAACACATTCAAATCGGTAATATGCATCTTATCAGATTTATGATTTTGTTAAAAATGTTAATACTCTTTAATTTTGTTAAAAAAAAGTGTTTTATTTAGTTGTACAATATGAATATCCATTGAAAGCTTGATTAGATTGTACATTGTGGTTAAATGGTTGTATATTTTGGTGAAGGGGTAAATTAAATTGTGTATTAATTGACCACTTTAATAGCATTAATGTGGTGTTTGTTGTAAAATATGCTTATTTTCTTGTAAGTCTCAAAATTATGTGCATTAAAGTGTTGTAAATCATTCTTTATTTCTTGTAAGTCGAATTTTAAGACTAAGAGGAGAGAGATTCATCCCTACATTATATGTAGTATAGATATTTTATATTTTACAAAAATCTTACTCCTTTATAAAGCATTAATGCCTTCTTTAAATACAAACACTTAAAATTCAGCATTACAAGTTTTTAAGCTAAAAGTACAACTAATTAAAACACATTTTCTAACATTAAATACAATTACAAGCTTTTAAGCTAAAAGTACAACTAATTAAAATACATTTTCTAACATTAAATACAATCTTTAAATAGAAATACTTAAAATTCAGCATTACAAGTTCTTAACCTAAAAGTACAACTAATTAAAACACACTTACTAACATTAAATACAATACAAAGCACTATTAATATGGTCAAGATATTTAATGTAGTCAATTAATTAACTGGTCAATAAATAAAATTAATGCGGTTATTAAAACACCCCTTACATTAGAAATACAAATTGTTAAGGATATTATACAATCAACTTAAACACAATTCATGCATTAAATGTTACTAATACAAATAATAAAGCATATTATACAAATATTCAAGCCCAAACGGGCAACGGGGCGAATGGGCTCGAGCCCGAACGGGCACGGGCCAAAGGGCTCGAGCCAGAACGGGCAGAGGCCAAACGGGCACGGGCTAAACGAGCATGGGACAAACGGGCTCATGTTATACGAATGGCCTTAGAAAATACCCAAAAAGACGAAATAAATTCCTTAGTTAAGGAGTTGAAATACGTCACATGAAATTCTTGATATCCGTAATTTATTGTCAAAAAGAATATAATAAACTAAAATACATGATTCACCGAAAAATATTTTTTGAGGGTACCCGCTGCCGCAACGCGCAGGTACCCTCCTAGTTATATCTATTATACATTTATGGCGCGACCCGCCCGACATTTTGTTTCTACCCGTTTGAGCCCGGGTTTGGGTTAGCGATTGGGTTGCTCTTGGGTCGTGGAACTGTTGCCCTTCACTCACATTCCTTCGTTTTCCTTGAGATCCGGAATGGTTGTTCCCGGTATCTTTACCCGGCGGTTCTTTTGCCTTTCCCGATCCGACTTTATGGGTTATTTTGTAACTACAGTGCTCTGTGAGGGGATGTACAATTCCATGAATAGTATCTTTATTAATTTTTTAATTTTGTGATTATTTTTACGCCATTTGTTGTTGCTACAGTCATTAGGTTGCTTATATCCACACTTTTGGATCTGATTTAGGTGTTCTGCCATTTTTATGGTAAAAAAAAAAAAAAAAAAAAAAAAAAAAAAAAAAAAAAAAAGGTGCTTTGATTGTGTGCGACAAGCGATTTCGGGCATTCATTGTAGGTTCTGTTTTTTTTAAGTATTTTTGGTTGTTTCTGTTGTTGTTGTGTTGTTGTTGGTAATTTCATCATCTCATTTAACCTGCCTCTGCATGTCATTTAAGCTGAGTTTGCATTTAATAATGGATATAACTGCCTTTGTTTAGGTCCTGTAGAGTATTTATTATGGTTGTTGGTTAATTTTTTTTGTGACACATTTATGATAGTCTATTTTGTTTAGGGTTTTCTGCCAATTATAGGAATTGCTATTTTAGGTTCTCTTGCAATAATTTGTTCCCTGTTTTCTATCAGTGTGTTTTTTTTTAATAGTCATCTCTAACTTCTTTTGTCTTCTTTTCCTGACATTGGCTTGATACGTTTGGGTTATTACTTATAAAGTGTTTGTCATTGTTTTTGGGTTATCTTTTTTTTGTTGGTTCTTCTATCTTTGTCTTGCTGTTTGTGAGTATGAAAAAAAATGCTACAATAAAACCAAATGCTACACCTCATGCCCAAAATATAAGAAAGCCAATTTTGGGAAACCCAAAAATAAATAACGAGATGGCTGTAGATGGTTGCGCCAACTCTGTGTGGGAAGGTCAGTCTGAACATGATGTCGTACCTCCCTTGACATTAAGTGTTGGTGCTTCCGAAGGTTAGTTTGTTTCATATAGTTGCTAGAATTTTCATAGAGTTTATGTTCATGCTTTTGTGTTTTCAATTTTGCCCAGATGCTATTTTGGTAGGAACTATGTGCATAACAGCACGGCAAATTCGGCATGAACGACGTTGTCGTGGAGCCGCCGTGCATGTGCCACCCACCGCTATTTTAAGTAGCAGCACTTTCTTCAGCAGCCGTCGTATGAAACGTTGTAATACGAATCCCCAGATTGGTCAGTCGCTGTTTACAGTGGCTTTTTCCCCCTTTTTATTGTGGCAAAAGCTAACGTCCATCTTTATGTATGTGTTAAAAAATGCAGGCACACCTGTGTGTAAACGCACAAGGGGTGGGGAAAACGACCCGGCGGATATGGCTCCCATTTGTACTGATCCTGTTGATGCTGCTGCTTTAGCAGGATCTTCATTGGCCTGTCCAAGTGTAGCTGCAAATCATCCTGCTGGTGTTGATTTTGAAGGTTGATTAAATCACTCTTTTATACTTTATTCCTTCACTACGAATTACTTTATTATTATAGTCTTAGGCCACAACTTTGTTGGTAACATCCATTTCTGCTTCAGCCATTCAGCCGCATGCTGTTAGCAAATCACCTTCGAATGATTGTAACACGGATGTCCAACCAAAATCCACCGAAAACAATGAATCATGCAGGCGATCTTTGCGCCTACGGTCTTCAGTACCTAATGGGCAATGTCACCAGTCTATTGCGTCTGATCATCCTCATCCCAGATCAGGTTCGCATCCAAATGCAGGTAGCTCCTGGTGTTGTTTTCTGTTATACCATGCGCGTTCCTCCCAACAGATTTTACTATATTATTTTACTATATTAATGGGTTTCTTTTTTTTTCTTTTTCAAAACAGCCGCCCGCCCAGATGCTCTACGCCAATCAGTTGCTGGTAAGGAAGGTTCGGGTGACAGTTATATGATACTTTGGTTTTGACCAAATTAGTTTCTTACATGTTTGCATAACATGCAGGGGTTTGCCCACATGATCGTACATGTTCTGTTCGTTGGAAGCTCCTCATATTGAATCATCGTCTCATGGAAGTGAAGGTAATAATTACTTTATTAAGCATGCGATTTTAACACCTTCTGCCTAACATGCGGCAACCCTGTAGGAATGGACTCAAATGCTATTAACCGATCAGGTCCCAATAATAGTAACAAGAGTGCTAAAAAAGTGTCAGTTGAAAAAAATGAATCACGCAGACGGTCATTGCGGCTACAGTCTTCGACAAGTAACGGCCAACATGACTCCTCTATTGCATCTGATAGTCTAGAGTTCGGATCGTCTTACTCTGCAAATGGAGGTCAGCTTCTCTCCTATCTTTTGTAATAGTATGTGAGTTTTTTGTATTATGTTTGACTATATAAATAGAATCTTTTTATATGTAAAATAGGTCCTGATATAAATCGTAAACGGAAATCAGCTAGCGTTAATGGCAATAGGTTTTTACAAAAAACTAAAAAGAGTAAAACAACATCTGGTGGCACCTCAACGAATGTTCGGCAATGTTCTTCCCGTCCTCATTTGAATGATGATGTTTATAATGCTGTTCAGCAGCCACCTTCTGATGCAATTAGAGGTAACCATCAAATATTCCTTTTCCACCAGCTTCCTTTTCATACAATAAACTTGATTACAGTGTTTTGATTAACCCTTTTTCTTTCAGTTGGTATAGACACACCGGTCACCTATCAAGATTTAGGCGATTGTGATTAGCGGTGCCGGCATTGCAAAGCCATGTTTTGGCTTAACGAACGGCTTAAAGGTCGTTCCAACAATGGTCAGCCTGAATATCATTTGTGCTGCAGAGGTGGTAAAGTTTTCATGGATCCCGAGATTCGGCCACCTGCATAAATGAGGGAACTTCTTCAAGACAACAATTTTATGCAGAATATAAGAGCTTACAATCAAATGTTTGCCATGACTTCATTTGGCGCCAAGATTGACAATACAATTAATGAAGGTAGAGGTCCGTATGTTTTTAAAGTTTCGGGTCAGATATATCAATGGATTGGTTCCCTGTGTCCTGCTCCCAATGATTCGCCCTGCTTCTTACAGTTGTATATCTATGATACACATAATGAAGTGGAAAACAGAATGGGCCATTTTGAAGGATCTAATACATCTGCGATAGATCCAGAAGTTGTTGAAGGACTCATCCACTTTTTAGATGATCACAATGAGCTGGTGCGCCTCTTCAGAACTGCACGGGACAAATGTGCTGAGTCTGATGTTCCTGACTTTAAGGTTCGGCTATATGGTGCTGGAGGTGCGCGGCGTTATGAGCTGCCGACATCTGATGCTTTAGGAGCCATAGTGTTTGACAATGGTCCAACGACCGAAGCAGATTATGATGTTATAATTGAATTAAGAGGTGGTCTGCCGCAAAGGATAAACAAGCTTCATCAATCATACATGTCATTACAGTTCTCACTCATTTTCATTTATGGTCAGCCTGGATTTCATACACAGTTAAGATTAAAAGCTACAGAACCGGCCGGTAGGCCCAAACGCGTTTCAATGAACGCGTTTTACACATACCAGCTGCACCCAAGACATGAGCAGTATGATTTAATCTTCCGGGTAGGGCGTCTTTTACAGCAGTATGTTGTTGTTGTTTATTGTTGTATAGAACAGAATAGAATGGATTTCTATAGAACGCATCAAAATGATATCCGAGGAGAATATTTGTCAGGCCTTTACGATGCAATTTCAAGAGGTGATCGTGATGGTTCAGAAGTCGGTTCGCGAATAATTTTTCCATCTTCGTTCACTGGGGGTCCTAGATATATGTATAGCCATTATCTGGATGCATTGGCGATTTGTCGTGTCCTTGGTAATCCACAGTTTTTTATAACCTTCACATGTAATGTGAATTGGCCTGAAATACAGCGATACATGGCATTGTTTCCTCATTTGAGTGCATCAGATAGAGCGGATGTGGTCTGTAGGGTTTTTGAGCAAAAGATTAAAGCATTTGTCAAGTTTCTTAGAGACAAGCAAACTTTCGGACATATCACAGGAGGTATGCATATCTTTTGTCCTTAATGTTTTTTTTACTTTATGTTCTGTTCAGATTTACACTGTCAGCAGATATACCATGTAATGTACAGGCCTATTGACCAATTTTTAATTTCCATATTGTTTAATATGCAGTTTTGTACACTGTTGAGTTCCAAAAGCGTGGGTTACC
This sequence comes from Artemisia tridentata subsp. tridentata, assembly GCA_021014915.2. Taxonomy (NCBI): domain Eukaryota; kingdom Viridiplantae; phylum Streptophyta; class Magnoliopsida; order Asterales; family Asteraceae; genus Artemisia; species Artemisia tridentata. Next base: position 211,392,404 of record CP139506.1, on the reverse strand, counting down.
ACATTGTCACATGCTGGTTTGGGTCTCTCCATCACAAAAAATTCAAAATGCTCAAGACGTTGACCAATATATTTCAGCCGAGCTGCCAGACCCAGCTGTCGATCCTCATGGGTACAAAATTGTTTCTGAAATGATGATGCATGGCCCATGTGGCAAAGCAAATCTGGGTGCGCCGTGTATGCAAAATGACCTTTGCTCAAAAAAATTCCCAAAGAAATACAACAATGAGACCTTTTTTGATGCCGAAGGACGGGTGCATTATAGAAGAAGGCAGACAAAGACTGCAGTTACTAAACACCAGGTCAAACTTGACACCAGCTACGTCGTTCCATATAACCGGACTTTATGCTTAGCATTTTCTGCTCATATAAATGTTGAATATTGTGGGTGGAGCATGCTAATAAAATACCTGTTTAAGTACATATCAAAAGGGACGGACCGGATATTTGCACACGTCAGCAGATCTATAGGTGATGCAGCTACCTCTGCAGTCCAAAGACAATCAAGCATTGATGAAATCTAAAATTTTGTTGACGGTCGTTTCATATGTCCTCATGAAGCCTGGTGGAGAATCCTTCAATTTGAAATACACAGTAGAGAGCCAGCTGTCCAAATACTTTCGGTCCACCTTGAAGACATGCAACATATGACCTTTCGAGCACTTTATGGCGCGACCCGCCTGGCGCGACCCGCTCGACATTTTGTTTCTACCCGTTTGAGCCCGGGTTTGGGTTAGCGATTGGGTTGCTCTTGGGTCGTGGAACTATTGCCCTTCACTCACATTCCTTCGTTTTCCTTGAGATCCAGAATGGTTGTTCCCGGTATCTTTACCCGGCGGTTCTTTTGCCTTTCCCGATCCGACTTTATGGGTTATTTTGTAACTACAGTGCTCTGTGAGGGGGTGTACAGTTCCATGAATAGTATCTTTATTAATTTTTTAATTTTGTGATTATTTTTACGCCATTTGTTGTTGCTACAGTCATTAGGTTGCTTATATCCACACTTTTGGATCTGATTTAGGTGTTCTGCCATTTTTCTGGTAAAAAAAAAAAGGTACTTTGATTGTGTGCGACAAGCGATTTCGGGCATTCATTGTAGGTTCTGTTTTTTTTTAGTATTTTTGGTTGTTTCTGTTGTTGTTGGTAACTTCATCATCTCATTTAACCTGCCTCTGCATGTCATTTAAGCTGAGTTTGCATTTAATAATGGATATAACTGCCTTTGTTTAGGTCCTGTAGAGTATTTATTATGGTTGTTGGTTAATTTTTTTTGTGACACATTTATGATAGTCTATTTTGTTTAGGGTTGTCTGCCAAATATAGGAATTGCTATTTTAGGTTCTCTTGCAATAATTTGTTCCCTGTTTTCTAGCAGTGTGTTTTTTTTTTTAATAGTCATCTCTAACTTCTTTTGTCTTCTTTTCCTCACATTGGCTTGATACGTTTGTCAATCACTGTTTAAAAATGTTGTTGTTACTCATGGTTTTTACTTATAAAGTGTTTGTCATTGTTTTTGGGTTATCTTTTTTTTGTTGGTTCTTCTATCTTTGTCTTGCTGTTTGTGAGTATGAAAAAAGATGCTACAATAAAACCAAATGCTACACCTCATGCCCAAAATATAAGAAAGCCAATTTTGGGAAACCCAAAAATAAATAACGAGATGGCTGTAGATGGTTGCGCCAAGTCTGTGTGGGAAGGTCAGTCTGAACATGATGTCGTACCTCCCTTGACATTAAGTGTTGGTGCTTCTGAAGGTTAGTTTGTTTCATATAGTTGCTAGAATTTTCATAGAGTTTATGTTCATGCTTTTGTGTTTTCAATTTTGCCCAGATGCTATTTTGGTAGGAACTATGTGCATAACAGCACGGCAAATTCGGCATGAACGACGTTGTCGTGGAGCCGCCGTGCATGTGCCACCCACCGCTATTTTAAGTAGCAGCACTTTCTTCAGCAGCCGTCGTATGAAACGTTGTAATACGAATCCCCAGATTGGTCAGTCGCTGTTTATAGTGGCTTTTTCCCCCTTTTTATTGTGGCAAAAGCTAACGTCCATCTTTATGTATGTGTTAAAAAATGCAGGCACACCTGTGTGTAAACGCACAAGGGGTGGGGAAAACGACCCGGCGGATATGGCTCCCATTTGTACTGATCCTGTTGATGCTGCTGCTTTAGCAGGATCTTCATTGGCCTGTCCAAGTGTAGCTGCAAATCATCCTGCTGGTGTTGATTTTGAAGGTTGATTAAATCACTCTTTTATACTTTATTCCTTCACCACGAATTACTTTATTATTATAGTCTTAGGCCACAACTTTGTTGGTAACATCCATTTCTGCTTCAGCCATTCAGCCGCATGCTGTTAGCAAATCACCTTCGAATGATTGTAACACGGATGTCCAACCAAAATCCACCGAAAACAATGAATCATGCAGGCGATCTTTGCGCCTACGGTCTTCAGTACCTAATGGGCAATGTCACCAGTCTATTGCGTCTGATCATCCTCATCCCAGATCAGGTTCGCATCCAAATGCAGGTAGCTCCTGGTGTTGTTTTCTGTTATACCATGCGCGTTCCTCCCAACAGATTTTACTATATTATTTTACTATATTAATGGGTTTCTTTTTTTTTTTCAAAACAGCCGCCCGCCCAGATGCTCTACGCCAATCAGTTGCTGGTAAGGAAGGTTCGGGTGACAGTTATATGATACTTTGGTTTTGACCAAATTAGTTTCTTACATGTTTGCATAACATGCAGGGGTTTGCCCACATGATCGTACATGTTCTGTTCGTTGGAAGCTCCTCATATTGAATCATCGTCTCATGGAAGTGAAGGTAATAATTACTTTATTAAGCATGCGATTTTAACACCTTTTGCCTAACATGCGGCAACCCTGTAGGAATGGACTCAAATGCTATTAACCGATCAGGTCCCAATAATAGTAACAAGAGTGCTGAAAAAGTGTCAGTTGAAAAAAATGAATCACGCAGACGGTCATTGCGGCTACAGTCTTCGACAAGTAACGGCCAACATGACTCCTCTATTGCATCTGATAGTCTAGAGTTCGGATCGTCTTACTCTGCAAATGGAGGTCAGCTTCTCTCCTATCTTTTGTAATAGTATGTGAGTTTTTTGTATTATGTTTGACTATATTAATAGAATCTTTTTATATGTAAAATAGGTCCTGATATAAATCGTAAACGGAAATCAGTTAGCGTTAATGGCAATAGGTTTTTACAAAAAACTAAAAAGAGTAAAACAACATCTGGTGGCACCTCAACGAATGTTCGGCAATGTTCTTCCCATCCTCATTTGAATGATGATGTTTATAATGCTGTTCAGCAGCCACCTTCTGATGCAATTAGAGGTAACCATCAAATATTCCTTTTCCACCAGCTTCCTTTTCATACAATAAACTTGATTACAGTGTTTTGATTAACCCTTTTTCTTTCAGTTGGTATAGACACGCCGGTCACCTATCAAGATTTAGGCGATTGTGATCAGCGGTGCCGGCATTGCAAAGCCATGTTTTGGCTTAACGAACGGCTTAAAGGTCGTTCCAACAATGGTCAGCCTGAATATCTGACCAACCCTTCTTACTTAAATATACTTTTTGCAAATGTAAATGTTAGCTATTATGTTTTATGAAAACTAGGTATGCAGTCAACTCCTGTGCAAGAAAACCCAGTTACCGCCTTTTGTTTTATTATCATATCTTATTTAAAGAAACCATTTGTAAATGTAAATATTACCTACTTTTTCCTTTTTTTTTTTTTTTTTTTTTTTTTATTTAATAAAACTAGGGACACCGCCAACACCCATGCTTATAACAAATCAAGCTGACCAACAAGCATATCCATCTGAAGATACGCCAGAATAAACCAAATCAAGACTGGTGAAAAAACAGTTATTCCAAGATCAGACAACACCTGTGAAGAAACACAAAGGTATTTTACAAAATTTATTTACCATGTAGACTCCAGAATATATTACACACATGTCACAAACACTATGACACCATAACTGGCACTAAACTTAAAGACACTAGCAAAATTTAAAATACAGGAAACAAAATAGATTATGCCAAGAAATCTAAAACACCATTAAGTTTTTTAATAAAGATATCCTTATTACAAGCATTCAGCTCTAGCTCAGCTGTTAGTATTTGCATTTGCATCACCTTTTGATCATCTTTTGCCTGTTCCTGTCTAAGAAACTCGGCCGTTTTCTGCGCATAAATGTTTCCAACACTTTTGACCTCCAGAATAAAGCTTGCCCTTTCACGAGTTATACCAACCAGCCTTGCACATATTGCATTAATTTGCTGTGCCATTTGAATGTCTTCGATTGCTGATTTACGACAATATAAAACTAGCATCTCAGACCAGTTGTTAGAGTTTGCCTCAACCCTAAGTTGGTCACACCTAGGGTGTCTAGACATTCTGCCTTCTTGCTTTTCTATGCAAATGAGAGAACTCCCTTACCAAAAAAAAATAAAATATTTAACCAGCACTGTCTTAAATAGACACCAAAACTTAAAAAAAAAAAAAAAAAAAAAAAAAAAAAAAAAAAAAAAAAAAAAAAAAAAAAAAAAAACCCGTGACCTGTTACCATAGGATAACTGTTAGAACATCACCCTTTTTGCATCCATTATAGGCATTCATATTAGCTGTGCCTGTTCTACTTGCAATGTCTTCTGTTCAACTATGCTACCATCCAAAATAGCCACAAATAATTAGCCTGCAGTCTTGAAAAATTGCCACAAATAATAGATTGCCAATTGTTTTTTTCAAATTTCTCATGATTACTTTTCCTCATTCTAAATTACACCTCATTGTTATCTCACAAACTAATTATTTTTATTTTTGCAGCAACAGCAGAACAATCACCACAACAGCAGCTGAAACCAAGAGCTGTTCAAAGAAAGAAGTCTAAATGAAGATAAAAAAGTCATCTGACCAGCCAACATCAGCCTTTTATAAATACTAAAACTTATTGCACCACATAGTAACCATCAATATGTTTTCAAATATATTTGCACACCACCTGTGCAAATATGTCTAAAAACATCTATAACCGCTAAACCAACCATCTTTTGTAACACATGTACCATGCAGTTGCATTTGCATATGGGTTTGTCTATTATTTTTTGTGCAACATTGGCATTCCCAAACAAAAAAACTTATGTATGTTAAAATACTTTATGCTATCTTATATCATCTTTTCTTAATGGCTCATACAGTTCTTATCTCTTTACATAACAAAACGTCCCGCAGCAACGTGCGAGTTACATCCCTCGTATTATACAAACTACCATATCGGAAAAAATAAAAGAAAAAATTTGTTGAAATTATATAAAGTGATTATTTATTAAAAGATTATTAAATGGTAGTTGTAATCGTGTAATTTATTTCTCTTATAAGATTTTTGAGATCTATTATTTTCAAAAAATAAAATTGAAAGTGGATTTTAACTAAAAAGAGAAAATGTTAGAAAATAAAAGTAGTGTTTAATGAGTTGTTGGTCCTCAAGAATGCAATATACATATACGGTAACAAATAATATTATGAAAATAACCAACCAAAACCGACACCATGAATGGATCTACTAGTCCCAATATCTTGAAAAATCAGTCGGTGTGATTTACCTCGTTGTGTCTGGATCTACTCCTCTTTTAATATTATTATATATATATTTCCACATTCACGCTCTCTCATTAATACCCAATCCGCGTTCTATATCACTGCGTGCCTCTTTGAGTGTAAGCACTGCACTGCACTGGTTTTCTCTCTTTTTCACCTTTTTATTTTTTGAATCAGATCTTCAACATCAGTCATATAGGTGAACCTTTTCTGTTCAAAATCATGTCTTTTTATGTACCCATTATGTAATAAAGATAGTAAATTTAACATGGGTTGCTAAGTTATTTTGTAAGTACTTTAGTTGTGATCTGTATGTTTTTGTTAAGATTTTAGGTTCTTTTAGTACCATAGATTATAATGATGATAACTATAAAGGTGAATTTAGTATTTTTTATGTAATATGTCACATGGGTTTTGTGTCATGTTTTGTTTTTATTTGTGATCTGAATGTTTTTGTTAAGATTTTAGGTTCTCTTAGTAGAATTCTTATATTTTTCATATATCTTAAAAAGTTATGGTATAAGCATTGTTGAATTTAGTATCTTTATGTGATTTGTTGCATGGATTTTTGTTTATATTGGTTTATGTTTTGGGGGTTTATGTTTTGTGTGATCTGAATGTTTCAGTGTTGGAATCATTTTATGATCTACGATACAATCGATCTTTGAAATTTATGATACGTAGAAAGATGTTTTGATAGTATAATTTGGATTGTTTATATATGTACAGTTTGGATCCGGTTTAGATGTGGATCTATTGGTCTATGATCTTGTGGTTGCTGGGTCAATGCAGTAGTTGAATTTTGAGGTTCTTAAGTAACTCGATGCATAATGTTTATACACGTATAGTAAGAAATGAAATAATCTTATATATTATCTGATAAATCTGTGAATTTTAAGTGGTTTTGTGCTCGTTTTTTACTTAGATCCATTGAATCCATAGTTCTTTATAAGATTTTCGCTAATCCCTCGATCCCTTTATTATAGTTGTGATACAAAGATGAATCTAGTGTTTACGAATTAGAAAATTGCATGGTGTATTGAAGCTTTTGCAGCATTTTCTTAAAATAAGTTCCCATTTCATACTAGTTGTCAACAATTTGCTTGTAAAAGAAGGTACTTTTTAATTGTGATGCTCAAAATTGTGCTTTAGTTTGAGGGAGTCTTGCAGAGTATCAAATTGTATACAAGTGGAGTCCTAATTGTTTCAGATTTGCTGTCTAATTGGTTTTTGATTATGTATGTTGCATTATGATAGAATTGTACCTGATCGTTAACTTCCCTTGTGTGGCCCAACAGGTTTATAAAAAAAGAAGCTACCTTGTTTTAAAATATGGCTCAGGGAAAATATTCCCGAGTCGATGGGAAGAAATCATCGTGTTCCACAGCTACAATTGTGGTTGTTGTTGGTGTTTGCTTAGTTGGGGTATGGATGTTCATGTCATCATCGGCTGCACCTGGTCAAAGTCCCGATTTGGCTGCTGTCACAGAATCAAACCAAAAGTCGTCCACAAAAATATCTTCCCAATTTGAAGATAATTCAGGCGATCTATCAGATGATTCAGTGAAGGGAACGGGTAATCAAGAAAATACCAATTCTGAGGAATCTAATACAAATGATGTTGAAACAAACACGGGAGATGATTCTAGCTCAAGTGATGAAAAGTCAACTTCAGAAGACACAAACTCAAATTCCGATTCAAGTGGAAGTGAGAAGGCAGATTCAAATGAAAGTGAGAAGGCAGATTCAAATGAAAGTGAGAAGACAGATTCAAACTCTGGTTCAAACGAAATTGAGAAGACTGATTCAAATTCTGATTCAAATGAGAGTGAGAAGACGGATTCCAATGAGAATGAGAATTCAAATTCTGAGGCAAATGATTCGGAAATGAAAGAAGAGAAGGTTGAGAAAACTGAAGAGAGCTCGAGTGATAACAAGACTGAAGACTTATCGGCTGCAACACAGTCGGAGATTCTAAAAGAAACAAATGCTCAAAATGGGGCGTTTTCTACCCAAGCAGCAGAGTCAGCAAGTGAGAAAGAATCACAAAAACCATCGAAGAACAACCAGGATTACAAGTGGAAGACTTGTAATGTTACTGCTGGTCCGGACTATATCCCTTGTCTTGACAACTTGGAAGCTATTAGACACCTTCATGGTCGGAGCCACTACGAACACAGGGAGAGACATTGCCCAACTGAGTCCCCAACTTGCCTTGTACCTCTTCCTGAAGGGTATAAAACTTCCATCAAGTGGCCTAAAAGTCGAGAGCAGGTGAATATCATTAATTATTTATCATACTCCTTTTCTGAAATATGTTAATACAGTTTACAGCTTTCGGATTATTCAGCGGGTCACATAAAAAGTTTCTAATAATAAATTTGCTACTCGCTGCAACCAAACGGATTATCAATCGATATATCAAATAGTCTTACATGTCTTTCTCATATATTTTACACCCCTAAATTTTTTTGTTATTTTCCAAGAATTTAATATCATAATAAATTATTTAGTACAACGTGCATATATGATCTCACGCAGCCCATGATGTGTTATTACAACCGGTCATCTCATTATGTTTGTATATTTCAGATATGGTACAGCAACGTCCCACACACCAAGCTAGCTGCAGTAAAAGGACATCAAAATTGGGTTAAAGTCACCGGAGAGTACCTTACATTTCCTGGTGGTGGTACTCAATTCAAGAACGGGGCCCTTCACTACATAGACTTCATCCAAAACGTTAGTCTCATGATTTCTGAGGGTTCAATATTGTCACAATGTGGCCGCTTTCGCTAGAGTTGGCAAAATGGGCTGGTCTGACAGAATCGGTAACGGGTGAAAAAGGGGTTGGGTTGACCGGAAACATGTTTTTGTCTAAAAGTTTTTTTTTTTTTAGCTAGTGTCACTTTTTTTTTTATTTTTTTTTTTTTTTTTTTTTAAAAGTTTATTTTTTTATAGCTAGTGTCACTGTGATTGGAAAGTTTACCTCATTTCACAATTAAACTGAACTTTTGAATGCAAATTTTTACGAGGCTTCTTGGATTTACAAAACAATCTGGGTGACTTCCAACCCATTTGACCCGTTCACTTTTAAGCTGTTTATTGGTAACATAAACCTAATCGTCCCATTTATAATTAAATGGTTAGAAGTCCCCCCGTTCAGTATTTTGCTCAAATTCTTTTGGTTGTTATTGCAGTCACTTCCTGATATTGCATGGGGTAAGAGAACCCGAGTTATATTGGATGTTGGATGTGGAGTTGCTAGTTTTGGAGGATATCTTTTCGATAGAGATGTAGTTGCTTTCTCTTTTGCTCCAAAGGACGAACACGAGGCTCAAGTACAATTTGCACTCGAAAGGGGTATTCCTGCTATTTCAGCTGTTATGGGTACACAAAGGCTGCCCTTTCCAAGTAAGATCTTTGATGTTGTTCATTGTGCGCGTTGCAGAGTCCCATGGCATATTGAAGGTGAAACTTCTATTTCCTAATTAAGTTTATTTTTATTATAACTATCCTTGTGATTGACAAGAATTGGATATTAACATAAGTTATGTTTACAGGCGGTAAACTTCTCTTGGAGCTTAACCGCGTTTTACGACCTGGTGGTTATTTCGTATGGTCTGCTACCCCAGTATACCAAAATAAGCCAGAGGACGTTGAAATATGGGAAGGTATGAACTTGGTAATCATTATATAGTGTGTCGAGATAATTGTAATTATATAATTAGTAGGGGTGAAATGTTTGATACCTGCTTGATCGAGGGGCAAACTAAAACTTATAAACCATTTTATTAGTCATTTATATTTATTACATAACTAAAAAAAATAATAAAAAAATCACCAAGTATTATCAGAATTAATTATTACAGTTTTAAGTAGACCTCCAAGCATCATCTCATGTTTTAATAATAGCTGATTATTGGTTAAGTGATATCTGATAATCAGTTTTCAAAAACTATAAAGGGTCCTTTTATAAGGTATAACATGAGAAAATTAATTTATCAATCATTTTAACCACAAATGCCAAGTGATTATTACTAATGGCGTTGGATCTGAAATTTATAAAAAAGGAAAACGTTGTTTTTGTTTTGCTTTTATTTTCAATAGGATGGAAAGGTTAACTGCTTTCAAATCTATCTTGTGGCAGCTATGTCTAAACTAACTAAGGCAATGTGCTGGGACTTGGTGGTTGTCAACAACGACAAGTTGAACGAGGTTGGTGCCGCAATATACAGAAAGCCAACATCTAACGAATGCTATGAAAGCAGACAACAACAAGAACCACCACTATGTGAAAGCAAGGATGATCCAGATGCAATATGGTAAAGCTTTAATTTAGCCTGCTTTTTCTTAGCATAGAGGAACGAATAAAAAAATGCCCGCCCATATGTGGAAACAAGCAATTTTGTATTAGAATTTGTATAAGCGAAATATGGCGGCGATGTTTGACATGATTTATGAATACAGGAACGTACAACTTCAGGCATGTATCCATAAAGTACCTGTTGATGAATCAGTGCGTGGTGCAAAATGGCCCGAGACATGGCCACAGAGGTTGGAGTCACCACCATACTGGTTAAAGAGTAGCGAGGTTGGAGTTTATGGAAAACCAGCCCCAGAGGACTTCACTGCTGATTATGAGCACTGGAAACGTGTGGTGTCGAAATCATACTTGAACGGGCTAGGAATCGATTGGTCTTCCGTCAGAAATGTGATGGACATGCGGTCCATATACGGAGGGTGAGTAAAATATATAGTAAAAGGTTAAACATGTGTACAGTAATGGTGGCCAAATTGCAAGGTTGGGTGGTTTTTTCGTATAGTTTGAAACACTTGGGGTTAAAACCGATGCAGTTTTTATCCAGTTCCTTTTTTTGGGTAGATAATGAGTGTGTCAAATAAGAAATTAAAAATTATATTATTGCAATAATAGTCTAAATTTAAGCTATTCATAAGCATATGACCAGTAGATAATGATTAATGAATGTGACCGGTTAGATCTTTTAGGATCGTTTCCATTTAAGCTATTCATATGCAAATGGGTTGAAGCTGCCCCATTTTCTAAATCTCTACTCTTACATTCATTTTGGCAATGTATTTAGATTTGCGGCTGCTTTGAAGGATCTGAAGATCTGGGTGATGAATGTTGTACCTCTGGATTCGCCCGATACTCTTCCAATAATATACGAACGTGGACTCTTTGGAATCTATCATAATTGGTGTGAGTCGTTCAGCACTTACCCACGATCATATGATCTTCTTCATGCTGATCATCTTTTCTCTGATGTTAAGAAAAGGTAATGTATCTGTTTCGCTTACCAGTAATCAGCTCTTTTTCATGATCATTATACCTTATGGTAGAGCCAGATAGTGCATTAGGCGGCATAATTATCAACTTTAGACTTTTTCTTAATTTATAAGTTTAGGGATTTTGCCCGTAAAAAAAACCCTACTTTCAGCCAGTTTAATATTTTTACTTACTTCCAGAATAAACAGGACTATGATGTAAGTTAATGATCAAATATGTTGTGGGTTTGCTCATTTGATTATAAACTTGTATTATAGGCTCTTAAACTTGATTTCGTAAGTAAACTGTCGTTTTATTATAAACATATCACCAACGTCAAATACAGCTCAGACTTTGTTACAAATAGGTCTTGACGTCTTGTCAAAATGCAACAAACATTACTCTTACAATTGAACAATTTTAGGTAAATTGCAGAAAAACATTAATGGAGAAGTACTGTAATTGCCCTTATTATAAAAAACTATTTACTCCTTTCAAATCACTTGATTGTTTCCTCCTAAACTATTTACGGGTTCCTTTTTGGTGGGCTTCTAGCTAAAAGATGTTTTCTTGTCACAGGTGCAAGTTACAAGGGCTAATGGCAGAAGTTGACAGAATCTTGAGACCAGAAGGTAAACTGATCGTGCGTGATAACGTTGAGACCATTGCTGAGATCGAAAACATGGCGAAGTCTTTGAACTGGAAGGTCCGAATGACTTACAACAAGGACAAGGAGGGTATGTTATGTGTTGAGAAAACATTATGGCGTCCCACAGAGGTAGAAACAGTACCTTATGCCATTGAATAGAAGTCCAGCATTTTGTGACTCTAGACCTACTAAAAGGAAGGTATTATGTCGCTTTCATTTATTAATTTAATTGCAAATTGTAATTTGTTTAGTCACGTGTAATTGTTGTTTTGATTTGTTCATGTAACGATTTTGTATTTTGTCAGTACCTCAAATGTACTCCCTTCAATGAGGGTGTGGGGTTACAAACAGTTTTACTGTAAAACTACGATATATTGTCATATTTAGCAATGATATTTACTTATAGAATTGAGAATTATAATGGAAATTTAGCTTCTATGCATTTTAGTTCTTTGAAATCTGTTTTTATGTCTATTTTCTTGTCATAATCTATCATCGTGTCATCGGAATGGACATCATAAGTGTCACAGATTGGATGTGAGATGCACTTCATTAAGATGCCATATAAGAGATATCTATGTCTATTTCATGTTGATGAGTCGTTTGCAGTGATTAATGTACAAAGGAAGACTTTTATAATGCTCGTAATGGTTTTATTTTGGATCTGTGATTTTTATTTCATAGTTACCGGCTATGATGAGTCTATGCGAGTAGGTATGTTGATTGGGTGCTTTGGTTTGAATTTTAATATTTCCATCGGGTGCATTAGCTCAAGGATATCTATATTTTGAGATACTTTTGCTTTTTATTTTGGCCCATGGTGGTGCTATTAGATAAGGCCAGTAGTAATGGTGACCGCAGGCGATCGCGGTCACCCCTGCCAACTTAGCACGACTTTCTGCATGACCAAGTTAGTGTAATAAGACGATCGCGGTCGCGGTTACCACAAAAAACATATCTCACAAAAACAATTTAATAAATAAACACCTACACACAAAACTTGCAAACAATTTAATAAACAAAAGGACTCGGTCGAGTATACGACCAACTTGTAATAAACAAAAGGACTCGGTCGAGTATACGACCAACTTGTGCATTTTTCAGGGGGACGCGTATTTTGGGGAGGGCTGTAAGGGGGAGGGACGCTTTCTAGGGGGTGATTGACCACAAGACCGACTCTCCATTACGATGGTTCTAAATAAGGGTGTCAAACGGGTTATCGGGTCGGGTTAGGGGCTTATCGGGTCAGGTCTATCGGTTGTTGAAAGAATAAAAACTAACCCGCAACCCGACCCTATAAGGTATCAGGTCTATCGGGTTGTGGGTTGTCGGGTTATTTGTATAATTTCATCATTCAATTTCATCATTCGATTTCTTCATTTATTAAAATACCATTCAACATAACATTAACTTAAATATTAGACTAACAGGCTACTATATTTCATTTGGCTCAATATAAAACGAAAGAAACAAGTTACAAGTGAGGATTGAATTGTTTGGGCAGTGTGCGTCTCATGTAGTAATATACACATGAGATGAATAAGCTGCTGATGTAAACTTGCAGTGCACTAGAACCAAATCTAAAGATGCATTTTATCATTTTTTTTGTAGGCATACTAATTAAGAAGTTTGACTAATAAACAAATGACAAAAGGGATTTATTTTATAGATTTTAAATTTTTTAATGGGCCATTCTAGCTTATCGGGTCAACCCGATAACCCGATAATAAACTTATTGAGATCCTAACCCAACCCTATTAGGCTATCGAGTTTATCGGGTTTACCTGATAAACCCGATAAGCTAAGTTGGACCCGAATCAACCCGACCCTATATGGCCTTATCGGGTTCGGATCAAATTCGGGTCGGGTCGGGTTGACCTATTTGACACCCCTAGTTCTAAATGATTGATATGACCAAAACTTATATAAAAGAATATATGTCATGTATAAGGTTGATTGGCTGACAAATGTGTTTACGCGTAAAATAACTCTTAAATTTTAAACATTGGGGAGCATGATCTATGTCAATATATAATAGAGTAAATTACATGGTTCGTCCCTGTGGTTTGGGGTAAATCCCTAATTGAGTCCTTATCTTTTTTTTGTTGCATGATTGATCCCTATGTTGAAACTATTGCACACTGTTCATCCTTATCGCTAACTGTCGTTATCTTCTGCGTTAGCTCTCCATCGTCAAGTGGCAACCTTAGTCCATTAATCAAACGATCGTTTGCAACGTTAGTCCTTTATAATAACAGCCGTTTCTAATTAAATAAAAATTTGGTTTTCTTACGTAACTCGTCCGTTTTCTTACGTTTTTGTCTGTTTTTATACCTTTTCGCCCGTTTTTCTACGTTTTCGTCCATTTTTTATACGTTTTCGTTTGTTTTTCTTACGTTTTTATACATTTTCCCCCGTTTTTACAGGTTTTCGTCCGTTTTTATACGTTTTCGTCCGTTTTACACATTTTGTCCGTATTCACACGTTTTTGTCTGTTTTTCTTACGTTTTCATGTGTTTTTATACGTTTTCACCCGTTTTGTACGTTTTCATACGTTTTCGCCTGTTTTCATAGGTTTTCGTCCGTTTTTATACGTGTTCATCCGTTTTTACACATTTTCGGCCGTTTTTACACGTTTTTGTCCGTTTTGTTATGTTTTATACGTTTTGCCCGTTTTGCTATGTTTTCGTCTATTTTTATATATTTTCGTCCTTTTTTCTATCGTTTTTACAAGTTTTGGTTTGTTTTTACACGTTTTGGTCCATTTTACTCGTTTTTATACGTTGTCATCCGTTTTGCACGGATGAAAACGTATAAAAACGTGTGAAAATGGACGAAAACGTGCAAAATGGACGAGAATGTATAAAAACGGGCAAAAACGTGTAAAAATGGACGAAAACGTATAAAAACGGAAGAAAACGATTAAAAACGTAAAAAAAACGGGCGAAAACATATAATAATAGACGAAAACGTATGAAAACGTAGCAAAACAGGCGAAAACGTATAAAAACGGATGAAGACATATAAAACATAAGAAAATGTAACAAAACGGGCAAAAACGGATGAAAATGTGTAAAAACAGATGAAAACGTATAAAAACGGACGAAAACCTATAAAAACAGAAAAAAAAATAAGAAAATGTACCAAAACGGGAGAAAACGTATAAAAACAGAGAAAAACGTAAGAAAAATGGACGAAAACGTGTTAAACGGGCGAAAACGTATAAAAACGGACGAAAACGTGAAAAAACGGATGAAAACGTGTAAAAACGTAAGCAAAACGGACGAAAACGTATAAAAACGAACGAAAACGTAGCAAAACGGGCGAAAACTTATAAAAATGGACGAAAACGTTTAAAAACGGACAAAAACATATGAAAACGGACGAGTTACGTAAGAAAACCAAATTTTTATTTAATTAGAAACGACTTTTAGTGTAAAGTACTAACGTTGCAAATGATCGTTTGGTTAATGGACTAACGTTGCCACTTGACGACTGAGAGCTAACAGAGAAGATAACGACAGTTAGCGATAAGGATGAACGGTGTTCAACAATTTCAACATAGGGATCAATCATGCAATAAAAAAAAAAGATAAGGACTCAATTAGGGATTTATCCTAAACCACAGGGACGAACAATGTAATTTACTCTATATGAGGTGAGATCAATATAGAACTCATATTTTCCATAGAACCAATGAACCAATCATAGCCATCCATTTTTTATATAAATTAATAAAAAAACATTTTTCACCTTTTTTTTTAAAACAACATATCTTGCAAACGGTAAATCTTCAAGCTACAAAAAATACATCATCGCGACGAGAATTAAATTATCTTTCTATAGATATGCAATTCTATATACTTTCGACGAATTTTTTTTAAAATTTCCGCCCAGAAAAATCATATGTGATTCGTAAAAATCACATATGATTTGATTTTTACAAATCACATGTGATTCGTAAAAATCACATATGATTTGATTTTTACAAATCACATGTGATTTTTCAGGGCGAAAATTTTGAAAAAAAAAGTTCGTCGAAAGTATATAACAATGCATATCTATAGAAAGATAATTTAATTCTCGTCGCGATGGTATAATTTTTTTCGCGTAACGATTAACGGTTTGCGAGATATTTAATTTAAAAAAAAAAAGTGAAAGTTTATTTTTTTTTTTTTTTGGATAAAAAAATGAATGACTATGATTGGTTGATTGATTCTATTGCAAATATGAGTTCTATATTGATCTTTTGTCTACTCTATATAATACTAACAAAATAATCTTTTTTCATGTTAGACCATTGGATTTGACATATGTATTTCAACCTGTTAAACATATATTAGACAAACATTTTAGTCATAAGCATCATTTTTCAGCCAAATTAAATATATATGTTTTCTCATCTTGACCATTGCATTTAGCCCAAGTCACTCTCATATTTTCGAGCATATCTTTAGGCCGCATATACGGGTAAATAATTTGGAGAGTAAGGTGAACGGTTACCGAATCAGGAAGGGTGAACGGTTACTGAATCCAGAGTTTTAACCGGGTGCATGTTAGCAATCAATGCGCTAACCAAACCAAACCAATACATAACCAAATTTTTTAAAAATACTTTACAGGTACTAGACGGGTAATCACACATAGCGGTGACGGATGCCTGTGTAATTACATTTTTCGGCGAACAAATATTTACGTTTGCAAGAACCAAATACTTTGATCAACTTTAAATGATTATTTTTAGAATTAATAAAACATTTCAAAACGTGAATATCAACCTGATTGAATATTACAATATTGTTGACCATGGCTTTTGCAAACTGATTGAATATTACGATTTTCAGTTTAGCATCAAGACGATTGTTAAAAGTTTAGAGATGTTACAAGCTAATTAAATGTTATGTTAAGTTTTTTGCATTAAAATTACTGTTACAAGTTTATTTACAATACACTTAATATTACAAGTTTAGATATCACCAAAGGGCTAGTATCCCAATAATACCTCATGTTTTGTGAGAAGCTCCCAAACCAAAAGGTTGTAGGTTAAAGTCCTGCTAGGACATGTTAGGTAAATTTGGGCTATAAATGTTGTGAGATAGTTAAAATTGTTGTCTTAAAAAGAGAAAAAAAGGGGGTTCAGATATCATGCCATTAAAAGAAGGTGTGTAACTTAACAATTTTAAGCCTTTTATAAAAAAAAATTCTCAAATACTGTATATATTAATATAGAAATAGATATTGGTCAAACTTAAATAAACCGAGTAAACTAGTTAAGAGCTTAAGGTGTGGCAACAAGGTTTATCTTGTAATTTGGGCTCCACGGGATGCTACATCCATAAGATAACCCCTTCTACAACCCCCCTTATTATAACTAAACACAATAACTTCATTCGGATCCAACCACTTCTTATTTTATTTTTTTTATTCAATCTTCCAAATAAAATAAAATTCATTCATTAAAATTAAAATACAATACAACATATTAAAAAACATACGAAAATTAACATAACGATACGAAAAAAAACGATACAAAAAAAAACGATACATAAAAAATACATACAACACATAATAATAATACGAAACTTAAACATTTGATTGGTTGTTCTGATGTTTCCTTATGATTTCTTCTTGTTTCCTGCGGATGAAAGCGGCTTTGGCCGGTGTGGTCTGGTCGGGATCAAGCATGAGAAACTTCAACTCTTCCATCTCCAGGTACCCCATTTCTTTCTGCCTCCTCGCTTCGTACGCGGCTGTTTGAGCTTCGGTTTTACGCATATAATTGTCTGATAAAAGTCCCGAAAAAGTACTCGTTTGACTCCCCCCGATGCTCCCCCTGGCGCTCGACGTCTCTACCGACTTGGGTTTTTTTGAAGCTTGAGATTTTTTTGCGCCGTCGGGACGAGGTCGTTTGTCAGGGCCGAATAGATCCTCGAGATTTGTCAGATCAATCGGGTCCTCCGCGTCCCATTTGGGGTATTTTCTCAAAACCTCCCACCCGTGAATATAAGCGTTGGCTAAAATTGGTCTTTGCATTCTCTAGATGATCACTGTCATTTTCCCCGCTTCTACGCTCCAAATGTTTGTAAATAGCGTTGAATTTTTGGCAATCACTGTGAAGCCTGGTCCATTTAACCATGACCATAAATTTGGTACGAGTTTCACGGTTTGTAGCATTGTTGAAATTCTCCACAATCTGGTTCCAAAACGCGTCCTTGGAATGGTCGTTTCCGATGTCTTTATCTTGGGAAAC
The DNA here is from genome assembly GCA_021014915.2 of Artemisia tridentata subsp. tridentata. Lineage (NCBI taxonomy): Eukaryota > Viridiplantae > Streptophyta > Magnoliopsida > Asterales > Asteraceae > Artemisia > Artemisia tridentata. The sequence goes on along the minus strand of CP139506.1, from coordinate 211,374,580 downwards.
TTCCATCCAAGTTTCCGCTAGCAACTTTTCTTCATCCTTTGACCAACGAGTATTCACACGTGTCAGTTCCTCTACGTCATCATCGCCGTCCACGTCCAAATTCATGACTTTTTTTCCTCGAGATTTGACCGGTGCACGGGGTTGTGGTACTTTGAATTGTGAATCTGATGGTTGTGATTCAAAGTATTGTTTTGGTTGAGATTGAAGAAACTGTGATGGTTGTGATGATTGTGGGTTAAATAATTGTGGTGCCGGATGTCTTTGATTTTGGAAATTTGCGAATCCTTGAAACGCAAATTGTTGATTTTGGGACCAACAGTAAATTTGTTCGGGTGTCATTTGCGTACCATATGGAGGAATCGCTTGTGAGGAAGAGTTAGAGTTTTGTGACGATGGGGTAGACGGGTTTGAAGAACTTCCGTATTGTTGTAGGTTTGAGGTGAGAAGCGACGTAAAATACCCTCCCTCGTTTGGATTTTGAGACTTTTTTTTTTTTTTTTTTTTTTTTTTTTTTTTTTTATTTATTTTTTTAATGTTGATAGAGAGTATTGGCTTTTTTGTTAAAGAAGTGTGTAAAAAATGGTATGTTATGGTGTGTTATTTATAGAGTGTAAAAAAAGTGGGACTAGTTAAAAAAAAAGTTGAACGGCTATATTTTTAAAAATATAACCGTTTATATTTAATTTGGCCCCACTCCAACGGTTGGTTTGCAGAAGAAATAGCTTGTCGTGCAGACGACGAACCTGGCTTTGGTGAACGACGACGAGGTGTTGGGGTGTGGCGGCGAGTCGTGGCGAAGGTGGCTCGTTGCCACACCAAGAAAAATGCTCTAACAAGTAAAAACCAGTAAAAATGCTCGTATCTATTTATTGATTTTTATAGCAAACACCAAGAAAGGGGTCATGGCAAATATTGAGCGGAGGCCTATTAGCTTTTATTTTCCATGTATCTATCAAAACTTTCCATGTACATGTCACTAGCAATAACTAACAATCTTCATGAGCAAAAAACATGGAGAAGCTGCATTCATGCCCGCAAGTAGTGCACACATGAAATTGTTCATTATCATTTTATCTATTATTTATGAAAGCAGTCTCGCTAGGTGTTGGTTGTCTATTTTATACCTTCTCAATACCCCGCTCCGGTGAGTATAGTTATTGTTATTAATTTTATTTTTTACACACCAATTGGTCGACCAAATTTTCGTGGGAAATCGGTTGCAATTTTCCCACATATTAGCGAAAAGTAACACACTAATTTGTTGACCATGTTTTTTTTTGTGAGGAATCTGTCGCAAATTTCCCACGAATTAGCTGCTGTTTTACCACTTAATATTGTTTACAAAAATTTCCAACGAATTACCTACCGATTTTATAAAATCCGTGGGTATTTTACCCACTGATTTCCCACAAATAATATTGTTTTCGTGTTTCTGGTACCTTATAGTTTTCCACATTACTATGCATGTCTTTATATATGTTTTTAGCTTCAAATTATGTAGTTTTTATTTTATTTTATTTATTTTATTATTTTTTTCCTCCATTGATGTAATTATTTATGTAGGTATTACGAATGTGTGTGTCTGTGTGTATATATCTAATGCGTATTTGTGTAAACATGTGCCACACAAGCCATTGCGTATACACGAACGTTTGTATATATGTGTTGTAAATCGATGCTTACTTCATATGTGTTTGTAGTCTCATATTATATGTGTTTGTTTATTACGTAACTATTTATGTGAGTATCACAAGTGTATGTATAGGTTTAAGTATAACCTTTTAGTAGAACAAACCATTGTAAATGTGTGTATATCTACACGTATATGTTCCGTATGTCTGTTTATGACCTTCATTGTATTAATAGACGATTTGTATGTAGGTATATGGACGCGTGTATGCATGAACGTGTAAATATATAAAGAAAAACTAAAAGGAAATGATTATGTCTGGGGGAAAGTCGTCGGTAATTTCCCACAGATTACCTACCAATTTGATAAATCTATAGGAAATATGTGTGTAAATGCCCACAAATTTTCCACAAACAATATCGTCTTTATGTTTCTGTATGCTTACACGTTCCCACATTGCTTAGTATATCTTCATATGTGTTTGTAATTTCATATTATATGTGTTTGTTTATTAACGCAACTATTAATGTAAGTATCACAAGTGTATGTGTTGGTGATGAGGTTGAAAAACATGCGTTTTTAAAGGGGTTATTTAACCTTTAAACTCGTACATATTTGATCAATTATTACCCTAAATCGTTTCTTTTCGAGTTTTAGGTAATTTGGAAGCGAATGTCGGAAAAGAGCGAGTTTTAGGCTTATTTGGACAAGAAAACGACCAAGTCACGAAAACGTCAGGAAAAGGAGGCCTGACGGCCTCACAATCCTCACATACGACGTCACATGCAAGTCGACATGATGATTCAGTTATAATTTTACAAGTAACGATTCAGATAACTGTGATGGTCTATAGCCGACGGCGTCACTACCAAAGCAACAGTGCATGACGGCATCACAGTTTATAAAGTAACGCCATCACAACGGCGACACAACTAAGGACGAAACCTTAATGACGGCGAGCTGACGGCGTCACAAATGTAAATCTATATATGTTTTTCGTATTTTTCTCATTCATTGTAACATCTTGGAGAGGTATCTTGGGAACACGTAAGGCACAAATTTCACAGATCTTATAAGGGTTTTTAGCCCCCGAACTCCATGTTTCATTAAAGTTAAGTAATTCCTTTTTAATCATTCAATATGTCTATGTGTTGTTTGATTATATGTGTTTCTTCTCTTTTCTTTAACATGCTCGGCTAAATTAATTAATGTTTGCTTAGAATTGAATGAAACCTAGTTGTTGATTATTGCTTTTCGTCTCTTGTTTAATTAGTTGTATCGCGTTAGAAGTAGGAAAACTGGCTTTATCATTAGTATATTAGCTTGTACATCTGATTTAGCGCTTCTTCACTAGAGTGCACTAGTTGTTTTTATTCATAGTATTTATTGCGTGAATTGCGGATTGTTGATATTAAGGGACTTAACGAGATGGCATAATTACTGAATGGTGACATTAAGGGTGCGTTTAGTTGGGGGGAAACACCCTTATTTTTGACAAAATATTTTTTGGGAAACAAGGAAAATAGAGAACGCGTTCAAATAAGCATTTTCTAACAAAATGTTTTGCAAAACATAAAATTCCCTATTTCTTAGCTTAATAAGGAAAATTACAAAACAAATTTAAGTTGTTTTCCTTGTTTTCCTTTGTAACCCACAACCCTCCCTCCCCTTCTTCAAATTAGAAAATATAAACATCAACTAAACGCGTTTGCTATATTTTCAAGTGTTTTGTGGAGATAAATTTCCCTTCCAAATTTTTACAAAACTAGAAATAGAAAACAAGAGATTTTTTTCTCCAACTAAACGCACCCTAAGATTTCTTAAAGGAGGCCAATATATTCATAGAATTAAGGAATTCGGCACCACCCTACAACCAATATTAAGGAATACAACGCGCTAATTAAAACAAGGACATGATAATTTGACTAATCAATAGGAGATAACTAGGGAGTAATAAGATTCTAAGCAAACACATTTACCTATCATAAGTTTACCACTTTGATTTTTCGCATAATTAGTTTAATTTAGTTTAATTAATTTCATTAGTAGTTTAAAAACCCACTATTTAAACCCTGAGATTTTGTACTTGCTTTCTAAAAAATATAAAAAAATACAAAAAGAATCATCACTCACCTTTAGACCTAATTCGTCATACACTTCGGCCTTTACAACACTATTCCCCTAGAGAACGATCAATCCCTCGTGTCTTGCTAATACTACACTACAACGGTTAGGTACACTGCCTAGGAGGATTGTAAAACTTATTGGTTTTGCAAAATTCCGCATCAAGTTTTTGGCGCCACTGCCGGGGAATAGTTTAGGCTTCGATTTCTATCTCGTTTAGGTCTACTCACTAGATTCCTATCAAGTGAGATTTTCTTTTTCTTTTATTAGCTTTCTCGTAGTATATCTGTAGGTTGTTTCCTTTGTTCGTAAAACTTTTCATTGACTATTCCGTTTACCATTATGGAGGATGCGAATCCACCAAACTTACCCACACATCCACTACCTCAACCCGCTTTATCAAATGCAACAATCTTGTTGCATGACCAAAATGTTCAAGAAATTAGCAAGCTTCGGGAGCTAAATAGGTTAATTAATAATGAGCTTCATAATGCAATCAATGCGTCAGAAGTCACTCCTCTTACAAGTGATGATTCTGGTGATGAACTAGAGACATAAGGGATAAGAGATTTGGAAATAGAAGAGGGGAGTGAGGAAGAAGAGATAGATAATGAGAATTTTAATCTATACCCCACTAAATAAGAGATAGCCTATCATAGGAACATAATTGATAATCCTCATCCTTCTTTTATAAGAATCGACCCTAAAGTTAAGAGAGGTAACCCTTGGAGTATTAAGATTCCTTGTATGATAGGATACAAATACATAAATCAAGCTTATAGTGACTTGGAATCGCCCATCAATGTGAAGTCATTAATCTATTATGGTCATATCATGAATAAGCATCTTAAAGCTAGAAAATACCCTAAGTACCCCGAAGGAATTAGCAATTTTGTTGGGAGAGTCAAGGGTTTACATGTTTTCATTGGGAACTTCACTTACGTGGCCGAATTTTTGATTTTGGAGGATGTAGGAGGTGTTATAGATAGTTACTTATCTCACGTTGTGTTCGGAAAACTGTTTGTTGATGAATCCAAATTAATATATAATCGATCGGAAGGAAGGGTTCAATTTTCAGATGCAATAGATGAAATCACTTATAAGATGCCTCATAGGAGGGAAAATCTTCGCTATGTATCCAATTTAGAAAAAGATAACATAAGTGCATTAGAGGTTACAAATGCGGAGGATTGAAAAAAGGGTCAAGCTATATATTCAAGAAAAGAAGTCTCTACTATATGAGTTGCTTGTCATTAGGTCTAAAATATAAGGTAGATAAAGAAGTGGTTAGGATGCTCACTGATGCTTATGTGAACAAGAACCAAGTCACGTTATAGGGCATGACTTTGAGTCTAGCTACAAGACTCGTAAATAAAGAAAAACGATTCTTGGGAGGCAACCCATGTTTTTAATTGTTTGATTTTTATTTTGTTTGTTTGTTTGGTCATATATGTTTAATTATAATTTTTTAATTTTCATGTTTCGAATAATTTGTGAAAATGCTTTATTTTGTTTTTAACCTCGTCTTAATTGCATATAAAGGTATTTTACAAAAAGATAAGTGTAGGGAAGTCATATTTGTTAAAAGAACGAAATTCGAACATGGAATTTTACAATTCATAATTAACATATATTTTATCATATTTGTGTTTTTGTTTGAGTCAAATGCTTGTATCGAGTCACAATGAATGTTTTGCAGAAAATTTCAGGTTTTAAAAGTTGATTTTTTCAGAAATTTTCCAAGAAACAAAATGAAACAATCTGTCAGATCTATCCTGACGGCGTCAGGTACCGTAGCAACAGTGTTTTAGATTTTTGTTTTTCTGTCGAAACTATATTTTTGAAAATTTTCAGAATTTTTTAAATTTCCATATTTCTATAAATATTTATTTTGCAAACATTATATCTTATTTTCTTTTTACGTTTTGTTTTTATTATATATAGTGTTTACCGCCGATTTTGTGTGAGGTTTCGTGTTCGTTTTCTTAGTGATTTACAGTTTATATTGGAAGAGAAGCATATCATTGGACAATCTTATCTTCTTGGAAGAGTTGACCGTAACTCCACTCCGTCCATACCGAGCTAATCAGGGGAGTACTAGTTTCTTTTATCTCTTTTCTTTTTCCCGTTATCATATCTTTGATACTTTTTTAAGAACATTGAGGACAATGTTCAATTTAAGTGTTAGACTTAAAAGTAATGTTACATTCGGGAATTGCATAGTATTTAAGTATAGGGACTAGTTTAGCAAATAGCGGATAGTTAAGCTAGGATCTTTGTATAAATACCCTCCTAGTTGAGACTAGGAGGTGAGGGAATTCATTGTATTCTTTGAAGGTGTGTGTGGTTTCACTTTCTCTCTCTAGAAAACACACACACCTTCCCCCATTCTTTCATCTAATAATACCATGTCTAATCTTTATTTTGAATTCCCCCGACCTCCCGAATACATTTCTTGATCTTTACAATTGGCATCAGAGCTAACCAGGGGCGAATCGTGAGGTTTTGAGGTGAAAAAGTGATTTTTGGGGCGGTACTGTTCATCAGTGTTGGTTAATCGAACGAGAAAATTTGATCGAACGACCACATTGATCGAACGACTTCTGTGATCGAACGAGCTTCATTGATCGAACGAGGTTTGTCATCGAAGGAGCACATCGAACGAGACAAGGGTAGTCGAGTCAGACTTACTCTTCCAAATTGATCGAACGACATAGTCGAACGACTTAGTCGAACGAGCAGAATGATCGAAGGAGTATTTAGTCGAAGGAGCTTCTGTGCTCGAAGGAACTAGGTTGATCGAACGAAGACTAGGTTGATCGAACGAGCAGATTAGTCGAACGAGTTTAAGCTGATCGAACCAAGTGACTAGTCGAACGAACCTAGTCTAGTCGAACGAGTATGCCAACAAAAAAAAAAATAATAAAAAAAAAAAAAAGAGTTTTTTTGGCGGGAAAAGTTGAATTTAATTTCAATGAGAGACTAAACGGTCCATTTTTACGCTAAATTCAAATTATGGTGTAACGATGAAAATTTTGGCCCAAAATTCAAATTTTTAGGTCAAAATTCGGGTTTTTTCGGCAAAATTTGGCGTAAAAATTTCTTAAACTCAAATTTTCCTAGCATGTTTAGAATTGAAAATAAGGCATATTTCATTCTCGCACCACACCAAAATCACAAATGATATTATTGGCCTACATCCTCAAAACACCACGTATCGCTTAAACGATCCTGATCAAGATTCACTATCAAAAGACAATGGCTAAAGTTTGCAATGAAATGTGACTACGGGGATGATTCGTTATTATTTATTTGGGTTTGAAGTAAGGTTTTATGGACGCGTGTACTTATTTCATCTTCTTTCTTTCTACCATCCCGCGAAGATGACTTGTTTGGGCATATTTTAATGGTGACGAAGACTTGGATATCTAGCTACTTTTGTGATTCTTTCTCTCTATACTCACAAAGTAGTTAGGATACGTCAAGAGGTTTTGTACTAATACTTTTGTTGAGGGTATAGGGTACACCGTTCTTAGTCACAAGGATCGTACAAGATTAAGTCACAAATCTGGGTGATTTTACTTCATTCTCAAGTTCGTCATGTTGGGTCATCTTCTCATGTGGTTACTACAAAAAGCCATTGTTTTTGATACAGGAGGTTGATAAAGAGTTAGACATCTTAAATGGTATTGTTAGTAGATTGGGTTTATCGACATCTTCTCATAGGCTGATTGGGTTAATGATAAAGTGCTTCCAGTTAATAATTCACGTAAACATCATTATGCTGATTCCGATAAATCGTAACCAGCAGGGGAGAAAAATGTGTACATCGAGGACGCACAACAAGTTCACGTGATCGGGCTTAATGATTTATGAAATGATTTGTGTCGGAGATTGGTTGATTCTATGTCTTATCTTCTCCTCATCTTATTCTACGCACTTCTACCTTATCCACCTTCACCAATTTCGGGCAACAAAATCAAGATGATCAGTGGTTCAACTTGTTACTTTGGTGTTATCATTTCATGTGTTCGTTATGGGCTGATTTATCATATGAAAGATAACTGGGATGCATTTGGTGAGATGAAGATGTTGATACTCGATTTCCCCCGAATAGATAATCTTGAAGAAGGTCGAGTCTTCAGTCTGTTCTACATTTTCCGCTGCGTGTTAGAAGACTAAAGACGGGATGCAGTTAACTATCAAAAGACTTCTTCAGAATCACGGCAGTAATCAGAAAGGTTGTTTGTTTGGGGGAGAGCACTAATTAAGGGAGAGCACTCAGGGCACCCAGAATTATACCCTAATTAGATTTGCTTACGTTCTTCTGCAAGTAAAGAAATGAAAGCTGAGAAGATTCTACAAGCTGAACGAAGTAATGAAGTTTGAAGATCATTCTCTGCACTTAATGGTTTATATTTTACTTGTAGGGAACTTTGTAAGCAATTCCCATATAACATCACTTTGGGGAGAGATTGTTAGACTTAAAAGTAATGTTATATTCGGGAATTTCATAGTATTTAAGTACAGGGACTAGTTTAGCAAATAGCGGATAGTTAAGCTAGGGTCTTTGTATAAATACCCTCCTAGTTGAGACTAGGAGGTTAGGGAATTCATTGTATTCTTTGAAGGTGTGTGTGGTTTCACTTTCTCTCTCTAGAAAACACACACACCTTCCCCCATTCATTCATCTAATAATACCATGTCTAATCTTTATTTTGAATTCCCCCGACCTCCTGAACACGAATTTTGATATTTACAATGTTCAATTTAAGTGTAGAGAAGGTAAAAAGGGACACCTTAGAGACTAGTCACTCATTTGCTATTTGTTTTGTTTTATAGCAATTGTGTAATAAACCAAAAAAAATACTTGTGAAGTTAATTTTAGCACCAAAGTTAAAATTTTTTATGACATATACGAGTGAAACTTTAGTCTTAATAAGCGTCTCATGGATAGGAATTATATAGCTAGCACAAAAACCATACCACTCAAAATTTCCACCCATTAAATGTGAGGTTCGCCTTTAGATATTTAGGAAAAATGTTGGTCCGGTATAACTTGAGCAACTCATGAATTAACGAAATAAACACAAACACATGCCTTTTGGACATGGAAAGTATAACGAGTTTATGATTCATGATATGCGGAATTACAAGGTTACTCAAGAACCTACTTAGACACACTAATGACTTGGTTGGATTTTCAATAGGGATAGTTGCAGATGGCTATCCCCGGTGAGAGACAAATTAAGTTACACTGAGAAGCAAGCTAGGCTTGGGTTCTCAGTGTGTTGAGAATTCTAACACTCTAACTATGTTATGAGATTCTCACTCCTTACTCTCTATTGAATGCGCATATTCTGCTTTGGTTGCGACGGGTTTATATAGCGGTGAGATTACTGTTGATTTACGTGGGAATAGTGATCTTGCCAATTGTTCGTAGATAGGCACGTACCTAGAAATCTAGCCTTGATGTCCTTTTGGTTTACCGGAGTTGACATCACCGATTTCCCATGAGCTTCTTTTGTGTCTTGGGAAGGAACAAGATTTATCTTCCCAAGAGTTTTCCTGCTTAAACTCTATACTCTTCACCTAACCTTCTTGGTCTTTGATCAGAGAGCTGATAGATCATCAAGGTATTCCTTCCCTTGATAATCCCCTGTTCCTGAGCTAGAGTTCTGTTATACATACTGGCTGATGAGCACTTAGTAAGTGTGTAGGAACTCTTTGACAATATCTAAGGCATGAACTACTGCTATTGATGTTCAGTGAGTGTGTCTTCTTTAGTCAGTTTATCCTAGATTCTTGATGTCTCTGATCTTGAGCCTTGTTTCAGGGAATCATGTTGATCAGTCATAACTTCTTGATAATTTATATTTAAGGTCGGTGAGGTGGTCATTGTCAATGAGAGAAAGACCATCAGGAATATAGAGACATTTTTCAGATCTCAGTGTCCCTGATGTTTGCTCAAGTACCTTACTCACTGAGACTGCATCAGTGATTAAATCGCTAACTTCAGTTGGTCTTATTGCCAAGTCTTTAAAGTATGCTATTGAGGTTCTCCCCTATATCAAGGGGATGACATTCTCACTGCTCATCAGTGGGTTAGATGATCACTGATATTATGCCAGTGAGTGTCAAGGGGCTATTTTATGTTCAAATCATTGTCAAGGACATTTGGGTAGCTGCTGACCCAACAAAAAAGCATTCACCTTTAATGCTTATGAGTGTACCGGTAGTATATAGATTCTATAACTTGCTTTTGTGATGTATTCTGAGATCGCATTCGTGTGATTAGGATTGACTAGATGATAAGAGGCATTAGGATAACCCTTGTTTTAAACCTGTGTTTATAATTACTTTGGCTTCATTGGTCAAGTAATTCCCCAACACCGTTGCTATTTTTAATACAAGATACCCCTAGTTAACCCCTCTGAGCCCATCCTTTTCGCGGTTCTCGTGATATTTCGGTGGATTCAGAAATATTAATTAAGAGCATTGTTTACAATCCACCCCCAAATGTTACACCCAAATCGCCTTAGCCTTCCTTGTATGCACTCATCTTTAGTGCATTAATGTTACAACATATATGTAAACCCTTAGTTAATTGTCTTGTTTATTACATGGTTGCTAAGTCGAGTTATATCTTGTAAATACAGTTTTGGGACGATTGTGACTCATGGGTTTAGTAATATTGTTATGGAGTAATGGGAAAGAAAGTCAAAATTATTACCCCCATATGTACGTTAATGTTTAAGTACTCCATGTGTTTTGATCCCTTAATTCGGGTCATTAGTTAGTTTTATTTATTTAAAGATTCAAGTATAGGGATGCAACTAAAATCCCTTATGTATAGATGTGTATTTTGTGAATGGTAGGGCAAGAGTGTACGAAAAAAAAATCAAAAACAAAAAAAAAAAGATGAAAAAAAAGAAAGAAACATATGGACTACCATCCCGCTTTTTTGCTATTGCTTAAGTCAATAAAGAGTCATGAAAAATACAAAAAGATTTAGGTGCCGTTTGGTTTGCTAGTTGGAATCACTATGTGTATGAGATTGATAAGATCATAGAATCGATATAAGTTTGATAGATCAAAAAGTATTGTTTCGTAAGGAATTGATATGTAAATTAAAAATATTTTAAATAAACGATTATGTGGGCTAGCATGATGAATTATTAATTAAAATTCTTTTTATATTTTGAAAAAGCATGATGAACTATTAATTAAGTGGGTCAGCAATTATTTTTATATTCTGAAAAAGCATGATGAACTATAATTATGTGGGATGTTGGGAATACGTGTAACTATTATCAAGTGTCGATCATGTACTTATGTAATAGTTTGCTTAGTTTTATATGGCTTATGTGGTTGTAAAAGCCTACGACCCAAGTAGTAAGCCCATGGGCCATATGGTAAAATCTAGGAACATGCACATGGGATGTTGCCCTTGCCATGTGCCTATATAAACAATTGTAAACCCTCTTAGGAGGGTGTTGGTTATTTCATTTATGCACTAAACCTTTGTCATATTATCATTCATATTTGTGTAATAAACCAAGTCTATCTTTCTCTCTTATTTGTATCATATCTATACTTGTGTTAATCTATTATGGTGACCTAACAAGTGGTATCAATCGCTAGAAGAAGGTTTGAAGTGTTTTGTGTTGATATTCGACCTTAAAAGCTTTCTTTTATTTTTCGTTGTTTTTAGTTTTTGGTCTTTTTTGTTTGTTTCTTGGGTTTTAGCACTCTTTTGATTACAAAATAGTGTTATCAACCTTTTAGAACAAGAAAGTTTCCAACTTTTAGGTTAAAAATTAGGTTTTTTAAATCGTACTATTTATGTTCTACCAAGTTTCGAATAACCAAAAATTTTCTTAAAAACATTAAAGTTTACAACTTTCATTTAGTTTTAGTTTTATTAAGGTTAGTTGTACAAGAAAATCGTGTTTAGAAACTTGTTTTGATTGTCTTTAAGTGTTTTGAAAAACTGTCAAAAGTTTCGAACAAGCCTCTAAAACCCTTAAGTTTCGAGCAAGCAGTTTTCACAAACTTTCGAGCAAGCACACCAGGCATTTTCTTCAGGATTTTTGGATTACTCAGTGTTATTCTTTCTTGTATAAGTTAGAAAAACACTTCGACTCTTGGGAACTTTGAACTTTCGAACAAGTCTGGAGTAACTAAACTTTTGAGTAACTAAACTTTCGAGTAACTAAACTTTCGAGTAAGTTTTAAACTTTTGAACAACATAAGTTTTGAGCAACTTGCAAGAACTTTCGAACAAGGACCAAAACTTTGAACAAGGACCAAAACTTAGAACAAGGACTTAATTTTCGAACAAGCACCAAAACTTTCGAACAAGGACAAAAATTTCGAGCAAAGGACTTTAATTTATCAACACTACAACACACTTCTTAACCGTCTACAAGATCCATCATTTAACACAAAAATCAATTATGTCTCAACCACCGTATCCTTATTTCAATTATTTCCCTTATTACCCTCATCAACAAGGACAACCATTCCCTCCTCCAAAAAACCCATACTTCTTTCAACAACAACTATTTCATCAACAACCACAATACCCAACACAACAATACCCAATGCATCCATTGCCTCTTCCACCAAAACAACCACATTGGTTTGATCAAATGTGTGAAGCTATCAGCAGTCAACAATCAATCCATGAAGCAGGTTCACTAGAACGAACTCCAATGCTCACTCCTGGAAATTATGTTCAATGGGCAAGTCGATTCTTAAGGTTCATGGAACTTCGGAAACCTTATGCCAACTTTAACGGTTCCCGGTTATGCAACTGCTGTTCCTCCAAGACCTGAGACTGTGACCACTCTTCCGGAGAATTAACTTACACCAGAACAGATCCTACATCGTGAGACCAATGAACTTGCAATGGAGTATATTCTTCTTGGAATACCTAATCCGATTTACTGTAGCATTGATGCTCAGAAGACTGCTAAGGATATGTGGGAACATGTACATCTTTTGATGGAAGGCACTGAACTAAACCACGAAGACATGGAATCCAAGCTTTATCTCGAATATGAAACATTCATGATTGAACAAGGGGAGTCATTAGAGTCATATTATCATCGCTTCACAAACATCATCAATGACTTGGACCGACAAAATATCATCTTGCCTAAAATTGCTATTAACACCAAATTCCTTAATTGTTTAGGTCAAGATTGGCAAAAATATGTCACATTTGTTTGTCAAGCCAAAAATCTTCATAATGCGAAGTATGGGTTGTTGTTTGATTATCTGAAGCATCATCAATCTGAAGTTGACATAGATTGAGCTCTCCGTGGAATGTATCAACCTTCAACACCTCCTCCGAATCCACTGGCACTTATGGCTCAATCTTATCAAGCCCCATATCCACAGTCGAATCATGCGTTTGGTCAACAACAGCATTACTTTACCTATCCTCAAATATCACCTTCCACTCAGATCGTTCCATATGATTCTTCACAACAATCTACTGACAATCAACTTGTTCCATATGAACAACCAGACAACATGTTATATGCACAGGCACATGATGAAGAAGAGGAAGCGTTTAATACATTGAATCAAGGATTTGCTTTTATTGCTTGAGCCTTCAGTAAATTTGCAAACAAGTCAAACAATCGCCTTCGCAATTCATCTAATCCAAGGAATCAAGCTGTTGTTCAAGGGGGACGAGTTGAAGTGCAAAATCGATCTTATGGACGTCAAATGAGAACCGGTGGTTATGCAGGGAATTCAGGAAATGGCCAAATGTCTAATGCTGCTAGTGGAAGTAGGAAGAATGTTGGTGCTCCTCAGAGAAGGGTTGAAATCATTGAAACTGGTAATGCACAAACTGGGAATGCGGTGATCAGGTGCTACAACTGTAACGACAAGGGTCATTTGGCTAATGCATGTCCTAAACCAAGGATCAGAGGCAGTGGCTTCAACAAGCAAGCATTACTTCTAGCACTCAAGGATGAAGCAGGAGGAACTCTTACTGACAACGAACAAAGATTCATGGCCTCTGCTAATTCTGATGATGAAATGGAAGATCTGGAAGCTAATGCTGCTGTGATGTTAATGGCAAACATGCAAGAACTTCACATGAGTGATACAGGCCCAGTTTATGACACTGATGGCCTGTCTCAGGTACCTGATGCAAACACATGCCTCATACATGAAATAGCATCTCCATCTGCATCTGCACCTGACAAGGAGCAAGTTATTCAAGATGATCCATTGTTACCTCTTTGAGACGATGATCAAATTAACACAGTAGTTACATTTGATGATGATGATCAAATTAACCCAGTTGTTACCTTTGATGATCCAATTGATGAATAGAACAATGATGAACTTGAACAAATTGAAACTTCGCCCGGTGCTGATGCAGAACTTATGACCTTACTTATGACCACCCAATCCCAAGTTGAAAAATGCAATGAAATAAATGGTAACTTAAAATCTAAGATTTCATCATTAACTGCGGAACTTGAGAGCTGTAAAACTCAACTTACAAACTTTGAAACACAAGCAAAACGAGAAAAAAGTTTTGAAGTTGCATTTCAAAATTCTTATGTCAAAGAGCAAGAATTACAACATCAAATGCGAGAATTAATTGTTTCCAATAACAACTTGGTTTCTAAATTAGAACAAGAAAAGCTTGAGTTAAAACAACAAGTCGAACATCTTGCAACTGAACTTTCAAAAACAAATTTGGAGATGTCGGTTTGTCAAGCAACTTTTTCAGAATACAAACAAAAGTCAAGGAAACGAATTGATTCTCATGTTGATGAAATCGTTGAGTTGGAAAGAAAATTAAAAGAATTTCAAAAAGTTGTCTACAAAACTGGTGAGTCTGTCACAACAATACAAAAGTTCACTTTAAAATCAAATCCAAATGGTTCAAAAGGTTTTGGTCTTGGTGACGATAATCCACGTTTTCTACACACAGCTCTCAGAGAAAATCCAAAGTTGTATAGTGCAGAAAAATTCTTTGACGATTCTGCTGTGCGTGTTGTTGTATATAATTGTGAGGAAGAATGGGAACAAGAAGATGAGAGTCGATTGAAAATGAGAAAAAAGGAAATGGTTAAACCATTTGATTATTCTAAATTACCATCTTTCCATGAAACTTTTGTTCCACAAAAAGAAAAAACAGAACAACCTTGGTATATTTCAGAAATTTGTGAATCAACTTCTGATGTTGGTCCCGTCAAACCAGTGGCACAAATAAATGGCCCTTTACCATCTTCTGGTGAAATTAAACCATTACCTAAACGATGTATTGTACTTCGGTATTTTGATACATTTATGGAAGATATCAAACTTTTGGAAGAAGAAATTAAACGTAATTCTGAGATAAAAATTTCTACTTTTCAATTTGCTTACACAAAAGAACAGAGACAAAATTTTCAAACACAATTTTTACCTCATGTCCAATATTTGCGTCTTTGTGCAACACACTGGGAACGGGAACTACAAAATGAAGTTTCATCAATGATGAATATTTTCAAAGCAACAGAAAACTCGATTTCAAAACGAAAACGTCAAAACAAAATTCTTAAAAAAGAAGTAGATCGACTCTTGGAAGATGTTCTGAGTTCTAATATTATATCTGTATTTATGAATTCTGTTTATTTATCATGCAATTCCATGCTCATAACCGACCACAATGCTGAAAATGATACGTTGAGACTCGAGATTGAGATTTTAAAAACTGAAAATGAGAGAATCATGACTCATAATGATGATGCTCAAACAAAACTTTCACTCGAGATTTCTCAACTTCAAAAGAAACTTCAATGATGTCAGGCTCAAAGTCAATACTTTTGAACTCGAATTGCAACATCAAAAAGAAAACATGTCTTTTCAAAACCATCAAACATCCAAAGTTGAGAATCTTGATGATGAAAATGCGGTTTTAAAATGTCAAGTTTTCAAATCTGAAAAAGAAATTGAGCATTTAAAAGATGAGTATAAAACAATTTATGATTCTTTGAAAAAGACACGTTCTGAACTTTTGAAAGAAAATGATGAATGTCAAAAAATTGAAATGACATCGTTCGTTTAAATAGAGAACTCGATGCAAAAATACATGATCAACAATTCATCATTAGTGAGTTAGAAGAGAAAATACGTACACTTAACTAAAGGAAATTAGGAAACACAAACGGAATCGCACCAGGAATGTACAAAATTGAAACGTCATCCAGGAAAACAGATACCAAGCAAAGTTAGACCACTAATTTGAATGCTTCCACTTCTACAGGACTAGAAGCCACTACTAGCATTAGCAGATCACATCGTAAGAGCACAAGAAAGAAGAATAGGATCTAAAAACGTAGGAGCGGACCTCTAAAAGAGAATGAAGTAGAAGATCACCTTAGGACTCTAAATAAAATGCATGTTGCATCTGATTTAGATTTGAACTTAAAAACTTGTAATTCTGATATTAATGTAACGAATGCTCAGTCATTGAACGTTTCCAATGTCAATGCTTCTTGTATCTTTTGTCGTAAAAGTATGATGTTTGGTACTCATGATCGGTGTGTTGCTAATTCCCTTTTATTACGCACTAGGAAACACACTAATGGCATCCTTTCAAGGCCTACTATAGCTTCTAAGTCTGCGTTAGGAAAAGAGCCAAAAGTAGTTTATGAAATTGCGTTAAGTAATCCCATAGCCGAAAACACAAGTCCTAAGAAAATGGATTCACCTAGTGCCTTCACTAAGACAAAAGCCAAAAGTAGTTGGATATGGCAAAAATGGTTACAGTATACACCTAGTTTTAAGTGGTTACCTAAATCTAGAAACATGTGTTATTCTACTGTAACGGAACCCATTACTAATACGGGTTCCAATTTTACCTCTATTCCATCTTCATCGTCTTCATGTGATGCATGTAATCCAAATCGTACTCTGGATTGTTGATAGCGGATGTACCCGACATATGACAGGAAACCTTAAACTGCTCGTTAATTTTGTTTCAAAGTTCATTGGTACTGTCAGATTCGGGAACGATCATTTTGCGGCTATCATGGGCTATGGAGATTATGTAAATGGTAACATCGAAATTAGTCGTGTATATTACGTCGAAGGCCTTGGTCACAACCTTTTCTCAGTCGGTCAATTCTGTGATGGGGATTTGGAAGTAGCATTTAGGGAGAAAACATGTTTCGTTCGTGATTTACAAGGAAATGATCTCATGTCAGGCACTCGTGGCACTAATCTTTAAACAATCTCCATGTCTGATATGATTGCTTCTTCTCCAATATGTCTGTTCTCCAAAGCAACTTTGACAAAATCATGGTTATGGCACAAACAACTTTCTCATTTAAACTTCAAAACCATGATCGAACTTGCACGACACAAACTAGTTGATGGTCTTCCAAGATTTCGTTACTCCAAGGATCACTTATTTCCAAGATGTGAACAAGGAAAGAGCACTCGTGCACACTTTCCTCTAAAAGATGAACATAGTACCGACCACGTACTTCATCTTCTTCACATGGATCTATATGGCCCAATGTGCGTGCAGACGATCAATGGAAAACGCTACATTCTTGTAATTGTTGATGATTATTCCAGATGGACTTGGGTTTATTTTCTTCGAAGTAAAGATCAAGCTCCTAATATGATTATCACCTTTCTCACAAAAATTCAAGTTCAGCTTCGCAATACGGTCAGAAAAGTTAGAACAGACAACGGAACTGAATTCAACAATCAGACTCTTCGCGGTTATTTTAAGAAAGTGGGAATTAAACATCAAACATCCATTGTAAGAAGACCCGAACATAATGGAGTAGTTGAAAGACGAAACATAACATTAGTGGAAGCTGCAAGAATGATGCTTATTGATGCTCAATTACCTGATTACTTATGGGCGCAAGCCGTCTCGACTGCATGTTACACTCAAAACCGTTCTATGATTACCAAACGCCACAATAAAACACCTTATGCGCTTGTCCATAACAGAAATCCGAATATAAAACACTTTCATGTATTTGGTGCCCTTTGCTATCCAAATAATGATCGTGATGACCTTGGAAAACTTAAAGAAAAAGTAGACATCGGTGTGCTCGTTGGATACTGTGAAAATTCAAAAGGCTTGCGAATTTGGAACCGTCGCACTAGAGAAATTATGGAAACCATTCATGCTAATTTCGATGAGCTTATTGACATGGCTTCTAAGCAAAACAGCTTAGGACCCGCAACCAACCCTCTAAACTTCCCTGAATCATCAGCTGCACCATCGTCCGTATTCACTCGTCAACAATTGGAAACCTTGTTTGCTCCTCTGTGTTGGGAACACATTTCATATGTAATCAAGTCTTGGTCAATCTATTGTACAAGGTTGCTTAGTATAAGGCCTTTAGGATAGTTTAAAGTCTCAGCCCTATTAGAAAGCCTATGGGCCGTGACTTATTATTAGTTTCTAGAAGAAAGGCTTAAGGTGTTGCCCTAATGCAATGCCTATAAATAGTCATGTAATACTACTCTCTTATTGTTGGTTTTATTCACTATTGCAAGGAAACTTTTGCTATTCATTCATGTGATAATTCCGACCTCTCTCTTCTCTCTTTCTCTTATCTATTACGTTTTATTATACTTGTGTTATACGATTATTTAGTAACCTAACAAGTGGTATCATTCGCTAGAAGATCATTGAGTTGTGTGATTTTGTTTAGTTCGTAGCTTATCTATAGTTTACGGTTTGGTTTTGTAGTTAATTAGTGACAAAATCTCATTTCTAGCACTTCTCTTTTGCGCTTGTAAAGTGTTAAGGTCTCTATAGTGTTTAGAAGTTTGATTTATAGTCAAAAGATTAGATCTTTTTAAATTTAAACTAGTTTTACATTCGGTTTACTTAATTCCATTTCATCGAAATTGCCCAAATTTCATTTAAAATGTTAAAGCTTGAAACTTTCTTATCATTTAAGTGTTTTCAACGTTTTGATCCAAAGAGATTCAGTTTAAACATCGTTTTTAATCGTAAAAAAGTGTTTTGATCAAACTGTGTTTCTATCAGAATTGGAAAAGAGGGTTTATCGGAATTGAAAAAGAGGGTTCATCGGAATTGGACATTGGGGTTTATAGGAATTGGACGAAAATGGTTTATCAGATTTGATGACCAAGGGTTTATCGAAATTGTATACTCAGTAGATTCCTTGTTTATACAAGCTTGTGAAAATATTTTGACTTTGTGAAAATCTCCTATCTTGTATAAGTTAGTGAGAAAATCATCGGAATTTCCAAGTTCCATTGCAATGCAGATAAGTTATCGAAATTGTAAAAGTTCTGTCGCAATTGCAAAGTCCATCGCAATTCCCAAGACCCATCGAAATTGATAAGTCCATCAAAATTCAGCTACTTTAGTCGGAATTCGATAAATCCATCGAAATTGTAAGTTTCATCGGAATTCAGATAATCCATCGCAATTCAGTGAACAGTGTTTTTCGGAATTGAATGTGAACAGTGTTTTTTAGAATTGAAAGTGAACAGTAAACATCTTAATTCTTACTTAGCCAAAACCAAACTTTATAACTCACAACACACTTCTCAATTGTCTACAAGATCCATAACAACACAAGTTAACTAATCACAATAATGTCTCAACCACCAAACTATAATTACTTTTACAATCAACATCAACAGTATCATCAGCGACAACAGTATCCTCAACAAGCACAGTATCCTCAACAACAACTCTTCATGCAACAACATCAATTCTTCCCACAACAAAAATTCCCTCAACAACAACCATATCAACAACAACCAATGCAGTCCTACCTACTTCCAGCAAAACAACCACATTAGTTTGATCAGATGTGTGAAGCTATAAGCAGTCAACAATCAAGACATGAAGCGGGATCACTTGACACACCTCCTATGCTCACTCCTGGTAACTATGTTCAATGGGCAAGTCGATTCTTAAGGTTCATCGAACTCAAGAAACCACATGGCAAATACATGAAAAAGGTTATCATTGAAGGTCCATTCCAAATGCCAACTACAACGGTTCCTGGAGATCCTATTAAAGTTCCTCCAGGAGAAGCAACTGTGACCCCTATTCCTGATGCTCAACTTACTGCAGAACAAATACTTCATCGTGAAGCAAATGAACTTGCAATGTCCTACATTCTTCAGGGAATTCCTAATCCAATCTCCTGAAGTATTGATGCTCAGAAAACAGCTAAGGACATGTGGGAACACGTTCATCTTCTAATGGAAGGCACTGAACTGAACCAAGAAGATATGGAATCAAAACTCTATCTCGAATACACAATGTTCATGATTGAAGCAGGAGAATCACTAAAGTCTTGTTACCATTGGTTCACTAACATCATAAATGACTTGGACAGACACAACATTCTTTTACCCAGGATTGCAGTCAACACAAAGTTCCTCACTTGTCTTGGTCCAGATTGGCAGAAATATGTCACCTTTGTTCGTCAAGAAAAAAATCTACACAATGCATCTTATGGGTTGTTTTATGATTATCTGTGTAACACCCCAACCCGACAAGGGTCAAAATGCCACATTATGGTGTCAACCAAAACATACAAACGCAAGCGGAAGACTTATAAACATAATGATTACAAGGTATACTAAGATAATAATGAAATACTAACTCTAAACATAATGAGTTCCAAAACTAAATACAAATCCAAACTAAGTCAAACTAAAGACAAATCCAAGTCTAATCCAGAAGCAAAATGGGTATCTATCATCAGGGTATTCCACTGAGAGCTCCTATGCACTTTTCACTAAAATCCCAGCTTCCAACCTAAAAACTTGCCGCAGGAAAAGAAATGCGGCTGAGCATAAAAAGCCCAGTGAAAAGATATAAACAAAATGAATAATCGAACATATATAAGTATAGGGAAAAGGAACATAAGCTCCTGCTGAACGAATATCATCTGCCAAACGAATAAGAGATCAAGGATCAATTGAACAAAATGTCATATACCATAAGAAGCAAATCGTAGCGAAACATAAGGAGATCATAATGAAATCAAAGGAATCAAATTGAGGATAATAATCATATAACAGAACAGAAATGCCCATCGAGCATAGAAAGCATGCCACATGCTTATTCACATAATCACATCATATCATATCCATATATCCGTCAAATCATAAGTTGTACAAGGAGTAGCTAGCTCCAATGTACCAGAAGTGAAATGGGGTGCATGGCACGCACTACCAATCACTAAGTCAAACCATATCCAAACAGACAAATACCTAGGATGCATCCATACGCTCCCTACAAAACAGAATACATATACAAGTACGAGACTATACATACATATAACAAAATGGCCATGTGCGCAATAATCATATATATATCAGAACAGAAGGGAACGCCGTGGATCAATCACACCTCCACAGAAAGTGTCATGCCATTGGTGCCTCAATGACATGGCCATGGTACCTCCATGGCTAGTTCAGAAACAGCTCGGGCAACAGAACATAACAAGCAAAGTAAAGCAAAGCAAAGCTGTCCATAATCATAACAGAGCTACTATAGCATAATCAATCAGAGCATATCAATAGAACAGAATCTCAAATCAATGAGATAATATACTGATCATCATAACAGAATGGATAGCAAACAGAATCATATCAAATGATAATATCAAACGGATCATATCAACGAATCATATCAAACGGAATAATATCAAAGAAAATGAATCAAGTCAAGGATTGAGAAGTCATGAGATCAGAACCCTTACTGAGAAAGGGTAGAATATCTGAACCTTAAACCGCAAATGCAACCATATCAGAAAACACAATGATCGGAAGTTACTCCTTCTTTAGCGAATCTACACGAATTAATGATCACCTTATAATTTAAGAACCATTTCATAAGTTATTACTGATTCAGTACTTATTGTTGTTCAGATTGACATATTAGGGTTTCCTGTTATTTATAGCAACTTTCCAAATTTAGTAACTTTCCATATTTAGTAACTTTCCCGAATTAGTAACTTTCCGAATTAAGTGAGTTTCCCGAATTAGTAACTTTCCATATTTAGCAAGTTTCCATAATTAGTAAGTTTCCAAATTTAGTAACTTTCTGAATTTAGTAACTTTAGGGTAACATTCTGAATCAATCAAATTTAGGTTTACCAATGATAATAAGTTAAATATAGGGTTTAGATTGTATTCAAATCAATTAATGACCAAACTAGGGTTCATATGTTCAAAATTAGGTTTAGGACCTATAGTTACCAAATTATAGTTTATATAGTTATTCTAGACCAGTTTCTTACTATTTTTAGTGCCTGACATTTAAGCTCCAAAAATTCTGAAATAATTATATGTGATTTCCATATTAGTCTAGTGTCTTCACAAATTTTCATAGATTTTATTAGCAAGTGAAAGTACGGTTACAAAAATCATCTTTCCAGACCTACCCAGAAGATTAACTGCAGATACACACAGAAAGTTTGCCTTTAATAAACCCAGTTTGACACTTTAGAAAAATTCACAAAAATTCCAGGAAGTCACTCATAACTTAAGTATCATCCCTTTAAAAGCAGGGCTCTTAACTCCTTGTGGTTGGAAAAATAAAATTCAAAAACATCGACTGATTTTCAGACTCAGATTCACAGATTTGACAACTTTTGTTCTAAAAATAAAAAAGATTACTTACCGACATCTAATTGCTATGAATCTTACATTTACAGAAAGAAGAAAATGAGTACTTATGTTTTGACTCAAAATTCACCCAAAAACACGTTGGCATCATCAGTTTAGACATCCCTCAATCCGACCCAATTTCTGCACAACATCACAAACAAAACCCTAACCCTAACCAACGCAAGATAAAACCTCTAACACATCCCTAATTATGTTTTAATGATAAAACATGTTTAATTACTGGGATTTTAATAAACCCTAATCATATCCATCAATTATAGTTACATGAAAAAATTAAAAACAAAAGATGTTAAAGAAAATAGGTGATTAACCATACCAAACCTTCGCGGGAATACCACAAATTTTGATCTTGTGTTCTTGATGACAAACAATTATGGAGGCTAGGGTTTTCCTTTTTTTTTGTTTTTTTTTTTTTTTTTCTGTATTTCGATTATGGGAGGGGGAAGAAACCGATTTTTTTAATGGATCTATCAAATTCTAGTTGGGCTTATGGTGTATGGATTTAAATAAAAAACTAAGCCCAAAACATTTTTTTAACCAATTGGCCCAATATTACATTTATATTACTATTTATTTATTTAACTTATGGTATAATTATAGTAGATAATTAAAAATTTAATCCGAATTCTAGGGCGTTATAATTCTTCCCCTCTAAAAAGAAAAATTCGTCTTCGAAATTGAAGTCGCATAAGTTAGACGAATACGTACCAAATCACAAAAAGAAACTGACCATAAATAGCCTCACGCTCGTAGAGGTTCTTCCAAAAGATTTTAACAAACGAATTTTTTTCTCATGAACCGATCCAGACAAACTAGGATAGCCCCGGGCTCTCCATCAGAACACAAATCATAACAAATCTGATCCAACGAATATGAAACAAATGTGTAGCGGATGACAGATGTAATGTCATGAAGGGATACACGAAATACATATACACACGAGGCAAATACGGAGGTAGTGCTAAACGATAAAACTTCATCAACTCTATTCCAGATTCTAAATTAACTAAAGAACTTTCTAATAATCAGAGAAGCACATACCAAATCACCAACGTATCAAGAGTTTCTTAAAGAGGTGGGTAACATATTCGTATTGACGATCGATTAAGCACATATCGGAATATCAAAACGTATCAGAAGGTATAATGGAATAGGTAGAATAATCGTACGGATAAGAACGAATCTAAGGTCTAACATATCGCGAACTAAATCTTCCTTATATGCCAAAATGTCTAACTCTTCTGTACGGTAACATCATACAGAACACACAAATTCCCGGTCTAAAGTTTCAAAATTTCTCTTCTACAATGATAACTAATCCATTAGTCACTATAATCAACTCCGGACCTTTGATAAGTGAATCTCCGACTTAATTCAACCAAAAGGTGCTCCACATCTCTGTTCATACAAAACTCTGAAAGGAAAACCCTTGTCACTTGCATGCCATCAATCTTAGTGAGCAAACACAACCATGCCAAACACTTGTCGAATTTTCCGCTCAACACGTCTTCCAAGTTTGAATAGTTGTTCTGTCTGTGCATCCGTCTGAAGGTGAGAAATCGTACCAAAATCCCGCGTCCAATCCCCATAGTCTTATGTATCTCTTCTGGAAGTGTGAAGTAAAACGCGATTCTTTGACACAATCACTGCAGGTGTGCCATGTAGCTTGAATGATCTTTTGCCAAAAAAATTCTCTGCCAATCTTCTAAAGTGAACTGACCTAACTAAACGATCCACTACAACTCAATTCGTGTTATCCTTCCTAAATGTGCGCGGAAATCCCGTTACAAAGTTCCTGAAAGTTTAATCCCACTTCCACATACGAACATCCAAAACTAAGGAGAACTACTTGTACGCTGATGCTGAATCTTGACCTGTTAACACGCTAAACACTTCGCCACCAAGTTAGTCACAATCATCTTCATACCATTCCATCAAAATTTTGCTTCAAATCTCCATGCATAATAGTCCAAGTAAGATGAATAAAGCAAGTAGAACTGTATGCTTCAATCAAAACCGCTTCCCTTAAGTCTTCTAACATAGATCATATTCCACCGTCTTTCTCCTGAGCTTCTTCATGTCTGTCACAATCACTCCCAAGTCATGCGTCGGATAGTTCACTTCCTACGGTTCTAGCTGTATGGATGCATAACCAATAATCTTCCCGTGTTGCATACGGACGTAACCAACTCTCCTTCTTGAGTAGGAAGAAATCTCTTTTTAGCTTTTCAACTTCTCATCTCATTCTTCATTCTAACTAAAATTTACTCTTCAAGAATATTACATAGAGCTTCTTCTGACATAGAAATTTCAACACAAAATATGAAGATGATCCTCGTGTTTGTCTTTCGTCTCTGAATATACCAATATGTCATACCATAACAAATTGTCCAAGTATTCATGATAGACACGATTTATCAAGTTCATAGAAATAGTTAGGGCAGTAGCCAATACAATTGGCATCACGACGCTTATAGAGATCATAACGAATACGAATAGAAATTCTAGGCACATCTCGCTCCTTTACACGTAACTGAATATAATCGGATCTCAAATCAATCATAGAGAAAACTTCACACCTGAAGTTGGTTAAAAAAATCGTCGATTCGAAGTAAAAGATGACGGTTCAAACTGTAATACTATTCAACTTCCGAAAACCAATACATAACTTCATACTATCATCATTCCTCTTCACAAACAAACTGGAGCGCGACACAGATACACTCTCGGACAGACAAAACCACTTCCTAGAAGCTGGTCCTTCAATTATCTCTCTTCAACTACAGTCGTTCAATATGGAGTTTCAGAATTAGGCAAAACGTAGCTCTTATACGGATAGAGTTTTTGAATCAACCAACTTATTGTTCTCAGGTACTTCCCAAGACATCCTATGATTCCAATAAGTTCAAGTTATATGATGTAACTATTATCACGTTGGCCAGGCGTCATAATACTTGCATCATATCCACATGTCCTTATTGTAATCACATTCTACATCGAGTCGTGATTAAATAAATTCTCACAACCAGATCAAAACAACTTCACATTCAAATGGTAATCTTGGTAGTTCATCAAGGAATATATCGCGAACATTTAAAACAACCGAATAACTCTCGTGGCGAGTTACATCAAACGAAATATCTTCACAACCGTGAGGGATTAACGTACGAGTTTTCAAAACAGAGGTGATCATAATTGTTTACTAGGTTGGGAACCATGGTACATAATTTGAGTTTCTCAAATCGTCGAATATGACAAATCTAATATGACCGTTGTTAGCATCTCGATGCTCAGTCAACAAATCCCTATCCATAATAATATCGAATCAAATTTCCCAAAGGAAACAGATTAGCAGAACGAAACTTATCTTCGAATATCTTCAAAACGTGGACAATTTCAATACTCGTGACGGATAATCATAAAATTTCTCATAGGGATAGAAATAGGTAGGGAAAAATCTAATAGCGCAGATGGAACCTTAATATGCTTAACAAAAGCAAGAAGAACTACAGAATGTGTCGAACACATCGGATTCATACATATATGAATTCTCTGAACGAACGAAAAGGTATCTAAACGAATAAAAAATGAATCAAAAATCAAAGTTCGAACGAATGAAATATCATCATAAGGTGAAACCTATAAGGCATTACTACAAAATTCTCAAAGCATTCTAAACTTATTTGATTACTATGATCTTATAAGGGCTTAACTGAAAGTAGAGGCATAAATCCGAGTGATGGGGAAGAAAGATATCTAACAAACGCCTTATCGCATAATCTACCCAATCCTCACCGGTCATAAAGTTTCTGCAGGGGAAACCTAAGGAAAAATTTCAAGGGTTGTTCCATAAGCTCCTACAGTGCACACCTAAGGGTCCAAATCTTCACAGGCCATAACTTATGTGCTACAAGTAGAAGCCTAAGCTCTGATACCATAATTGTAACACCCCAACCCGACAAGGGTCAAAATGCCACATTATGGTGTCAACCAAAACATACAAACGCAAGCGGAAGACTTATAAACATAATGATTACAAGGTATACTAAGATAATAACGAAATACTAACTCTAAACATAATAAGTTCCAAAACCAAATACAAATCCAAACTAAGTCTAACTGAAGACAAATCCAAGTCTAATCCAGAAGCAAAATAGGTATCTATCATCAAGGTAGTCCACTAAGAGCTCCTATGCACTCTTCACTCAAGTCCCAGCTTCCAACCTAAAACCTGCCGCAGGAAAAGAAATGCGGTTGAGCTTAAAAAGCCCAGTGAATAGATATAAAAAAAACGAATAATCGAACATATATAAGTATAGGGAAAAGGTACATTATCTCCTGCTGAACGAATATCATCTACCAAACGAATAAGAGATCAAGGATCAACTGAACAAAATGTCATATACCATCATAAGCAAATCGTAGCGAAACATAAGGAGATCATAATGAAATCAAAGGTATCAAACTGAGGATAATAATCATATAACAGAACAGAAATGCTCATCGAGCTCAGAAAGCAAGCCACATGCTTAGTCACATAATCACATCATATCATATCCATATATCCGTCAAATCATAAGTTGTACAAGGAGTAGCTAGCTCCAATGTACCAGAAGTGAAATGGGGTGCATGGCACGCACTACCAATCACTAAGTCAAACCATATCCAAACAGACAAATACCTAGGATGCATCCATACGCTCCCTGCAAAACAGAATACATATGCAAGTACGAGACTATACATACATATAACAGAATGGCCATGTGCGCAATAATCATATATATATCAGAACAGAAGGGAACGCCGTGGATCAATCACACCTCCACAGAAAGTGTCATGCCATTGGTGCCTCAATGACATGGCCATGGTACCTCTATGGCTAGTTCAGAAACAGCTCGGGCAACAGAACAGAACAAGCAAAGCAAAGCTGTCCATAATCATAACAGAGCTACTATAGCATAATCAATCAGAGCATATCAACAGAACAGAATCTCATATCAATTAGATAATATACAGATCATCATAATAGAATGGATAGCAAACAGAATCATATCAAATGATAATATCAAACAGATCATATCAACGAATCATATCAAACGGAATCATATCAAAGCAAATGAATCAAGTCAAGGATCGAGAAGTCATGAGATCAGAACCCTTACTGAGAAAGGGTAGAATATCTGTACCTCAAACCGCAAATGCAACCATATCAGAAAACACAATGATCGGAAGTTACTCCTTCTTCAGCGAATCTACATGAATTAATGATCGCCTTATAATTTAAGAACCATTTCATAAGTTATTACTGATTCAGTACTTATTGTTGTTCAGATTGACATATTAGGGTTTCCTGTTATTTATAGCAAATTTCCAAATTTAGTAACTTTCCATATTTAGTAACTTTCCCGAATTAGTAACTTTCTGAATTAAGTGAGTTTTCCGAATTAGTAACTTTCCATATTTAGCAAGTTTCCATAATTAGTAAGTTTCCAAATTTAGTAACTTTCTGAATTTAGTAACTTTAGGGTAACATTCAGAATGAATCAAATTTAGGCTTACCAATGATAATAAGTTAAATATAGGGTTTAGATGGTATTCAAATCAATTAATGACCAATCTAGGGTTCATATGTTCAAAATCGGGGTTCATATGTTACCAAATTAGAGTTTATATAGCAATTCTAGACCAGTTTTTTACTATTTTTCATGCCTGTCATTTAAGCTCCAAAAATTCTGAAATAATTTTATGTGATTCCCATATTAGTCTAGTGTCTTCACAAAGTTTCATAGATTTTATTAGCAAGTTCAAGTACTGTTACAAAAATCATCTTTCCAGACCTTCCCAGAAGATTAACTACAGATACACACAGAAAGTTTTCCTTTAATATATCCATTTAAACACTTCCAAAAAATTCACAAAAATTCCAGGAAGTCACACATAACTTATATATCACCCCTGTAAAAGGAGGGATCTTAACTCCTTGTGGTTTGAAAAATAAAATTCAAAAACATCGACTAATATTCAGACTCAGATTCACAGATTTGACAACTTTTGTTCTAAAAATAAAAAAGCTTACTTACCGACATCTAATTGCTATGAATCTTACATTTCCAGAAAGTAGAAAAAGAGTACTTATGTTTAGACTCAAAAATCACCCAAAAACACATTGGCATCATCAGTTTAGACATCCCTCAATCCGACCCAATTTCTGCACAACATCACAAACAAAACCCTAACCCTAACCAACGCAAGATAAAACCTCTAACACATCCCTAATTATGTTTTAATGTTAAAACATATTTAATTACTGGGATTTTAATAAACACTAATCATATCCATCAATTATAGTGACATGAAAAAATTAAAAACAAAAGATGTTAAAGAAAATAGTGATTAATCATACCAAACCTTCACGGGATTACCACAAATCTTGATCTTGAGTTCTTGATGACAAACAATTATGGAGGCTAGGGTTTTCCTTTTTTTTTTTCTTTATTTTGATTATGGCAGGGGGAAGAAACCGAATTTTTTTAATGGATCTATCAAATTCTAGTTGGGCTTATGGTGTATGGATTTAAATAAAAAACTAAGTCCAAAATTTTTTTTAACCAATTGGCCCAATATTATATCTATATTACTATTTATTTATTTAACTTATGGTATAATTAAAGTAGATAATTAAAAAGTTAATCCGAATTCTAGGGCGTTATAATCTGAAGCTCCATCAGTCTGAAGTTGACAAAGATCGAGCTGTTCATGGTACTTATTCACCTTTTACAACTCCAAACTTACTTGCATGTATAGCTCAATCTCATTTTGCTCCACCACCACAGTCAAACCATACTTTTGTCCAACAACAACATCACTTTGCTTATCCTCAACAAACCTCATCAACTCAACTCATTCCATATGAATCTTCACCGCAATCAACTGAAAATCAACTGGTTACCTATGACAACACAGATACCATGCTCTACACCAACACAAACAGTGACGAAGATGATGCATTCAACTCATTGAATGAAGGATTTGCACTCATTCCACGTGCTTTCAGCAAATTCTCCAACAAATCCAACAATCGTCTCTGCACTTCATCCAACACAAGGAATCAAGTTGTTGCACAAGATGGACGAATTGAAATTCAGAATCGTGCTTATGTAAGAAATGGATCAGGAGGTCACATGGAAAATTCAGGAACTGGAGAAAGGTTTAATGCAGCTAGTGGCAGTCGAAACAATGCAGGTGCTCTATAGAGAAGGGTTGAAATAGTTAAGACTCAGAATACTGGGATTGGAAATACAATGGTTAAATGCTACAACTGCAATGGGAAAGGTCATCTGGCTAGTGCATGTCCCAAACCTAGAACAAGAGGCAGTGAGTTTCACAAGCAGGCACTACTTCTTGCTCTCAAGGATGAATACGGGGGCACTCTCACTGAGAAAGAGAATAGCTTCATGGCAAATGCATATTATGATGATGACATGGAAGACTTGGAAGAAAATGCAGCTGTGATGCTAATGGCCAACATGCAGGAATTGCACATGAGTGACACAGGCCCAATATATGATACTGACGGTCTGTCTCAGGTACCTGATTCAACATGTCTAATACATGAAATTGTATCACCATCTGCATCTGCATCAAACGAGGAGCAAGTTGTTCAAAATAACTTATTATTATCTCCTCAAGAAGATGTACAAATGAACACAGTTGTTACATTTGATGAAGATCAAATTAACCCAGTTGTTACATTTGATGATCCAATTGATGAGGATAACAATGATCAGATTGAACAAAATGATCTTTCGCTTGGTCCAGATCCAGAACTCATGACCTTGCTATTGACCACCCAAACCCAGTTGGATTCACAAAAATCTTAGATTGATAAATGCAATGAAATCAACAGAAAATTAAAAGCAAAAGTTGCATTATTAATTAAGGATCTTGAGTGCTATAAAATACAACTCACAAATTTTGAAACAAAAGAAAAACGAGAACAAAGTTTTGAAGTTGCATTCCAAAAATCTTATGTCAAAGAACAAGATTTAGAACAACAAATACGAGAATTAACTGTTTCAAAAAATAACTTGATTTCTCAAATAGGACAAGAAAAATTAGATTTCAAACAACATGTTGAACACCTCCATTCTGAACTGTCAAAAACAAAAATAGAGTTGTCAACTTGTCAAGTTAGTTTTTCTGAACATAAACAAGTGTCTAGGAAACGAATTAATTCTTATCTTGAGGAAATCATAGATTTGGAATGTAAATTAAAAGAATTTCAAAAAGTTGTTTATAAAACTGGTGAGTCTGTAACAACAATTCAAAAATTTACTCTTAAGCAAAATCCCCAAGGTTATGGCTTTGCTATTGGTGATGACAAACCACGTTTTCTACATAAAGCACTCAAGGAAAATCCAAAGTTGTATAGTGCAGAACATCTCTTTGATGATTCAATTATGCGTGTTGTTGTACATAATTGTGAAGAAGAACAGGAACAGGAAGAAGAGATTCGATCTAAAATGAGCAATGTTAAGTTTAATAAACCATTTGATTATTCAAAAGTACCTCATATTTCCGACACATTCGTTCCTCAAAAAGATAAAACAAAACAATCATGGTTTGTAATGAAAACTAATGAATCTTCTTCTGAGGTTGGTCCTGTTAAACCAGTGGCACAAATAAATGGTCCTTTACCAACTTCTGGTGTAATTGCACCATTACCAAAACGATGTCTCGTACTTAGATATTTTGATACGTTTATGGAAGACATCAAATTTTTGTAACAAGCAATTGAACATAATTCTGAGATAACAGTTTCTACTTTCCTATATCCTTATGAAAAAAGAAAAGAGAGAAATTTTTCAAAAACAATTTTTACCATATGTTCAACATTTGCGTCTTTGTGCTACACACTGAGAACAGGAACTCCAAACAGAAGTAATATACATGATGAACACTTTCAATGCAACTGAAAATGCAATCTCAAAACAAAAACGTCGAAACAAAGTTTTACAAAAAGAAGCAGATCGACTCTTGGAAGATGTTCTAAGTTCTGATATTATCTCTGTGTTTATGAATTCTATTTATGTGTCTTGCAATGCTATGCTTGTTGATGATCACACTGCTGACATTGAAACATTGAGACATGAAATTAAGACGTTAAAAAGAGAAAATTAGAGAATAGTTAAACTCAATGATGATGTGCAAAATAAACTTTCAAAAGAGATTTTTCAACTCAATCAGAAGTTGCAATGGTGTCAAGCTCAGAGTCTTGATTTTGAGTTAAAGTTGTAAAGTCAAAAAGAAACAATGTCCTTTTAGAATAGTAACACATCCAAAGTTCAGAATCTTGAAAATGAAAATACTCTTTTAAAAGTCAAATTTTCACATATTAAAAGGACATCGATGAAGTTTGTCAAAATCGGAATGACACCGTTCGGTTAAACAAAGAACTTGATTCAAAAATTCAACAAAAGAATCACATCATCATTGAACTCAAAGAGAAAATTAAATTACTTGAAAAAGGGAAGTTTGTTCACACAAATGTGATTGCACCAGGAATGTATAAAATGGACACAACACCTAGGCAAACATCCTCTCAGACTACTAATTTGAATGCTTCAACTTCTACAGGAATAGTCACCCCTCTTAGTGTTAGCAGATCCAAGCATAAGAGCAACAAAAAGAAGATTAGTATCTGGCAACGTTGGAGCAGAACACTAAAAGACTTAGAAGTAAAAGACCACCTTAGGAGTTTGAATAAAATGCATGTTGCATCTGATTTAGAATCGAACTTAAAAACTTGTACTTCTAATCTTGATGTAACAAATGCTAAGAATTTGAATGTTTTGAATGTTGATGCTTCTTGTGTGTTTTGTCGTAAAAGCATGTTATCTGGTGATCATAAGAAGTGTGTTGCAAAATCTCTTTTATCTCGTAACAAGAAACGTACATCTGACATTTCCTCTAGGTCCACTATTGCTTCTAAGTCTATACTAGGAAAACCGCCAAGTGTAGTTTCAAATAATGCCGTAGACACACCCATAGTTGAAAATACAACTCCTAAAACAATCCTTTCACCTAGCGAATTCACTAAGAAGAAAGCGAAAATTAGTTGGACACGGCAACGTTGGTTACAAAGGAAACCTAGTTTTACTTGGCTACCTAAAGTGATTAATAATTGTGCTACTAACCCAACGGGTTCCACCGTTACCATCACTCCATCTTCGTCGTCTTCATGTGACAGGGAACCTCAAACTTTTAGTAAACTTTGTTGCAAAGTTCATCGGCACTGTCAGATTCGGGAATGATCATTTCGCTGCTATAATGGGCTATGGAGACTATGTCAATGGCAACATCAAAATTAGCCGTGTATATTATGTCGAAGGCCTTGGTCACAACGTTTTCTCAGTCGGTCAATTTTGTGATGGGGATTTGGAAGTAGCATTTAGGGAGAAAACTTGTTTCGTTCGAGATTTACAAGGAAATGACCTCATGTCGGGCAAACGTGGAACTAGTCTTTACACCATTTCAATGTCTAATATGACGGCTTCTTCTCCCATATTTCTACTCTCCAAAGCACATTCGATAAAATCTTGGTTATGGCACAAATGACTCTCTCCTCTGAATTTCAAAACCATGACTGAACTTGCACGTCACAAACTAGTCGATGGTCTTCCAAGGTTTCAATATGCAAAAGATCACTTATGTCCAGCTTGTGAACAAGGAAAAAGTACTCATGCTCGTTTCCCTTCCAAAACAGAATGCAATACTGATCATGTTCTTCAACTACTTCATATGGATCTATGTGGCCCGATGCATGTTCAAATGATCAAAGGTAAACGCTACATATTGGTAATTGTCGATGAATTCTCCAGATGTACTTGGGTCTACTTTTTCTGAAGCAAAGATTAAGATCCTTCAATGATCATCACCTTTGTCACTAAAATTCAAGTTCAGCTTCGCAATACAGTCAGAAAAGTCAGAACAGACAATGGAACTAAATTCAAGAATCAAACTATTCGAGATTATTTTGAGAAAGTGGGAATTGAACACCAAACATCTATTGCAAGAAGTCTAGAATAGAATGGGGTTGTCGAAAGACGCAACAGGAAGTTAGTGGAAGCTGTAAGAACAATATTAATCAATGCTCAATTACATGATTACCTATGGGCAGAAGCTGTGTCAACTGCATGTTACACTCAAAACCGTTGCATGATCACCAAACGGCATCACAAAACTCCTTATGAGATTTTTCACAACCGTAAACCGAATATAAATTACTTTCATGTATTTGGTACTCTTTGTTACCCAAATAATGATCGTGATGATTTTGGAAAACTAAAAGCCAAAGCTGACATTGGTATCTTCATTGGATATTGTGAGAACTCCAAAGGCTTTCGAATCTAGAATCGTCGTACTAGAGAAATAAAAGAGACTATTCATGCTAATTTCGATGAGCTTACAGACATGGCTTCTGAGCAAAACAGCTTAGGACCCGCAACCAACCGTCTAAATTTTCCAGATCAATCAGCTGCACCACTTTCTCTCAACCATAAGGAATTGGAAACCTTGTTTGCTCCACTGTTTGATGATTCTTTTGAAAGTCGTGCACCAGATGTATCTGCATGTTCCGCTGCTCAACCAGATGTATCTCCTATACCTGATACACCTACTACGACAACAGTTGCTAAAGATGCACCTCTACTTGAATCTACATCAACACTAGAACAAACTGCTTCCAATACTGAAAATGCAGCTGAAGATCTACCACAACAAGAAGTACCCGCACCTGCACATTATGCCGGAAACGCCTTCTTTAATCCATTTGCTCCGGCTCCAACCATTCCCGATATTGCAGAATCATCTACAAGCAACTTGGATCCGTCTAATATGCACATTATTTTACAACATTACCCTTCAACACACAAATGGACAAGAGATCATCCCTTAGTAAATGTGATTGGTAACCCAGACAATCCAGTCATGACACGGAAAAGACTTCACACAGATGGTGAAATGTGCATTTATGCCCTTACCGTCTGTCAAGATGAACCAAAGAACATTAAAGAAACCACGACTTACGACAATTGAATTGAATCAATGCAAAAAGAACTCGATTAATTCAAACGTCTTGATGTCTGGGAATTGGTAGAAAGACCAGATGGGGTCTATGTCATCGGACTGAAGTGGATTTGGAAAAACAAATTAGATGCAGAAGGCACAGTGGTTCATAACAAATCGCGTCTGGTAGCTAAAGGTTTCACTCAGCAAGAAGGAATTGATTTTGAAGAGTCCTTTTGCTCCAGTTGCTAGGCTTGAGGCTGTCCGTATCTTTCTAGCATACGCTGCTCACAAGAATAAGGTCGTTTATCAAATGGATGTGAAAACAGCATTTCTGAACGGTCAATTACGTGAGGAAGTTTATGTGAATCAACCCGAGGGATTCGTTATTCCAGACCACCCTAATCATGTCTACAGACTCAGGAAAGCCCTTTACGAACTTAAACAAGCTCCAAGGGCGTGGTACGATAAACTAACTGCTTTCTTTCTTGCCAATCATTTTACAAATGGTTCAGTGGATCCGAATTTATTTATTCAAAAACACAGGGTGGACATTTTAATTGTTCAAATCTATGTCGATGACATTATCTTTGCATCAACAAATAGAAAGTATTCAAATGCTTTTGCAAGACTAATGAAACAAAATTTTGAAATGTCTATGATGGGTGAACTTATGTTCTTCTTAGGACTCCAAGTTCATCAATCACCCCGTGGAATTTTTCTAAGTCAGTCCAAGCATGCTCTTGAAATTTTAAAGAAACATGGCATGACAAGTTGTGATACCTATAACACACCTATGTCTGCATCATCCCCAAAGCTGGATGCTGATTTACATGGTACACCAGTTGACCCTACAAAATACCGTAGTATGATTGGGTCCCTCATGTATCTAACAGCCAGCAAACCAAATATTGTTTTTGCTGTATATCTTTGCTCTCGTTATCAGTCTCGACCAACTGAAAGACACCTCTCTGAGGTTAAAAGAATCCTTCGATACATAAAGGGAACCATTCATTTGGGGATCTGGTATCCGAAGGATTCTGGTTTTGAACTAATCGCTTTTTCAGATGCTGATCATGCAGGATGTTTAGATACATTTAAAAGTACATCTGGGGGTGTGCAATTTTTAGGAGACAAACTTGTATCTTGGCAGTCAAAGAAGCAGGATTGCACCTCATTGTCCTCTACAGAATCCGAATATATAGCCATGTCAGCATTTTGTGCTCAAGTCATTTGGATGCAGTCACAGCTGATGGACTATGGTTACATTTTCAACAAGATTCCCATGTACTGCGACTCCAAGAGTGCCATTGCCATCTCATGCAACACAGTTCAACACTCGAAGTCAAAACACATTGCACTTCGATATCATTTCATCAAAGAGCATATTGAAAAGTGTACTATTCAATTATATTTTGTGGGTACTGAATACCAATTAGCGGACTTATTCACCGAAGCCTTGCCCCATGCAAGATTTGTGGAATTAGTTCACCAAATTTGTATGAGGTATTTGACTCCAGATGATTTGCAAAATTTTCTTAAACGTAATTAAGAAAGTCAAACACCAAAAAGATTTTCATTTTCTTTCTTAAAAAAAAAAAGCAAGTACAAAATTTCCATCAACACTTTGTCTTGAGGGGGAGTATGAAATTCAAATTTTAAAATTTTCTTTAAAATTTGTACTTGCATATTTCCTTTAAAATGTTGTTTTAAAATGTGTTGGTAATATTATCCTTGTGATACCATCCTTGATCTTAAAAATGTTTTCTAATACTCATAAGTCAAGGGGGTGTATTAAAATTGCTCTTGTTAAAATTATGTCAAGTCTTGTTAATGTTTGTAAGTAAGGGACTTTCTTTGCAAAGTTATGTGGCTAAGGGAATTAATGTGACAAATTTGAAACTTAAAAGTTTAACAAAAACAAAGAAGTCAATGCATTTACTGCATCCGTAACAAGCATTTACTATCCACATTTACTTTTCACCAAACCAAATCAAGGATCATCATTCAAACCTCTAATCCGTTCGAGAATTCAAAAATCTGTGAGTGTTTATATAATCTATAGATGAATATAAGAAACAGTTTTTTATTTTACAATTATCCAATGGCTAAATTTGTCTTAATCGAATTAAATTGTAGTAGGGTCGAGTACTTCGAGCTAGATTGAGCTTGGTATGAACAAGAACCTCTGTATACAATACAAGTGTTTATGCGGAAACTAAACAACAAGTATAATAAAGAAGAAAACTCTAAACGACAATGATCCTCTATGGATCAAACTATGAACTAAGAATTGTGATGTTTAATATTGAAAACGTTAAAGGCGTACATAAACTCATAGACGGGTTTATCTTTTATACTAACAAGATGACCTAACCCTAACCCGTTCTACAAGAAAACGTGTGAAGAGATAAACGAGATCTCTACTAAAAATAAATCTTAACAAACATTCTAAATATACGGATAACTAACAATACTATCCGCAGCAACAACACTATCGGCAGGAACAAGATAACACTGTCGGCAGCAATGAGCTTTCAGCAGGAACCAAAGCTATCGGCAGGAACCAGCTTAACACTATCGGCAGCAACAATGAAAATCTTATTTCCCAGAGATCCTAACAATCCTCCCCTAATCTTGAGGTTGACTAGGTTAACCTGCAAGATTCCAATGTGATAAAGCTTTGAACTTCTCAGGCTTGAGGACTGCGACTTAGCAGCAGCAATAATTAGTAACCAGCAGCAGCATCCATAACTTGCAAGATTCCAACCTCTATAGCATCCAGCAACTTCAATAGTTCAGCAGGAATATGAAATCTTCTTCAGAATAGGTATACTGGTCACCATGACATCACTTGAACTTGGCTGCTACTATGACAATATGTACATCAAATCACTTTAAGTTTCATACTATTCTCATCACATCCAGGAGTGTTAACTCCTGTGAGAGGTGAATCATTGAAAATTAATGGATTTGATGTCTCTTTACCAATAGCCATCACTACTGGAGTAGCCAATGTTTAGGTGTGTGAGACCATGGTACATTGATAACCATCTGATTTATTAGCAAATCATCAACTATAAACGTATTTGACTTGTCTTTACCTGTAGCCGTTTGCTCAGGACTAGCCAATTCTTTGGTTTCAACTGAACCTTGGTGAATTGAATACCAAATATGGATACCAAGTGTCTTTACCACAAACCATACTTTCGTGGACTAGCCAATCCTTTGGATCCCATAAAGGGTTACATCCATGGTGAATTGAGAACCATTTTCAACTCTCAGGAATAAACCATGGGTGAGTTGAATACCCTATAGCTTTGAGCAAGCTATTACAGCTATCAACGGATTTGATTATCACACCAGAGCCGTACCCTCATGGTGAGTCAACTCTTTCTTGTCTGCAGGACATGGTGAGTTGAGCACCATTTATTGTGCAGGTGTAAACACCAACACTGTACCTGCAAGGTGTTGCTCAAAACCATCTTATTAGCACACAAAATATACAAAGATTTTTTTTTTTTTTTTTTTTTTTTTTTTTTTTTTTTGAACTAAGAAAAACAAATCAGAAACACACCAAAAGAAAAGAAAGAAAATAAGAAAAGAAATCAAAAGAAAGAAAGAAAAATGTACAACAACAACAAAAACAATCCTCCCCTTAAACTTCAATCCTCCCCTTAATGTGCAATCCTCCCCTTAAGCTCAGTATCTAGGGATTTATCATACCAATATGGACCACCAAATGTTTAAACCTTGGTCCATCAAAAGCCTTGGTCAGCAGATCAGCAACATTATCATCTGTATGAATCTTAACCACCTGAATAAGATGCTTCTCATAAGCATCTCTTATGAAATGGTGTCGAATCTCAATATGCTTTGTCCTTTGATGATAAACAGGATTCTTAACAATACACATAGTACTTTGATTATCAATAAAAATCTTAGTGTTCATGTAGTTGAACCCATAATCCAATAACTGATTTTGCATCCAAAGTACCTGTCCACAGCAACTAGCAGCAGCAACATACTCTGCCTCAGTAGAAGATGTAGCCACTATAGTCTGCTTCTTGCACTGCCAAGAAACCAACCTCTGACCCAGAAACTGACAACCACCAGTAGTAGACTTCCTATCAAAGTTAGCCCCAGCATAATCACTATCACTATAGGCTTCCAACACAAAAGGAGAATCTTTGGGATACCAAAGTCCCATCTTTGGCTGTCCTCTCAAATACTTGAAGATTCTCTTAACTGCATTAAGGTTAGAAGTCAATGGTGTAACCTGATGTCTAGCACATGCACCAACAGCAAACATGATATCAGGTCTTGAAGCTGTCAAATACATGAGTGATCCAATCATGGATCTATAAAGATGAACATTAACAGCAGCATCAGGTTCATTATTGGACTTAGGTTTTGGACGTTCAAAAGGAGTTGTAGCAATCTTTACATTTTCCATATCAAACTTCTTAAGCATGTCATAAACATACTTCTCCTGGCAAATAAAGATCCCATCTGGTTTCTGCTTAACCTGAAGACCCAAGAAGAAAGTCATTTCACCCATAGCACTCATCTCAAATTCACTCTTCATCAATTCTTCAAATTCCCTGCACCAGGCTTCATTAGTTGAACCAAAGATAATATCATCTACATAAACTTGTACCAGAATGATATCTTTGAAGTTCTTTCTGATAAAAAGAGTTTTATCAATAGTCCCTCTTCTGTAACCATGTTTAAGCAAAAAGGCTGATAACCTTGCATACCAAGCCCTTGGTGCTTGATGAAGACCATAAAGTGCTTTAACCACTTTGTAAACCAAATTAGGATTCTGAGGATCCACAAATCCCTGTGGTTGAGTAACATAAACCTCTTCCTCAATCCTGCCATACAAAAATGCACTTTTTACATCCATCTGATATACTACAAACCCCATAAAGGAAGCAAAAGCCAAAAACAATCGGATAGCTTCAACTCTTGCCACTGGTGCAAACACCTCATCATAATCAATTCCCTCTTCTTGTCTATGACCTTGAGCTACCAACCTAGCTTTATTTCGAACCACAATTCCCCTAGCATCCCTTTTATTCTTTAGAATCCATTTAGTTCCAATAGCATGCTTTCCAGCAGGCAAAGGAACCAACATCCATACTTTCTGATTCTGGAACTGCTGCATCTCCTCTTGCATAGCCTCAACCCAATCATCATTAGTAAGAGCTTGAGCTATGCTAGTTGGTTCAACTTGAGATAAGAAACAAGCATACAGACAATGTAAATAATCAGTATGATTGCTCCTCAACTGATCCTGTATATAACTGAGAAAAGCAGATTCTCCAAACTTGGGTTGATGAAGTTTACTTCTTGTCTGAACAGGGGAATTAATATCTCCAAGAATCAAAGACTGAGGATGAACAGTATTGATCCTCTTGGTAGCAATGGGATTGACTTCAATGGAGGATGCCTGATTAGTAATTGAGGGGTTGAAGTCATCATCATATGAGGAAGAAGTGAAAATGCCAGTTCTGGACTGATGATGAGGATCATTCAACTTATCTCTTGAAGAGACTGAATTTCCAAGATCAGAAGGAACAGAGACATCAGCAGAAACATTAGAAGGTTCGGCAGGAACAGATCCACTTTCAGCAGGAATGGTATCAGCAGGAACATGAATACCACCAGTTGAATTCAGTTGTCTTCTAACTTCAGCTTCAGCCTTTCTCAGAATCTCCTCTGTCTCTTTAGAAAACCCAGAATCAAACATCTCAGCAGCTCTTTTGGCATTAAACTCTTGTCTTTGAAGCCTAGCAAGATCTTCTGCATAACTAGAATCACCTCCAGCCATATCAAAAGAATCTTTGAGCTTTGAACCTGAAATGTTGTTAGAGGGAAAAGAAGGAACAACAATAGGTCGTTCATCACTCTCTACATCAGAATCATCATCCGAGGTACCTGCATTGTTAGTTTGAGAAACATTTGTACCAGCAGATAGATTTGATTTGAATCTATTATAACCTAAGGTGTCAGATAGATAATCCAGATCAAAGTACCACTCTGGACCAGCACCCTGCAAATTAGGTTTATCTTCAAGATATCTTAAGTTGAGAGTCTCTTCTATTCTCTTAGAGGAAAGGTTATAAACCCTATAGGCTTTACCATGAGCAGAATATCCAACAATAAACCCTTCATCAGCCTTTCCATCAAACTTGCCTAGGTAATCACTAGTGTTCAAAATAGTGACATGACATCCAAAAGGCTTAAGGTAACTAATGTTTGGAACCTTCCCAGACAAAAGTTCATAAGGTGTTTTATTATGAGGACTAGTAATAGATACCCTATTCAACACATAACAAGCAGTGCAAACTGCTTCAGTCCAAAACATAGTGGGCATCTTAGATTCAGCTAACATTGTCCTAGCTGCTTCTATCAGGGTCCTATTTTTCCTTTCTGCAACCCCATTTTGTTGTGGAGTTCTAGCATTACTATAGTCCCTTTTTATCCCCTTAGTCCCACAGAGTTCAATAAGATTAGAGTTCTTAAACTCTGTGCCATTATCACACCTTATAGACTTAACCTTTTTACTTAGCTGATTTTCTATTAAGGCAATAAAATCCCTAATAACTGGATAAGTTTCATCTTTAGTACCCAAAAAGAAAGTCCATGAAAACCTGCTAAAATCATCCGTAATCACCAGGCAGTAGTTCTTATGGTCAACACTTCTAATAGAAGTAGGACCAAAAAGATCCATATGAAGAAGCTGCAAAGGCTCAGAGATGTTGCTCACAGCAGTTATGGCCTTGTATGATGCTTTGTGCTGCTTTCCTTTGTTGCAGGCAACACAATCGTGCTCATTAGAGAAGATCTTCATAGGAAGCCCTTTAACCAGCCCATTCTTAGCCAACTTGTTAATGGTCTTGAAATTCACATGGGCCATTCTTCTGTGCCATTTGTTAGATTCATCCACAGAAGCTTTTGCAACCAGACAAGCAAGTGATCCCTCAGGCTGAACATCACTAAGATTGAAGCTATAAAGATTG
The DNA here is from genome assembly GCA_021014915.2 of Artemisia tridentata subsp. tridentata. Taxonomy (NCBI): domain Eukaryota; kingdom Viridiplantae; phylum Streptophyta; class Magnoliopsida; order Asterales; family Asteraceae; genus Artemisia; species Artemisia tridentata. The sequence goes on along the minus strand of CP139506.1, from coordinate 211,333,048 downwards.
TAAGTCCTAGGAACTTTAAGTTCAACCTGACTTTCATCAGGTAGCTTGAAGTCTTTGGACAACACAAAGCAGTCATTCTCAGTGAAGAGAACACTATTCTTCTTATCACAGATTTGTGAGACAGAGAACAAATTGAAGTCTTGAAGTTCCTTCACATAAAGTACATCTTCAAAGTCCAGCTTAGCAGTCTTGATAGTTCCCTTCCCAGAAATTATTCCATCTCCTCCTCCAAATGTCACAGTACCTCCATTCAAAGGTACAAAGTCATGCAATCTTTCCAAATTCCCTGTCATACTCCTGGAACACCCACTGTCAACAATTCCAACATCTTTGCTTCTAAAAGGAAAATCCTGAGAAAAAGAATACATATACAACATTAGATACAAGAGAGACTCAAGCCATTGCTGACTTGAGCCTGCCTAGTGGATCAATAAGAATTAAACCCTGGAGATTGATGAGATCCACCATTGATCTTGGACCCCATTTTCATATGTTGGTTATTGATTTTCCAAGAACAACCTGCTGAGGACTTAACAGCAGTTTTCCATCTTGCCCCTCCCTTGTGCATGGTGTCAAAACAAACAGGTCTCAAATCATTTTGAAAGTAAGTACTAGTAGGTCTGCTGAAAGGTCTAGTATTATTGCTTCTCCAACCAGCAGGATTGATTCTGCCGGCAGGAACAGGATAAGCAGCAGGAACAGGCTTATCGGCAGGAATGAACTTTTCAGCAGCAACAGGCTTACCAGCAGAAACTGGCTTGCCAGAAGCAACTAAAGTTCTCCTAGCTGCTTGAGGAATATAAGGGGGAATTTCATTAACATTTTTCCATACAGACCTATTTTTACAAGCATATACACCCATCTGTTTTTCATAATAGTCACAATCTTTAATAAGATGATCATAACTACGACATACAAAGCAAGATTTCTTTCTAGGGGACTTTTTCTTAACAATAACTTTCTCATTGCAAACAAAATTATTCAAACCAACACATGAAACAAAATTATCCTTAACAGAATTAAAATCACAACCATAATTGTTTGAAACAGAACCACAACTAGAATTGTTCAAAACATAACCACAACCAGAAACATTATTGTTTTTAACACTATCAAAAGAAATATCTTCAAATGCAGCTGTCTTTGAGTGAGTTTCATCAGTAGCTACTTCTGAGGAGAGATCTTCTGACTTTATTGAAGCTGACTTGTCACTTGATCCACATGTGGCATAGTCATTAGTCTTGATTTCTGAAGATTTGTCACTGTAAGAACAAGAGACAAATACATTAGAGTCACAATCAAGATTAGGCAAGTCCTTTGCCTGTTTGCCATAGGTCATTTGTGAATCATCAAAGTCATCAAAAGGATTAGCAGGTTTAAATGTTCCAGTTATGGGTGGAGGAACATCATTCATTCCTCCCTCCTTCACATACTTTACAGGTTTTCTATAATCTACAGGTTCTGGATTAAAAACACTATACTCATTAGGGTCATAATACTGATTTGGCCCTATTAGGTCACCGAACCCTAAACCTCTTTTAGTTTTGGTAGACATAGAACTATCAATAAGCTTATGAAGGTTTTTGGATGATTCTTTCCACTTTTCAAATCTAGCTAAGGAACTATCTAGTTTAGACTGCAAATCCTGATTTTCTAGCACTACCTTAGCTTTTTCCCTTTCAGAATGTTTAAACTCATTAGTGGCATTTTTTAAATCTCTTTCCAAAACCTTTATTTTTACTTCATAAGCAGACTGTTGTTGTTGATACCAGACCTTTTGTTGTTCTAATGTTTTAACAGCCTTTTTATGAGCCTTAAGTTGAATAAAGTTATCCTTATTTTCACTTTCTATATCATCAAATTCCTGTTTCAATTTAGCATATATTGTTTCACAACCAAATGGACAGTTTTGTACCTGAGATGGATGACCCATCATTCCAAACTGACCAGCCACTTGTTTCTTCTCACCATATCCAGCTATCATCCCAAAGACCTTATCTGCTCCACTTGCAATCGACTTCTCATGATGCTCCCAGTCCACCATTGCATCCACAGATACCAATGCCTTGGGGTCCTCTGAGTCCAGCTCTTGAATTTTGAAAGCAGAATATCGTACTTTGTCATCTACCTTCTTGTCTGTACATTCCCTAGCAAAATGTCCTGTTTGAGAACATTTATAACACCTCACCTTCCTTCTGTCAAACCTGGCAGGCTCTTGTCCATCAAAATTGACCCTTCTTCCTGCCTTCTTTTCAAACCTATCCAACTTCAACGATATCATAGCCACCTGCCATCTTAAATCCATCTCTTCCATATCCAATTCATCAACCTGATTGAAATCATCATACACAATCTTCTGTTGTGGTGTACTTTCAGCAACAAATGAATGAAGCACATCCACTACAAGATTCTCAGATCTGGTTTGAGCTTTTGGTGTGACTGGTGAGTAGGAGATTGATGATGTTGATGGAGTTGGACTGTTTCCATATGATGCTTTGTTAGCACCAGAGTTACTAACAAAAGCAGTATGGGTTGGAGTATGAGGTGTATAGGTGGAATATCCTTTGATATCCAGTTCAAGGGTTTTCAACTTGTTGTACAGATCATCAAAGCTCATATAATCCAGACCTCCTTTGGCTTTGAGTGTTATGGAAACCTGAGACCAGGATGGTGGCAAAGCCCTCAGAAACTTGGTGTTGCAGTCTTCATCGTCCGGCCTAGCTTTCAACTGGTTGAGTTGACTCAGGATCTTGTGGAATCTGTCATACCCTTTGTGAATCTCCTCAGTCTCAGAGATCTTGAATTCCTGAAACTCTTGCTTGAGCATAGACTTTCTCATTTTTCTGGATTCATCATTCCCTCCAAATCTGGCTTTTACAGCATGCCAGATCTTTCTAGCATCATCCAAGTGATGGAAATCACTCATATGATCCTCTGGAATAGCTTGAAGCAAAAGGGTTCTTGCCTTGGTTTCCCTTTGCACAGCCATGTGTTCTTCGGCAGTAACAGGTGGCTCTATATAGATATTGCCATCCTCGTCCCTTCCAGTATTCTTCTTGCTATTTCCCTTGAGAATGACATTCCACAGATTGTAATCACTGTTTGTGATCCAATATTCCATTCTCATAGCCCAGACTTCATACTCATCTTTCTTCAGATATGGGAATTTAGCATTGTTGGTGGACATGGTGGTGACGATTTGTGTTTGGATTTGTGAGGTTTCAGGTTTGGGTTGGTGTTCTTCAGGGTTAATGACATTGTTTTGTGGGATTTCGCCTTCCATTGAAAGAGGGTTGTGAAATATGAAATCGAACTTTTTCTTCTTTATCAGAGATCCTTACCAGTCTCTGATACCACTTGTAGGATCGAGTACTTCGAGCTAGATTGAGCTTGGTATGAACAAGAACCTCTGTATACAATACAAGTGTTTATGCGGAAACTAAACAACAAGTATAATAAAGAAGAAAACTCTAAACGACAATGATCCTCTATGGATCAAACTATGAACTAAGAATTGTGATGTTTAATATTGAAAACGTTAAAGGCGTACATAAACTCATAGACGGGTTTATCTTTTATACTAACAAGATGACCTAACCCTAACCCGTTCTACAAGAAAACGTGTGAAGAGATAAACGAGATCTCTTCTAAAAATAAATCTTAACAAACATTCTAAATATACGGATAACTAACAATACTATCCGCAGCAACAACACTATCGGCAGGAACAAGATAACACTGTCGGCAGCAATGAGCTTTCAGCAGGAACCAAAGCTATCGGCAGGAACCAGCTAACGTTATCGGCAGCAACAATGAAAATCTTATTTCCCAGAGATCCTAACTTTGTCTTAATCGAATTAAATTGAATTAGGGTTTAGTCGAATTTGGGTTTTAATTATTTTCAGTGTTTGAGGTTAATTTGTATAGTGGGATATGATCGGAATCATACTCTGAACATGTTACGAGTGTTTAATTATATCCAGAAACTCGAATTGATGATTGTTCAAGATTAGGGTTTATGCGTTAATTTGGGGAAAATCATATGACTATGTGTTGGCCTAATTAATTGGATGGGATAGTGTTCTTATATGTTGTATAACATGATTTGATCATCGAATCAAACCCAGAAACACGTTTGAATTAATTTAGATGTGTAGGGTTTAAGATGAACTCGACCAGGTTCAATCTTATTGATTCATGGCTAGAAGGTGTTAATATATAGACCGATGAACTCTGAAATATCACAGGAATCTATTGGAATCAAACAATCAAACATCTAACATGATAAAATGAATTCCGATGATTCTGAGTATAGGGTTTGGCGGAATTGAAACCATTTGCATCCAAATTAGATAAACTGTGTTTAGATGTATCTAAATGAGATTAATGATCATATTGTAACTCATGTATTGATTTAAATTGGATAGGAAAACCAATTTCGATAAAGAAAAAATGTACGTCTATAGTGTTTATTGCAATTTCTTGTATAAGAAATTGTTGAAATTGCAATATCCGTCGAAATTGGATAAGCCTTGTCGGAATTGCAAAATCCATCAGAATTGGATAAATTTGTCGCAATTGCACAAAACTTATCGCAATTCAAAATTTTCATCGCAATTGGACATGGCTTATCGCAATTCATATTTTTCATCGAAATTAAACAAATGTCATCGTAATTCAAAATCCATCAGAATTGGATAAAAATCTGTCGAAATTCTAAAATTCATCAGAATTGGCCAAATCCGTCGCAATTATAGAAATACGTCGCAAGTCATTAATACTGTCGCAATTGGATCTAACCTTATCAAAATTCATATAAATCACAAGTTGTCGAAATTGATTAATGGACAATTAAAAGAAATCAGTTTTAACAAGTAATCCAAAAAATGTCCAATGATGAAAATTGCTATATATATTCATAATACTAAGACATGTTAAATCAGTTAAACAACAAAACGGTCACATGAATGATAACAAAATTAACAATTTTCTAACTTTCATGTATCTTGCAAATTTGTTTTGATTGATGTTTCAGATATCTCTAATGGCTGCACAACAACCACTCCCAATGCTCACGAAGGAAAACACTTTTCCACAAGACTATGATGTGGAAATTGGCAAGAACAATGCTCGCGTTGAATTTCACAAGATCAAGTGTGCGGAACCAACCTGTCAAATAGGCATAGAGATTCTCAAGCTGCATAAGTGTAGGAGCATGCTAGACAAGTCCGCCTCTATTCGTGAGTTTTACATTCATCAAATGTGGCACACTATGAAGTTGGACTTGGGAGAAGAATCTTTCACTTGCACACTGGACTGAAAGGAAGTGACTGTTGATGTGAACTATCTTCGCAAGGCCTTACTCTTGCCGGAAGCTCCTGCACCTGCCAAGAAATTCCATCCTACACCATCTGAAGAAGATGTTCTCAACTTCCTAATGGAGATTGGCTATGATGTACAACCAGACAAGCCATTGAAAAGATTCTCAAAGGTTGAAGCCAAGCTAATCCCCCAACCTTAGAGAACAATATATTATATCTTGTCTCGATCAGTCTCCGGAAGGGAAAGTGGACATGAGAACCCTCGTCTGTCTCACCTACAAATCTTCTGGGGCATTGTGAACCAGAAGCAAATTGACTATGCTCAACTTATCTGGGAGGACATAGTCTTTCAAATTCAAAGTCACTACCTCAAACCTCTCACCAAAATCCCATTTGTCAGATATACCAAGCTTATCATCTATCATTTACTTGACGACAACAAAGACATCCCTCAATGTCTTGAAGACCAAGAGAAGCATTTATTTGCTATGGACAAGACCATTAGTTAAGTCTACATCCCTAAAGGAAGCACACACAAACAAGGGATGAGACTACCTGAAGCTCTTCTGACGGACAAGATAAAGAAAATGAAAGCATACATCAATTATGATAAAGCATTCAATGAGGGACATGTCGGTTTCTGCAAGTACGATGATGAGCCTGCTCCAGCTAATACTTGATCAAAGGAAGGTAGCAAGTCAGGCAACACATCTAGCACATCTAAGAAGATCAAACCAGGGCCTCCTAAGTACACCAAGAGGAGAGTTCCGGTCAAGATTGCTAAGCCTGAGCCAGAAGAAGAAAAGATTGTTGAAGAAGAGGGATCCAGTTCTGACACGAAAAGCGATGAAGAACCAACAATCTACAAGGAAGAAATAGCTACCAAGATTGCTCTAGATGAAAGTCGTGAGTCCTTTAAAGCTGATGAAGAAAGGCGGAGGAAGACGATGCTTGAAGAACAGATGAGAATCGATGAGGAAATCGCTAAATACTTTGATGAAGACCAGACCCTCGTCAATCCGGTTAATCAACCCGATGGGTCTGGAGTTGCAGCAGAAGTTATTCCACTTCATTCAGATCCGGTTAATCAACCCGGTAATGACGAGGAACAAGATGAAGATGAACAGACTAGAGATTTTGACATGGATGAGGATGATGATACAGAGAAGGTGCTTATTGATGAGGAAGTGATCAGAAAAGCTGCTGCAGAGTTGGAATTGGAAAAGAAAAAAGAGGAGGAAGAAAGGTTAGCAAGGATAAGGGCTGAGGAGAAGGAAGCCGACGAATATATTCAAACACCTCCAACCACTCCTCCACACTCTCCTCCAATTACGCATGACACACCTCTGGTATCTAAGCAAGCAAGTCAAGAAAGTCAAGAAAGAAATCAATCAAGAAACAATAACAAAAACTTCCTGAATCAATCTCCCAAGCTTCAAAAAGGGTGAAGCAGGCCGTAAAGCTGGCACGAGCCAAGAAAGATGACCAGCTTCGTGACCAAATCGAAACTTTGACAAATATGGTCACCGGCCTTGCAGGACAAGTGAACGAGCTTCAAAACACCAAAGTTCGAGTTGATGAATTCCTTTCAGATGATGTTCAAGAAAGGATGCTCACTACGATCAAGGGAAACACTAAAATATACTTGAAGAAGTATTTGCCTAAGATCACATCTAAGAAGGTGGAAGAATATATTGAGCCGAACGTCAAAGATCTTCTCATGAATATTGTGGCTATAGTTCCACTTTTCCTTCAAACCCAACCGACGAAGCCAAAAGAACCAACTCTGGAAGAGCTTCAACTTCAACTATTTGAAAGCTTAACAAGTCTTACCTCACCAACTCCTGAGCAAATAGCCATCTCTGAGGCTATAAAGGCAAACATATTGAAGGAGTCGTGTAAAGCTGAGGCTGACAAAGGTAAATGTCCAAGAGAAGATGAAGACCCAGACCCGAACTCACAAGCCAAGAAATCAAAGAGTGTCGGCGGATCTGCTTCTCAACACCAAGACCTTGTCGGACCTTCAGCAACCACAACAGCCACCCAACCACCTAAGGCTTCTGTCTCCGGACCAACAACGATGGAGCGTCAGTTTGAGTTCACTGCAAATGAAGAGTTTCAATTTCAACAACACCAAGATCAACCAGACTCTCCACCCAAGTCAAAAGCAACAACGTCTAAGCCTGGAAAGAAGATAACATCCAAAAGACCAATGATGCGTGGTTTTGCAACCTTACAACAGGTTTTACCTCTCAAGGGATCTCAAGAGGCTTACAACCCCACCAGGCAGTGTACCTGACCGATGTAGTATAGTGTAGTGGTAAGTACGGGGGATTGATCGTTCTCCACAGGGAATCGTGTTCGTTAGGTATGAAAAACTACTCTAATAGGTCTAAGGGTGAGAGAAGATTCTTTTTTATGTTTTTATATTTTTTTTAAAAGCAAGTAAAATCTCGGGTTTGAAGGAGAGGGCGGAATTAGTTGCTAGTCAACTAACCCAAATAACTACGAATGCAAATAAAATAAAATAACAGAAAATGAAAAGGTGGTGAAACTTATGTGAAGAGAAATGTGTTTACTTAGATTTCCTTACTCCCTAACTATCTTTTACCGGTTAATTAGTGTGCATTAATCGCGTGGATGACGGGTGTATTCCTTAATACCAATCGTGGGGTGGCGTACGTACTTCCCCAACTCTACAAGCTCCTACTTCACTCCTATGTCGAGCCGGCTAGGAAGCTCCTAACATGGGATCACTAGAATTCGCTTGTGCATTAAATACAACCATAAAAACCTTAGTACGCATTGGTTCATGTTTCTTAAGACGTTCAAGCAAGTTACCGAATAGGAAGTTAGCCAGTTTTCTTAAGCCTAACATAGATGAACAATCATCCAATACAACTAATAACACACTAATAACCAATAATCAATAGCTAGGTTTCATTAGATCTAAGCAAACACAAGATAAATCTAGCCTAGCATGTTAAACAAAAGACAAGAACAAGATAGAATCAAACAACACATAGACATATTGAATGATTAATTGATAACTTATCTTCAATGTAACATGGAAGATCTCAAGGCAAAAAGCCTTGAAAAAGCTGCTAAAATCGTCTTAGGGTTCTTACACACAAAGTTCCTTAATAAGTTCCACACCAATGACAAAAAATTGCAAAACTATATATAGAGATTAAGGTCTGACGGCGTCACGTTGTAGATTCTGACGCCGTCACCTCGCCGCTTTTAGGGTTCCCGGATGGCCTTCCTGACGCCGTCCCTCTTTAGACCTCCAAAATCCGTTCTGGCTTATCAAGGCTTGACGCCGTCAGATTATGGCTTGACGCCGTCCCTCTTTAAATTAAGCCGTGACGACCTTGATCAGATTAAAGGGTGACGCCGTCAGATTTCCATGCAAAATTCTCTGGCTTATCATGAGTAATTTTCACATCCACCTTTTTCTTGCCAAGCCATGACGCCGTCTAGGGATAATCCTGACGCCGTCAAAGGTAATTTTCAGTCGATTTTGAGACTTTGTCGTTTTCTTCACTTTTATGCTCCAAAAACGTCCAAAATGCCTCCTTTTCCAGATTTCTCCTCAAAAGTACCTAAAATGACAAAAGGAACGATTTAGGGCGATATTTGATCAAATAAATACGATTTAGGGCTTAAATGACCCCTTAAAAGCGGTACACTTTTCGCTTCATCAAATACCCTTACACTTGAGATTTGCTTGTCCTCAAGCAAATGCGCTTTTATTCTAATCAAAATACAAGTTAGGGGTCATTTAACACTAATATAAAAGTAATTGCAACAAATAGTCGTCCCACTTTAATCATAATAAGCATGGAGATTACAAACTAGCACCTCACAAGTAGTGTTTAGATACTCACATCTCTCAAGTGTCATCAAAATAAATCTCATAAACGAAAACGGATAATATCTCTCACTACCTGTCATAGCAAATAGATTACCATAGGCTTGGGAAAGGATCGAAAACCTCCTCCACTAGGCGTAAGCACCTAAGATAAACTATCAAAGAGGGCTTTTAAATGGGTTATAACGTTAGGTGTAGGGATATGATAAACACGGTTTTGTTGGATAAGGGATATTTTGCTGGCGGCGAGTTAAAGATCTTGATTAATTACATGTACTATACAATGTTGCTAAGCCAAGACTAGACTCAATCTTAAGCTAAAAACAAAATAACAAAAACATAAAACAAACATAAAATAAAACGGGATGATAGTCCGTATGTTTTTTTCTACTTTTCTTTTTCTCATTTTTTTTTCTTGATTTTTTTTTTTTTTTTTTTTTTTTTTTTTTTTTTTTTTTTGCATACACTTTATCCCTACCATCCAAAATAATACATCATAGGGGCGTTGCATTCCCCTTACACTTGAACTTTTACATAACTTTTACAAATAACTATTCTAATGACTCGAATTAAGATAATCGAAAAACTTGGAGTACTTTTAAAATATTTAGCACATATGGGGGTAATAAATGATGTTCTTCCCCATTACTCCATTACACTAGTACTTTACCCATGAGTCCCAATCGTCCCAAAACAATATGTACAAGGATATGACTCGACTTAGCAACCATGTAATCAATTAGATAATTAACTTGGGTTTAAACAAATGTTGTCACAATAATGCACTAAAGATGAGTGCACACAAGGTAGGCTAAGGCGATTTGGGTGTACATTTAAGTGGGGTGTAAACAAATTCTTCTTTTAAGTAAAATGCTTAAAGGTCGAAACAAAAAGATAGGCTCTGAGGGGTGTACTAGGGGTATCGTGTACTAAAAATGAGTACAACGCAAAGGGTGTGGGAGAATTACTTGACCAATGTAGCCAATGTAATTATAACAAAAACACAGGTGTAAAACAATGGGTTAATCCTAATGCCTCTTATCATGTAGTCAATCCTAACTACACGAATGTAGTCTCACTTGTGGCCTCGGAATGGTCCTAACTCAAGTTCTAGAATCTAAGTGCTACCGGTACACACATCATAGCATAAATGCTTTTCCTACCAATTCTAGGGGCGAACCTCACATATTTGGGGTGGAAAATTTTTTTAGTGGTACAGTTTTTGTGCTAGTCATATAATTCCTATCCATGAGACGCTTATTAGAACTAAAGTTTCACTCCTAAATGTTGTAAAAAATTTTAAATTTGGCACTAAAATTGCCCTAACAGGTATTTCTCTCAGTTTTATTACACATCCACTATTAAACAAACAAAAATCAAGCGTAAGAGCATTCTCTAATCGTATTTTACCCCCCCTTACACTTAAGATGAACATTGTCCCCAATGTTCAAATAACAAGATGTAAAAGTATAAAGTAAAAGAATGAAATCAAATACTCCCCTGATTCGTTCGGTGGATAATGAAGTAACATAGTTAGATCTTCTTCCAAGAGAATGTAGAAGCTCCAAGACTAATGCATCGCCATAAGCTTGATTCCACAAACTTTTCCTTGTCCAAAATAACCTGTTAAACCTGAGAAAACAAACACGAAAACCTGCATAACATTGGCGGGATAAACTCTATATATAAGGATATAATGCTTGTGGAATGATAACTTTGCAGATTCCTGGAGATTATAAGTTATAGATTTAATAAAAACCTTTTTTTTTATGAAAACAAAATTTTCTAAAATTTTCAGAAAATTAAACCTGACGCCGTCAGGTTGTAAAGCCTGATGCCGTCAGAAATGATCTGACAGAATTCTCATGTTACGTTTCCGGAAAATTTTTGGAAAAACCTACACCTTACTTCCGGGAATTCCTGCAAAACATCATTATGACTCGATACAAGCATTTGACTCAAACAAATACTAATATGTATGTTCATTTATTATTATTATGATTCATGTTTATTTGTGTTCTAATAAACCGATTTAGATTTCCCTTACACTTAACTTTTGCAAAATACCTTTATATGTAGTTAAGACGAAGTTAAAAACAAAATAAAGCATTTTCACAAATTAGTTTTGAACATGAATCAATAATAATAAAATTTAAACATACATACGGAAACAAATAAAATCAAACAAACAAATAAACACACAAAGCAAATAAAACTTGGGTTGCCTCCCAAGAAGCGCTTTTTTTTGTTCGAGTCACGAGCCTAACTCTACCCTTATTTAACGGAAATAGGGGAGGTTTTCCCTACACTTAGGATTAAGTGTGGGTGAAAGTAGCGATACACACCCTTAGGGTGGAAATATGCCACGTGAGGTGAAGGGGGTGAGTGAATGGCTTCCTTCATCCTAAAACTACCCGGATAATAAGGGTTGATGGGTGGGTCGGTTCCTCTTTTGTTTCCTAGAAATATATCTAAGGATGGAAAGTTGTGTAAAGGTTGAGGTTCCGGTTCATCAACACTAGGAAATTCCCTGGAACTAAGAGTAAGGTTATCACTATAAGTATTCAAACCTATATCCTCTAGTTGTGCTTGGTCCAAGGGTTCTACCTCCATCGGGATTCCTAAAGTCTCTTTTACTTCTTCCGGGTAAGTCACGGGCGGTGTGGGTGCCTCAAATGATGGTAGGACTTGTGGAGTTCTTTGTGGGCTTGGATTATCCACCTCATCCTCCATTTTATCTAGATTACCTATGTGTTTGTTTTGTACTATGATGTTACATGACATCCACTTAGGTATCCCAAAATAGTCATCACCAGATAAACTTGTTTCATGATCCTTGGAATTTGTGGTCAATTGACTTATACTAACGTTTGTTGGGTTGTCTACTATATCCTCCATCACAGTAAGATCACCTATGTGTTCATCCTGTACTATGGTGGTGCCTAAACATGACATGCAGCTAGGTGGCTCTACTCTAACCATCTCAGAATCTTGGTTTGACTCTAAGTCCTTGTCCTTAGAAACTTGGTCTTCTTGCTCATACGAATCCGTCAATTCGTTCCACTTATGGGTCATGGTTAGGAAGCTTTTCTCAAAATTCACCCAAAGGGTCTTACTAAAAGGAATTGATCCAGATAACGATCGTCTAAGAGAATCATCACATGCATAGAATTCATTAAACCCATCTATCCTTACCCCCAACTTCATTTGGATATCACAAAGATCACAAAACAATTCATAGGAATGATAGGAAACATATCTCTTGGTGAAGTATAATTGTTCATCTATTGTCAATGATCTAAATGGAATTTCATCTGCCATAGTGACAAGTGAAAATGGTTTTACAAATAAAGGGCACAAAGAAAAAGATAGACTACAAGAAAGCTAATAAAAAGAAAATAAAAATCTCACTAAGATAGGAATCTAATGAGTAGACCTAACAAAATAAAAATTCAACCTAAACAATAACTATTCCCCGGCAGCGGCGCCAAAAACTTGATGCGTGGTTTTGCAACCTTACAACAGGTTTTACCTCTCAAGGGATCTCAAGAGGCTTACAACCCCACCAGGCAGTGTACCTGACCGATGTAGTATAGTGTAGTGGTAAGTACGGGGGATTGATCGTTCTCCACAGGAAATCGTGTTCGTTAGGTATGAAAAACTACTCTAATAGGTCTAAGGGTGAGAGAAGATTCTTTTTAAGTTTTTATATTTTTTTTGAAAGCAAGTAAAATCTCGGGTTTGAAGGAGAGGGCGGAATTAGTTGCTAGTCAACTAACCCAAATAACTACGAATGCAAATAAAATAAAATAACAGAAAATGAAAAGGTGGTGAAACTTATGTGAAGAGAAATGTGTTTACTTAGATTTCCTTACTCCCTAACTATCTTTTACCGGTTAATTAGTGTGCATTAATCGCGTGGATGACGGGTGTATTCCTTAATACCAATCGTGGGGTGGCGTACGTACTTCCCCAACTCTACAAGCTCCTACTTCACTCCTATGTCGAGCCGGCTAGGAAGCTCCTAACATGGGATCACTAGAATTCGCTTGTGCATTAAATACAACCATAAAAACCTTAGTACGCATTGGTTCATGTTTCTTAAGACGTTCAAGCAAGTTACCGAATAGGAAGTTAGCCAGTTTTCTTAAGCCTAACATAGATGAACAATCATCCAATACAACTAATAACACACTAATAACCAATAATCAATAGCTAGGTTTCATTAGATCTAAGCAAACACAAGATAAATCTAGCCTAGCATGTTAAACAAAAGACCAGAACAAGATAGAATCAAACAACACATAGACATATTGAATGATTAATTGATAACTTATCTTCAATGTAACATGGAAGATCTCAAGGCAAAAAGCCTTGAAAAAGCTGCTAAAATCGTCTTAGGGTTCTTACACACAAAGTTCCTCAATAAGTTCCACACCAATGACAAAAAATTGCAAAACTATATATAGAGATTAAGGTCTGACGGCGTCACGTTGTAGATTCTGACGCCGTCACCTCGCCGCTTTTAGGGTTCCCGGATGGCCTTCCTGACGCCGTCCCTCTTTAGACCTCCAAAATCCGTTCTGGCTTATCAAGGCTTAACGCCGTCAGATTATGGCTTGACGCCGTCCCTCTTTAAATTAAGCCGTGACGACCTTGATCAGATTAAAGGGTGACGCCGTCAGATTTCCATTCAAAATTCTCTGGCTTATCATGAGTAATTTTCACATCCACCTTTTTCTTGCCAAGCCATGACGCCGTCTGGGGATAATCCTGACGCCGTCAAAGGTAATTTTCAGCCGATTTTGAGACTTTGTCGTTTTCTTCACTTTTATGCTCCAAAAACGTCCAAAATGCCTCCTTTTCCAGATTTCTCCTCAAAAGTACCTAAAATGACAAAAGGAACGATTTAGGGCGATATTTGATCAAATAAATACGATTTAGGGCTTAAATGACCCCTTAAAAGCGGTACACTTTTTGCTTCATCAACCAACTGTTGTCTCATAGCTGGACGAAGACACGACAAAAGGGAATGAATGGTTCGATCAACTTTTCAGTGCTCAACCTTTTATAGACGATGACTCCATGATCGAAGGTCGCACACTTGAGTTCACACAAAAACTCAAACGTGACCAACGCGTCAAAAAGCTCACAAAAGGAGAACTTCGTGGAATCAAGAATGATGCTTTCAACTTGCTTAAAGATAGGTCTTCTAGTGCAGCTGAGCTTGAATATCACCTGGAAAACATTGCACGAGCAATGTCTAGTGAGTTCAGCTGGACACATCCGGATATGCATGTGGTTGATAGCACTTCTCAACCCAACCAACCATACATTATGGATTGGACAAAGCCTCTGCCGGTGATTGGAGCTTCAGATCAACCTGCTGTCCCGTATAGATTCTACTTTAACAATGACCTCGAACTTCTTGTGCACGGCATCAAGTGTCAACCCAAGTATACAACTTCTATAACCCTGATTCCTGCAGCAAGCTATCCACAACCTTCCATCGAAGAAACTGCTACAAGACTCTTCATTACTAACAGAGTGCAGTACGATCAAGATGCGCAATTGGGAATATATCACTGGATTGAGAAGAGGAAAACATGGTACAAAAGTAAACTGACGAAGAAGTCTCCAACTCCAGTGATGAGTGATCTCAGGATAATTGCTGTGGTTAGCCTTGAAGCGGAAAAAAGGTATGATTATACCTTTCTACATAAAATCAAGGTTAGAAGACAAGATCAGAAGATGTACACATTCTCAGAAGCAGACTTCCCTGATTTGAACCTCAACGATCTTGAAGACATGCATCTTATCAAGGTTCAAGGGAAGATGCATCATTTCTCTACTGAACTTACATATGCGTTCAACACTTCACTGCTGTACTTCATCAGAAGGAAGATTATTCAAGAACGCGTAGAAGACTTGCAGCTTGGGGTCAAGAGCTATCAAAGGAAGATTAACTTAACCGCACCAGTTCTACATCTTCCTGAGATCAACCAAGAACCCCAGTATACCAAGAAGAAAGAACCAACCTTCGGGTTTTTCTACAAGAGTGATCTCTTAATCAACTGCTTCATGTGATACAAAGAGGTTCACAAGTTCTGTGACCACACGCTCAAGAAAGTTCGTGATGGGTATGTGATTCAAGTAAGAGATCGGGAACTATACAAGACCATCAGGTGGGCAGCTTCTCAACTAAGAGAAGTTTGTCAATTTATTCTGAAGATCAAGAAAAGGCTTGTTCATAGAGACCAGATGAGGATACTTGAAAGCTATGTTGGAGGAAGACCATCTTTCCCAATCAGGAACTTTCAAAGGCCTGATCCAGTCTTCACTGTCTTCAGAAGCACGGATTGATGTAAGAGTTGGATTATTCTTTATTGATTATACTTGCTTGATATATGACTATGGTTTGTGTACATATAACAGTGCACTACCCGTACTTGTAAAGAAAAGACCCTGAGGTACGCTTCAGTGCCTCAATCCAAATATAAGGAGCGAAAGCTTCTTACTTTTGAGTAGAATTAATCAAAATTTGGATAAGTTTTTCAAAATTCTTCTCAAAAGAACAAGTATACCCTTGTTGAGGGGGGAGTACTTGAAACTAATCTTTGTTCAACACAAAAACGTTCTTGTCAAATTCTTCCCACAAACCTCAAAAAGCATATTTTAACCAAAATGTTTTCCAAAAACAACATCGATATGCTATTTTTGAGGGGGAGAATAATAATGTGATTAAAATATGGTAACTAAAAGTATGAAATATCACACAAGCTCAACTCAGATTTTACCCAAGAATTGACGAATATCAAATGTCATTAATCGAAAGGACTTGTCCTGTAAGAGTGTCTCGCAAAGGACTTGTCTAAGTAGAGTGTACCAATTTTGAGAGATTTTCTTTGAATATGACCAGGACGGGTAATAATTTCAAGCAAGTCTAACTAGTGATGTAAATGCGTCTCGCAACAGTCATATTCACTGAAAATCAATCAATTCAAAAGTGCTAACTCCACCTGACATGTGCAAATTTACCTTAAAAACTTATGAGCACATGTGAAGGGGGAGTATTTCTGAAAAAGCAAAACTCTCAAAGTGTTAACAAAATATGTTTTCTAATCATAAACACTTTGAGAGATTTTCAAATGATTGGTTTATGGCAACATAGGATTGTCATGGAGTTATAAGGTGACTAAAGATAGGAAATACGTCCTATGATCGCCCAGAACCGGAGGGATCTACCCATGGACAATAAAAATAGTTTAGAACTAGAAAGTCCTTAGGTATGATTGGAAAAAAGGAGTAAAGAAATGAAAGGAGAAAGAAGGGGTTGAAGAATTAAAAAGAAAAGTAAATGAAAGGGTGAAAATAAATAGCCCTCCATATGTTCAACCTTAGGGCAGAAACCGGGTTCAATTCATATGCTCCTGGATGTTACTACGGTGACACCGGTATTGAAGACTAAGCCGTCATGGACCCAGTGACGCACTGCACTAAACCTTCTAGCCACTCAAGTGTCTCTCAAAAGATACTTGTTTCATTTCTCACGGAGAACCCTTCATAATCTATCAAACTCTCACTCCGTGATGAGTTGATATTAAAAAAGGAGGCACTCTGCTCCATGCCTCCGATGACTTAAACCCAAAATCACTAAATCGAGTCTAGAGCCGCGAGATACATCAAAAGATCTCTTAGGAACACTTAATATTTCTACACTTGTTGTTCAACAATAAGGACACCAGTTGTAAATTACAAGAGTCCTACGCAGATCTTAGTAATCAGCCAAGAACATTCATGAGGGAACTCACAATTGTGATTCTCAGTGATTGAGTGGAAATTTCTGCCAGGGTCAACATCAAACAGCCTTGACAGTAGGTCGCTTTGATAATCCCTTGTGGGTTACGCTTAGTGTTCGAAGTGGTTCCAAACGGTGTACAGTCGTGGAGTGATACTTCGGCATACTTCAGTGATTCACCCTGAATCGTTGATACACTTCGATGTATCTGAGTTAGCTCTCTCGAGGGCATCCGAATCAGGAATGGCCTTGGCAAGGATTAGAGAAAGTTTTCCGAACCTATAAGTGCCGGATGAATTATTGCTAACTGTTTACATGCAGGTATTCATGGAGACCAGGAGTTCCACCACCATCATCACCATCATGCTCATACTAACATCAAAAGAAAGTTCTCACAAAGATCAAAGCAAAGTAAACGTTCAAAAGTCAAAAGATCGAAGCTAAAGAATGAGAATTACTTGAAGTACTCAGATCAAAGTCAAAAGAAGTATGAGCATGGTGGAAAAGACGTAAAGACACCGGAGAAAAAGATGTTGATGATAAGCAGATCAAGACATATTACCATATCATGCAAGACAAGAACAAAGAACAAAGATACGATAGACGTCAAAGCCGATAAAGCAAAGAAGATGTCAAGCAACCTTGATGACCAATCCTTAGGGGGAGATTGTTGGGAACACATTTCATATGTAATAAAGTCTTGGTCAATCTATTGTACAAGGTTGCTTAGTATAAGGCCTTTAGGTTAGTTTAAAGTCTCGGCCCTATTAGAAGGCCTATGGGCCATGACTTAGTATTAGTTTCTAGAAGAAAGGCTTAAGGTTTTTCCCTAATGCAATGCCTATAAATAGTCATGTAATACAAGTCTCTTATTGTTGGTTTTATTCACTATTGCAAGGAAACTTTTGCTATTCATTTGTGTGATAATTCCGACCTTTCTCTTCTCTCTTTCTCTCTTTCTCTCATCTATTACGTGTTAATATACTTGTGTTATATGATTATTTAGTGACCTAACACTCTGTTCATTGAGACAACCGTAAGGCGTACTCCAGATGTATCAACTATTTCCGCTACACAACCTGTAGGACCGTAAATATATATGATTTATGTGGTTCGGGAGGTCGAGGTTGATCAAAGAACATATTCATGATTCTATAGAGAGAGAGAGAGAGAGAGAGAGAGAGAGAGATAGAGAGTAGAGAGAGGGTGAAGAAAACAATGTATATTAGATTGAAAGAATAAGTGTTACACAATGATTTTCCCACACCCCTCATGGAGAGTCATGAGGGGTATTTATAGGCTCAATACAACATAAGTTTTCCTATTATACAATAGTAGTCCTTGCAGGTACTACTTACTACGAATCTATTCCAATTCATGTGTAAGACGTTATCTTCTCAAACTAGCGAGGCTAACAATCTCCCTTCAAGATATCGTCACATGTGAATGGTTACAATAAGACCTATAAATACATAAACATAATAAATTACAATAATAATAAACAATGTTGATGATGTTGAAGTGCAGAGTCTTTGTACTCTAGATACTGTGGCAGAGTTGAAGTTCTATCTTCCGACGATCTCGGCATTTGATCTTTGGCGCTGAAGGCACTGAAGGCACTGATCCTTGTAGCTCTGAACCTCAACTGTAATGGTCTAGTTAGGTTATTACTCCCTCCTAACTAGTGAGTCTTTTTCTTTTATTTGCTCCCTCCTGAACTGACATCCTTCTTTCATAAAATCTCTTTAGTCTTCAAATCATACAACGGAACACACAGCGGATAAGGTAGACACTAGACTGTAGCACTACTAGAAAAAAGGTCTTTAATGACGCCGAAATTATGACACACGCATTTTACTGACAAGCAAAAGCGTGTGTCATTAAAAAACTGTCATAACTTGTACAATTTAAAGAACTTATGACACGCAATTATTAGAGTCATAAAAAAATGTACTGCAACACGGGATACACTTTCTTTCCGTGTCATCCCTAAGTGTAGTCTTATTCTTTTTCTTTCCCGCTATTGACAAAAGCTTTTCCCGCTTGACAAAAACCCCAAAAAAACCAAAGTCCTTTCAAAATCCAAAAAAAAAAAAAACCAATTATAAGTTTACTAGGGTTATCTTCTCTCCCAATCCAGCCGCCCACCTTCACCACATTTTTCCGGCCATTTTTCTCCGGCATCTCCACCATCTCCGGCGACCTCATCACAGCCGTCATTAAACACCAGCAACCTCTCACCATCACAACCCCTCGCCTCTTCTCTCTTGCTTGAAGATACACTCTTTCACACACTCAATACACACAGGTAAGGTACTCCCTCTATATTTATTTGCTTATCAATTAAGTCATTAATTTCAATTAAGTTATTAATAATCTCTGTATAATAATGATTACAGATAAACTAAGTGCTTGCTAATGGTTGGTCGATACGATCCTAATCCTTTTGACGACGGTGAAGAAGTCAATCCTTTCGCTGTAAGCTTTTTAATTAAACTTAGTTACTCTATGTTTGATTCGATTGTTGATGATATAGTGTTTAGGTTTGACTTAGGGTTTCGATTTCGTGGACTTAGTTTCTAGATCTGCTTTTTGTTTATCTTCGATATCGATTACATGTTGACATGTTGTTATGGAGCTGATTTATGAGATTTA
The DNA here is from genome assembly GCA_021014915.2 of Artemisia tridentata subsp. tridentata. Taxonomy (NCBI): domain Eukaryota; kingdom Viridiplantae; phylum Streptophyta; class Magnoliopsida; order Asterales; family Asteraceae; genus Artemisia; species Artemisia tridentata. The sequence goes on along the minus strand of CP139506.1, from coordinate 211,313,400 downwards.
GTTAGGTATGGTATTTTGTGTTTGGCTGTTAGGATAGTTAGTTAGGAGTTGTTTGTTTTCGTGATTAGTGGAGATGCGATATTTGTTCGACGAAAATTATAATATGTCTCGGTATTTTGTGTAAAAGTTTGCCTAGATATCGGTCGTTTGATAGGAGGTGCCAATCTCGGTATTTTGTTTGTGGAGGCTCATAATTGTTTGGCATAGTATGTGTAAGTGTCGGGGCGTTTGTGCTAGGATCATGAATTACTTGCGGACCGTAATAATAGTATGCGTAAATGTCGGTCAGTTGTGCTTGAATTATGAATTAGTATGTGTAAGTTTAAGTTACCATTTTATAAACAATCTCACAAAATAACATTGTAATACAAAGAGGAATCTAATAAGGGTGTTTGAAACAGCTTATATCAATGCTTATCTAACAGGTGTAAATATACGAACCACTGGCTTACATGACCAAACGGTTTTAGACAATGATATACCAGCTGCAGCAGATGCAGGTTTGTTCAAACCATTTTATTTGAACAGAATGATGTTACGCTTAACTTCCTGGGCCATACGCCTTTTTTTAATAATGGGGTAACTCAAGACATGATGTACTTGACCATGATCCGTTAGTATTTAACCTGCTTTTGAGATAAAAACAAATCTCAAATGGTCCCATTTTTAAGTTAACGGGTCAGAAGTTACAACCCTAACTATGAATAAACAAGAGCTAAATGATGATTTATGCACATCTGAGGTATACACATAATTGCTTGCTGAAAAGCTTGCACCAATTGCTGTGAAAAAAAAAACTAAAGGTTTAGCAAACAAAAGAAGTTTAGAATTTACAATGAAATTAATTCTAACGCGGCTTTCATTGTTTATTTTGCAAGGCTGCTACAGGTGCTGATAAGAAAGAGTAATCTTTATATTCTCTTCAATAGAATAGCAGTTTTAAATGTTAACTTTCAAAGCTGAGCATGCGAGTGATTTTGATGACAAACTACAGAAACCAGGAAGAAAATTTAAATGAACAAGAGTGGCGATACCATGTTGTTTTGTGGATTATTTTGATTTGATACCAGGGACGAGTTGACAAGAAAGATTTAGCTGAAAGGCAAGTTCGCATACTTATTAGTTTCACTTGCGCAAACATTTACTTTAGAGGTGGTGAGATGAGTGGGTTGTGCCAGTTGGGTAACATGTCAAAAGGGGGGTGGGTCACAATGGGTCATTTGGATTCTTTTTTTTCCTTGACAAAACTGAGATAATTAGATCTCATACCGCTGCATCTCGCCTCCTGGATGGACCTTAGGTTGGACATAGGCTAAGAGAAAGGTGATATGGAGCATGATGGGGGCTTAAACAACGGAGCAAGAAGACTGTTGAAGATATAGAAGTTCATCACCAGTTCACCACATTGCTTCAAGAAAACCCCAACGGTTGTTGATTTATTACCCGGAACACCTTACAATCAACATGTTGGAAATTGCTGCAAGGGAGGTGTTATCAACCCATAGGCCCAAAGCTCATTCCAAGTTGGTATTGGTGCAACTGGAAACACTAAAAAAAAGGGTCAAAACTACCCGTGATGACCTGCTGTCGTTGGTAAACCAACAAAGGTCCCTACTCCATCTGGATGTAGAGTAACCCTAACTATGAGTAAGTATTACTAAAATTATTTCTAGACTATATAACTCTATAATCTTAAAAAGATTCTAACCCCCTAAATCTGTTTTTGCCAGTGACATGGAATGTTAAACGTACATATAAAGGAAAAAAGGCTCATGATCAATGAGAAAGAAGAGCAAAGGTTAGAGTGCAAAGTGAATACTACATAAGTCTGCTTTGTTTTTTTTGCTCAATAATACTTATTACTTCATACAATGTCTGTTCTATATAAAAACTATGAATGTACAGCAAAATAGACAAGCTAGGAAAACTCATATGTGTCGTTTATTAATTAAAAGTAGTAAATTATGTATGTATTTGAATTATGATGCAATTGTTGGGTGAATATGTATGTAGTGCATTTGATTCATTGACACAGCACTCCCGCAGCAACGCGCGGGCTCCCCCGCTCGTTTCAATCTAAAACTTTGAAAGGAGCTAGGCAGTTGAGTGACCTGTAATGGGAATTGACTTGATGTGTAAGCGGTTCATTGTTACTTGTGGAATATGAATAGTTTATGTTAACAGGTGATAACTGAAATTTTGATATGGTACGAGTAAAGAAAAATGAACCGCTTACACATCGTTGATAACTTCATTGATGACTTACGGAGTATATATATAGTATACTAACCACTTTTGCTTTCTATTACGTTTTTGAAGGATTTGAAGAAGAAAGAGAAAGAGTTGCAAGCTAGGGAAGCTGATTTGAGAAAGAGGGAAGAGGTACTACTCGAGAAAAATTGTGTGTACATATATCTGTTTGTCGTGATGTTAATGTAGCTATGTTCTGGAATGTTAATCACTCACTAATTGTTGCATCTGTAAGAAATTAAAGACGTTATAGCAATGTGGTTCAGTAACACATTTACATCTATGGTCTTCAAAATAATTTGTTTAAAAATGACAAGTTGTTTTCTGACTTTGAAAAATCGCTGCTTTCTGACAGTACTGACACAGCTTCAATGGCGTATAAAGAATCAGGAATTATGTCCAGTTCCTGTTCATCAGCTTTGACTCCCTCACAAATTATGTCCAGGAATTATTTCGTTAGTCTCTCAACCACACCACACACAAAAACCGCCGTCGAAGACCAGAAGACAAAAATGAGCTTCAAGGTAACAACGATCACATCATTAAATAATTTTATGTCTTAATGTTAAGGTTTATATGAAATGAGATGTAACTGTTGTTGTTTGTTGTGTGGGTACAGTTTCATCAGTTTCAGGTGGTGGGAAGAGCTCTACCAACAGAGACAGATAAGCATCCCAAGATTTACAGGATGAAGCTTTGGGCTACTAATGAAGTCCGTGCTAAGAGCAAGTTCTGGTACTTGCATACATGTTTTTCCGGGATTGATAACTATGTAATTTAGTGGTTTTAATTACGGTTAATTTTAGATTTGGATGATTTAGCGGTTTATGACAATTTTAGAATTGTAGTTGTATGAAACGCATTGTTTTGATATATATGAAATGCGTTTTTTTTGCTATTTGTGTATATTTTTTTTGTGTTATGACATTTTACTGTTATTTAATGTCTGGAATATTAATAATTTTATATATTTTTTTTTAATTTTGAATTTGACACGCAAAACAGGGGTCATGTTTGCCTTAAAAGGAGCTGTCGTAAAAGAGGGTCATAGAATGTTTGTCGTAAAAGGGAGTCATAAACGCGTGTCATAAATTCATGACGCTCCAAAGGCGTGTCATATTGCTTTATGACGGGTCGATCAATGACGCCAAAAGGCGCGTCATCTGACCCCTTTTATGACACGCAATGCGCGTCATTAAAGGCCATTTTTCTAGTAGTGTAGACTGTAGCACAATGGTTGTCGTTCGAGGAGCATCATAACAACATACACTACAAGAAAACAGGGCTTTACCCACGGAAATTACCCACGTACATTGATACGTGTGTATTTTCCCTCATATTACCCATTAGTTACCCACGATTAGCAAATCCAAAGTCTAGAATAGATTACCCTCGATTTTCCCATAGTTTTACCCATAAATTTACCCATTAAATAATATATCGTGTGCAGTTTGTGGGTAAATGATTCCCGCCAAAATATTTCCCACATATTACACACAATTTTTTTATCACGGGTAAAGTCATGGCTAATTTTGCGGGTAAATTTTTTTTACCCACAAACTACACACATTTTTTGAATTCGTTGGTAATATTTGTGGGTGGTTTATGGGTAACATTTATACTTGTAGCTTTTCACAGACCCGATTACCCATTTAACATCTCAAGTGTAATTTACGCGGCTAAATTTGCATTACCCATTTATTAGACTCATCCTTTGTGCTCGTGGGTAATTTGGTGTGTGTAATTTGTGGGTAAAAATATGCCCATGATTATGGCGATGGTTAACTTTTGTGCCTAAATTATTTTGCTCATTTATTAGACACTTCTTTTGTATGATATCACCACAGTGTGCAGCAACTGTCCTTGATCTCAGCTTAAAATCCAAACACACCCAATGCAAAAAACCAGACAACCTGCTGCAAGTACTGGGCGACAGCACGAGACCAAAGCAATCTAAACAATGTTGTACACACCCACTAAACATTATGTAAAGTACTTTTTAACCCCACTGACCCCAACACAAAACTTTGATATTTAAACCTTTTGTATGATATCATCAGAGTTATTGGTTCACAGTAATTTGTTAACTATTTAAAAAGACCCATGTTCGTAAACTGTACCACACGGATGCGTGTAAACAACGTACGAGTTATCATATATACATCCATATGGTTTTAAATTTTTCGATATATCATTTCATAAATTAAGGTAAGGTAATTATATTGTTTTAATTTGGGTTCATAAAGTTAAACGTTTGAATTGCAAAAGTGAATTGTACGCATATACAATGGCCTTTGGAGCGAACCCATTTGTGCCAATGGGTGTTTTTGGATCCATGGTGCATCACATCTATGTAGAAATGCAACTTCATTGTGTAAGACATAAGTTCCGTTCATCCATCTTATCATGTAAGATATAAACATTATGTATTTTTTATTACTTTATTTTTAAAAACCTGTGAATTTCACATTTCACGGGTCTTTTAACTAGTACGAGTATAATAGAAAGTGGTTTGGTAATGTTGTATACTCGATCCTTGTTAGAATTTTGATTGTCGATATGTATGTAAGCATACCTGATGCTAATGTTTTTACAATGAGGTGAAAACATTTTCTACCCACCAAATAGATTTTGATGCATGAGACTCTTATACAACTCCAACTACTAATTTTTTACAAGTGTATCTCAACAAATTACTACATTAGTATGAAGATGTCACATGATTAATTGTTTTTCAAAAACTCGTGACACAAAACAATGTCGTGAATGTTCACAATTCAGTCATGTAACAGAATATATCATCTTATATAGTAAATAAGTAAATTGCCTGTCATTCCTTTCTAATTGATCTACATATAAATCGTAGCCCAAATGTTGACTGATATGGACCATATTTTTTTAAAAACGCACATCTAAACATCCACTTGGAACTATAACTTTATACAATTCGCAAATGGATGGAACAAAAGAGTAGGCACTAGGACTCGGGTAAAAGAGTACAAGTACTTAGACACGTTTACAGAACAAATTCTACACAATACAATGGAACAAATGGTGATAAAGCTTCATTCTTGGTGTATATTTGAGCCCAATAAATTACCAGCTATCCACATATTGGTTATTCTATCTCAGACTAATATGGGAGTTTTATTCACTTATAATTTATAACTATTGGGTAAGCTCAGGATTTGTTGGAGAGTGGCCACAATTTTCAACGTCAAGAGATGAAGTGTTGCCAGTCTCGGCATTGGTAGGTATAGTGTCGTTTGTTCCTTCTGGTTCAGTTGGAGAAGAAGCAAGAAGAGAGAGACAACAAAGAGGGCATGTGGTGTGAGTAGAAAGCCAGTGATCAATGCATTCCACATGAAAGACGTGCTTGCAAACCGGTATCTGTTGTAGCCTATCCTCTGCCTGGTAGTCCCCAAGACATACTGAACATCTGCAAATACAAAATTCATAATGAGCTTATATTGAGCTTGTGAAAAATAAAAAACATAAGCTCAATTGGCCTAAATTCATAAAAAATTGCAGACTCAAAAAGGGTTTACTGAGCATACTTTTAAGCTTATTTTTAAGCTTAATCAAGCTTAACTAAGGGCTGAATTTAAATAACTAGCACAGTACTACCAGCTAACAACTAAGAACTAAAAGGATTAAGCCTTAAATCTCCACCAATAAGCACACAATCAATCTAGAAAACTGAAAACAGGACAGATGTACTACTGATATGGGATTCTGATGAGACAGTTTCATTCATTTGGGCTACAAACTATTCAAAGTAATATGAATCAACTGCTACTCTTAAATTTCTACTTGATCACTTATATAGAACAGCAAAACAACAAAATAAAGCACTAGAATTGCTAGATCCAATAATAAGCATTTTTGAGCAGTCTTACACCTATAAATTTGAAAATTCAACTTAATTCTATCAAGTCCATCAAAACAGATCAAGACATCCTATAAATAGCTAATATAAGTCAAGTGAACCTAGATCAAAGTTTCTCAATTTGCACATGAACAGTTACTACTGATTTCTACCCATTTGACTATTAACCCAAACACCCCCTTATTAGGGACTGTCTATATTTTACACTAGAAGGGACCTAATTAAGCAAGTATTACTGAAAACAGTTGCATACCCAACTATATTACAACTTAAAAAGCACTAAGCAAACTCGGTTAAGCACTACAATAAGTAAATAAGCAAATTTGACTTATTTTGACTTTTTGAGTTTTTTAAGCAAAATTATAACTGAAGCTAGAACTAACTATCAAAATGACATCAATAGAACATAATAAGAATAAATAAGCAAAGAAAAAGGCAATATATGAAGTGACAAACAAGACCAATGAATAACCTCAGTACCAAATCGCAACCAGCTATAGTACAATATTGAAATAGGATAAAAACCATGTATACAATAACCAAAAATACTGATTCATTAAAAGCAAAAGAACAGTTTTATACCCAAAATGTTATTGTCAAACGACCCAATCTCTAACCACATGAACATAAACATGAGTTATGCAAGAAATTTATTACATGACGAAATATATTCAATCTCATTGAAAGAAACTTAATCATTGTCATCTCCTGAATGCTGCATATCATCATCGCCCTTGTCCATATCAACTTGGATACCACTTGAATCATTCAGAGGTATTGTTGAAAGATCAGTCGCATCGATTAAATGTGCTTCTACTTCATCGTCTTGCAAGGCTGTATTTTCTTCAGGAAGATCAAATGTTGAAGTGGCTTTGATTTTGCACACAGACCACCAATCAACTTTGTCACGGCGCAAGCTCGGATAAGGTGAATAATAAACTTGCGATGATTGACTAGCCAAAACAAAAGGTTCATACTTCCTAAGCCTTCTTTTATAGTTGATATCAACTAGCTTGTAATCTCTATGAATCTTCATCCCAACATTCGAGGTTTGTCAAACCAATCACACCTAAGCAACACAACTCTTTTAATTGGGAGAGCTGGATACTCTAATTCTAACAATCTCCAATAAAATGCCATAAAAATCAGTTGACATGTCACCATAATTAGTACCCCTTAATGCACACTCCACTGTTAAAGCTTGACCTCCCTGAACCATGCTCACTAGTGTGGAATTTATACCCATTGACAAAATACATTGGATAGGTGGTAACACTCCTTCTCAAGGGCCCTAAAGCAACATCCTTGATGATTTGATTACCCACATTACCTGAATTGTGTGCCTATAATTAACATATAAAGTTATTACATCAATACTCATATACTAATTATAAAACCATAAGGGCTGAAATACTTACATAGTGATTAAACCAATAAGCAAACTCACTCTCAAGCCTCCGATCAACTTGGTCATCTTGTTATGGTTGGATCATTTGCCTTAATCTCTTAACAAAAATCCTTGAGATACATAGAGATATTTTTTTAGAAAGGCTATATATATTAAAGATAATGGGACCCAAGGAAATGAAAACACAACAAGGTGCATCCAGACAACAAAAATTAAAGCCAGTCCATTCGAAAGTTTTGAGTTGAATAACTGACTCTAACAATGATATAAAAAAATAAGTAAATACTCTTTTGAAACTTACTCAACATATTCTTCAATCTCGACACAATTTAGTAACACGTAGATTCTTGCAGCAGCATACTCCTCATCACTTAAACGTCTTGATATTCCTTTTCCAGATGATCGACCATTAGACATGAATATAGACAGATTTCCTTCAGATGGTTCAGCATCACCTCCACCATCATTACGAGGCGCTCCATTCATCTTTGTTCTAACATGAGGCTCAAAGTAATGTGAACAAAACATTGATGTTTCTTCAATCAAGTACGCATTAGCAATTGAACTTTCGACCTTAGCTTTATTAGTCACTTTACGCTTCAGTTTTCCCAAGAACCTACATTTGACGATATATTTTCTTAATATGTCATTTACAATAAAGTATTAGATTAAAATTATTAGTCTAATTTACCTCTCAAAGGGGTACATCCAACGATATTGAACTGGCCCTCCAACTCTTGCTTCATAAGGTAAATGCACAGGCAGGTGTTCCATAGAGTCGAAGAAACCTGGAGGAAATATTCTTTCCAGTTTGCACAAAATCACAGGAATGTCTTCATTAAGTCTAATCATGTCTTCTTCTTTGAGCATAGAACACGTAAGATCTTTAAAGAACAAGCTTAATTCAGTTAGAACTTTCCACACTGTGGTTGGCAACAATTCACGAAAAGCTATTGGGATCAATCTTTGCATGAACACGTGACAATCATGACTTTTCATCCCAAACATCTTGTACTTTTGCATATCAACACACCTAGACATATTTGAAACATACCCATCCGGAAACTCTAGTTTTGAAACCCAATCACACACAACCTTTTTTTCCTCTTTACCCAAGCTGTAACAAGCTTTTGGATACTTCCCAGTTGATTCATTTTTCTCCAAATCCTTGCGCTTACAATAAATTTTTATATCCTCTCTTGCCTTCGCATTATCTTTAGTTTTTCCTTCTATATCCATCACTGTTTCAAATACGTTCTCAAAAACATTTTTTTCAATATGCATAACATCCAAATTATGACGGATAAGATTAGTACTCCAGTAAGGCAAATCCCAGAATATACTTCGTTTCCTCCAACCACATAACTTGCTAACGGAAGCATTTGATTCCACACCTCCGACTTCTCTAACTTTCTTTAATGTGAAATCATCAATTTGCATGATAACCTCCGCACCTGTTAGTATTAACGGAGATGGAGACGACTCAACCCTATTCTTAATAAAGTCATTTTTGTTTCGTCAGAAAGGATGGCTTTCTGGTAGAAACTGGCGATGGCAATCAAACCATGAAACCTTTTGACCATTTGATAAGCTAAAAGCTTTTGTGTTGTCAAGACAATATGGACAAGCTTTCTTTCCCGATGTACTCCACCCAGACAACATTCCATAAGCCGGAAAATCACTTATTGTCCACAAAAGTGCAGCTCTCATAAGAAAATTTTGTTCCTTTGATACATCATATGTGCGTACACCCTTCCAAAGATCTAATAATTCTGCTATTAAAGGTTGCAAATATACATCTAACCTCTGCTTTGGATTCAAAGTCTAGGTACAATAATTGTCAAAAACATATACGGCTCTTTCATACACATCCATGGAGGCAAACTATACGGTGTCACAATGACCGGCCAACAAGAATATTGTTTTCCGGACTGGCCAAATGGTTGAAACCCATCAGTGCATAACCCTAATCTTACATTGCGTTTCTCTAATGCAAAAGGAGGATGCATACGATCAAAATGTTTCCACGCCTCGGCGTCAGATGGGTGGAACATTACATCATCCGTTTGAACATGCTCGGCATGCCATCTCATATGCTTAGTTGTGACTTTTGAAGCATACAACCTCTGTAACCTTGGTACAGGAGGAAAATAATGGATAAAACAATGTGGTACTTCAGTTCTCCTCTTTTTGACACCCCTCTTTCTTTGTTTATAACGAGGGTGCTCGCAAAATTTGCAAACTGTTGCATCAACATCTTTTTTCCAATAGAGCATACATCCGTTAATGCAACAATGGATTTTCTCACATGGAAGGCCTAAATCTGCAGCATACTTTTTCGTGTCATAAAAACTACCAACCAAGTTATTATCAGACGGTACAGCATCTTTCAACAATTTCAGTATATCATCAAATACCTTTTCAATAATGCGACCCTCTGACTTAATGTTTAATAACCTTGCAACCGTAGACAATTGTGAGAGTTTTGAACAACCTGACCATAATGGTTCGTCTGCTTTATGAAGCAAATCATATAACTTTTGAGTTTTTGGGTCTGGTGGTTCGGTTTCATTTTCATCGGTGTGTGGGTTAAAGTCATGACCTATAGCATCTATGACCAAGTTGCGATATGAATTTGACCCTTCTACATCTCCAATAGATGAGGTGTTAGTCTGTGAATGTGCAGAGCTTGATGTAGTTGAAGGTTCCCCATGGAAAACCCACTGGTAGTAGTTCTTTTTGAACCCATGCTTACATAAGTGCAGCTTTACATCTTCTGGTAAACGATATGCTTGATTTTTGCAATCACTACATGGGCACCGTATTTTATTATTGTCCATGTATGCAGATTGTTGGCAAGCATATTCAACAAATGATACAACCCCATCGATGAATTCACGACTAATGTATCTACGGTCCTCTGTAAATCTCTTATACATCCATTCTCGATCCATTCTCATTTAATACTCTATTGGTGGTAGATGTCAAACCAAAACAGCAGCCTAAGAATTAAAAGAAAAAAAAAACAAAAAAAAAGAAACAACTAATATATAATAACCTGAATCACTTCTTTATGAATCTTGTTCCCTACAAGCTTATTATATAAAGCTGTATATTTCTTCAACCCAAAGATTCGATGGTAATAAATTCAGTGGTTTGATTGGTGAATGCTGATGATGGATAATCAATATTTTAAATATGTGTATTGATGAGTTTCATTCATTGATTTGTTGGTTGTACTCATCAAGTTTGAGGATGAAGGTGTGAAGGTATTTGGGTATGAAATAATGGATTTTTTCTATGTTTAATATCAGAAGGCCCTTTGGCCTGCAAATGTGCTCAGTAGCTTATTTCTAAATCTGTACTTATTAGTTTGATTATTTTGCTTAATTTGTTTGCCATCTGCTTATTTGGATTTATTTTAGTTAAATATAGTTTATTTTCAGTACCATTTTTGCTTTAGAAGATTATTAGCTTATTCCCATTTGCTATTTAGAATCTCTATTACTTATAAGCTGTATTTCAAAAGCCATTTCTGGCTTATTTTCTCAAATCTAAAAATACTTTCTTTTCAAAAGTTTCACATTTTCAGCTTATTAATAAATTTCAAAAAGAAATTTCATAAAAAAAAAAAGAAAAAAAAGGGAACTAGGGAAGTCAGGGGTGAGTGGGACTCGAACCCCTGACCTCAACCCAGTTCAACCTTTATCACACCACACACAACCATCCGCGCCCTTGGGTCTTTTCTTCCCAAGGGAGTTCCTTTATTTCTTTTAACCCAGTTTTTCATTAATTAGCTTATTTCCCTTTTAAGCTTATTAACTACTTATTTTAATAAGCAGTTGGACTCTCCTTATTTTTCCTAGGATTAAAACATCATTAAGCACTTTTCTGGAAATTTTTAGAATTTTTCAATTTCGTTTAGTATTTTTTGTATATTTTTCTTTTCTAAATAGTTTTTAATTCATAATAAATAAAATAAAAGTCTTTTTTTCTAAAATTTTCTTTTATAAATTAGAACTTAGGAAAAATAGATTTGCACCCGTAGAGTTAATATTTCACGATTTCACTTTTATAGGGCTCGGGATTTCCCGGTTTTAACTCGTTTTTTATTTTCCTTACGTTTTTTTCTCATTTATGCTTTGTAGACTTGTTTCTTATGCTTGTTAAGTTGTATTTAGCTTATGTATGCTTCCCGTAGTTGTAAATTGCATAATTTCCATTTTCCGAGTTCCTTTTCGGATTCTGGTTTACGTTTTTAGCGTAAATTGATTTTTTGCTTTATTTTATTTGTATATTTGCTTTCCGTACGTTAACTAGAATTATAAAACAAAATCAAAAGTGAAAAACATCTTTCAAGCAATTTAATTCCAAACCGATAACGAAATCCTCGATTCACACCTCTCGGGAAACGACCCGGGTATTGTGACGAAACAAGCTCGGTCGAGTTTTCGATTTCTCGTGAATGCAAGTATTGTGACAAAACAATTACTAAAAAATGCTTAACCGTGACCCGAACCGCGGGTAACCACTCATTCACGCAAGTCCGTTTACTCGTCTAGTTGAATCAAAATTATATGTTATTTTCATCATTTTCTTAAGTAGTACTATATAATTTCGTTATTTATAGCAGTTGAGTCGAAAATTCACCAACCTAATAACCCGTTTGATTCATTACTTAAACACGATAGCAATTCATAAATAAGTTACATGTATTATGTATATCCAAGTTATGGTTAAGTTTTAAGGCACATTTAATAAACCATGTCATGTTCAAGTTGAGGTTATATCGGCCATTTTCGTAAAATTCAAATGCGACGTCTATTTTCGTAAACAAGTATCATAAAGGTACATTTAAAAAAAATTCTCTTGATAAAACACATATTATACAACATCAGACACATACAATTCAACAATACAAGTTTTAAACTTAAAAACAACATCATTATTCAATCAACATAATCTATCAAACTTATGTACATATGGACCCGGACTCGAACCTGAACTGAACCCGATTAAGTCTGTTATGGTCGTCTACTCGTCTTACTTGGTCAATAATTTTGTTCGGGTTTAAACCCGAGTAACTCAAATACTAAACAGGGTCGGATATCGTGTTGAAAATATTTGGCTAACTCGGGTTTGGGTCAACCTGTTGAACTCTTTACATTTTACTCATATTCGGGTTAACCCAATTGTGTATCATTTAAACGAGTACAAATAGACAATTCTATTACATTTTACTCATATTCGATGTGACCCGATTGCCCATGGACCTCACTCGAGTGAATCCGACCTGATTTGACACGAACCCAATTAAATCATATTCAAATAAGGTCGGTTTGCGTATGTTATTTTCAGTCTTGACCGTTTGACCCAAACCCGAGACATTAAGAAATGTGAGTACTAATAAATATATGATTGAAAATCGTATATTGATAGTAAAAATGAATATTTGATAGCCAAAACTTTATGCTAGACTCAAAAAGACAAAGAACCTTAACTAGGGGTGTCAAATGGGTCAACCCGACCTGACCCGAACCCGATAAGACCTTATAGGGTCGGGGTCCAACTTAGCTTATCGGGTTTATCGGGTCAACCCGATAAACCCGTTAGACTAATAGGGCCGGGTGGTCTCAATGAGTTTGTTATCGGGTTGACCCGATAAACCCGATAGACTAATAGGGCCGGGTCATCTCATGTGTTTATTTTTGCTACTACATGAAATTAGCAAGTAACCCGATAGACCCAACCCGACAACCCGTAACCCGATAAACCCGAATCCGATAGACCCGATAGCCCGATTGACACCCCTACCTTTAACTATTAAATAATAGATGACAACCCCTTTGACTATACTTTTATTAAGTGTCATCTATTTATAAGTTTTATTAAGGTTTTTTTATAAGTTTTATTAAGGTTTTTATGTTATACTTTTCTTAGTGTCATATACTTATAAGTTTTATTAAGTTTTTCTTATGTTTAAGATCTGGTCCATTCCTCCATTCACATTTTACACAATTACATAAACCCTATCACTATTAAGCGCCAAATGAAAACTCAGCGAAGCGGCAAATTGCGATTAAGGTGATTGAAAATTAAGCGGCAAATGATAAGGGTTTAGCGGGAAATTAAGGCGCCTTTGAATAAGATGAATCTTAAGATGATAACAATCGCATAAAAATCGGATCTCGGTTGTTGAATAAATAGCGGTACTAATGGCTTATAATTTTCATTGACTCAGTTCAATATAGGAGGTACCAGAGAATTGTAGAAGCAATATCACAAGGATTAACAACTTTCAACAAGGTATGTGCCTAATCTAATTTCATATTATGAATTGTAGTTTTATTGAACAAGTGTTTTGTTATTTGTTTTTTTATGGTTTTGTTTTTTTTTTTGGCGAGTTTTGATTATTGTAGCGATAAATCAATAAGATACGAGTAGTTACGTAATGTTGCTGATATATGATCCTAATATTGTGGAACTAGTATTGGTTTATGTTGATTATGCGTGTTTTGTGATATTGGTTTAATTGGTAATGTGAAATGTGGTTGATATATGATCCTAATATTGATTCCTATGAGTGATTACGGTCATGATTAGTTAGTTTGGTGTCGTAGATCGCGGTTCACGAGATTGTGGAATGAATATTAAATGATATTAATTTGTGTTTTGGGATATTTGTTTGATTTTTTATGTGAAATGTGGTTGATATTTGATGCCAATGTTGATTAGGTAGTTCGGTGTGAGTAATAGTGTGATATTGAACAGTCATGATATTATAGTTCCGTGTCGTAAATTATGGTTTAGGAGATAGGAGTAGTTGTATAAGCGGTGTCTGTGTTAGCTTATATAGCGGGCTTATGAGCTAATGCAAATTAAGAAAAGCTCATGAGCCCCTTTTTCCGGCTTAGGAGCGTATCAAGTTGAGGTTTAAGCTTATTAAAGGCCATAAGCTCAACTTGATAAGCTTATAAGCCGAAAAGAGTGAGCTTATGAGCTTTTCCAACTTTACATAAGCTCAAAAGACCGCAAAGTAATCTAACACAAACACCCCATTATTTTACACCGATGTAATTCGATGATTAAAATCAGTGCTATCATGCTAATATTGATTCCCAGTGAGTAAGTTGAAACGTCATATGATTAGATAGTCCGGTGTCATAGATCGTGGTTCAGTAGACAGTGTTTAGTTTGTAAAGCATGATATTGAAACATGTGTTTAGCGAATTTTGATTATTGTAGCGAGAATTAGATAAGATGGACTAATTAAGTAACTTAACTATACCCTTGATAATTTGCTTTGTTGTAGTTACTAGTTAGTATCAAAGTGAATGGCAACTTGAAAGCATAATAATCAGATAGCTTTTAGAATGCACGAACAAACGCCTCTGCCAAACAACTGATATAATCATGATGAGTGGTTGAATGTGCTGGTCCTGCTGGAATGGATGTTTGCTTGTTGAGCCTAAAATGATGGTTCTGATATTTCTTAGGCTACAATGGAATGTGAAAGCTATACGTGCCGTTTACTGATCTTTTAAAAACAAGATTACGCTTAAAAATCCAAGCCTTCTTTTGCAAGTGTTTTGTATTCCACCCTGTTCTTTCAGCAAACTCACGCATCTTTTCCTTCTGCTGTTCTTTAAATTTTTTTCCGGAATCTTTTCCTTGATGGCTGATGCTCGAGTTCTTTACATAAGTGAAAGGGTATACTGTGTCGCATATGTTATTATTCTTACTGAATCAGACTTGTGTGATGGCCTTATTGTTTGGTAAATGTTTAATCTACACTTTTGTTTACTATCTCATCAATATCTCGTATTTTAAATAGCTGCAGATATGACGAGAGGAAGGGGAGGAATCACAAAAAGATCATCACTTCTCTCATATGCTCGTCCTAGAACAGCGGCCGCGTCTCCAACTGATCCAACTTTGAATGGAGCAATGCCTAGAGGAAGGGGAGGGATCACAAAAAGAGTAGGTGTCTCGCATGCTCCTCAAGGAACAATGGATGAGATTCTTGATGATTCAACTTCTAATGGTGATATGACAAGAGGAAATGGAGGGAACACAAGGAAAGGAGGTCTCTCATATGCTCCTCAAGGAACAACGGATGAGACTGTTAGTGATTCAACTTTCAATGGTAATGGCAATGAAACATCTCGTGAAAATGTTATTATGACAAATTCAGCCCCTCGATCAAATGTTGAGATCTCTGAGAATCAGTCACTGACAGCAGGGAGAAAACAACTCACTGTTGTGAATGGAGTGTAAGTATAAGGTCTATTATTTCAATATTTGATTACACATTTTCATTTGATTACACTGATTTTATCATCTTCATTATATTATAACAGCCTTGAAAATTCAAGTCAATGCTCACGAGTAATAACAAGGATTTTCAAAGAAAGAATTGATGATGGAGCCTTCACATGGAGAAAGGTGCAGCAAGACACCAAAAACTTATACTTTGAAGAATTTAAGGTATAGCATCTGATATTTAAATTACTTGATATGTACATATATAACATATGTGGTTATTAATTATTTAGATTAATGTAGAAACATTATGTATGGGAGCCTGCAAATGAAACACAAGTTAGGACAGCATGGGAGTCAAAAGCTTCTGAACGTTATACAGATTTCTTGAGAGACATTAGGCGTAAAATGATAAAACCAATATTTATAAGTGAAGACACATGGGCGGGTTTTGTAGCATATTGGGATACACCCGAGTACAAGGGGAAACGAGAAACAAATTCACAGAATCGTCTGAAGGGTGATGGTCCATCGACACATACAGGAGGGTCCGTATCATATCGTGAATATGCGAAGAAACTTGTAAGCTTAAGAAACTTAGTTGTATTTCTATGATACTAAAATATGTTATTTTTTGTTTAAGTATCTATTTTGAAAGTTTTTCTTAGTTATAGATTTTTTTTCATTTTTTGCATGCAGGAAACTACACTAAAGCGTCCACCTACTCCTTTTGAACTTTTTTTGCATACCCATACCAAAAATCATGACAAGACAACCTTTATCGATAAGAAGGCAAAAACAATCAATGTAAGTTCTGATCTAAAAAGTGAATAACATTTTCATTTTACCCTTTGTGAGAGCAGTTAAGAAGCCTTAATGTATGATTATTCATCTGTTTGTTTTGGATCCGGTTGCTGGTGTTTATTCTGGATCTATAATATTGTTAGTTTATATATGTCGACATTGTCTCAGCATCATACAGGGTATGGATAGTTAGGAACCTGCATGTGCCATGTACTTATCAGAATTCAGAAGCATACTTTAGATGATTTGAAAAGCTCCTTTTAGTATATAATTCAGAATTCTAAAAAGTGAATAACATTTTCATTTTACCCTTTGTGAGAGCAGTTAAGAAGCTTTAATGTATGATTATTCATCTGTTTGTTTTGGATCCGGTTGCTGGTGTTTATTCTGGATCTATAATATCGTTAGTTTATATATGTTGACATTGTCTCAGCATCATACAGGGTATGGATAGTTAGGAACCTGCATGTGCCATGTACTTATCAGAATTCAGAAGCATACTTTAGATGATTTGAAAAGCTCCTTTTAGTATATAATCACTCATTTTCACATCTATATAATAACAGGATAATGTGTTGCGATTGAGGGAAGCACGTGAGGCAAATCATGCAGAAGGCGAGTCATCCCAATTGGTGAATGAATCAGCACTTTATTATGAGGCGGTCGGAGGCGTGAAGAAAAGAAATGTGTATGGTCTTGGCTCACAAGCATTTGCTTATTATCCGAATCCCTCCACTAGAACTGATGCAACTTATATGCCACATGAACCTTTGGAGAACAAGTATCTCGAAATGGAGAGAAAGTTGACTCGCCAGATCGGTAAGCAACAACAAATTCTTGAGTTCTTGTGTGGTCATCTTGATATTCCTGTCCCAAGTACTGAGAGTGACACTGAAGACAACAATGAAGCAGATAATGTGGGGGGAACTCAAAACCCAAACACTAGCAACTTCGAGGAGCATGAAGTCTAGTAAGATGATCATCACAGGCTTAGGACATCGACAAACCTTAGTTAATTTATTTTCTGTGTGACTGGTATTTTATGTTCAGGTTATTTTGGTTTGCAAATCTTAGGTTGCTGTTTGCTTAATTTTGAATAATTTAGGTTGTTGGTTCCTTTCGGATATTGTATGTTTACATTAAGTTTAATAAAGTTGGTTTGTGTTTGTTATATTGTCTGCCTAATTTATATTTTACAGCTCTTTCAAAATTTGTGCATATATTTCATATTAATTTCAATCAAATCGTTTGTTGAAAAGTTCCCACAAGTTTTATCGGTACTTTTCGTGGTTAATATTGCCCACCAATTATTGTGGGTAAACTTCTAATATTACCCTTTGCTTTCCTACCAATTATTGTGGGTAAACTGTTAATATTACCCTAGGCTTTTCACACTTACATATCCGTGGTTAAATGTACCCATAAATTATCATGGGTAAACTTCGAATATTACCCTTTGCTTTCCAACCAATTGTTGTGGGTAAACTTCTAATATTACCCTTGGCTTTTTCACACTTAAATATCCATGGTTAAATTTACACATAAATTATCATGGGTAAAACGGAACTTTTTACCATTGGATATTTACACACGACTATATCGTGGGTTATGTGTACCCTTGAATTACCCTCAAAACTTTCGTGAGTATTTTGTGGTAAGGTAAAAAATCCCATGAAACATTTTACCACCGATTTAATGAACACACCCACGGATTATGTGCTGGCTAAATATACCCATAGATTACCCACATGACAATTGTGGGTATTTCGTGGTACCTTAGAAAATCCCGTGCACCATTTACCCATGGATTGAATGAAAATGCCCACAAACAATGTCGTGGTTAAAGTTACCCACATGTCACAAAAGTCGTGGCTATTCAATTACCCTCGAAGGTTTTCCCCATTAAAACAGAATCATGGATAATCCATGGGTATTCATCAGTTACCCACGAATTTGGCCCTTTTACCCACAAAATATGCCCTTGGCTATTCGCCTGAATTCTTGTAGTGATAACAACATAACTCACATAGTATTGCATCCAAGTTGGTAAATAAGCCCCGATGTACCAAATTACGGAAGATGAAATACTACTTCTTTCTTCGTATACTTCTCCCTCCTGATGGTTGCGAGTTATCGAAATCATCATAATTTTGTGTACACACCGTAAAATCACCTTGTACTTGATGCAATATTAAACCCATAGCTTGTTTAAGCATAATTCCGTGAGTATATGTCGAAAAAAATACTCTCAATATAATTCTCTCAAACCAACCTGTGATCGAACCTCATTAAAATTCACCGGCTAATAATAATGACCACTGATGGAGATAACCCGATATGACCAACTTGAACAAGGAGTAAGGATCCCAACTTTGTGACTTAATGCTTGCACAAAATATAATTTGTGACTTAGACCTATACTGAGCACTACAACGAAACTCCTTAAAGTATGAGGTGCATAGTGGATAAATGCCCAGACAAGTTATCTTGAGACCCACCACAATCTCAAAGATAAATAAGTACACCTGTGAAACGTCACTTCAACTTCGAATCAATAATACCGTACAAAAACTCCGTAGTTATTTTGTTAAATCTTATCAATTCTAGCCGTGAAATATGTATCCCCGTGAAAATTTGTATACCAAAATATCACTCTTTATGCCAAAAAATTGTATCCGATATGTTGTATCAAAATTCATTTGGATAGCAATTTTGTTAGTCGAATAATTCCTGCAGTTCATTTATTTCAGCCCAAATCACATTTGTCAGCCCAATCTAGATGAAATGAATACCCGGTCCAATCACACTAGCCCAAATCCAAATCAACGATTGAGATATTCCTATGGCCCGATCCAATCCAACACCCAACCAGTTAACCTCTTATAACCTAAACACACTTTGTGTTTTACTTCACTTTAACCTAAAACACACTTGAGATTATAATGCCTACCATCTAATCTCTCTCTTACCTAAATGCTCAAATCCATATCTAAACTCATCTCCTTGTTGTTCATAATCTTCTCATCTCATCATCTAACACAGTCACAACTTCATCCTTTCACAATCAAAACCAAACAAACTATCATCACTACATACGAACAAAACACACAAACACCCTTCTTTCTTGCTCGGTCTTTCATGGCATAGCTTCAAGAGAAACGTCTTCAAGATCATTCTTATGGTCTCGGGTAGGTTTAAGTTGCGTTTTGAGTTTGATATTTGCATATTGATCGAAACAAATATAGTATATAACAGATTTGTTATAATACTATGTTTATTTTTCGAATATAAATTGAAGTGAAAGCTTTACAACTATCAGTGATGAATTTGTTTTCAAACTAAAAAAAACTTTAAAAAGACTGGAGATAAAGTTTGAAATAGGCTGAGATCGTGTATGTTTTATATAGATATAGGCTTGTGAGTTGGGGAGTGACTGTGAGATAATTTGGTCGTGTGATTTGGATTTGCCGTGATGTTCTTCTTCTTCTAAGTTCTTTTGTCTTTACGTTTAATTTTTTCAGTTTTGGCTTTAGAATTTTGGACTGATGATGGTACAAACTGAAGTTCATTAGAGTTGGTATATGGTTGTGGTCATGGTCAACCTTTGGTCTTCAACTTATTTTTCTTGGTATTATTCGTAATAATATGTCTTATCGTAAAACTTTATTCGTAAAACCTTATTCGTAAACCTTAGTCGTAAAACCTTAGTTGTAAACCTTAGTCGTAAGACTGGTTCTTACTCATAAACTAAGGGATTTACTAATTTCTTTCCAAGAAATTCGTAAAATAGCCCCTTATTCGTAAAATGAGGGTTTTGACTTTTTGACCATCTGTTCCGACGACTTTTTCCGACCAATAATCCGACCATCTTTTCCGACCTCTTTTTGAGCTTTTTGACCACAAATTCCACGGTTTTGGTACAAAAGTCACAAAATGAATAAAGTTAACATAAAACTGTTACCAAAGCAGTTTTTGAAAACCTGATGAAGCACATGACTTTGACCATTTTGATACATATAAAACTTGAATAAAAACTGTTTACCATTAAAATAGGAATAAAAATTTTCCGACTACATAAAAATGATATAAAAACAGATTAAACAAGGTTCGAACCACAAATAAATCAACAAAGTAACACAACGAGGCTCTGATGCCACTTGTGGGATCGGAAAGTTGTAAGATTTATGTGGTTCGGGAGGTCTAGGTTGATTAAAGAACATATTCATGATTCGAGAGAGAGAGTAGAGAGAGGGTGAAGAAAACACAATGTTTATTAGATTGAAACAATAAAGGTTACACAATGATTTTCCCACACCCCTCATGGAGAGTCATGAGGGGTATTTATAGGCTCAATACAACATAAGTTTGCCTATTGTACAATAGTTGTCCTTGCAGGCACTACTTACTACGAATCTAGTCCAATTCACGTGTAAGACGTTATCTTCTCAAACTAGAGAGGCTAACACAACCTAATCAAATTCCAATACCTGGTACACCTGCACAAACAACAACTACTGTTGCAACTGAGGCACCTCCATTCGATTCTCTGAAAACAGAAGAACAAATAGCTTCCAACACCAATGATGTAGCTGAAGATCAACAAGAACAATAAGTACCCGCACCCGCAGATTATGACGGAAATGCCTTCTTCAATCCATTTACTCCGGCTCCAACTGTTCTTGATATTGTAGAGTCTTCAACCCGCAACTTGGATCCGTCTAATATGCACACCTTTTATCAAGATCGCCCTTCAATACATAAATGGACAAGAAATCATCCTTTAGTAAATGTGATTGGTAATCCTTCAAATCCAGTCATGACAAGACAACGACTTTACACAGACACTGAACATTATGTTTATGCTCTTACCGTCAGTCAAGCTGAACCAAAGAACATTAAAGAAGCAATGACTTATGAAAATTGGATTGAATCAATGCAAAAAGAACTTGATTAATTCAAACATCTTGAAGTCTTGGAATTGGTTAAAAGACCAGATGGAGTCTATGTCGTCGGACTTAAATGGATTTGGAAGAACAAACTTGATGCTGATGGAACAGTGATTCGTAACAAATCGCGTCTGGTTGCCAAAGGATACAGTCAAGAAGAAGGAATTGATTTTGAAGAATCCTTTGCACCAGTGGCTAGACTTGAAGCTGTACGAATCTTTCTGGCGTATGCTGCCCACAAGAACATCATTGTTTATCAAATGGACATGAAAACTGCATTTCTAAATCGTCAACTCCGTGAATAAGTGTATGTCTCTCTACCAGACGGATTCACCGATCCAGATCATCCAAATCATGTGTACAGACTCAAGAAAGCCCTTTACGGCCTTAACCAATCCCTGAGGGCATGGTACGATAAACTTTCTTCATTCTTAATTGCTAATCACTTTACCAAATGATCAGTTGATCCAACTTTGTTTATTCAAAGACACGGGGATGACATTTTGATTGTTCAAATTTATGTCGATGACATCATTTTTGGATAAACAAAGAAAAAATATTCAGTCGCTTTTGTAATATTAATGAAACAAAACTTTGAAATGTCCATGATGGGTGAACTAAAGTTCTTCTTAGGAATCCAAGTTCATCAATCTCCCCGTGGTATTTTTCTAAACCAGTCCAAATATGCTCTTGAAATTCTAATGAAACATGGCATAACCAGTTGTGATACTTATAAAACTCCCATGTCTGCCTCTTTAGCAAAGCTGGATGCTTATTTACATGGGACACCAGTTGACGCTACCAAATACTGAAGTATTATTGGGTCTCTCATGTATCTAATAGCCAGGAGACCAGACATAGTATTTGCTGTATATCTTTGCTCCCGCTATCAGTCAAACCCAACTGAAAGACACCTCTCTGAAGCTAAAAGAATCCTTCGATACATAAAGGGAACCATTCACTTGGGGATCTGGTATCCGAAGGATTCTGGTTTTGAACTAATAGCCTTTTCAGATGCTGATCATGCAGGTTGTTTAGATACACGAAAAAGTACTTCTGGTGGTGTTTAGTTTCTCGGAGATAATCTCGTATCTTGGCAGTCAAGGTAGCAGGATTGCACTTCATTGTCATCCACTGAAGCAGAATACGTTGCCATGTCAGCATGCTATGCTCAAGTCATTGGGATGAGATCACAACTAATGGACTATTGATACGTATTTGACAAGATCCCGATGTATTGTGCCTCAAAGAGTGCAATTGCCATCTCCTGCAACACGGCTCAACATTCAAAATCAAAGCATATCGCTCTCAGATATCATTTTATCAAGGAGCATGTTGAAAAGGGTACAATTGAATTATATTTTGTGGGTACGGAATCCCAGTTGGCAGACTTATTCACGAAAGCCTTGCCTCATGCAAGATTTATGGAATTAGTTCATAAAATTGGTATGCGATGTTTGACTCCAGACGATCTGGAAAACTTTCTCAAACAAACTTGAAAAATTCAAACATCAAAACATTTTGTAAATATTTTATCAAAAACCAAATACAAAAATATAAAACATTCAAAAAACAACAAAAAGATTTTACACTTTTCATTAATTTCATGCTTTTATTTATTTATTTATTTTTTATCAAAGATGCAAGTACAAAATTTACAATCAACACCTTGTTCATTTAAATAAATTCAGTATTTTTCCCGAACAAGTATTGAGGGGGAGTAAGAAAGTCATATTTTAAAATTCCTTTTAAAATTTGTACTTGCATATTTTCTAAAAGGTGTTGTTTGAAAAATGTGTTGGTATAAAAATATCCTCGTAATACCCTCCTTGTTCTTAAAATACTTTATTGTTTCCTAAGTCGAGGGGGAGTATGAAAAGTTGTTCTTGCCAAAGTTAAATTATGCTAAACTTTTGTGAACTAAGGGACTAACTATGCAAATCTTGGTGTTAAGGGACTAAAAGTGTCTGTTTTTGAAAGTTAAATAATTAACAAAACCAAAAATTTGACTGCATTTACTGCACTTGTAAAATCATTAAATCTACCACCAACCAAGATCAAGGAACCAAAATCGTTTGGAAAATCCACGCTACAAATCTCAAAACTGTAAGTTGTTTGATGATCTTATTGAAAATATAAAAGAAGGTTTTTAATCTTTTAGCAATCCAACGGTCAAATCGTTTTAATTTTTGATTCTAAAATTAGGGTTTATATCGGTTTGGGGGAAAACGTTTGGATGAGTTTGTGTTTGATTTTTGTGGTGGGATATGATAGAAATCATGTTTG
This sequence comes from Artemisia tridentata subsp. tridentata, assembly GCA_021014915.2. Lineage (NCBI taxonomy): Eukaryota > Viridiplantae > Streptophyta > Magnoliopsida > Asterales > Asteraceae > Artemisia > Artemisia tridentata. The sequence goes on along the minus strand of CP139506.1, from coordinate 211,289,555 downwards.
GAATATTTAATTGTACGCAGAAACATGATTGAGTAAATTTGTGAAATTAGGGTTCTTAGGTCGAATTGCGATTTTTTGATTGAAAGTGTTTTAGTTTAATTAAATTGGTGGGTGTTGTATGAAATCTCCCATACTTCACTCGACCTAAATGAATTTTAACAAAATAATGGTCTGAGTGGTATTCGATTATGAAGGAGTTCATAGAATTTTTGAATAATGGTGCGTGTGTGTTAGATGTTCTTTGAGTGTAGCCACCGGAGGCTGGGCACGCGAAATACGGATGTGGACCACCACAAGTTTCACAACTATGGTTAACAACATTGACTTGATTGTTGTTGTTTTGATTCATAGTTTGATGAATTCTTAAAATAGCCGTTGACATATCATTCATTTGTTTAGAAAGAGCGGCTATCTCGGAGGTAGAAGAATCAGTGCTAGATCTTGCTGACTCATTCCTCTCGGCAGAGGAATCCCAAAAATTATGGTGGGCGGTCATGTTTTCAATAAGATCATAGCACTCTTCGGGGCGACGTTTCATGAACGTACCACCGGCAGCAGCATTTATCGTATCACGGTGTCGTAATGTCAAACCGTTATAGAAGGTATCTATAATAGTAACCAATAACATATTATGGTTCGGACACCGATCAATCGACAACTTGTAGCGTTCCTGGTATGTGCTTAAACACATACCTTTTCTTGATCAAAACCGGACCCAAATAGACCAAAAACTAACCATAAATGCCAAAGATATTGTGTTTTTGTGTTTGTTTCTATGCAGGTACGGATATCTTGAAAAAGGGACAAAATCAAGCAAAATCCGAGAAAAATGAGCACGAGACGTGGAAAAGAGATTTATAGAGCCGGAGCCGGGGAAAAATTCGTCAAAGATTATTTTTACTTGAAAAATTACCCTTGGATTAACTTTGAAGAATGACTGCTTTGGTCCTTGATGTTGACTGCAATTACACCTATGGTCCTTGTGTTTTACTAAATTTATCCTAACTCTAAAATCCCTTTTAGCCAAAACACAATGCAGCCGGATCCTAAAAAAACTATAACCCTTAATCCCACAAAATAGCTAAAACCAATCCCACAACTAAACACTATCGACCCACCACATCGACCCATTCATTAAACTACTCCAAACCCAAACCCCACATCAAGCCCACTTAACATAAAAACTAAACAATACAACCGGCCCAACCATACTACCCATAAGCCCATCCAATCCTTAAACTTAAACCGACCCATAACTAAAACAACCGACCCACTTCTTTTATAACTAACACCGGATCATGCAATTAGTCAAATCCCCAAAAGAAGTCAAAATCCCTAACACTCAGCTTATCCACTATTGCACCTTAATTCTTCATCCCTAATTTCCCTCCAAAGCCGCCCCTAATCTCCCCACTCCACCTCACCACAACCAGACAAACACCCACATGGTGTGTCATGGTCCCTCCTCACCTCAGCGATCGAGGTCAAAGATAGATCAACGGTTCAAGATTTATGATGTGGTGACCAAGCTTTAATCCAATGGCCATAAAAGAAGCACACAAGAGCACAAGGAAACACTCTCACACAACTAGCACACCTCGGCTAGGGTTTTTATTATTTTTTCTATATAAATAGAAGTAGCAGCCGCACCCTTGTTTTTTTTTTTTTAGGTTTTATTTAGCTAGTTTTTAAGGTAATTTGTACTTTTACTTTTAATGTAATTTAAATTTGGTTTTAATTAATTTCTGTTTTTATTTAGTTTTTACTGCTTTATTACTGTTTTTTTTTTTCGCTTACAAGAGGTTTAGTTTAGCTTTTTTTTTTCGGTAAGTTTTTATTTTTTTAGTTGTAATTTATTTTCAGTTTTAATCGGATGTAATTTTTAATTTAGTTAATGAAAGTTAAGTTTATTGTTTTGCTTAGATTGTTGCTTCGATTCTGTTTTTTTTAGACTGTTCGTAGTTTAAGAAAGAAAAAAAAAAAAAAAAAAATTTAATAGCAGGTTAATGTTTAATGTTTGGGTTAAGTCTTGCTAGTTGTTATTAAGGTTTTAAGGTTTGCGTTTGTGTTGGCTTCAGTTATTGTTTTTGTTTGTGTTTCAGTAAGCGAAAAAGAAAAAAATAGTGTAAGTGTTGCTTTAGTTGAGATTGGATTTGGATCGATGCTTGTTTATTTGTTGTGCTAGGATTTGGATCAGTTATTGTTTATTGAGTTTGTTATAGTAAGGCTGTTTTGACTTTTAAAGTCAAACGGGTCAATAGGGTAGCACTAGTCGTATTTTTTTTAGTAACTGCTTATTAAGTTGAACGTGTTTTTGTTTCTTGTTTGTGTTTGAGTTTGAGTTTATTTTGGATTTGGATCAGTTGTGCTTATGTGGTTTATGTTTAATGTTCAATGTTCAATGTTTGTTATGTATGGTTTGTCTAAAGTTTAAGTTTATTGTTTGTGTTTGTGTTGGATATAACAAGTTTTGGATTTTGAATCTCAGTTGTTTGTGTTTAAGTCTGTTTTAGTTGTGTTCAAAAAAAAAAAAAAAAAAAAAAAGTTTAGCCAAATTTTGTTGTGAGTGGGATTCGAACCCAGGATCTCAAGTATAGGGTGTTTTTGCTTAAACAGATAAGTATCAAAGTTGCTAGTTGGATTTTTTTTTTAGCATAACTAAATTACTTTGAAAAAGCATCCAAATTACTATTTCTATCTTTAACAGCAACCGCAAATTACTTCTATAACAAAATTACTTTTATTGTTGACTACTATTTTGTGGTTATAATATTTAATATATTAATATATTATTTCTATCTTTGTGGTTATAATAAAAATACCTTAAAATTAATATATCTTTGATATAGCAGACTTTGGTTATTTTGTTAGAAGTAATTTAGTTAGATTTGCTTGTTGGTTATTTTGGATTTTTTTTTAGCAGTTGGCTTATTTTCGTCTTATTTGAAAAAGCATTTTCACTTTTTATATTTTTCATAGCTCAAGAATAGTATTAAGTATTTTAGAAAAAAAAAATAAATAAATAAAAAAAAAAAAAAAAAAAAAAAAAATTCAGATTTTTAAAATTAGTATTTTTAGAAATTTAAAATAGTTTAAATAGTTTTTAATTTATAAAAAATTATTAAAAAGTCAAAAAAAATATTTTTCTTTTTTCCAAAATTTTCTTTTTATATTTAGAGTTTAAAAAAATTATTTTTATATTTTTAGCTTTTTAAATTTAGAAAATCACTTTTTATTTACGTTTTTTAAAATTAGTAACGTACGTTTTTAATTTAGACTTTCGTTTTAGAATTCGTATGCTTAGATTATTTGTACTCGTAGCTTTATTAGTTGTTTTTATTTGATATTCGATCATCCGTAGTGTAAAATCAAAATCTCTCACTTTTTATCACATTCACGACACGTCTCACGTTCCGAAAACACGAAGTTCCATTCACACCCTCGTCGGGACAACGAACCTGGGGTTTTCACATAAAAAATCCACCGTTTTGTGTGTTGACTACTTTTGGGATAAATCGATTCAAGAAATCAATTTTTGGCGCCGCTGCCGGGGAGGGTTGAAGTGAATTCGTGAATTTGTGTCTCGATTCGTGTTTTGAAGAACCTTCCTCGTGAAGTTTCGTATATATCTTGTGAATATTTTTTGTCAAAAATCCAAAAAAATTGAAAAACCTTGAAAACCCAAAAAGATTTTCTTCTCCAAATTATTTTTCCTTTTTCTTTTGTGATTTTCAATGTTTCCAAAATTTAAAAACCCAAAAATAATCTTCGTCTCCTCTTATATGTTTAATTCTTATCTCTTCACCCTCTCATACCGTTTAATTCTTCTCCTCTTATCCCTCTATATTGTTTAATTCTTATGGCGGACACGCGTTCTATGGAGGAATTACTACGCATACCTGTTCGATTTGAAAAGGCCATCGTTATTCCACCAATTCCTGCGAATGAATATGAAATAAACGTCGAGTTACTTAATTTCATAAATCCTTTCCATGGTTTTGAAAATGATGATCCTTATTCACACATCAGCAGATTTCTTCTAATAACTGAAACTTTCAAACTACATCAAGTGCCTGATGATGCGGTGAAGTTAATCTTGTTTCCGTTGACACTTAAAGGAGCAGCCAGGAAATGGCTTGATTATGAACCTCCTAACTCCATCACCACTTGGAATGATCTTGCATCAAAGTTCTTAAATCGTTTTTATCCTCATTCCAAAACATTTGAGCTCAGAAAAGAAATCATGAATTTTCAACAATGTTTTGATGAGACTTTTGCCGAGGCTTGGGAGAGATTCAAAGATTTAAAATGGAAATGCCCACATCACGGTTTTTCGGAATTGCAACAAGTTGATATATTCTATAATGCTTTAACTCAATCGGATCAAGATTCGTTTAATACTGCCGCCGGTGGCAATATCTATTGTCGAACTCCAAAGGACCTCATGACGATTATCGAAAATAAATCGAAAGTTCGCACTGCACGAAACAAACCGGTAGTAAGTTCCCAATTTCGCAATGAAAATTCAATTGGAGAATTACTAACCGTAGAGCAAGCAGCTAAAGTGAGTGCCCAATTCTGCAATACTTTCGTTCAAAATGACGATGATGATGAGGATTCCATTCAAATGAAGGAGTATTATGAGAATTCGTCAGCTGCAATCCTTCCCGTCTTACCGACGATGGACCCAGAGGACTCTCTCATAATGGGGGACGAGCATCTTAGCACTATTCCGGCAACGGAATCGGACAAAGTAATAAAGTCTAGTGTTGAGGACCTTGTCCCAATCCAAAGTGAGTCCGAGGGTATTTCCGACAAAATATGTGATTTGCCTCCTCTCGATACTTTTGAGACTTCTTTCGATGATTATACTTCGAGTGATGACGATTCTTATGGAGACATCGATTATGTTGAGGCATCACCTCCCCATTTTGAGCTCGTTGATGGAGAGATTGACACTGATATTCTTCTGACGATCAAGGATGATATACTTCGTGAAAGATTGTTGAATATCAATCTTCTAATTTCTAAGATTGAATCATTGAATGACAATCCAACTCCATCTTCTGGTTATGTGCTCAATTCTCCCTCCTCGTCTCCTATCCCCGTCAAGGATAATGACTTTTTCTCGGATAATTCTCCGAGTGGCAATCCCACTCCGTCAAATCCTTCGGAGCTCGAGCTCAAGGATGCTTTTCCCGAATATGAGAGTTTCATATTTGATGCTGAGAGTAGTGGCAATCCCACTTCTCATTCTGATTTCTCTATCCCGGCTTTTGAAGCCTTCTACTTTGATATTGATCATTCGGAGGAGACGAGTAGTGGCAGTACCACTTCTCATGCTCATATCTCTCCTCCCGAATATGATTCATTTCATCTGAATGATCTTTATCACGAGGAGTTCTCCGATGAACTCTCTCTTTTGTTATCTCCTCCGGAATACGATCATTTCTATTTTAATCTGGAGGAAGATACTAGTCTGGGGGGAGGTGTCCCTTCTCATGAAGATTTCATCCCGACCCTCCCGCCCGAGATTCTTGACAAAACTTCTGCTGATGATGAAGAGTATTTCATGATAATCATCAAAATCTTTATGCTCTTCATCACATATGCTGTGGCTTCTCCCATCCTTCACTCCTTCGGGAGTGAGGATACCATCTTTGACCCCGGTATTACCATTTCTGGTTCTTCTTTCTAAAAATACCGCGGGTATCTCATCGGAGTGGAACTTTCGTATGCTTCAATGTTTATCCAAACATCTTGAACGAAAGTCCGATGGAGATTTTTTTTCCACATGCTCCCCCATGGACAAATGAATTCGGGGCGAGTCTAAGCTTTCCGACTCGATACCAAAACAAGCGCTTCGTGGGAGGCACCCCATGCTTATCCATCTACTTTCTAATAAAGTGACGTGAGGAGGGTTACCTCTTCCATTTGTTGTGTTTCGTGGTTTTCTGTGCTGTGTTCAGGTTTACCCGATTGATGAAGACTCTCGTGCTCATGGTTTCTGCCTTCTCTCCACTCGAGTTTCATCATTCGTTGCTCATCCGATATCCTTAATCTTATCGTTTTACGTTTATCTTTGGCATAATTAATAAACGGCCTTAGATTTATGTAGGAGAACCCTTACCTTTAAGACATTGAGGACAATGTCTCGTTTTAGTCTGGGGGGGTAATCTTTCGATTTGATTTTTGCCTTGCATTTTTGCCGTTTTCTCTCGCAACCCCGTTTTTCCTCAAAATTTGAAAAAAAATCCAAAAAAATGAGAAAATTTTAAAATTTTTTTTTTTTTTTTGCAAAAATATAATAAATTTTGACATTTTTGTTGACTTTCCGCTGGTGAGAGTAGGAATAAAATTCTGACTTGACCGGGCGTGTTGAGCCCTAGCTTGTCCCCTTAACCATTTATAATCTATAAGCTCGTGCTAGTCTTTTACACAAGGAGCTATAAAACGCGAATTCTTTTTAAGAGTTTGCAAGTTCCCGTATTTGACTTTATATATGCATGGCTTGATTATAAGGCTAAGCATTCGCGGATCTTATTATTTAAGATTTTAAATTTGCGAAGAACGAGAAATGATAGAGTTGTTTATAAGTTAGATTGCTAAACGTGGAGTAGTTGGATCTCTTTAAAGCTCATCGAAGTTATTTGTGGCTTTTTGTTCCCATAAGCTTGTTTCACTCAAAAATAGTAATCTAGGAATAATTAAAGGTATTTTGGTTTTGGCGATAATTAGTTTTTATTTCTTCCTTAGAGAATTCTTGCTTATGGAAGTTGGGTACACATCAAGGTACTGCCAGTGTTACGGTGTAATAGACTATTCCATCTTGCCGGCTCACAACCGATGTTGGGATTGTTATAAAAGCCGTAGGACTTGGAGTTTGGCAAAAAATTAATGAATATGATAATGTATAATAATAATCCAAAGCCATAAAAAGTTTTCTACATCTTGCCGGTTCGCAGCCGATGTTGTAGACTTCTAATAAAGGCAGAGGAAAAATTCCAAGGTCATAATAGACTATCACATCTTGCCGGTTCGCAGCCGATGTTGTGATTGTTATAAAGGGCCAAGGACTAAATACATTAATGTGCTTAATAATGTTTAAAAATGCCAAACTTCGACTCCGGGGGTGTCCTAATAAAGGCTTCCGTCTCTGGACTCGTAGAGGAGTTGTTTCGGTCGCAAATAAAAGGGATATCCTCAAAATCGTGTTAAATCAGAGACCTTGATGTGGACCTCATTTTTGTATGCAACGGTTTTCGAGGGAAGGTTTGGAAACTACTTAGCGTCTAAACTAAGGTATTTTTATCGGCTTAAAAATTATCGAAACGAGAATTTGAAGAAATTCATTTCTCACCAAAAATAAAATAAATAGAGGAAAATAGGAATTTGGGAACGAAGAGTCCACAATTAGCTTTATGAGTAGTGTTGGCAATCTGACTTGTAAATGACAATGATTTCGTTTTTAAGCTTAGTTTGGGGACTCGTGAAAAATCAGGAACGACGAATTTTATCCGTATGGTCACTTCTTTATGAGTCGTGTTTCCTGCTCGAAGACCCTAAAAGTTATCGTGAGATAATGATTGTCAACAAAGCCGTCACATGAAAATGAGAAAAATACAAAAATAGAATAAAAAGGAAAATCGGGGAGTTTTTAGAACTTAAGATTTCTTAATCTCTTTTGAAAATTTTGCTACTTCTCAAAGTTAGTAAAAAGAGATTGGAAATTTTTGGTTTTAAAAACGTGTTTTTATAACATTGCGTGAGGACACGTCAATATCTTAGTCTGGGGGAATTTTGGTATGTGCTTAAACACATACCTTTACTTGATCAAAACCGGACCCAAATAGACCAAAAACTAACCATAAATGCCAAAGATATTGTGTTTTTGTGTTTGTTTCTATGCAGGTACGGATATCTTGAAAAAGGGACAAAATCAAGCAAAATCCGAGAAAAATGAGCACGAGACGTGGAAAAGAGATTTATAGAGCCGGAGCCGGGGAAAAATTCGTCAAAGATTATTTTTACTTGAAAAATTACCCTTGGATTAACTTTGAAGAATGACTGCTTTGGTCCTTGATGTTGACTGCAATTACACCTATGGTCCTTGTGTTTTACTAAATTTATCCTAACTCTAAAATCCCTTTTAGCCAAAACACAATGCAGCCGGATCCTAAAAAAACTATAACCCTTAATCCACAAAATAGCTAAACCATCCCACAACTAAACACTATCGACCCACCACATCGACCCATTCATTAAACTACTCCAAACCCAAACCCCACATCAAGCCCACTTAACATAAAAACTAAACAATACAACCGGCCCAACCATACTACCCATAAGCCCATCCAATCCTTAAACTTAAACCGACCCATAACTAAAACAAACCGACCCACTTCTTTTATAACTAACACCGGATCATGCAATTAGTCAAATCCCCAAAAGAAGTCAAAATCCCTAAACTCGCTTATCCACTATTGCACCTTCTTCTTCATTCCTAATTTCCCTCCAAAGCCGCCCCTAATCTCCCCACTCCACCTCACCACAACCAGACAAACACCCACATGGGTGTGTCCATGGTCCCCTCCCCTCCACCTCAGCGATCCGAGGCTACAAAGATAGATCAACGGTTCAAGATTTATGATGTGGTGACCAAGCTTTAATCCAATGGCCATAAAAGAAGCACACAAGAGCACAAGGAAACACTCTCACACAACTAGCACACCTCGGCTAGGGTTTTTATTATTTTTTCTATATAAATAGAAGTAGCAGCCGCACCCTTGTTTTTTTTTTTTTAGGTTTTATTTAGCTAGTTTTTAAGGTAATTTGTACTTTTACTTTTAATGTAATTTAAATTTGGTTTTAATTAATTTCTGTTTTTATTTAGTTTTTTACTGCTTTATTACTGTTTTTTTTTTCGCTTACAAGAGGTTTAGTTTAGCTTTTTTTTTTCGGTAAGTTTTTATTTTTTTAGTTGTAATTTATTTTCAGTTTTAATCGGATGTAATTTTTAATTTAGTTAATGAAAGTTAAGTTTATTGTTTTGCTTAGATTGTTGCTTCGATTCTGTTTTTTTTAGACTGTTCGTAGTTTAAGAAAGAAAAAAAAAAAAAAAAAAAATTTAATAGCAGGTTAATGTTTAATGTTTGGGTTAAGTCTTGCTAGTTGTTATTAAGGTTTTAAGGTTTGCGTTTGTGTTGGCTTCAGTTATTGTTTTTGTTTGTGTTTCAGTAAGCGAAAAAGAAAAAAATAGTGTAAGTGTTGCTTTAGTTGAGATTGGATTTGGATCGATGCTTGTTTATTTGTTGTGCTAGGATTTGGATCAGTTATTGTTTATTGAGTTTGTTATAGTAAGGCTGTTTTGACTTTTAAAGTCAAACGGGTCAATAGGGTAGCACTAGTCGTATTTTTTTTAGTAACTGCTTATTAAGTTGAACGTGTTTTTGTTTCTTGTTTGTGTTTGAGTTTGAGTTTATTTTGGATTTGGATCAGTTGTGCTTATGTGGTTTATGTTTAATGTTCAATGTTCAATGTTTGTTATGTATGGTTTGTCTAAAGTTTAAGTTTATTGTTTGTGTTTGTGTTGGATATAACAAGTTTTGGATTTTGAATCTCAGTTGTTTGTGTTTAAGTCTGTTTTAGTTGTGTTCAAAAAAAAAAAAAAAAAAAAAAGTTTAGCCAAATTTTGTTGTGAGTGGGATTCGAACCCAGGATCTCAAGTATAGGGTGTTTTTGCTTAAACAGATAAGTATCAAAGTTGCTAGTTGGATTTTTTTTTTTAGCATAACTAAATTACTTTGAAAAAGCATCCAAATTACTATTTCTATCTTTAACAGCAACCGCAAATTACTTCTATAACAAAATTACTTTTATTGTTGACTACTATTTTGTGGTTATAATATTTAATATATTAATATATTATTTCTATCTTTGTGGTTATAATAAAAATACCTTAAAATTAATATATCTTTGATATAGCAGACTTTGGTTATTTTGTTAGAAGTAATTTAGTTAGATTTGCTTGTTGGTTATTTTGGATTTTTTTTTAGCAGTTGGCTTATTTTCGTCTTATTTGAAAAAGCATTTTCACTTTTTATATTTTTCATAGCTCAAGAATAGTATTAAGTATTTTAGAAAAAAAAAATAAATAAATAAAAAAAAAAAAAAAAAAAAAAAATTCAGATTTTTAAAATTAGTATTTTTAGAAATTTAAAATAGTTTAAATAGTTTTTAATTTATAAAAAATTATTAAAAAGTCAAAAAAAATATTTTTCTTTTTTCCAAAATTTTCTTTTTATATTTAGAGTTTAGAAAAATTATTTTTATATTTTTAGCTTTTTAAATTTAGAAAATCACTTTTTATTTACGTTTTTTAAAATTAGTAACGTACGTTTTTAATTTAGACTTTCGTTTTAGAATTCGTATGCTTAGATTATTTGTACTCGTAGCTTTATTAGTTGTTTTTATTTGATATTCGATCATCCGTAGTGTAAAATCAAAATCTCTCACTTTTTATCACATTCACGACACGTCTCACGTTCCGAAAACACGAAGTTCCATTCACACCCTCGTCGGGACAACGAACCTGGGGTTTTCACATAAAAAATTCACCGTTTTGTGTGTTGACTACTTTTGGGATAAATCGATTCAAGAAATCAGTTCCCATGCCTCAAATAAGGATTCATCGGGAAGCTGACGGAAATTGCTAATCTCATTCCTTAATTTCGTCACCATCGACGGTGGGAAATATTTTGCCAAGAACTTCGTAACCATTTCATCGAAACTACGAATGGAGTTCTTGGGAAGACGATCAAACCAAGCGGTGGCATGATGCGTCAAGGAATAAGGAAAGAGATATAGACGGAGGGCGTCATCGGTGACCCCATTTTGTTTCATACTTTGGGTGACGGTGATAAATTTATCAAGATGTTTGTTGGCATCGTCACCCGGCAAGCCATGAAATTGGCACGAGTTTTGGACTTGTTGAATCATATGATGTTTAAGTCCAAAATCGGCGGCTTGGATATTGACGGGGGTAATCGGGCCACCACGTCCGTGCATTGTGGGTTGGCACAGCTCCTCCATCGTTCGAAGATCGGGAGCTGGCATGTGATTTTCACCACCCATCGGCGGGTGTTGATCGTCGTCCATTTCCTCGGTTGGAAATGTAACTCGGTGATTGTGACGGATAATTCTCTCGGGATTTAAGAGCGGTGAAAGAAGAGGGTGAGAAGTAGAAGATCGGGTGTGCATACACCAAAAACAAACACAAAATCAAAAAGGAAAACCAAATTTGAAAATAAAATATTTTTGGATTTTTATATTTAATGAAAAATTAGATTTATTATTTTTTTTTTGGTGATCGTTTGATCAACCGTACTCATTTCTTTCAAAACTACGCGCAGCGTGGGGAAGAAGCAAAGGTCCACTCGAAGGTGATTAAAAACCCGCCTCTTTCGGTCTGCAATTTAATGTCAAGACCATCCTTAAACCCCGTGTATAGGTTGTAGCAAAGAAATAATCCGAGTAACGTTTAATTTCACGATCTCTTTTGTTGTTTATTTCGGAATGGTTTACAACACTTTTCAGAAAAAGTGAGGTTATATTATTGGTATTTTTGAAAACACTTTAGGAAAAGTGTTTTATTTTTTTTCTTTTTGTATTTTTTCTTTTTATAAAAACGAGAAACTTCCGAGGAAGGGTCTTCAAAACACGATCCAACGAACGAAATTCAAACTCTTCTCAAGCCTTCCCCGGCAGCGGCGCCATTTTTTGATTTGTCTTTTTAAGTATATATTTTATTTTTCCAAGGAAAACGCAACGGATGTATTTTCCCCGGGTCGTGTCCCCACGAAGGTCGAATTCGAGTTTTCGTTACGTTGTCGAATATGTGTCGTGAATGTGTGTGAAAAGAGAGTGATGATTTGTGATTTTAATACTACGAACAATGAAATATTAAATGAAATCTACAAATTAAGCTAAGGGAACAATTATACTAAGCACGTAATCCTAAAAACGAAAATTGAATTTAAAAACGTTACGCGACGAATTTTAAAACGTGACTAAAAAGTGAATTTCTTAAATTTAAGTCCTAAAAATGCAAAATAATTTTTCTTAAATCCTAAATATAAAAAGAAAAATTATAGAAAAAAGAAAAATATTTTTTTTGACTTTCTATGAATTTTTTATGAATTAAAAACTAGTTTAAATTATTTAAATGATTTAAAAATATTAAAACAAATTAGAAAAATCTGGAAAATTCTGAGTAAATCTAATATCAAATTTTCTATCTAGGAAAAATAAATTCAAGACTTGATTCAGCTTAAATAAGCTGGACAGCCAAATAAGCAGTTTGACAATAAGCTTAAAATAAGCTAAAGGTAACCAAAAATTCCCAAAAGCACATATATAGTTCAAAGGACTTGTATAAGCTTAAATCAATTGATAAGTTCAAATAAGCTCAAAGAATAATCAAATAAGCTGCTGAACAGGTTACAACTTATGACAGAATTACTTGACTTAAGCACCTACTTTAAGCCATCCTATGAGCTTATCAAAAGCTAATTGGGGGAATCCAGAAGTATGAGCTTGAAGCTTATATGAAAAACTACTAATAAACCAAAGATGCCCAAATTTTAAACACAAATGCTTATCAAAATAAGCTTGAGATCAGATGCTAGTGGAAACTGAAAATAACGGTGCAGGCTCAGGTCAGGTTTTATGGCAATTTGCAGACCTAAAAATAAGCTATCTGATAAGCTATAAAGTGAAATTTAAAATCATATCCTAAAAGCTACTACTATAAACTACTTCTAAATCAAAAATCAAGCAAAGAGCACAAGTGATTAAGCTGTTACAAGGCAAGCAACAGACTGAGTTAAGCAGACTTATGCAGGTCTTCAAAACTTAATCTGAGGCAAAAGTTGAAGTTTACAGACCCTAAATCTTCTAATACTCAGTGAAACAGTACAAAACTTTGCAATCTCACTTAAAACACTACTTAGAACATAAAAGTACCAAAGAGAAGGCTCATATAAGCCTTAGCTTATACTGAGCTTATAGTCACAGTTTTGACCTCAAAAATCCACCTATTAAGCAAATATCCTTCAATTGAGTTAAACCCTTTAAATCCTGATGAACTCAAATAAGTACATTTTATTACCATCATTTATCCTATTTATTTGACTTGTTTTATTATATTATCTGTGAGAATTGATACGTTAATGTTTACTTTTGTAATTCTCAGGTAAAAACATGTATTATGTGAAACTTGGCGATTTTGGACTAATTATGGAGCAAAACAAGCAAGAAGTTAAGAGTCTACTGAAATGTACAAGATCATGATCATTCTGCTCCAGATACGCTGCATCTTACTTATTATATACGGCGCATCACTATCAAGATTTCACAAGCTACGATCCAAGACAGCAAGGACATGCGCCGCATCTAAGAATGGAGTTACGCCGCATCTTCTGGCGGTGTACGAATATTCCTGACTATATTAATCTTGGACCCCACACGAAGTTAAGTCAATGCGCCGCATCTACTTATTCTATGCGCCGCATCTAGCCCTCAGACAGAAACTATAAATACCCCAAAGTCAGACGAATTTCAAAGACTTTTGGTACGTACGATATACGAAGGACAGAAGCCCTAAGCCGAATTCAGACGAAGTAACAGCACAAGACACACCTTGAACGAAGATACAAGAGCTGTAAGAAGGTCCTGCATGTATTCAATTCATTAAGTAGTTTTGTTTTATTGTATTAGTACACTTTAATTGGTCAGGATTGATGGGCTTGTGTCATTGATTTAATCATGCACTTCAACTCCCCTTAAGATTGCTTTCCCATTAATTAAAGTTTATATGTTGATGTCTTTGGTGACTTTTATTAGTGCATTGATTACCTATGTGTCTAGCTGAGCATTGCTTGGGTCGCCATGCCCCTTCCTCGCCTATTTATTAGATCGCCTATGCATTCTATCGTCTGTAGAAAAGTAGGAAGAAAGATAAATAGGATAGTCATAAGTAATCATTAAGGGTTTACTCGCCGATAAGATTAGAGCCAACGAGAAAGGATTAATCTCGGTGCGTTGCATCGAACTATACACTTCATATAAAACTAGCAATAAAACAAGTGACAAGCTACTTAACTATCAGGACAGGTCTTCTTATTGTCTCAAGTATTTATCTGTGTACGTGTGTGCTAATCGCTGATTCGTGTTTATTAGTTTAGTTTATATTCAATCATAACCAAACCGTGCCAGTCTCTCAGGCTGAAACCCCCTTGCGTTAGATTAGGTTGTATAGCTAACTTAAGATATTAAAATACTGATTAGGATAACTAGATAATACGTTCCACTCTTAGTGATCGACACTCTACTTACCATTATATTCATACAGACCGGGTACACTGCTCGTTAAAGTGTGTGTGTTATTGATAAGTCGGCTAAATATAAATTTAAAACTTGAATACTGCTAAAACCACAACGACATACCGTGGGTATAAATTAGAGCATACGCACAAGCGCATCAAGTTTTTGGCGCCGCTGCCGGGGAGTGAATTGTTATATATCTGTTATTTTGATTAGTATTTTAATTAGGTTTTTCTTTTTAATTTTTATTCTAACCGCTAACTCTGTTATATATTAGTTAAATTGCATTCATTGTATTATTTTGCATATTCTCTGTTTTTGTGTGTTTTTAGTTTTGTTTATTTTCGGTTGTTTTTATTTTTGTTTTTCTTTTTCTATTTTCTTGTATTCTGCTATCGCTGTACTGAGCTAATTCAAACGATACGGCGTATCTATTTTCATAGATACGGCGTATTGCGTTTAATTTTTATAAAATACAACGCGTTTAATAAATTCGATACGACGCATCTTTCCCCAAGATACGGAGTATCTGTTTTTAATAAAAAAAAATTTTCTAAACGATAACGCCATACGACGCATCTGCTTTAGCAGATACGGCGTATCTATTATTTTAATTAAAAACAGTTTTCGAATTATTAAACAGATATGACGCATCGATTTTTATCGATACGGCGTATCTTCTGAATCAAAAATCTTGTATTTTGAAACGTAACTAAAATACGGCGCATTAACTTTTGTTAATACGAAGCATTTAATTTTAAATAAATATCGATTTTTGATAATTTAACTGATTCGGCGCATTCTAAAATTCTAAGCGGCGTATCTATTTTCTGAATAAAAGTCTGATTAAATTTTAACGATTATAAGATACGGCGTATCCAACGTTTTGGATACGGCGCATCGTCTACAGATATCAGCAAATTTTATTTTACTTTGATTGTTTCACTCTTCTTTTGCACGAGTAAGTTTTATTTCAGGAAGATGGACGATCCGGATTTTACAATGGAAGAATATATCAGACTTGAAGAGGAAAGAGCCTTGAGCAATAATCAGGTGTATAACTGGAAGAAAGTAAGATATGGTGCACAAGTCATTGAGACGAAAGAAATCACTATGGAAGAATACTTGATTTTAGGACTAGAAAAGTCAAGGAAAGAAAGAAACAAATTGCCATTTCAACACACTTGGTATATGTCAAATGATGATGAAGAAGATTCATATATCGTGAAACCAATTCCGGCAATTGTTATTGATAGTACTTTTTCTCCGGAGATTGTGCAAGATGATGTGTATACGGAACCTTACGTTGAAGAATATTCTGCAATCGTATTACCACCATTAGACAATCCATCGGATGAAGATGAAAAGTATTCTAATTTTGATTTCGAACCATTTGACGCCATAGTTTATGACGACATACCTCAACCAGATTTTGACCCAACGAGGGTTTTTGAAGAAATCTGGGATTACTTATTTAAGGATGAAATTCGGGACGATTATGAAATTGCAAGACCACTAGTTGAAGATGGAGATTCACAAGATGAATTGGAGTCACTTACAACACAAAGTGGTACAAATTTATTTAATATTATTAATCCCGTTACTAATAATCTTGCTAGTTTTACTAAACAGGTTGCAAAACAAAAGAATGATGAGGTCAAATTTATTACACTACCTATTGAAGCACATGAAGCACCTGTGATCAACCCGTTTTTAGTGGAGCTCGAGGAAGAATTTGGTGATGAGCTCTTAAACATTGCTATGATTGATGAAGATGATGATTTCGACCCTATGAAAGATATAGAGGAACTCGAACTTTTACTTGCTAAAGACCCTTTCTCATCTTCTGCGGAAGTCAAGGGACGCCTTACTACCAAAGAGACTAACCAAGAAGAAAGGAGACTCATTATTCCTCAACATACTACTCTTTCAAATGAAGTGGTCAAGTCATCCAATTTATCAACCAAACCGGGTAAGAATAGGGAAGATGTACATATATTGCCAAGGTATGATCTTTATGCATTTCTTCCAACTTTATTAGCAAATTTACACTCTTTTCGTGTTTATTGCTATTATCACCCGCATTTGATCCCAAGTGGGAAGAACAACACCCTATTACGCAGTAAATAAGGGTGGAGTCAGGCTCGTGACTCGAACAAAAACAAGCACTTCGTGGGAGGCAACCCATGCTTATATTTTATTTTATATTCTGTTCTGTGTCGAGTCAGTCAGGCCCGCAGAAGATACGGCGCATCTCAAACCTTAGATGCGACGCATCTCCTGCACTGGTCATATCTTACTTTATTTTCTGCATTTTTATTTTTGACTTTAAAACTTTTTATCAGTTTATTTTAATGCGGCGCATCCCTGGTTAAGGATGCGACGCATCTTCTATTCTGATTCGTATTTATTCCAGGCTCGATACGGCGCATCTTCTTCCATAAGATACGGCGTATCGACTGACCTGATGATTTTCATTTTTATTTTTATGTTTTATTTTTACTAACTACTAATGTATTATGCAAGTTTGAACCTTCTTAACTTAGGTGTGTTAAAGTCTTGATGGTATTATAGATTCCTGCATTTCCTGTGGATAAATCAAATATGAAGCTTAAACGTTCTCATCCACAAGAAAGATGATTTTTGCTCTTATACAAATAATGGAGGATCATACCGAGCAAATCTCAGGGGAGTTTTTCTGTTCTAATTCTTTTATTTTCCAGTTTTTAATCTTTTATACAAACAACGAGGACGTTGTTTAACTTAAGTGGGGGGATTGGAGAATTAGAACACTTACTTGTCCTAAACTTTTTCAAAATATGCTTAAAATATGCTTAATATATCAAAATTAAAAATTTTTAGCATGTTTTTGTTTTAAAGTCTAAATTACATTGCTGCACACCTGACATTATTTCAAAAATTGTGAACTTTTCAAAATTCACAAATCTATGAGTGTGCCGGGACTTGTAAACTTTAGAACTTGGTTTGTATACTATTCGAGACCACCATAATAAGTATTATTTATATAATTGGAATGACTTGTCTAAATTGGTAAATTTCTAGGATTACACCTAAATAGCCTTTATATGTTATGTGATATTAACTAACTACACTGGTTAGTTAACCCCCGTATAAACCCTTTTGTTACTCTCACTTTTAGAGTAAGATACCCCTAGAAAAACACTCAGAGCCATTCCTTTCGTTTCTTACACCTTTGTTATAATGTTTCGTTACACCCTTACACCTTAGCCTACCCTGTAGATTAAAATCCGTGGTTGGTTAATTGCTTTTGGCAAAGTGTGTTTCCTTACATTACCTGTGTTCGCGTGCGTAATTCATTATCTTTGGTTGAGTCAGGAAATTGCACAATGCAATTGGAGTGAAAGTAAATATTGTATATCTTTGAGTTTATTTTTCGTGTGTTTACTACTTTCACTATTACCGTTATTTCTGAAGTCATGAAAAGTATAGAAAAATTATCCAGAGTTATCGTTATAGTGATGTGGTGAAATTTTACACATCTATGTTTATGTTTCAAGTAAAAAAAAAAAAATAGAAAAGAAAAAGAAAGAAAAGTTGGATGTTTGTTTTAACCAACTTATGTAAAGTTTTGTATTAAGTGGTCGATATCACCACTAGTTGTTATATATTATATTTATGGATTGATTGGGAGTTAGACGTTATGGGAACGCCAATTAAGGTTATTCTTTGATTAAGATCTTGTTGAGTATAATTCGTGTCTACCTAAAGCGTGTGTTTCAAGTGTTAAAGCGTGAGTTATTCTATGATATGAGTCTTATTCATGGGATGGTTGGGATAGCAATTTACCACACATAGGATTTTAATTTATCTGTTTTGTTTATTTTTCATTTTACACCAATTTATATCCCAAATATTATCCATACCCTATATTATTCTTTATCCAAACCTTTGATTTATTGAGATTAGGGATTTGAGCAATCTTAAGTATCGTAGTCGTGGATTCGGCTATGTATTTATGATTTTGTCGCCCTTTTTGATATAATATTATTGGTGAAGATTACTTGGTCCTATCTTTAGCCTATTCGAGTTAAGGATTTGAGCAATTGCAAGTATCGTGTTTGTGGATTCGATCATGTATTTGTGATTTTGTCGCCTTTTTTGGAATTTGAGATCGATAGAGATTAAGGAGAATGATTAACCCTTAACCAACAAACCCTTTTTACCTCTTTAGACTTGTTATTCCTTAGCTTTAGTGGGGGAGATGTGTATACTTGCCAAGCTTATGATAGAATATTCGTCACGACTGGACAGTTAAACGATTAGATTTGCTTTTATCAATATATTTTTATTTTACTACTAATTCGTTAAGTGTTTGGTTGTGTGATTATGACAAAAATGAATACATGCTTAATATTAAAAATAAATCCTAACATCTTTTAGGATACATTTTCATAAGATTAATTCTAAGGTTTACTTGGGGACAAGTAAAGTTCAAGTGGGGGGATATTTGATGAACTCAAATAAGTACATTTTATTACCATCATTTATCCTATTTATTTGACTTGTTTTATTATATTATCTGTGAGAATTGATACGTTAATGTTTACTTTTGTAATTCTCAGGTAAAAACAAGTATTATGTGAAACTTGGCGATTTTGGACTAATTATGGAGCAAAACAAGCAAGAAGTTAAGAGTCTACTGAAATGTACAAGATCAAGATCATTCTGCTCCAGATACGCCGCATCTTACTTATTATATACGGTGCATCACTATCAAGATTTCACAAGCTACGATCCAAGACAGCAAGGACATGCGCCGCATCTAAGAATGGAGTTACGCCGCATCTTCTGGCGGTGTACGAATATTCCTGAATATATTAATCTTGGACCCCACGCGAAGTTAAGTCAATGCGCCGCATCTACTTATTCTATGCGCCGCATCTAGCCCTCAGACAAAAACTATAAATACCCCAAAGTCAGACGAATTTCAAAGACTTTTGGTACGTACGATATACGAAGGACAGAAGCCCTAAGCCGAATTCAGACGAAGTAGCAGCACAAGACACACCTTGAACGAAGATACAAGAGCTGTAAGAAGGTCCTGCATGTATTCAATTCATTAAGTAGTTTTGTTTTATTGTATTAGTACACTTTAATTGGTCAGGATTGATGGGCTTGTGTCATTGATTTAATCATGCACTTCAACTCCCCTTAAAATTGCTTTCCCATTAATTAAAGTTTATATGTTGATGTCTTTGGTGACTTTTATTAGTGCATTGATAACCTCTGTGTCTAGCTGAGCATTGCTTGGGTCGCCATGCCCCTTCCTCGCCTATTTATTAGATCGCCTATGCATTCTATCGTCTGTAGAAAAGTAGGAAGAAAGATAAATAGGATAGTTGATGAACTCAAATAAGTACATTTTATTACTATCATTTATCCTATTAATTTGACTTGTTTTACTATATTATGTATGAGGATTGATACTTAATCGTTTACTTTTGTAATTCTCAGGTAAAAACAAGCATTTGGTGAAACTTAGCGATTTTGGACTGATTATGGAGCAAAACATGCAAGAAGTTAAGAGTCTACTGAAATGAAGAAGATCAAGACTAATCTGCTCCAGATGCGCCGCATCTCACTCATTACATACGGCGCATCTCTATTAAGATATCACCAGATACGATCCAAGATACAAGAGGACATGCGCCGCATCTAATCATGGAGTTACGCCGCATCTTCTGGCGGTGTACGAATATTCCTGAATATTATAATCTTGGACCCCACGCGAAGTTAAGTCAATGCGCCGCATCTTCCCTCAGACAGAAACTATAAATACCCCAAGACCAGACGAATTTCGAGAGCAAAAAAATATATTAGATTCGAAGACCGAAGCAGCAGAACCCTAGGACGAATTCAGTCAAGGAGGCAGCACAAGACACACCAAACGAAGATACAAGAGCTGTAAGAAGGTGCTGCATGTGTTTAATTCATTAAGTAGTTTTGTTTTATTGTGTTAGCAAACTTTAATTCATCAGGATTGGTGGCTTGTGTAATGTGACAACGAAAGATTGCACTCCCTTTAATACTTGCTTTCCCATCAATTAAAGTTTATATGTTGATGTCTTTGGTTACTACTTATTAGTGCATTGATAACCTCTGTGTTTATTAGTGGCTTGCGGGCATTTGACTGCGGAAAATAAAGTGGCTCCCACGGTTATTACTAAATTGATCACTTAGGAATAACTTTTAGACATAAGTAATCATTAAGGGTTTACTCGCCGATAAGAATAGGACCAACGAGAAAGGGTTAACTACATACAATTCATATAAAGCTATCAATAAAACAAGTGACAATCTACTTAATCATAAGGACAGCCCTCTTATTGTCTCGAGTATTTATCTGTGTACGTGTGTGCTACTTGCGGATTCGTGCCTATTGGTTTATTTTATTATTTAATTGCAAACAAATCGTGCCATTCTCTCAGGCTGAAACCCCCTTGCGTTAGGATATTAAAATACTGATTAGAATAACGAGATAATACGTTCCACTCTTAGTGATCGACACTCTACTTACCATTATATTCATACTGACCGGGTACACTGCTCGTTAAGTGTGTGTGTTATTGATAAGTCGGCTAAATATAAATTTAAAACTTGAGTAGGCATTAAAACTGCTAAACCGCAACGACACATCACGCGCATCAAGTTTTTTGGCGCCGCTGCCGGGGAGTGAATTGTTATTATCTGTTAATTTGATTAGTATTTTAATTAGGTTTTTCTTTTTATTAGATTAATTGCATCATTGTATTATTTTGCATATTTGTTGTTTTGTGTGTTATTTGTTTGCCTTTATTTTTGTTTTTGTGTTTATTTTTGTTTGTATGTTTTTATTTGTTTTATTTTTCGTATTTTTTCTGTTCTGCTATCGTTGTACTGTGCTAAATCAAACGATACGGCGCATCTGATCTCTCAGATACGGCGTATTGCGTTTAATATTTTTTTTTTATAAATACAACGCGTTTAATTAATTCGATACGACGCATCTTTTCCCCAAGATACGGCGTATCTGTTTTTAATAAGAAATTTTTTTTAAGCGATAAAGTAATACGACGCATCTGCTTTAGCAGATACGGCGTATCTGTTTTTAATAAGAAAATTTTTCTAAACGTTAACGCCATACGACGCATCTGCTTTAGCAGATACGGCGTATCTATTATTTTAATTAAAAACAGTTTGCGAATTATTAAACAGATACGACGTATCGATCTCTATCGATACGGCGCATCTTCTGAATCAAAAATCTTGTATTTTTTAAACGTAACGAAAATACGGCGCATTAACTTTCGTTAATACGACGCATTTAATTTTAAATAAATATCGATTTTTGATTAATTAATTCGATACGGCGCATTCATAAATTCTAAGCGGCGTATCTATTTTCTGGATAAAGTCTGATTAAATTTTAACGATTATAAGATACGGCGTATCCAACTTTTTGGATACGGCGCATCGTCTGCAGATATCAGTAACTTTAATTTTTCGTATTCCGTTTTCGTTATTAATTATCTGATATATTACTTTCTCGAGCATACCCTACTGATATTTTTGTGTTGATTTCAGGAAGTTCATGACCAGGAGTTCTACGAAGAACTTGATTCAACCTTTCGAAGATCCTGAACGAGCCCTACATTCGCTTAAAAGGCTTTTCAACACAAGAAGCTTTGATCTTTCAAGTTCACTCGAGCTTGATTACTTTTCTGAAGAAAAAGAGGAAGTTGAAACAGAAACAATGGGCGAAAACACTACTATGGAGGAATACATGAACAGTACCCGTGCTGATTACACTTCAGGAGTTGCTAGACCTAAGTTTGATGATAAGTCAAAATTTGAATTGAAGGGTCAGTTTCTCAAGGAACTTAGAGAGAATGCTTTCAGTGGGACGGAACATGAGGATGCTAATGAGCATGTTGAAAAGGTCCTGGAGATTGCAGATTTGTTTACTTCAGAAGGAGTGACTGACGATCAAATCATGCTAAGAATCTTTCCACTCTCACTTAAAGGAGCTGCTAACAAGTGGCTAAGGAATGAACCTGCGAGTTCAATCACTACATGGGGAGATTTGAAGAGCAAATTCCTAAAGAGATATTGTCCACCTGCTAAGACTGCTAAAAAGATGGAGGCTATCAATAGTTTCAAGCAAGAGCCTGATGAAACTCTTTATCAAGCTTGGGAACGATTTAAAGATTTATTGGTAAAATGTCCTCAACACTATCTAACCCCTATGCAGGAGATAATATTGTTTTATCAAGGATTAGACGTGCCTACAAGACAGATTTTGGATGCTAAGGGAGCTGTACCTCAAATGAGTGCAACTAATGCTAGGAAAGCAATCCAAGAAGCTGCCGATCATTCTCAAAAATGGCACGATGGGACCTCTACTAGATCTAAGAGCAGCACTAATTTTGACGGGATTGCTGCTATTCAAGCTCAATTGGATAAAATTAGTAGAGAAATGAAGAAGCGTGATGAAAGAGCGTATGCTGCCCAAGTTGGATGTGAAAAGTGCGAAGGACCTCACTACACTAAAGATTGCCCGAATAAGAATGAAAGTGAGACGTTTGAAGAAGCATATTACACCCAATTTGGACAACCATTCCGACCTTCGGGGAGATTTAGGGAAGCTACACCGGGATTATATCAAAGGAACAACTTCAATCCCGCTTATCAAGAAAGGAGGCAGACTTTAGATGATACTTTAAAGCAAATTATGACCGATGCTGCTAAAAGACATGAAGAGAATACTGCTATGATCAAAGAAATTCGAGCTTCAACGGACACTACTACAAGAAATCAAGGAGCTTCGATCAAATCATTGGAACAACAAATTGGTCAAATGAGCAAAGTTCTTCAAGAAAGGGGATATGGAAGTTTACCGAGCTCAACTGAAACCAACCCAAGAGATCATGTCAAGGCCATAAGCACCACTGAAGAAGTCACTCCTAATATACCTAGAAGATCGATGAATGGTAATGATGGTGCAAGACCCGAATTTTTCTTTAATTCTTCAATCAGCTTAAGGAGACTACTAAAAGAGAAGACAAAGATTGAAGAGGAGATCAAGGCAACAATGAAAGAAGAAAGCCCTGCAACCGACTCAAATGCCTTGCCTCATAAAGAAAGAGACCCAGGAAGTTTTACTCTACCTTGTTCTATTAATAATATATCTTTCAATAATGTGTTAGCTGACTTAGGAGCTAGTGTTAGTGTTATGCCTCTTAAGACATTCGCTACCCTAGGACTAGGAAAATTAGCACCGACTAAGTTACTTATTGAATTAGCTGATAAAACGGTAAAACGACCTGAAGGGATTGCTAATAATGTGCTAGTTAAGATTGAGCAGTTTATTTTTCCCGTAGACTTTGTTATACTAGACATGCCCGAGGATGTTAAGATTCCTTTAATCCTCGGAAGACCTTTCTTGTCTACTGCCCATGCTAAGATTGATGTGTTTAAGAGAAAAATCTCATTAAGGGTAGGGAATAATAAACTAGTCTATAAGTGCCAAGATCCGGTTAAAAGCATAATTAGAGGTGTTTATGTGCTAGGATTAAGAGAGCGTATGGACCTCGATCTTGAAGCTAGACTTATGGGAGAAACATTGATTCAAAACAACTCAACTAATCCTAATCATGAGAACTTTGAGGAATTCATTGACCTTAATGTACCTACCGAACTTAGACGCAATGTTGTTAATGATTCTGATGATGAGTGGTATGATTGTGTAGTAATTAATAAACGTTGGAGAATAGTTGAGAAAACGAATTTGAATAATGATGTGTTTATTGAACTACCACCCCACCTTGCTTATTTGTGCCTATATGATAATAAGAATTTCCCGTCTATCATTTTGTCATCTCTGCCCGAAAGGGACAGGACTTTGTTTATACAGATATTAAAAAAGAACGGCGTGGAAATTAAGGACGAGCAAGGAGTGTTCAATATTACTGAATTGGCGATGAAGGAGCGCGATGTTTCCGACTCCTTCAATGATCGATATTAAAGAGCTGAACGTGAGTCTAACTTGAAGACTCTGGAATAAAGACAAGTGCTTACCGGGAGACAACCCGGAGAATTTTTATTATTCTGTTTTCTGTGTCGAGTCAGTCAGGCCCGCATGAGGATACGGCGCATCTCAATCCTGAGATGCGACGCATCTCCTGCAATGGTCATATCTTATTTTATCTTTCTGCATTTTTATTTTCGACTTTAAAACTATTTATCAGTTTATTTTAATGCGGCGCATCCCTGGTTAAGGATGCGTCGCATCTTTATTCTGATCCGTATTTATTCCAGGCTCGATACGGCGTATCTTCTTCCATAAGATACGGCGCATCGACTGACCTGATGATTTTCAGTTTTAATTTTTAAGTTTTATTTTTCCTAACTACTAATGTATTATGCAAGTTTGAACCTTTCTTATCTTAGGTGTGTTTTAAAGTGTTGGTGGTATTATAGTTTCCTGGATTTCTTGTGGATACATCAAGTATGAAGCTTTAACGTTCTCATCCACAAGAAAGATGATTTTTGCTCTTATACTAATGGAGGATCATACCGAGCAAATCTCAGGGGAGTTTTTCTGTTCTAATTCTTTTATTTTCCAGTTTTTAACCTTTTATACAAACAACGAGGACGTTGTTTAACTTAAGTGGGGGGATTGGAGAATTAGAACACTTAACAATTACTTGTCCTAAACTTTTTCAAAAATTATGCTTAAAATGTGCTTAATATATCAAACTTAAAATTTTTTTAGCATGTTTTTGTTTAAGATCTAAGTTGCATAGCTGCACACATGACGTTATTTTTAAAAATTGTGATTTTTCAAAATTCACAAATCTTTGAGTGTGCCGGTGACTTGTAAACTTTAGAACTTGGCTTGTATACTATTCGAGACCACCATAATGAGTATTATTTATATAATTGGAATGACTTGTCTAAATTGGTAAAATTCTAGGATTACACCCAAATAGCCTATTATATGTTATGTGTTATTAACTAAATACACTGGTTAGTTAACCCCCGTATAAACCCTTTTGTTACTCTCATTTTTAGAGTAAGATACCCCTAGAAAAACACTCAGAGCCATTCCTTTCATTTCTTACACCTATGTTTAAAATGTTTCGTTACACCCTTACACCTTAGCCTACCCTGTAGATTAGAATCCGTGGTTGGTTAATTGCTATAGGCAAAGTGTGTTTCCTTACATTACCTGTGTTCGCGTGCGTAATTCATTATCTATGGTTAGGTCGGGAAATTGCACAATGCAATTGGAGTGAAAGTAAATATTGTATATCTTTGAGTTTATTTTTCGTGTGTTTACTACTTTCACTATTACCGTTATTTCTGAAGTATGAAAAGTATGGAAAAATTATCCAGAATTATCATTATAGTGATGTGGTGAAATTTTACACATCTATGTCTATGTTTAAAAAAAAAAAAAAAAAAAAAAAAAAAAAATCGAAAAAATAAGAAAAGAAAAAGAAAGAAAGAAAAGTTGGAAGTTAGTTTTAACCAACTTATGTAAAGTTATGTAAGTGGTCGATATCACCACTATTTGTTATATATTATATCTATGGATTGAATGGGAATTGGCAGTTATGGGAACGCCAATTAAGGTTTATTCTTTGATTAAGATCTTGTTGAGTATAATTCGTGTCTACCTAAAGCGTGTGTTTCAAGTGTTAAAGCGTGAGTTATTCGATGATATGAATCTTATTCATGGGATGGTTGGGATAGTGATTAACCACACTTAGGATTTTAATTTATTTGTTTTGTTTATTTTTCATTTTACACCAATTTATATCCCAAATGTTATCCATGCCCTTTATTATTCTTTATCCAACTAAACCTTTGATTTATTGAGATTAGGGATTTGAGCAATCTTAAGTATCGTAGTCGTGGATTCGGCTATGTATTTATGATTTTGTCGCCCTTTTTGATATATTATTATTGGTGAAGTTTGGACCTATCTTTAGCCTATTCGAGTTAAGGATTTGAGCAATTGCAAGTATCGTGTTCGTGGATTCGATCATGTATTTGTGATTTTGTCGCCTTTTCTGGAATTTGAGATCGATAGTGATCAAGAATAATTAACCCTTAAGCCTAAAAACCCTTTTTACCGCTTTAGACTTGTTATTCCTTAGCTTTAGTGGAGGAGATGTGTATACTTGCCAAGCTTATGATAGAATATTCGTCACGACTGGACAGTTAAACGATTAGATTTGCTTTTATCAACTTATTTTACTTTACTTCTAATTCGTTAAGTGTTTAGTTGTGTGATTATGAAATAAACGAATACATGCTTAAATATAAAAATAAATCCTAACATCTTTTAGGATACATTTTCATAAGAGAAATTCTAAGGTTTACTTGGGGACAAGTAAAGTTCAAGTGGGGGGATATTTGATGAACTCAAATAAGTACATTTTATTACTATCATTTATCCTATTAATTTGACTTGTTTTACTATATTATGTATGAGGATTGATACTTAATCGTTTACTTTTGTAATTCTCAGGTAAAAACAAGCATTTGGTGAAACTTAGCGATTTTGGACTGATTATGGAGCAAAACATGCAAGAAGTTAAGAGTCTACTGAAATGAAGAAGATCAAGACTAATCTGCTCCAGATGCGCCGCATCTCACTCATTACATACGGCGCATCTCTATTAAGATATCACCAGATACGATCCAAGATACAAGAGGACATGCGCCGCATCTAATCATGGAGTTACGCCGCATCTTCTGGCGGTGTACGAATATTCCTGAATATTATAATCTTGGACCCCACGCGAAGTTAAGTCAATGCGCCGCATCTACTTAATAGATGCGCCGCATCTTCCCTCAGACAGAAACTATAAATACCCCAAGACCAGACGAATTTCGAGGAGCAAAAAAAAAAATTAGATTCGAAGACCGAAGCAGCAGAACCCTAGGACGAATTCAGTCAAGGAGGCAGCACAAGACACACCAAACGAAGATACAAGAGCTGTAAGAAGGTGCTGCATGTGTTTAATTCATTAAGTAGTTTTGTTTTATTGTGTTAGCAAACTTTAATTCATCAGGATTGGTGGCTTGTGTAATGTGACAACGAAAGATTGCACTCCCTTTAATACTTGCTTTCCCATCAATTAAAGTTTATATGTTGATGTCTTTGGTTACTACTTATTAGTGCATTGATAACCTCTGTGTTTATTAGTGGCTTGCGGGCATTTGACTGCGGAAAATAATGTGGCTCCCACGGTTATTACTAAATTGATCACTTAGGAATAACTTTTAGACATAAGTAATCATTAAGGGTTTACTCGCCGATAAGAATAGGACCAACGAGAAAGGGTTAACTACATACACTTCATATAAAGCTATCAATAAACAAGTGACAATCTACTTAATCATAAGGACAGCCCTCTTATTGTCTCGAGTATTTATCTGTGTACGTGTGTGCTACTTGCTGATTCGTGCCTATTGGTTTATTTTATTATTTAATTGCAAACAAATCGTTCCAGTCTCTCAGGCTGAAACCCCCTTGCGTTAGGATATTAAAATACTGATTAGAATAACGAGATAATACGTTCCACTCTTAGTGATCGACACTCTACTTACCATTATATTCATACTGACCGGGTACACTGCTCGTTAAGTGTGTGTGTTATTGATAAGTCGGCTAAATATAAATTTAAAACTTGAGTAGGCATTAAAACTGCTAAACCGCAACGACACATCACGCGCATCAGACACGCATGCGCATCAATAGTCATAAGTAATCATTAAGGGTTTACTCGCCGATAAGATTAGAACCAACGAGAAAGGATTAATCTCGGTGCGTTGCATCGAACTATACACTTCATATAAAACTAGCAATAAAACAAGTGACAAGCTACTTAACTATCAGGACAGATCTTCTTATTGTCTCAAGTATTTATCTGTGTACGTGTGTGCTAATCGCTGATTCGTGCTTATTGGTTTAGTTTATGTTCAATCATAACCAAACCGTGCCAGTCTCTCAGGCTGAAACCCCCTTGCGTTAGATTAGGTTGTATAGCTAACTTAAGATATTAAAATACTGATTAGGATAACTAGATAATACGTTCCACTCTTAGTGATCGACACTCTACTTACCATTATATTCATACTGACCGGGTACACTGCTCGTTAAAGTGTGTGTGTTATTGATAAGTCGGCTAAATATAAATTTAAAACTTGAATACTGCTAAAACCACAACGACATACCGTGGGTATAAATTAGAGCATACGCACACGCGCATCAAATCCCTACTGAAACATGCTTATTTCCTCTTGATTCAGCTTAATCAAAACTTATATAGTGGCAAATGAACAGTAACTGATCCCTCCCTTACAGTCAACTTTATATCAGCCAACCACTTGTGAATGGTCAACCTTACAAGTCGAACCGTAAGGGAGAAAAATGCAATTTAAATCCGTGGGAGTTAAGTACATGAGTACAGAGAAGTGCATCCCCGGGTCGTTATGTCCCAACGAGGTGTGAAAAGTGTAATACAACGAATGTGCGTGTTGAAATGATATGGAATATACAAAAACGGGAATCTGATTGACTAACACTGGAATGTGAATAATCATAGCTCTGTCACAGCTGTATCGTTAAAAACGTACAATCAGAAACCTAAAAACGCGAAAGATTTACAAACGTACGTTTAAATTAAATTAATCGTAAACGTACAAAACGAATAAAAACAAACATTCCCAAAGAGGGAATTTGCATGCCTTAACGGCTTAAATGCAAATTAAAAGAAAATAAAATAAATAACTATATTTACAAAGTTATTATTATAATAATTAGAAAATCTAAAAACCTAAAACGTAAGTTCTATCTAAAAAATGTGAAAGATAATTAAAAACGACTAAAAACGTAAGAAAAACGGTTATCTAAGGTCTACGTGTACAAAAACTACAAAGAAAACTAAAAACGCGCGGTTTTATTAAAAACTACGTACGTGCGCGAGTTAAAACGTAAAATTTATGAAATATAAACACTATGGGTACAATTATAATTTTTACATGTTCTATATGATAAAAGAAAATTTTAGAAAAAAGAATTATATTTTTTTGACTTTTATTTTATTTATTATGATTTAATTACTATTATACAAATAAAAATACGAAATAAATACTAACACTAATCTAAAAAATCTGAAAATTTTATCTAAAATACTTTATGATATAACAAAGCTAAGAAAAATATAGTGGTGGTAGCAGCTTATACGGATAAGCTAATATAAGCTAAAATAGAAAAATAAGCTTAAACGAAAAAGAAAGGTTAAAAGGAATTGGGATGCAAAGAATGACAGAACTGGTGCTCCAGAGCTAGTGGAAGGGGGTGTGGGAGTTATGCGTACATGATACTAGCGAGAGGTCCAGGTTTCGAATCCCACACCCCACACTTTTTGCATTTATTTTTTTTTTTCGATTTTCTTTTTACAAAACAACTTTTCAACTAATTATAAACAACTTTAATAAAGACATTATTTTTATTTTAAGCTAGATATGCTGATTCAAACAGCCTATTTACCACAGTAGGCTTTATAAAGGATTTTTTTTAAAACTAGAAATCTTAAAACAAGCTATAGGTTTTAAAATAAGCTAAACTTTTATTTTTTTGATTTTTCTTTTACAAACTAACTTTTTAACTAAATATAACAAACTTTAAAAAAGGAACTTAATTAATTACAAGCTAAATAGGTTAGAATTAATGAGCTATTTCACACAGTGGGTGGTTTACAAGGTTATTTAAAAACTAGATTTTTCTAAACAAGCTATATACTTGAATTTAAGCTATAATCTGAAACTAAAAGCTACTAAGGGATGATTTACAAGTAATTAAGCTATAAGAGTCAAGAAAAGTTAAAAGGAAAAGCTGGGAAGCCCGAAATAAGCAAAAGCTTATGAAGGACTGCTGATGCAGTTGTGAGCAGGGCAAAAATGCCTGTTTTGCAGCCCTTGTTTGGAGGCTTAAAAGCTTTCTAAAAATCACACAAAAAATCCCATATGTACACAAGCTGGGTGAGTTTAAGTGTGAAAAAGAAATAGCTTAAAAGGGCTTATGAAGAGTAAGTTAAAAATTCTACAAAACCTGCAAAAACAAGAAAATCTAAAAAATATGGTCAATGTTGGTTTGTGTTGTGCAGTCCAAGGGAATACCAAACCAACTTTTGTTTTATATGTGTTTTCTAGATTAAATGATAATATTATACAAGTATAAGGGACAAGGAACTATGCAAACCAAAGAAATGGTGTAAAATGGTGCAAGCTTAAGGTTTAGACAGTCAAGCCAAAGGCTTGACTTGGATGGATTTGAGGCTTGAAAAAGCCCATTATAAGCTTCACACATGAAACTAAAAGAAGAATAATATGTTTGTACAAGTTTATTAGACATATATAAACAAGCATGTCCACTGGGAATCACTCATAAGCTCAAATAAGCTCATAAGCTTGATAGAAGCTTTTGGAAATGGTGTAAGTCAACTGTGTTCACAGTTGACTGTTGTGAATGGGCAAACATAAGCTCTCAATGACTTATCTAATGAGCTCAAATAATCTACACAAGCATTTGACTTACACCATTTCCACAGTTGACTGTTGTGAATGGGCAAACATAAGCTCTCAATGACTTATCTAATGAGCTCAAATAAGCTACACAAGCATTTGAATACTGAGTATGGTTGGTTATGACCACAAGCTCAGGTTCAATGAGGGCTTATAAGAGCTTATGAACACAACTCCACCTTGACTGATTGCTTCAGTCAAGGGAGTTAGGGTGGGACACAATAAGGGGTTGTGATAAGCTATCCTAATAAGCTACAAACTGATAAATGAATATGAACATAACATATAAACTACAAAAACAACATAAATCACCAAGCACACAAGCTAGGGTCCAATTCAAAGGGTTTATGCAATTGGACTGCATAGCAGTTATGCAGGGCAAATTTAGGCTTAAATAAGCACAAGAAAAAGCTATTAAACATGGAAATTACTAAAAAGCAAAAATACACTAATAAAGATGAGCAACAGATCTTAAAAACCCTAAAAGCTTTTAACATCAAACTCTAAAACAAAGACACACTAAAAATCCTAAGTTTATTAAAAAACTGAAAAACTGAAAATTTTGACTTTTATAAAAACTAGAAAGTTGACTAAAAGGAATTTTAAACTGAAACTACTTATTCAATAAGCTATATTAAGCAATATAAACATGAAAGACACAAAAATATACAACATTTAAACAAGTATGCAAGATTTGAGGATCTAACAACTACACAGTAACATTTAACATAAAATCAAATGTCATTTTGACTATTTAACATGAATTACTGTTTCATTGAAGTTTAAATGAGTTATATATGACCTCAGTAGTGTACATCAAACAAGAACAACACAAACTAAAGCTTATAGCACAGAATCACATTTAAATCCAAACAAACCCTCAAATGGACTGTCTGAGGTATTTCAAAGCACAGGTCTGTGTTAACCAATTCCATCAATCCCAGGGGTACCAAGGTGTCAAGATGGACCCTTTTCAGCTCAAACCAATAGTCACAAAGGTCTTAACCTATGTTTCTCAAAAACTAGCCAAGTGACAGTCAAGTAGCCAAATCACACCACAAATCAATCCAACACATACAAACCTTATATTAAGCTCTATTATGACTTACTAACAGCAAATAAACACAAATATATGAAAATCAAAGCACAATAACACATGAAAAGTATAATAGCAAGATTTTAGAAAAAATAGCTAAAAATGAGATCCAACTGAGTATGCATAACAACCAACTGTATAGACCTAATCCATCCATTCCAGGGATTATACTAAGCCAAGTAAACCCTTTTTCAGTGTAAAATTGTTGTTTAAACAAGTTTAACCTAGGAATCTCAAAAACTAGGAGAATGGACAATTAAATGGAATTCAAAGCACAATTGAATTTCATCAAGTACCATACACAAATTACACTAGAACATGATTACTTAACAACATAAGAACAGGAAAACACAAGAATTAAAAACAATAAACAACAAGATAAGTAAAAGGCAAAATCTAAAGAGGATGGGCTTACAAGTGAAGTCCAACTGAGATCAATGAAACAAGGACCAAGATCATACCCTATAGCTCCCAAATGAGCTTCTGAACCATGATCAATCATAAAATTCCCTGCTCCAATTCATCAATCTTCATCACCACTGTTTTGAGATTTTTCATTGATTTTCTCTATTTTTTAGAACTTTTCTGAATTTTAAATGCTAAACTGAATTAAGGTCTCTACAAGCTTATTAGCTTTTGTCAGGAGCTTATGTGAGCTATATGAGTCCTCTAAACAACTACAATACATGAAATTGAAGAACATGGAAATTTAAAGCATATTAAGGTGAAAACTTTGAAACTGAAAGATTACTTGAATTAAAACTGGAAAGATGAGTTCATTACACTACTTTGGTACAAAGTACACTACTGAAAGCATTAAAATGACAAGAATTAAAGGAAAGCAGTAAACTACATTAAGCTATGTGACCAAGGCTATTCCAAGGTGTCTTCTTCTCTTTCATCTCTTCTCTTTTATACCATTCTGAGTCCACCACTTGATTTCAGTCAAATCCCACCTCTAATCTCAGCCTTTGGATCACTGAAACATATCCTAGCCATTAATTGGTATTTTGGCGGGAAATCAGGAAATTGGTGATTATCTCTGATTTAGCTAGTGGGAGTGGGAGAGAAGCATTTAATGCTTTTGGCAATGTTAGGTAGTGTGTTAGGAGGGGGAATGAGGTGGTGAGACAGCTGTGGAAAATGGTGAGGTGGGGGGTGATGACTGGTTATTGTTTGGCGGTTCAAAGGAAGAGGATAAGAAGTTTGACCGAAGTCAAACTTTCTTATTTAAATTAAGGTTGGGTCGGGTTGTGTTGTTTGGGCTTGGGTTGGGTTATTTTAATAAAAGGGTTTGGGCTGGTAATATAAAAGGGTGGATTGGGTTTAGTATTTGGATTTTTGGGATTAGTTTGATCCGAATTTTGGTTTAAATAATCATAGGGACCAAACTTGTAATTTCTGAATTATTGAGGGGCTAAATTTGCCAACTTCCCAAACTTCTTCAAGGGACTAAACCTGCCATAAAACAATTACACAAGGACCAAAGTTGTATTTTTTAGCATTTTATAAACTTTAGGGACCTAATATGTAAATTTGGATTTTAGAGGGACTTGTTTTGTAAATTCCCAAAAGCTATCAAAAAGTTCCAAATTGTCATTCATGAATAGTACAAGGGTGATATTTGATAAAACTCCATTTTAAAACACCCAGGGACTGATTTTGCCAATTTTGATACTTGAGGGGTAAAAGTTGCCAGGTTGTGTAAACTTTCATCCAGGGATTGTTTGTGAACATGTTTAATTATCCAAGGACTAGAGTTGACTTTTCTATCATTTTGAGTTTTCAGGGACTAGTTTTGCCATTTGCTGAGATTTCAGGGACTGAAAACGACAATTGTTGTGAAATTGATCATTTTTCACTTGTTTTTCAATCTTTTGTACCTGAATCACATAAAAACACATTTTGATGAATTTGTAACTTTTTGTGAGTCATTTGTGTGTTTTTGGTCGTTTTTGTGGGTTCAAATTGTATAAAAGATATGTGTAATTAGGCACATATCAAATCCCCCACACTGAACTATTGCTAGTCCCTAGCAATCTTTTATTAAAAACTTAATGGATTTCAAAGACTCTTTACCAAAAGCCATCACTTCTGGAGTAGCCAATTGTTTCAGTTCAAGTAAGAACTTTGGTACAATGATAACCAAATGATTTTGAGCAAACCATAAGCTGTAAACGGATTTGATTTGTCTTTACCAAAAGCCGTTTGCTTCTGGACTAGCCAACTCTTAGATAAATTATTAATATTATCTTTGGTGAGCTGATTACCAATTATGGTTTTTCCACTGCCTTTACCACAAGCCGTTTGCTCATGGATTAGCCAATCCTTATGTGGGTTAGACATGGTGGACTGATTACCATTTGTTGTGTTTAGTACATAGTACTTCCACTAAAAAAAATTTTTAAATT
Organism: Artemisia tridentata subsp. tridentata; assembly: GCA_021014915.2. Taxonomy (NCBI): domain Eukaryota; kingdom Viridiplantae; phylum Streptophyta; class Magnoliopsida; order Asterales; family Asteraceae; genus Artemisia; species Artemisia tridentata. The sequence goes on along the minus strand of CP139506.1, from coordinate 211,255,043 downwards.
TGGCCATTTTGGGGGAAAAAGGGACTAAAATGGAACATTTTTGATGAAATTCGCCAGAATTTCCCCCCCCACACTTGAACTGAATATTGTCCTCAATATTCAAAGTCCCGGCTATTATGCCGAATCCTTGAACGTAAAAAGATAACATTTCTGGCCAAGTGGGGTAAACACAACAGTTATTCTATTTTTTGGTATACAAAATTTTCATTTGTTTTTTAGATCTATATACGAAATGTGGGGCACACCCCCACACTTAGGTGGTAGAAAGGGGTAAGAAAAGTGAAACACGGGTGAAAACCCATGTTATGGCTACTGTTTATTGATTACCGAGTCGCTAGCTTGACTCGACCTCGAATTAAGTTGTTCATGAGGAAGCTACTGTTTTTGATAACCAAGTCGCTAGCTTGACTCGGCCCCGAATTAATTGGTTCATGGGGAAAAGAAGGGGTGAGAAATCGGAGTTGGGACCACTCACAGAATTATGAATATTTAGGGAAGGAGAATATTTTTGGATTTTTATTTTTTATATATATATACAAAGGAAAGAAAAATATTTTTGTGTTTTATATTGTTTTTGGAAATATATATATATACAAGGGGTAGATAAAACACAAATTCATTATACGCACCACACCTCCCCGGCAACGGCGCCAAAATTTGATTCCTCCCTTACAGTCAACTTTATATCAGCCAACCACTTGTGAATGGTCAACCTTACAAGTCGAACCGTAAGGGAGAAAAATGCAATTTAAATCCGTGGGAGTTAAGTACATGAGTACAGAGAAGTGCATCCCCGGGTCGTTATGTCCCAACGAGGTGTGAAAAGTGTAATACAACGAATGTGCGTGTTGAAATGATATGGAATATACAAAAACGGGAATCTGATTGACTAACACTGGAATGTGAATAGTCATAGCTCTGTCACAGCTGTATCGTTAAAAACGTACAATCAGAAACCTAAAAACGCGAAAGATTTACAAACGTACGTTTAAATTAAATTAATCGTAAACGTACAAAACGAATAAAAACAAACATTCCCAAAGAGGGAATTTGCATGCCTTAACGGCTTAAATGCAAATTAAAAGAAAATAAAATAAATAACTATATTTACAAAGTTATTATTATAATAATTAGAAAATCTAAAAACCTAAAACGTAAGTTCTATCTAAAAAATGTGAAAGATAATTAAAAACGACTAAAAACGTAAGAAAAACGGTTATCTAAGGTCTACGTGTACAAAAACTACAAAGAAAACTAAAAACGCGCGGTTTTATTAAAAACTACGTACGTGCGCGAGTTAAAACGTAAAATTTATGAAATATAAACACTATGGGTACAATTATAATTTTTACATGTTCTATATGATAAAAGAAAATTTTAGAAAAAAGAATTATATTTTTTTGACTTTTATTTTATTTATTATGATTTAATTACTATTATACAAATAAAAATACGAAATAAATACTAACACTAATCTAAAAAATCTGAAAATTTTATCTAAAATACTTTATGATATAACAAAGCTAAGAAAAATATAGTGGTGGTAGCAGCTTATACGGATAAGCTAATATAAGCTAAAATAGAAAAATAAGCTTAAACGAAAAAGAAAGGTTAAAAGGAATTGGGATGCAAAGAATGACAGAACTGGTGCTCCAGAGCTAGTGGAAGGGGGTGTGGGAGTTATGCGTACATGATACTAGCGAGAGGTCCAGGTTTCGAATCCCACACCCCACACTTTTTGCATTTATTTTTTTTTTTCGATTTTCTTTTTACAAAACAACTTTTCAACTAATTATAAACAACTTTAATAAAGACATTATTTTTATTTTAAGCTAGATATGCTGATTCAAACAGCCTATTTACCACAGTAGGCTTTATAAAGGATTTTTTTTAAAACTAGAAATCTTAAAACAAGCTATAGGTTTTAAAATAAGCTAAACTTTTATTTTTTTGATTTTTCTTTTACAAACTAACTTTTTAACTAAATATAACAAACTTTAAAAAAGGAACTTAATTAATTACAAGCTAAATAGGTTAGAATTAATGAGCTATTTCACACAGTGGGTGGTTTACAAGGTTATTTAAAAACTAGATTTTTCTAAACAAGCTATATACTTGAATTTAAGCTATAATCTGAAACTAAAAGCTACTAAGGGATGATTTACAAGTAATTAAGCTATAAGAGTCAAGAAAAGTTAAAAGGAAAAGCTGGGAAGCCCGAAATAAGCAAAAGCTTATGAAGGACTGCTGATGCAGTTGTGAGCAGGGCAAAAATGCCTGTTTTGCAGCCCTTGTTTGGAGGCTTAAAAGCTTTCTAAAAATCACACAAAAAATCCCATATGTACACAAGCTGGGTGAGTTTAAGTGTGAAAAAGAAATAGCTTAAAAGGGCTTATGAAGAGTAAGTTAAAAATTCTACAAAACCTGCAAAAACAAGAAAATCTAAAAAATATGGTCAATGTTGGTTTGTGTTGTGCAGTCCAAGGGAATACCAAACCAACTTTTGTTTTATATGTGTTTTCTAGATTAAATGATAATATTATACAAGTATAAGGGACAAGGAACTATGCAAACCAAAGAAATGGTGTAAAATGGTGCAAGCTTAAGGTTTAGACAGTCAAGCCAAAGGCTTGACTTGGATGGATTTGAGGCTTGAAAAAGCCCATTATAAGCTTCACACATGAAACTAAAAGAAGAATAATATGTTTGTACAAGTTTATTAGACATATATAAACAAGCATGTCCACTGGGAATCACTCATAAGCTCAAATAAGCTCATAAGCTTGATAGAAGCTTTTGGAAATGGTGTAAGTCAACTGTGTTCACAGTTGACTGTTGTGAATGGGCAAACATAAGCTCTCAATGACTTATCTAATGAGCTCAAATAAGCTACACAAGCATTTGAATACTGAGTATGGTTGGTTATGACCACAAGCTCAGGTTCAATGAGGGCTTATAAGAGCTTATGAACACAACTCCACCTTGACTGATTGCTTCAGTCAAGGGAGTTAGGGTGGGACACAATAAGGGGTTGTGATAAGCTATCCTAATAAGCTACAAACTGATAAATGAATATGAACATAACATATAAACTACAAAAACAACATAAATCACCAAGCACACAAGCTAGGGTCCAATTCAAAGGGTTTATGCAATTGGACTGCATAGCAGTTATGCAGGGCAAATTTAGGCTTAAATAAGCACAAGAAAAAGCTATTAAACATGGAAATTACTAAAAAGAAAAAAATACACTAATAAAGATGAGCAACAGATCTTAAAAACCCTAAAAGCTTTTAACATCAAACTCTAAAACAAAGACACACTAAAAATCCTAAGTTTATTAAAAAACTGAAAAACTGAAAATTTTGACTTTTATAAAAACTAGAAAGTTGACTAAAAGGAATTTTAAACTGAAACTACTTATTCAATAAGCTATATTAAGCAATATAAACATGAAAGACACAAAAATATACAACATTTAAACAAGTATGCAAGATTTGAGGATCTAACAACTACACAGTAACATTTAACATAAAATCAAATGTCATTTTGACTATTTAACATGAATTACTGTTTCATTGAAGTTTAAATGAGTTATATATGACCTCAGTAGTGTACATCAAACAAGAACAACACAAACTAAAGCTTATAGCACAGAATCACATTTAAATCCAAACAAACCCTCAAATGGACTGTCTGAGGTATTTCAAAGCACAGGTCTGTGTTAACCAATTCCATCAATCCCAGGGGTACCAAGGTGTCAAGATGGACCCTTTTCAGCTCAAACCAATAGTCACAAAGGTCTTAACCTATGTTTCTCAAAAACTAGCCAAGTGACAGTCAAGTAGCCAAATCACACCACAAACCAATCCAACACATACAAACCTTATATTAAGCTCTATTATGACTTACTAACAGCAAATAAACACAAATATATGAAAATCAAAGCACAATAACACATGAAAAGTATAATAGCAAGATTTTAGAAAAAATAGCTAAAAATGAGATCCAACTGAGTATGCATAACAACCAACTGTATAGACCTAATCCATCCATTCCAGGATTATACTAAGCCAAGTAAACCCTTTTTCAGTGTAAAATTGTTGTTTAAACAAGTTTAACCTAGGAATCTCAAAAACTAGGAGAATGGACAATTAAATGGAATTCAAAGCACAATTGAATTTCATCAAGTACCATACACAAATTACACTAGAACATGATTACTTAACAACATAAGAACAGGAAAACACAAGAATTAAAAACAATAAACAACAAGATAAGTAAAAGGCAAAATCTAAAGAGGATGGGCTTACAAGTGAAGTCCAACTGAGATCAATGAAACAAGGACCAAGATCATACCCTATAGCTCCCAAATGAGCTTCTGAACCATGATCAATCATAAAATTCCCTGCTCCAATTCATCAATCTTCATCACCACTGTTTTGAGATTTTTCATTGATTTTCTCTATTTTTTAGAACTTTTCTGAATTTTAAATGCTAAACTGAATTAAGGTCTCTATAAGCTTATTAGCTTTTGTCAGGAGCTTATGTGAGCTATATGAGTCCTCTAAACAACTACAATACATGAAATTGAAGAACATGGAAATTTAAAGCATATTAAGGTGAAAACTTTGAAACTGAAAGATTACTTGAATTAAAACTGGAAAGATGAGTTCATTACACTACTTTGGTACAAAGTACACTACTGAAAGCATTAAAATGACAAGAATTAAAGGAAAGCAGTAAACTACATTAAGCTATGTGACCAAGGCTATTCCAAGGTGTTTTCCTCTCTTTCATCTCTTCTCTTTTATACCATTCTGAGTCCACCACTTGATTTCAGTCAAATCCCACCTCTAATCTCAGCCTTTGGATCACTGAAACATATCCTAGCCATTAATTGGTATTTTGGCGGGAAATCAGGAAATTGGTGATTATCTCTGATTTAGCTAGTGGGAGTGGGAGAGAAGCATTTAATGCTTTTGGCAATGTTAGGTAGTGTGTTAGGAGGGGGAATGAGGTGGTGAGACAGCTGTGGAAAATGGTGAGGTGGGGGGTGATGACTGGTTATTGTTTGGCGGTTCAAAGGAAGAGGATAAGAAGTTTGACCGAAGTCAAACTTTCTTATTTAAATTAAGGTTGGGTCGGGTTGTGTTGTTTGGGCTTGGGTTGGGTTATTTTAATAAAAGGGTTTGGGCTGGTAATATAAAAGGGTGGATTGGGTTTAGTATTTGGATTTTTGGGATTAGTTTGATCCGAATTTTGGTTTAAATAATCATAGGGACCAAACTTGTAATTTCTGAATTATTGAGGGGCTAAATTTGCCAACTTCCCAAACTTCTTCAAGGGACTAAACCTGCCATAAAACAATTACACAAGGACCAAAGTTGTATTTTTTAGCATTTTATAAACTTTAGGGACCTAATATGTAAATTTGGATTTTAGAGGGACTTGTTTTGTAAATTCCCAAAAGCTATCAAAAAGTTCCAAATTGTCATTCATGAATAGTACAAGGGTGATATTTGATAAAACTCCATTTTAAAACACCCAGGGACTGATTTTGCCAATTTTGATACTTGAGGGGTAAAAGTTGCCAAGTTGTGTAAACTTTTATCCAGGGACTATTTTTGAACATGTTTAATTATCCAAGGACTAGAGTTGACTTTTCTATCATTTTGAGTTTTCAGGGACTAGTTTTGCCATTTGCTGAGATTTCAGGGACTGAAAACGACAATTGTTGTGAAATTGATCATTTTTCACTTGTTTTTCAATCTTTTGTACCTGAATCACATAAAAACACATTTTGATGAATTTGTAACTTTTTGTGAGTCATTTGTGTGTTTTTGGTCGTTTTTGTGGGTTCAAATTGTATAAAAGATATGTGTAATTAGGCACATATCAGTAACTACAGCTTAAACTACCTATACTAGTTTAAACCAAACACCCCTTAATAATTGATATGACTGATTTATCACTACAACTTACTAAAATAAGCTACACTATTGATCACTACTTATCTAACTAACTATGAAAACTACTAAAAAGCAACAATCAACAACAATTAAGCACTAAATAAACTGAACAAAGAAATATGTAGAAAATAAGCTAAAAATGAAATGGAACTTACAAACTACCCCTCAGCTGAACAGAGGGCAATTCTTCAACAAAGCCTATCTTTAGATAGGCCAAATACTTCCACTAGAACAGCTTATGAACAGCTTATCACCTCCAACAGCTTATTTGACCATCCAATTGACTTTTGTTGACTTTTTGTGATTTTTGAGATAAATTCAGATTTGAACACAACAAAAGCTCACAATAAACTAAACAGCTTAAATGAGCTTATAAAATGGATAAAACAGCTTATTGAAGCTGGCTTTTTAATTATTTTTGGATTTTTTTTAAGACTTTTTTAAATATTTTGGATTTTTGCAAATGAGATGAACTATAAATGAAAAATGTAAATCTAAGAGAATTGAGATGATAAAAATGAGTGAAAATAAGCTAGATAAGCAGTAAAACTAATTAAGGATCAAAAGAGACACGAAATGAGAATAATGTAAACTAGTATTTCATTAACCAAACTTTGAAATTACAACTGAAAACTTGAAAATACAACTGAAATATAACGATTACACTACGAAAGCATTAAAATGACAAGAATAAAATTGGCAACAATTTTCTAAAGCGTGAAAAATTGGACCAACACTAATGAAGGAGGAGGTCTCTATTTATAGGCTTCTTCTGAACCTTCCAGGCCTGCCACCTTGGCAATCCGTGTGCTCTTGAGCTAATCATCACCCTTAGATCAATTCCTTGCCCTCCAATCTTCAAATCCAAGCCGTAGGATCAAATCTCTGAGGTGTTCGGTCCAATAGGAGCATGCCATGTGTCCATGCGTGCGTGTTCTGTGCTTCTCTGACACTCTGGCATCCAATGATTGGACTTAATTGCCCTTAATCTCAGTGAAAAAGTATACGGGGGTAATTTAGGGTTCATGTAATAGTACTTTTTCTGGGTTGGGGTTGAAATTGGGGCGCGGTAAAGGTTTTTTTTTATATTATTGTTTGACCCAGAGTAAATAACGTTTGACCGTGGGTTATTTGTGGGCATCCGGGTCGCGGGTTGGGTTATGTTGGTAGTTGGGTTATGTTAAGATGAAGTGGGCTCGGGTATTTAATCTTTGGGCTTGTGGGATTAAATATTGGATTGGCTTTTAAATCCGGACATAAGGTGTAGTTTATGATTTAAGATTTGTGGTTTTGAAAATATAAGGACCAAATGTGTATTACTTGAAATCTCAGGGACTGATCTTGCCACATTTTCCAAAATACTATCAAGGGTCATTCTTGTCAAATGATGAAACTTCAAGGGTTGATTTTGACTTTTTGAGCAGAAATGTCTTTCTCGGCTTCGGCTATAAATCTCTTCCGTATCTCGTGCTCGTTTTCCCGGTTTTTGCTTGATTTTGTCCCTTTTTTCTCGATATCCGTCCCTGCACAATCATAAACACAAAAACACGAAATATTTGGCATAATTGGTTAGTTTTTGGTCTATTTGGGTCCGGTTTTGGTCAAGAAAAGGTATGTGTTTAAGCACATACCAAAATTCCCCCAGACTAAGCTATTGCAATGTCCTCATGCAATGTTATAAAAACACGTTTTTGAAACCGAAAATTTCCAATCTCTTTTTACTAACTTTGAGAAGTAGCAAAATTTTCAAAAGAGATCAAGAAATCTTAAGTTCTAAAAACTCCCCGATTTTCCTTTTTATTCTATTTTTATATTATTCTTATAATCATGTGACGGCTTTTGTTGACAATCATTATCTCATGATAACTTTTAGGGTCTTCGAGTAGGAAACACGACTCATGAAGAAGTGACCATATGGATAAAATTCGTCGTTCCTGATTTTTCACGAGTCCCCAAACTAAGCTTAAAAACGAAATCATTGTCATTTACAAGTTAGATTGCTATCACTACCTATGAAAGCTAATTGTGTATTACTTCTCGTTCCCAAATTCCTATTTTCCTCTATTTATTTTATTTTTGGTGAGAAATGAATTCCTTCAAATTCTCATTTCGATAATTTTTAGTCCGATAAAGATACCTAGTTTAGACGCTAAGTAGTTTCCAAACCTTCCCTCGAAAACCGTTGCATACAAAAATGAGGTCCACATCAAGGTCTCTGATTTAACACGATTTTGAGGATATCCCTTTTATATACGACCGAAACAACTCATCTACGAGTCCAGAGACAGAAGCTTTTATTAGGATATCCCCAGAGTCGAAGTTTGGCATTATAACACTATATCTACATATTTAAGTACATTAACGTATTTAATCCTTGGCCCTTTATAACAATCACAACATCGGTTGCGAGCCGGCAAGATGTGATAGTCTATTATGACCTTGGAATTTGTCCTCTGCCTTTATTAGAAGTCTACAACATCGGCTGCGAACCGGCAAGATGTAGAAACTTTTTATGGCTTTGGATTATTATTATACATTATCATATTCATTAATTATTTGTGTTGCCAAACCCCAAGTCCTACGGCTTTTATAACAATCCCAACATCGGGTGCGAGCCGGCAAGATGGAATAGTCTATTACACCGTAATACTGACAGTACCTTGATGTGTACCCAAATAATCAAGCCATGCATATATAAAGTCGATACGGGAACTTGCAAACTCTTAAAAAGAATTCGCATTTTCAAGCTCCTTGTATAAATGTAAACACCCCAACCCGACAAAGGTAAAGATATCACAATAATGGTTTCATATCAGATCAAAACAAAGCATACATCTATAGTAATACAAGAATTCTCAAAGGTTACAAATGAAATACAGATACTACAGGGTTACAAATGAACTTCCAATAAATACTAATTCCGAAATAATAATAACTTCTAGTCATATCTAAATCCAGAACAGCTATCAAGTCTTCTAAGTCCAAAGGTACTCTCCACTCATTCCCAGCTTCCTACTAAAAACCTGCCGCAGGAAAAGAAATGCGGCTGAGCTACGAGAGCTCAGTGAACAGATATAACGGTAACAAAGCAGTAGTAAAGATATTACAAGGTGACAGAAACAGAGGTCATGCAGATAAAATATGAGTTAAAGAGTATGCAAATGAATAATAACAAAGGGAAAGAAAAGGGATAGTAATCCACCACGAGCCCAGAAACAGATCATATCATATCGTAACCATAAATCTTCAAATCATATAGAGGGGAGACCTCTCAGATAATCAGATAATATGAGGGGTGTCCTCATTCTTCAAATGGAGTAGCTAGCTCCCAGATATATGTGAAAGGCGTGTATTGCACACAAGCACCAGTCACCAGACAATAATAAATCATATATAGATAATCCACTAAACAGAACAGATCTAGGATGCATCCATACGCCCCCGCAGATAAATAGTGGCCAAAATAATATAATGCGCATATCAGATAACAGATAAGGGGACGTGGCGGAACATCACTCTACCGCCCTAGAGTCATGCCATTGGTGCATCAATGACACGGCCATGTTACCTTCATGGCTAGGAAACAGATTTTGGCTCAGGTATCAAACTAAGAGTCAGATATCATATCAAATCAGAGTGTCATAACAGATGGCTCATAACAGATAGTTCATATCAAATATATCAGAAGTAATATCAAAGGTCCAAATCAGAGTTTATCGGATCAAGGTTCATATTCAATAATCAAGTCATGGTTCAGATCAAAAGTCCGTTTCAGAAGTTTCTATCAAAAGTCCATTTTAAACAATCCTTTAATTCATGATTTTCATAAAACGATCCTTTAAAGTAGTTTTCATAAAAATAGTCTTTCAAAACGGTTTTTCATAAAGCTAGTCTTCAAAATATAGTGTTCACAAAAGTTAGTAACCTTTCATATAAAAGTAGTTTCGCATCATTTATAAATATCTTTTTAAATTGGTTTTTCTCAAAACATTTCCATGGTATAATTAAAAAGGTTTTCATAACATAGATTCATATCAGAGGTCATATCAAATGGAATCAATAGAGGAGGTTCAAGCAAATGGAATCATAGCAATGGCATCAGATCAGAAACTAACGGATCAGAATATGAAAGAGATCATGAGAAACCTTATAAGGAAGGTCAGAATATCTGTACCTTAATCCGCAATTGAAACCACGTCAAAAAACACACGGATCGGAAGTTACTCCTTCTTCAACGAATCTACATGAATTAATGATCATCTTGTTATTCTAAGAACCATTTTATAAGTTATTACTGATTCAATACTGATTGTTGTTCGGATTAACATATTCAAGGTTTGCTGCTATATATAGCAATTTCCCATAATTAGTAACTTTGGGTTACAGTTCATAATTAATTATACTTAGAGTTTACAAATGCTCAAAAGTTAAATTAAAGGCTTAATATGACAAGTATCATAGTTTAGGGTTTTATATGTCATTTATCAAAGTTTAGGGTCTAATGTGTTAATAATCAAAGTTTAGGGTTTAAATTGTAAATTAATTCTATAAATGACCTGATTTATACTTCGTTCATAATAGACACGTAACCAGTATTTTATGATCCCATTATAACCTATAGAACATTAATTGGTATACGGCAAGAAGGACTCAACCTAATACTAAATACCCTACATCTATGTATATTTCACAAATGTTTCATTTGGTTAAGCTTTATAGTATATGCAGTTAGAAGTAAATTTAGCAAAGCCATTTCCATACTATATATATTATTGATATTAATGACCATGTGTGTGCATGAATTCATCCATTCGGTTCTAGTTCTACGCCAATAACATATGTATTACTTTATAATATCACTAATCTCATAACTAAATGAGTACAAGGTTTTTTTTTCTCTTTAAACCTGACTTTTAGTTTATTCATCTGTTAATGCTCTAATACCACAAGTAACATGCTTCATTCTCAGTACCCACGACAAAACCAAGACCAGTTTTAAACCTTTTCAAAATACGCCATGAAGACATAAGAATAACCAAGCACGCACATCCTTATCGTGACCAAGAATAGCCTAAACACACCATGAAACACATCACATACGACACCAAAACCAGCCCCTTCGACACATTTACACACACCAAACAGCCCACGCCCTTGACGAGGCTCAACCCGATTTAAATGGAAGGCCACACATGTGAGACAATAAGGTGTCGCGAGACCAGATTATGCCCTATTCCCATTCTTTTAACTCCTTTTTAGAGTGCATGCTTATAGACAAGTTTAAATGTAATCCGACACGTGACATACGCACACCGCTAGACAAAATCAGGCAAGACAAACTAGGGTGTGAGGGGTTTAGCGAGCAAGAACGAAATACAACCAAACTCCTCCATTTAACGTTTATTAGCAGCTTGTTATAATCAGGTTTATACTTATGTCGCCACACAAAACAGCCCACACATCCCACAAGGTTAACGAGCCAAGTAACAATACAATCCACATGAAATCATAACCCTTTTTAAGCCTCTCTTCGCACATGCATTCCTCTAGGTCTTTTCTCAGGTTTTAGTATCACATTTAATGTCTAATAATGATCAGCCTAAGTCTTGTTTTAGGTGTGATATATGTCGACCTATAAGCTGGAAAAATGCCACAAAAACACTCACGACACAAATAAGCAAAGATGGGGCGTATACTTGTTTTATGACCATTCCAAACTCACACATATATACGTTTAATAGATCTTTCTCACATCTTTTTCACAACCCATTCATGACACCACAACAGTTTATATATAGGAGTATAATTTATGGTTCTTTGCATGATTTCATGTGACCAGAACATATATGATATTCGTACTTTAGATCGACGAGATAAACGCTTAATACTTAGACAAGATTATGATCGACCAAAGCCTTATTTTAAGTTACTAATTGTTAACAGATTATGAGCATATGTCAAGAGAAATTAAGAAACCAAAGGGGTTGCTACCTTGGTCGATTCGAAGAGGATCAAAGGAAGGAACCATGCCACCCTAATCACGAAGACAGTCGACCACCATGGCTGCTTCGCTAGTCACGGTCGAATAAACACAACACTCACCAAATTTAATCCACGCTAGTTTTCTCTTAGCATCCTTTTATTTTATTTATTTATTTATTTTATTTTTTTTGGTTGAGAGAGATGGAGTAAACAGGGAATAGGTTTGACAAAGCGTGTATTTGTGATAAAAGAAAAAGAAGGAAGGTCGTGTGGGGTTTGTCCTTGTCTCCATGCGTTAAATGAGAGGAAAGATGGGTGAAGATTTGTCACTATTAAATGTGACGTGTGAAACAAATCATTCGAATATTACGGGATTTGGAGCATGAATATACATATTTGGAAGGCAAGAAAATGTATTCTCTAATTTGGAAATTAATAATACCGAATAATTGTCATAGAGGGTGTCGTGAATTATGGCAAAAGAATAGGCAATGTTAGGATATTTACAAGTTATTTGTTTGTTCTTATCTTTTAACAATATGTAAATTTACTTATGGATTCAATACATATCATAAGGTTTTAAATACATATTAATCATAATATAACTTAGGTCAAAATCAAATTATATAGAAAAAATGTGAAACCAGATTTTAGGGTTTTACAACTCTTCCCCTCTAAAAAAAATTTTCGTCCTCGAAAATTGAAGTCGCAAAGTTAAACGAAGTCGTAGCAAGTCGCAAAAGACCATTACAAACCTTCTCACGCCCGAGGAGGTTCTTCCAAAAAGATCTTCAGACCAAATAGTTTCTCATGACTCGAATCAAAATGAGGTGGGTTCAAATTCCTCAGAAGGAGACAAATAAGTTGATTCTGATCAAAAGGTCCATGAAACATAAAATGGACTATAGGCGAATCTTCAGAAAGCTCATATGGAATACGAACAAAATTTCAAGTCAAATTAACTGTATCAACAGTAGAGAGCTCTACAAAGAGTTTAAGATTTATAACTGAGGTCAACAGAATGCAAAACGAGAGTCCAAACTCATCCAGATATCTAATGAACGAAGGCAGAGTATACGCATAGGTAGAATGAACCTAACGTCTCACTAATCACGGATCTAACGGAGGTCAGATTCTAAACTTCTTAGGTACTCCCAAAGATATCCTATGACCACAATGAGTGCACGTTATATGGTGTAAGTATTATCACGTTGATCAGGCGTCATAATACTAGCACCACATAAATATGCCTTCATGATGATGATACTTTATCTCAAGTCGTAATCGAAACCACCTATCTTAATCCGCCTAGTACTTCTACAGTCTCAGAGATCATCAAAATCAAACACCATAACTAAGAGGAGAACGAACTACTCGAAAGAGTTAACGGAAGTCCCAGAATGTCTATCATAATTTGGTACATCGTTAAAAGCATCAGATCGTCCGCCACTCGTCAAATTTCACATAACAAAACCATCGTCCAGCATACGCAGAATGAACTCCGAGCGGAATTACTAACAGGGAACATAAATCATTCAAGGGATCCTATCATCAGGTAACGGAAATTTTAGTGGGTCAAGAGGAAATGAATTACGTCACCCATAGCTTCCTTCTTCACAGGATCAACTCTTCCAAATACGAACGTTCGCTTTAGAATTATCGTCCATTCAAATACATGATCTTAAACTTCCTCCAAGTCCATGCAGTCTATCGTATGATCATAGGGTGTAGAGGAATTATAAACTTGAGTCTGGCTCCTCAAGCCTTCGACACTTCTTCTTGGAACTGTGGTGTAGTAACGTGAATCTCCGGCATGGTCACTGGCCTTCTTCCATTCGCGAGTCTGCTTCTGCTCTTAATTCATCTTAGTACAACTAAAGTGAATAGAGAAGCAAGACTGCGTGTCTTTGGCAGGTCTTCTCACACCGTTCGAAATTTGCCGACTCAAACTGCTGTCGTCACCGGGTGCGTGGTAGTGTTGTCTGCTACAATCTCGGGACGCCAATCCAATCTACTCTTCTCGAACAAAGGGTCACTTTACAAAATGATCTACCTGTTCCTCTTCGTGCCTAACACTGAAATGCTTCCCGGAGGTTACTCTCAAATAGTTATCTCTTTTCTTAGAAGTTCTTGGGTTGCTTCTTCAGTCCTTCAATCATTAAAAGAGGCCGTCTGGTACGGATTTTACAAGGATAGAATCGATCATTGATACGCTGAATTGAAAGATGGTCATGGTAGTGATACGATTAGGTTTACGATAGTCAATACTCCAAAGTTTTCTCTTTCTTCTTCACAAGTTAACAGGGTGTTCAAAATGAAACACTGAGGTGAACAAAATCATATTCCATCATCTTCTCCAATTTCTCAACTTCTATGGCATCATGGTCCGTCAACTGAGATTGGTTCAAATTTCATTCTACTTCTCAAACAGGAGGGAAACCCAAGAGTTCCATCGGAGAACACCAGAAAATTTGCACAACAAAACTTCCAATGCCAAAGTTTTCTAAGAGTGGATACAAATAAGTGTCAGGGGACAATCATCAATCAAATGAGACCGAGGTAGATGTTTCCATAGCAGCGTTAAGCTTAACAGATTTGAGCGGTTACAGGTTATCATAACAAAAGTGGGATGAAACATATTACTAAAGGTCACAAATCAGATACGGTAGTCCCTGGCAGCGTATGAGGGCCAGCCAATCCATAACTTAAAGACCTCAAAATCGAATATGTCAAAAGTAAACGGATTCGTAGGATGAGTACGGTCGCTAAGCCAGACGGATAGTTCATATATCAAGGTCAAGTACATGGTTCATCAAAGTGTGGAGATAGATAAACGATCAATTCAAGGTGTTGGAGTCTTGTTTAGCTATTTAGCATAAGTGGCAGGTAGGTTGTGAGTCATCGGTAATACAAACATCGTATAACTGTCAAAAGTCAGGCGTATAGAATATCAGTTATCAGCATCATCATGCTCAGTTAACCATTCCTCATTGAGATAAAATTATCGTCATATCCATGGCTAATAATCACCAGAGTTCTCATAGGAGTAGTAATGGATTTTGCAAGGACAGAGTAATATCAGATGATACATTTTATTTCCAGCACGGGTAATTTAATTCACAGAATGGGTCAAACACATTAAGGTCGAATGACCTTCGGGATGGTCAGAGGAGTATTAAACTGCTTATCAAACAGGTCGGAAATGAAAATCAAAATCAGGTAGAGATAGCAAAAGTTTAACAATCGGGAATCATGGTAGGGGATTTCAAAATGGTTTTCAAACACCGAAGGTGGAACATAGGAGGGTAGTCGTAATGATCAATCAACCTATCCTTTATCAGAATAAAAATCAAAGTTAACTATTCAATGAAAACAGATCGACAACGCAAGTCTTATCGTTCAGAAGTGAGAGGAAAACATTCTTATACTCGTGGTTAAAACACCACCAGACTTCTCATGAAAACGGAGATGTTTAAGACGAACTCAGATAGGGTCAGAAGATTCATAGATTATCAAAAGCAAGTAACAGAATGTATCAAGTAGGTTATCGTCATGGAGATTTTCAGAATACCCGAAGAGACATCAAAATGACTAACAAAAGAATCAGAGGTCGGAGTCGGAATCTTAGGTGGTGCAAAGCGTGAGCTTTCAATCTCCAAAAGTGATTTCAACAAACAGGGCATAAATCAGAGTGATGCGGAAGCAATGATAATTAAACAAAAGCCTTATAGTCTACCCATTCCTCACTGGTCAAAACTTAAGTTCCTATAGGGAAATCCTAAAGCAAATCTTAAAGGTTGTCTTATGAGCGCCTACAGTGGAAACTTAATTGTCCAAACTTCACAGGTCAAGGGTAAATGTATTACGAGTCGCAGCCTATCTCTCTGATACCATAAATTATAACACCCCAACCCGACAAGGGTAAAGATATCACAATAATGGTTTCATATCAGATCAAAACAAAGCATACATCTATAGTAATACAAGAATTCTCAAAGGTTACAAATGAAATACAGATACTACAGGGTTACAAATGAACTTCCAATAAATACTAATTCCGAAATAATAATAACTTCTAGTCATATCTAAATCCAGAACAGCTATCAAGTCTTCTAAGTCCAAAGGTACTCTCCACTCATTCCCAGCTTCCTACTAAAAACCTGCCGCAGGAAAAGAAATGCGGCTGAGCTACGAGAGCTCAGTGAACAGATATAACGATAACAAAGCAGTAGTAAAGAAAATACAAGGTGACAGAAACAAAGGTCATGCAGATAAAATATGAGTTAAAGAGTAAGCAAATGAATAATAACAAAGGGAAAGAAAAGGGATAGTAATCCACCACGAGCCCAGAAACAGATCATATCATATCGTAACCATAAATCTTCAAATCATATAGAGGGGAGACCTCTCAGATAATCAGATAATATGAGGGGTGTCCTCATTCTTCAAATGGAGTAGCTAGCTCCCAGATATATGTGAAAGGCGTGTATTGCACACAAGCACCAGTCACCAGACAATAATAAATCATATATAGATAATCCACTAAACAGAACAGATCTAGGATGCGTCCATACGCCCCCGCAGATAAACAATGGCCAAAATAATATAATGCGCATATCAGATAACAGATAAGGGGACGTGGCGGAACATCACTCTACCGCCCTAGAGTCATGCCATTGGTGCATCAATGACACGGCCATGTTACCTTCATGGCTAGGAAACAGATTTTGGCTCGGGTATCAAACTAAGAGTCAGATATCATATCAAATCAGAGTGTCATAACAGATGGCTCATAACAGATAGTTCATATCAAATATCTCAGAAGTAATATCAAAGGTCCAAATCAGAGTTTATCAGATCAAGGTTCATATTCAATAATCAAGTCATGGTTCAGATCAAAAGTCCGTTTCAGAAGTTTCTATCAAAAGTCCATTTTAAACAATCCTTTAATTCATGATTTTCATAAAACGATCCTTTAAAGTGGTTTTCATAAAAATAATCTTTCAAAACGGTTTTTCATAAAGCTAGTCTTCAAAATATAGTGTTCACAAAAGTTAGTAACCTTTCATATAAAAGTAGTTTCGCATCATTTATAAACATCTTTTTAAATTGGTTTTTCTCAAAACATTTCCATGGTATAATTAAAAAGGTTTTCATAACATAGATTCATATCAGAGGTCATATCAAATGGAATCAATAGAGGAGGTTAAAGCAAAGGGAATCATAGCAATGGCATCAGATCAGAAACTAACGGATCAGAATATGAAAGAGATCATGAGAAACCTTATAAGGAAGGTCAGAATATCTGTACCTTAATCCGCAATTGAAACCACGTCAAAAAACACACGGATCGGAAGTTACTCCTTCTTCAACGAATCTACATGAATTAATGATCATCTTATTATTCTAAGAACCATTTTATAAGTTATTACTGATTCAATACTGATTGTTGTTCGGATTAACATATTCAAGGTTTGCTGCTATATATAGCAATTTCCCATAATTAGTAACTTTGGGTTACAGTTCATAATTAATTATACTTAGAGTTTACAAATGCTCAAAAGTTAAATTAAAGGCTTAATATGACAAGTATCATAGTTTAGGGTTTTATATGTCATTTATCAAAGTTTAGGGTCTAATGTGTTAATAATCATAGTTTAGGGTTTAAATTGTAAATTAATTCTATAAATGACCTGATTTATACTTCGTTCATATTAGACACGTGACCAGTATTTTATGTTCCCATTATAACCTATTGAACATTAATTGGTATACGGCAAGAAGGACTCAACCTAATACTAAATACCCTACATCTATGTATATTTCACAAATGTTTCATATGGTTAAGCTTTATAGTATATGCAGTTAGAAGTAAATTTAGCAAAGCCATTTCCATACTTTATATATTATTGATATTAATGACCATGTGTGTGCATGAATTCATCCATTCGGTTCTAGTTCTACGCCAATAACATATGTATTACTTTATAATATCACTAATCTCATAACCAAATGAGTACAAGGTTTTTTTTCTCTTTAAACCTGACTTTTAGTTTATTCATCTGTTAATGCTCTAATACCACAAGTAACATGCTTCATTCTCAGTACCCACGACAAAACCAAGACTAGTTTTAAACCTTTGCAAAATACGCCATGAAGACATAAGAATAACCAAGCACGCACATCCTTATCGTGACCAAGAATAGCCTAAACACACCATGAAACACATCACATATGACACCAAAACCAGCCCCTTCGACACATTTACACACACCAAACAGCCCACGCCCTTGACGAGGCTCAACCCGAATTAAATGGAAGGCCACACATGTGAGACAATAAGGTGTCGCGAGACCAGATTATGCCCCATTCCCATTCTTTTAACTCCTTTTTAGAGTGCATGCTTATAGACAAGTTTAAATGTAATCCGACACGTGACATACGCACACCGCAAGACAAAATCAAGAAAGACAAACTAGGGTGTGAGGGGTTTAGCGAGCAAGAACGAAATACAACCAAACTCCTCCATTTAACGTTTATTAGCAGCTTGTTATAATCAGGTTTATACTTATGTCGACACACAAAACAGCCCACACATCCCACAAGGTTAACGAGCCAAGCAACAATACAATCCACATGAAATCATAACCCTTTTTAAGCCTCTCTTCGCACATGCATTCCTCTAGGTCCTTTCTCAGGTTTTAGTATCACATTTAATGTCTAATAATGATCAGCCTAAGTCTTGTTTTAGGTGTGATATATGTCGACCTATAAGCTGGAAAAACGCCACAAAAACACTCACGACACAAATAACCAAAGATGGGGCGTATACTTGTTTTATGACCATTCCAAACTCACACATATATACGTTTAATAGATCTTTCTCACATCTCTTTCACAGCCCATTCATGACACCACAACCGTTTATATATAGGAGTATAATTTATGGTTCTTTGCATGATTTCATGTGACCAGAACATATATGATATTCGTACTTTAGATCGACGAGATAAACGTTTAATAGATAGACAAGATTATGATCGACCAAAGCCTTATTTTAAGTTACTAATTGTTAACAGATTATGAGCATATGTCAAGAGAAATTAAGAAACCAAAGGGGGTGCTACCTTGGTCGAATCGAAGAGGATCAAAGGAAGGAACCATGCCACCCTAATCACGAAGATAGTTGACCACCATGGCTACTTCGCTAGTCACGGTCGAATAATCACAACACTCACCGAATTTAATCCACGCTAGTTTTCTCTTAGCATCCTTTTATTTTATTTATTTATTTATTTATTTATTTTTGGTTGAGAGAGATGGAGTAAACAGGGAATAGGTTTGACAAAGCGTGTATTTGTGATAAAAGAAAAAGAAGGAAAGTCGTGTGGGGTTTGTCCTTGTCTCCATGCGTTAAATGAGAGGAAAGATGGGTGAAGATTTGTCACTATTAAATGTGACGTGTGAAACAAATCATTCGAATATTACGGGATTTGGAGCATGAATATACATATTTGGAAGGCAAGAAAATGTATTCTCTAATTTGGAAATTAATAATACCGAATAATTGTCAGAGGGTGTCGTGAATTATGGCAAAAGAATAGGCAATGTTAGGATATTTACAAGTTATTTGTTTGTTCTTATCTTTTAACAATATGTAAATTTACTTATGGATTCAATACATATCATAAGGTTTTAAATACATATTAATCATAATATAACTTAGGTCAAAATCAAATTATATAGAAAAAATGTGAAACCAGATTTTAGGGTTTTACAATAAAAGACTAGCACGAGCTTATAGATTATAAATTGTTAAGGGGACAAGCTAGGGCTCAACACGCCCGATCAAGTCAGAATTTTATTCCTACTCTCACCAGCGGAAAGTCAACAAAAATGTCAAAACTTATTATATTTTTGAAAAAATTTTTAAAATTTTCTCATTTTTTTTGGATTTTTTACAATTTTTTAGGAAAAACGGGATTGCATGAGAAAACGGCAAAAAATGCAAGGCAAAATCAAATCGAAAGATCACCCCCCCCAGACTAAAACGAGACATTGTCCTCAATGTCTTTAAAGGTAAGGGTTCTCCTACATAAACCTATGGCCGTTTATTAATTTTGCCAAAGATAAACGTAAAACGATAAGATTTAGGATATCGGATAAGCAACGAATGATGAAACTCGAGTGGAGAGAAGCAGACCACGAGCACGAGAGTCTTCATTATTCGGTCGAATCCTGGACACATCACAAAAAACACGAAACACAAGATATGGAAGAGGTAGCCCTCCTCACGTTTTATTAGAAATAAGAAAGAAGATAGATGGATAAGCATGGGGTGCCTCCCACGAAGCGCTTTGTTTTTGGTAACCGAGTCGGAAAGCTTAGACTCGCCCCGAATTTAATTGTCCTTGGGGGAGCAAGTGGAAGAGATAATCTTCATCGGACTTTCGTTCAAGATGTTTGGATAAACATTGAAGTACTTGAAAGTTCCACTCCGATGAGATACTCACGGTATTTTTAGTAAGAAGAACCAGAAATGGTAATACCGGGGTCAAAGATGGTATCCTCACTCCCGACGGAGTGAAGGATAGGAGAAGTCACAGCATATGTGATGCGTGGTTTTGTAACCTTACAACAGGTTTTACCTCTCGAGGGATCTCAAGAGGCTTACAACCCCACCAGGCAGTGTACCTGACCGATGTAGTATAGTGTAGTGGTAAGTACGGGGGATTGATCGTTCTCCACAGGGAATAGTGTTCGTTAGGTATGAAAGACTACTCTAATAGGTCTAAGGGTTGAGGAAGATTCTTTTTTATGTTTTTATATTTTTTTATGAAAGCAAGTAAAATCTCGGTTTTGAAGGAGTGGGCGGAATTAGTTGCTAGTCAACTAACCCAAATAACTACAAATGCAAATAAAGTAAATAACAAAAATGAAAATGTGGTGAGAAACTTATGTGTAGAGAAATGTGTTTACTTAGATTTCCTTACTCCCTAACTATCTTTTACCGGTTAATTAGTGTGTATTAGTCGCGTGGATGACGGGTGTATTCCTTAATACCAATCGTGGGGTGGCGTACGTATTTCCCCAACTCTACAAGCTCCTACTTCACTCCTATGTCGAGCCGGCTAGGAAGCTCCTAACATGGGATCACTAGAATTCACTTGTGCATTAAATACAACCATAAAAACCTTTAGTACGCATTTGGTTCATGTTTCTTAAGACGTTCAAGCAAGTTACCGAATAGGAAGTTAGCCAGTTTTCTTAAGCCTAACATAGATAAACAATCATCCAATACAACTAACAACACACTAATAACCAATAATCAATAGCTAGGTTTCATTAGATCTAAGCAAACACAAGATAAATTTAGCCTAACATGTTAATTAAAAGACAAGAATAAGATAAAATCAAACAACACATAGACATATTGAATGATTAATTGATAACTTATCTTCAATGTAACATGGAAGATCTCAAGGCAAAAAGCCTTGAAAAAGAAGCTAAATTCGTCTTAGGGTTTTCTCCCAAAATTCCACACACTAAGTTCTCCTCAATGACAAAAAATTAGAAAACTATATATAGATTTTTGGATCTGACGGCGTCACGTTATGGAGTGTGACGCCGTCACCTCGCCGCTTCTAGGGTTCCCGGATGACCTTCTTGACGCCGTTCCTCTTTTGCTCTTCAAAAATCCTTTCTGGCTTATCAAGGCTTGACGCCGTCGAACCTTGAACGTGACGCCGTCCCCTTTTGATTTAAGCCGTGACGCCCTTGATCAAGTTAAAGCGTGACGCCGTCAGAATTCACATGCTATTTTCACTAGCTTATCAAGAGTAAATTTCACATCCACTTTTTCTTGCCAAGGCATGACGCCGTCTGGGGTTAATTGTGACGCCGTCATAGGTAACTTTTAGCCGATTTTTGAGACTTTGCCGTTTTCTTCACTTTTATGCTCCAAAAACGTCCAAAATGCCTCCTTTTCCAGATTTCTCCTCAAAAGTACCTAAAATGACAAAAGGAACGATTTAGGGCAATATTTGATCAAATAAATACGATTTAGGGCTTAAATGACCCCTTAAAAGCGGTACACTTTTCGCTTCATCAAATACCCTTACACTTGAGATTTGCTTGTCCTCAAGCAAATGTGCTTTTATTCTAATCAAAATACAAGTTAGGGGTCATTTAATGCAAACATAAAAGTAATTACAACAAATATTCGTTCCACTTCAACCATAATAAGCACGGAGATTATAAACTAGCACCTCACAAGTAGTGTTTAGATACTCACATCTCTCAAGTGTCATCAAAATAAATCTCATAAATGAAAACGGATAATATCTCTCACTACCTGTCATAGCAAATAGATTACCATAGGCTTGGGAAAGGATCGAAAACCTCCTCCACTAGGCGTAAGCACCTAAGATAAACTATCAAAGAGGGCTTTTAAATGGGTTATAACGTTAGGTGTAGGGAAAAGGAAAACACGGTTTTGTTGGATAAAGGATATTTTACTGGTGGCGAGTTAAAGATCTTGATCAATTACATGTACTATACAATGTTGCTAAGCCAAGACTCGACTCAATCTTAAGCTAGAAACAAAATAACAAAATAACAAAAACATAAAAATAAACATAAAATGAAACGGGATGGTAGTCCGTATGTTTTTTTCTATTTTTCTTTTTCTCATTTTTTTGTATTTTTCTTGATTTTTTTTTTTTTCTTGCCCTACCATCCAAAATAATACATCATAGGGGCATTGCATTCCCCTTACACTTGAACTTTTACATAACTTTACAAATAACTATTCTAATGACTTCGAATTAAGATAATTGAAAAACTTGGAGTACTTTTAAAATAATTAGCACATATGGGGGTAATAAATGATGTTCTTCCCCATTACTCCATTACACTAGTACTTTACCCATGAGTCCCAATCGTCCCAAAACAATATGTACAAGGATATGACTCGACTTAGCAACCATGTAATCAATTAGATAATTAACTTGGGTTTAAACAAATGTTGTCACAATAATGCACTAAAAATGAGTGCATACAAGGTAGGCTAAGGCGATTTGGGTGTACATTTTAGTGGGGTGTAACAAATTCTTCCTTTAAGTAAAATGCTTAAAGGTCGAAATGAAAAGATAGGCTCTGAGGGGTGTACTAGGGGTATCGTGTACTAAAAATGAGTACAACGCAAAGGGTGTGGGAGAATTACTTGACCAATGTAGCCAATGTAATTATAACAAAAACACAGGTGTAAAACAATGGGTTAATCCTAATGCCTCTTATCATGTAGTAAATCTAACTACACGAATGTAGTCTCACTTGTGGCCTTGGAATGGTCCTAACGCAAGTTCTAGAATCTAAGTGCTACCGGTACACACATCATAGCAAAATGCTTTTCCTACCAATTCTAGGGGTGAACCTCACATATTTGGGGGTGGAAAATTTTTTAGTGGTACGGTTTTTGTGCTAGTCATATAATTCCTATCCATGAGACGCTCATTAAGATCAAAGTTTCACTCCTATATGTTGTAAAAAATTTTAAATTTGGCACTAAAATTGCCCTAACAGGTATTTATCTCAGTTTTATTACACATCTACCATTAAACAAACAAAAATCAAGCGCAATGGCATTCTCTAAAATCGTACTTTTACCCCCCCTTACACTTAAGATGAACATTGTCCCCAATGTTCAAATAACAAGATGTAAAAGCAAAAAGTAAAAGAATGAAATCAAATACTCCCCTGATTCGCTCGGTGGATAATGAAATTACACGGTTAAATCTTCCTCCAAAGAGAATGTTGAAGCTCCATGACTAATGCATCGCCATAAGCTTGATTCCATAAACATCTCCTTGTCCAAAATAACCTGTTAAACCTGAGAAAACAAACACGAAAACCTGCATAACATCGGCGGGATAAAAATCTATATATAAGGATATAATGCTTGTGGAATGATAACTTTGCAGATTCCTGGAGATTATAAGTTGGAGATTTAATAAAAACTTTTTAAAAACAAAACTTTCAAAAATTTCTGAAAATTAAATCTGACGCCGTCAGGTTATAAACCCTGACGCCGTCAGAAATGACCTGACAAAAATTTTCATTTTAAGTTTCCGGAAAATTTCTGGAAAAACCTTTACCTTACTTCCTGGAAATCCTGCAAAACCTCATTATGACTCGATACAAGCATTTGACTCAAACAAATACTAATATGTATACTAATTTATTATTATTATGATTCATGTTCATTTGTGTTCTAACAAACCGATTTAGATTTCCCTTACACTTAACTTTTGCAAAATACCTTTATATGTAGTTAAGACGAAGTTAAAAACAAAATAAAGCATTTTCACAATTTAGTTTTGAACATGAATCAATAAGAATAAAAATTAAGCACACATACGGAAACAAATAAAATCAAACAAACAAATAAATAAACACACAAAGCAAATAAAACAAATAAAATAAAGCTTGGGTTGCCTCCCAAGAAGCGCTTTTCTTTATTAACGAGTCTTGTAGCTAGACTCAAAGTCACGGGGTCTACGTTTTTCCGTTTTGCATAAAAAATATGGTTTTAAAGCTTTGTATCACTCTTTCATCCCACTTGTATTCCGGACCTAAGGCCAAACACATCGAATACTTAACTCTAGCCCTTCCTTGGTTATTGTTATCAACCTCGAGTGCTGGGATATTATCGACATCCAAGCCCTTAATGCCTTTAAATTTTGGTTCGAACTTAGAGAAACGAGACACATTATGGGGCATCAGGTACTTGATGCATCCTATTTCGCTGGAGAATGTCACACTACCTTCATCCTTATCATAAATTGCTTGGGACGTTCTTATGAAGGGTTCTCCTAAAACTATCTCGCCTAAATACGGATCTATAATCCCCCTTATATCTTCTAGGATCACAAAATCACATTGGTAAACGAAATCTCCGATAAAGACGTGTAAACCACTTGCTAGACCTACAAAATTGCACATCTGATTGGGGTCATACGGGTCTTGTCTAGGGTTCAGCTCATTGCTCATGATCCAGTTATAGTAAAGCCTAGACATGAAATTCATTGGTGCCTTGAGATCAATATAGGTATGCTCCCTAAACATGTGACCAATCATGCATGGAACCTTCACATTAAAATAACCCCCCTTTCTAATCCATGGGTACTTACGATTTTTAGCGGGGCAAGGACATTTAAAGATAAACTTATGGTGACTTAATCCTTCTAGAATTGGTGAGGAATTGTGAACTAACCTTAAGTCATCTCTAAGCTCAATCTCACTGCTCGTGCTAAGGCGGTGTGAGTCTCTTCTTTCTATCAATTAACTCATTAAGCTCATTGAATGCCTTAATCTCCCTATCCATAGTGACGAACCAATTACGAACAAACACACAAAGAAAGTAGATAGACTAAAGAAAACCTAGAAAAATAAAATAAAAATCTCACTAGAAAGGAATCTAGTGAGTAGACCTAATAGAAATAAAAATTCAACCTAAACAATAACTATTCCCCGGCAGCGGCGCCAAAAACTTGATGCGTGGTTTTGTAACCTTACAACAGGTTTTACCTCTCGAGGGATCTCAAGAGGCTTACAACCCCACCAGGCAGTGTACCTGACCGATGTAGTATAGTGTAGTGGTAAGTACGGGGGATTGATCGTTCTCCACAGGGAATAGTGTTCGTTAGGTATGAAAGACTACTCTAATAGGTCTAAGGGTTGAGGAAGATTCTTTTTTATGTTTTTATATTTTTTTTATGAAAGCAAGTAAAATCTCGGTTTTGAAGGAGTGGGCGGAATTAGTTGCTAGTCAACTAACCCAAATAACTACAAATGCAAATAAAGTAAATAACAAAAATGAAAATGTGGTGAGAAACTTATGTGTAGAGAAATGTGTTTACTTAGATTTCCTTACTCCCTAACTATCTTTTACCGGTTAATTAGTGTGTATTAGTCGCGTGGATGACGGGTGTATTCCTTAATACCAATCGTGGGGTGGCGTACGTACTTCCCCAACTCTACAAGCTCCTACTTCACTCCTATGTCGAGCCGGCTAGGAAGCTCCTAACATGGGATCACTAGAATTCGCTTGTGCATTAAATACAACCATAAAAACCTTTAGTACGCATTTGGTTCATGTTTCTTAAGACGTTCAAGCAAGTTACCGAATAGGAAGTTAGCCAGTTTTCTTAAGCCTAACATAGATAAACAATCATCCAATACAACTAACAACACACTAATAACCAATAATCAATAGCTAGGTTTCATTAGATCTAAGCAAACACAAGATAAATTTAGCCTAACATGTTAATTAAAAGACAAGAATAAGATAAAATCAAACAACACATAGACATATTGAATGATTAATTGATAACTTATCTTCAATGTAACATGGAAGATCTCAAGGCAAAAAGCCTTGAAAAAGAAGCTAAATTCGTCTTAGGGTTTTCTCCCAAAATTCCACACACTAAGTTCTCCTCAATGACAAAAAATTAGAAAACTATATATAGATTTTTGGATCTGACGGCGTCACGTTATGGAGTGTGACGCCGTCACCTCGCCGCTTCTAGGGTTCCCGGATGACCTTCTTGACGCCGTTCCTCTTTTGCTCTTCAAAAATCCTTTCTGGCTTATCAAGGCTTGACGCCGTCGAACCTTGAACGTGACGCCGTCCCCTTTTGATTTAAGCCGTGACGCCCTTGATCAAGTTAAAGCGTGACGCCGTCAGAATTCACATGCTATTTTCACTGGCTTATCATGAGTAAATTTCACATCCACTTTTTCTTGCCAAGGCATGACGCCGTCTGGGGTTAATTGTGACGCCGTCATAGGTAACTTTTAGCCGATTTTTGAGACTTTGCCGTTTTCTTCACTTTTATGCTCCAAAAACGTCCAAAATGCCTCCTTTTCCAGATTTCTCCTCAAAAGTACCTAAAATGACAAAAGGAACGATTTAGGGCAATATTTGATCAAATAAATACGATTTAGGGCTTAAATGACCCCTTAAAAGCGGTACACTTTTCGCTTCATCAATATGTGATGAAGGGGAAGAAGGTCATGATAACAATCATGATTAAGTCATCTTCTTCAAAAAGAGATTTTTCGTTTAAGTTCGGTTGTTCAAGAAATGAGTTGGGAGGGAGGGTTGGGATTAAATCACCGATAAGCAAATTCTCATGATTGAGAATGCCTCCCCCCAGACTAGTGTCTTCCTCAAGATCAAAGTAGAAATGATCGTATTCCGGAGGAAATAGAAAGAAAGAAAGTTCATCGGAGAACTTGTCGAGATAAAGATCATTCATATCAAAATGAAAAGATTCATATTCGGGAGGAGAGATATGAGCATGAGAAGTGGTACTGCCACTACTCGTCTCCTCCGAATGATCGATATCAAAGAAGAATGTTTCAAAAGATGGGATAGAAAGATTGAGATCAGAAGTGGGATTGCCACTAGCCGTGTCAAACGTAAAACTCTCATATTCGGGACAAGCATCCTCGAGCTCGAGCTCCAAAGGATCTGACGGCTTCTTTTCAAGATTAACTTCTTCATAAACTTCCTTCGGGGGAAGGGAAAGGAACGGTTCATCAATTATTTTTAATGAATCATCTTCCCCCGGATCACTGTCAGTCTCAACAATTTCCGGAGAAATTGGAGTTTTATCAAAGAACACCTCGACCTCTTCCCTAGAGATAACATTTTCTTCAATCGTAGGAGAAAGATGGGAAGAGTCGGAATCAAGAATCTCCCTAGAGATAACATTTTCTTCAATTCCGTTGTAGTCTCCGATTCATCTTCATCATCGTCGTCAAGAACACTCTTAGTATTTGCAGCACAACACTCAAACCATTTGCTCGATCCAGGAGTAATTTTCATGGCCTTGAGCTCAGCACGTTTTTCTGACATACTCTTGACCGTGAATCTTGAAAGGTTTGGATCAATTCTTTTAGGAGCAATTACGGGATCGGACTTTTGATCAACCGTAGCGACATTGCATTTGTCGGTTTGAGGTTTCGAGTTCGGATTAATGTTGAACGTAACTTTTTCCTTATCGACCCGCAAAGTAATTTCTTCACCATAGACATCGATCAAAGCACGCCCGGTCCTCAAGAATGATCTTCCGAGAATGAGAGGAACCCGGGGGTCGGCGTCAAAATCAACTACCACAAAATCTGCTGGAAAATGGAACTTCCCCACCTTGACAAAGACATCCTCGGCTATTCCACGTGGACGAGTTATGGAACGGTCCGCAAGCTCGAGGGTCATGCAAGTGGGGGTAAGTTCGGGCAAAGAAAGTTTCTTCCAGACGGATAACGGCATTAGGTTGATGCTCGCACCAAGATCGGCCAAGGCGTGGCATTCAACCATTCCCGGAAATTCACATGGGATGAGAAATTTTCCGGGATCTCCAAGCTTTTCCGGAAGCTTTTTGAGAATTGCCGCTGAGCAGTTTTCGTTCACTGGAGTTTTTGCTAGTTCCGATAATTTTTCCTTATTGCTCAACAAACTTTTGAGGGTAGAAATGAATTTAGGCATCAAAAGCAAAGCATCCGCGAAGCTTATGTCGAAATGTAACTCTTGAAAAATTTGGAAAAATTTCTCCATTTGAGTTGAAGCTTTCTCACGGAGCTTTTGATCACTTAATCTCGAAGGATAAGGAAGTTTTGTTTTAACGGGAGCTTCTTCGGGCTCAAAAACAACCTTTGGTTCAGACGGTGGGACAACCGGAGGTTGGACGTCTTCAGTTCTTCCGTTATTAGTAGGAAGTTCCGTGTCCTTTGTCGCCTCGGTTTCACGGTCGACTACCTTGGGAGGAAGAGAAGAATCGGTAGTCGGAGCCGTGGGTCCATCATATGAAACACCACTCCTTGTAGTGATCGCCTTAGCATCGCCCCTCGGGTTAGCGATCGTGTTGCTAGGAAGAGTTCCAGATCCCGAGGGTCGATCATTTAAAGCCTTCTTGAGTTTAGATATTTGACTACTCAACAACCGATTCATTTCTTCTTGAGATTTTTGGTTTTGAAGAATCAGTTGTTTCAATAACTCATCCGAGGCCGATGGAGTTTTCACAAATCCTTGATTTTGATTACTGTTAAGATTTGGCCCTCAGTTGTTATTTTGATTAAAACCCTGGTTGTTGTTTTGAAAATATCCTTGATTAAGATTTCCTTGGTTTTGAAAATTGCCTTGGTTTGGGTTTTGAAAGTTTCCTTGATTTGGGGCTCGGTTAAAATTTCCCTGGTTTTGATAACCTTGATTACCCCGATTTTGATTCTGGTTATTTTGAACATTGCGGTTTTGCACTTGCTGATTTTGATTTTGGGTAAAACTGGGTGGTCCGAGAAAGTTGTTAGAACGGTAGCTGAGCAAATTACGGTCTCCTTGGGGTTGATAACCGTTACCTCCCTGATTAAAGGATCCCGTAGCAGCGTAAATGTTCTCTTGAGTGTAGCCACCGGAGGCTGGGCACTCGAAATACGGATGTGGACCACCGCAAGTTTCACAACTATGGTTAACAACATTGACTTGATTGTTGTTGTTTTGATTCATAGTTTGATGAATTCTTAAAATAGCCGTTGACATATCATTCATTTGTTTAGAAAGAGCGGCTATCTCGGAGGTAGAAGAATCAGTGCTAGATCTTGTTGACTCATTCCTCTCGGCAGAGGAATCCCAAAAATTATGGTGGGCGGTCATGTTTTCAATAAGATCATAGCACTCTTCGGGTCGACGTTTCATAAACGTACCACCGGCAGCAGCGTTAATCGTATCACGGTGTCGTAATGTCAAACCGTTATAGAATGTATCTATAATAGTGACCAATAACATATTGTGGTTCGGACACCGATCAATCGATAACTTGTAGCGTTCCCATGCCTCAAACAATGATTCATCGGGAAGCTGACGGAAATTGCTAATCTCATTCCTTAATTTCGTCACCATCGACGGTGGGAAATATTTCGCCAAGAACTTCGTAACCATTTCATCGAAACTACGAATGGAGTTCTTGGGAAGACGATCAAACCAAGCGGTGGCATGATGCGTCAAGGAATAAGGAAAGAGATATAGACGGAGGGCGTCATCGGAGACCCCATTTTGTTTCATACTTTGGGTGACGGTGATAAATTTATCAAGATGCTTGTTGGCATCGTCACCCGGCAAGCCATGAAATTGGCACGAGTTTTGGACTTGTTGAATCATATGATGCTTAAGTCCAAAATCGGCGGCTTGAATATTGACGGGGGCAATCGGGCCACCACGTCCGTGCATTGTGGGTTGGCACAACTCCTCCATCGTTCGGAGATCGGGAGCTGGCATGTGATTATCACCACCCATCGGCGGGTGTTGATCGTCGTCCATTTCCTCGGTTGGAAATGTAACTCGGTGATTGTGACGGATAATTCTCTCGGGATTTGAGAGCGGTGAAAGAAGAGGGTGAGAAGTAGAAGATCGGGTGTGCATACACCAAAAACAAACACAAAATCAAAAAGGAAAACCAAATTTGAAAATAAAATATTTTTGGATTTTTATATTTAATGAAAAATTAGATTTTTTTTTTTTGGTGATCGTTTGATCAACCGTACTCGTTTCTTTCAAAACTACGTGCAGCGTGGCGGAGAAGCAAAGGTCCACTCGAAGGTGATTAAAAACCCGCCTCTTTCGGTCTGCAATTTAATGTCAAGACCATCCTTAAACCCCGTGTATAGGTTGTAGCAAAGAAATAATCCGAGTAACGTTTAATTTCACGATCTCTTTTGTTGTTTATTACGGAATGGTTTACAACACTTTTCAGAAAAAGTGAGGTTATATTATTGGTATTTTTGAAAACACTTTAGGAAAAGTGTTTTATTATTTTTTTTCTTTTTGTATTTTTTCTTTTTATAAAAACGAGAAACTTCCGAGGAAGGGTCTTCAAAACACGATCCAACGAACGAAATTCAAACTCTTCTCAAGCCTTCCCCGGCAGCGGCGCCATTTTTTGATTTTTCTTTTTAAGTATATATTTTATTTTTCCAAGGAAAACGCAACGGATGTATTTTCCCCGGGTCGTGTCCTAACGAAGGTCGAATTCGAGTTGTCGTTACGTTTGTCGAATATGTGTCGTGAATGTGTGTGAAAAGAGAGTGATGATTTGTGATTTTAATACTAAGAACAATGAAATATTAAATGAAATCTACAAATTAAGCTAAGGGAACAATTATACTAAGCACGTAATCCTAAAAACGAAAATTGAATTTAAAAACGTTACGCGACGAACTTTAAAACGTGACTAAAAAGTGAATTTCTTAAATTTAAGTCATAAAAATGCAAAATAATTTTTCTTAAATCCTAAATATAAAAAGAAAAATTACAGAAAAAAGAAAAATATTTTTTTTTTGACTTTTTATGAATTTTTTATGAATTAAAAACTAGTTTAAACTATTTAAATGATTTAAAAATATTAAAACAAATTGGAAAAATCTAGAAAATTCTGAGTAAATCTAATATCAAATTTTCTATCTAGGAAAAATAAATTCAAGACTTGATTCAGCTTAAATAAGTTGGACAACCAAATAAGCAGTTTGATAATAAGCTTAAAATAAGCTAAAGCTAACCAAAAATTCCCAAAAGCACAGATATAGTTCAAAGGACTTGTATAAGCTTAAATCAATTGACTAAGTTCAAATAAGCTCAAAGAATAATCAAATAAGCTGCTGAACAGGTCACAACTTATGACAGAATTACTTGACTTAAGCACCTACTTTAAGCCATCCTATGAGCTTATCAAAAGCTAATTGGGGGAATCCAGAAGTATGAGCTTGAAGCTTATATGAAAAACTACTAATAAACCAAAGATGCCCAAATTTTAAACACAAATGCTTATCAAAATAAGCTTGAGATCAGATGCTAGTGGAAACTGAAAATAACGGTGCAGGCTCAGATCAGGTTTTATGGCAATTTGCAGACCTAAAAATAAGCTATCTGATAAGCTATAAAGTGAAATACAAAATATATCCTAAAAGCTACTACTATAAACTACTTCTAAATCAAAAATCAAGCAAAGAGCACAAGTGATTAAGCTGTTACAAGGCAAGCAACAGACTGAGTTAAGCAGACTTATGCAGGTCTTCAAAACTTAATCTGAGGCAAAAGTTGAAGTTTACAGACCCAAACTCTTCTAATACAAAGTGAAACAGTACAAAACTTTGCAATATCACTTAAAACACTACTTAGAACATAAAAGTACCAAAGAGAAGGCTCACATAAGCCTTAGCTTATACTGAGCTTATAATAACAGTTTTGACCTCAAAAATCCACCTATTAAGCAAATATCCTTCAATTGAGTTAAACCCTTTAAATCCCTACTGAAACATGCTTATTTCCTCTTGATTCAGCTTAATCAAAACTTATATAGTGGCAAATGAACAGTAACTACAACTTAATCTACCTATACTAGTTTAAACCAAACACCCCTTAATAATTGATATGACTGATTTATCACTACAACTTACTAAAATAAGCTACACTATTGATCACTAATTATCTAACTAACTATGAAAACTACTAAAAAGCAACAATCAACAACAATTAAGCACTAAATAAACTGAACAAAGAAATATGCAGAAAATAAGCTAAAAATGAAATGGAACTTACAAACTACACCTCAGTTGAATAGAGGGCAATTCTTCAACAAAGCCTATCTTTAGATAGGCCAAATACTTCCACTAGAACAGCTTATGAACAGCTTATCACCTCCAACAGCTTATTTGACCATCCAGTTGACTTTTGTTGACTTTTTGTGATTTTTGAGATAAATTCAGATTTGAACACAACAAAAGCTCACAATAAACTAAACAGCTTAAATGAGCTTATAAAATGGATAAAACAGCTTATTGAAGCTGGCTTTTTAATTATTTTTGGATTTTTTAAAGACTTTTTTCAATATTTTTGGATTTTTGCAAATGAGATGAACTATAAATGAAAAATGTAAATCTAAGAGAACTGAGATGATAAAAATGAGTGAAAATAAGCTAGATAAGCAGTAAAACTAATTAAGGATCAAAAGAGACACGAAATGAGAATAATGTAAACTAGTATTTCATTAACCAAACTTTGAAATTACAACTGAAAAATTGAAAATACAACTGAAATATAACGATTACACTACGAAAGCATTAAAATGACAAGAATAAAATAGGCAACAATTTTCTAAAGCGTGAAAAATTGGACCAACACTAATGAAGAAGGAGGTCTCTATTTATAGGCTTCTTCTGAACCTTCCAGGCCTGCCACCTTGGCAATCCGTGTGCTCTTGAGCTAATCATCACCCTTAGATCAATTCCTTGCCCTCCAATCTTTAAATCCAAGCCGTAGGATCAAATCTCTGAGGTGTTCGGTCAAATAGGAGCATGCCATGTGTCCATGCGTGCGTGTTCTGTGCTTTTCTGACACTCTGGCATCCAATGATTGGACTTAATTGCCCTTAATCTCAGTAAAAAAGTGTACGGGGGTAATTTAGGGTTCATGTAACAGTACTTTTTCTGGGTTGGGGTTGAAATTGGGGCGCGGTAAAGGTTTTTTTTTATATTATTGTTTGACCCAGAGTAAATAACGTTTGACCGTGGGTTATTTGTGGGCATCCGGGTCGCGGGTTGGGTTATGTTAAGATGAAGTGGGCTCGGGTATTTAATCTTTGGGCTTGTGGGATTAAATATTCGATTGGCTTTTAAATCCGGACATAAGGTGTAGTTTATGATTAAAGATTTGTGGTTTTGAAGATATAAGGACCAAATGTGTATTACTTGAAATTTCAGGGACTGATCTTGCCACATTTTCCAAAATACTATCAAGGGTCATTTTTGTCAAATGATGAAACTTCAATTGTTGATTTTTACTTTTTGAGCATAAATGTCTTTCTCGGCTTCGGCTTTAAATCTCTTCCAAAATCTCGTGCTCGTTTTCCCGGTTTTTGCTTGATTTTGTCCCTTTTTCTCGATATCCGTCCCTGCACAATCATAAACACAAAAACACGAAATATTTGGCATAATTGGTTAGTTTTTGGTCTATTTGGGTCCGGTTTTGGTCAAGAAAAGGTATGTGTTTAAGCACATACCAGCTCACACTTTGAACAATGAAGATCGTCAACCAATGGGCATTTACAATCAAAACAGTGATAGCCGAGTGACGACATAAGAATTAAACATTAAGGAGGGTTAAGAAGATAGAATCAAACGGTTTAAAAGGATGAAGAAAAATATTTTTGGGTTTTTTGGTTTTTCAATTTTTTTTTTTTTTTTTTTTTTTTTTTTTTTTTTTTTTTTTTTTTTGGATTTTTTAAACAAATATTCACAAGATAAAAACGAAACTTCACGAGGAAGGATCTTCAAGTCACTAATCGTCAAACTGTAACGATATTATCGCCACACACCTCCCCGGCAGCGGCGCCAAAAATTGATTGGCTTGTCAAGTGTATCACAAGTCAAACCTTTCACTAAGAAAAGTCAACGAGCAACACTCAACGCAAATCGATTATAATAAACCGGATAAGTGAATACCCGGGTCGTAGTCCCAACGAGGCGTGCAATTGAGGATATCGTATGAGGTTTGGTATTAAAATGCTTGAAATAGCGATGTTCACTTTGGTTTATAATCTAGAAAAGTACAAATCAAATTTAAAGAAAACGTGAATGAAAAACGAACGGGAAACAAGCATAAACGTCAAATTCTATAAAATTTTAACCCTACGGATGCAAATATAATTTTCCTAAGTCCTAAATGATAAAAGAAAATTTTAGAAAAAAGAATTGTATTTTTCTGACTTTTAATTAATTAAATACGAATTGAAAACTATTTTTAAAAGAAAAATTAATTAAAAATACATAAACTAATGAGAAAAATAGGAAAATTTTCTAGAAAGTTCTTTAAGGTATGAAAATCTTAGGAAAAATATTAAAAAGGTCCCAGCTTATTTAAATAAGCTGGGAATAAGCAAAATGGTTCGGATTAAGCAAATGGGAAAAGAAGGTTAAGAATTAAATTTGGCAAACCATAACTGATTAAAGTCCCTAGGGCATTGGTATGGTTTGTGTGGTGTGAGTGAGGAGACTGGGGTTCGACCCCCAGTTTTTGCACTTTTGAATTCTATTTTTTTTTATGTTTTTCTTTTGCAAACTTTTAAATGACTTAAAAATTTAGCAAATTTAAAAAAAGGAAATAATTTTTAAACACAAAAACAAGCTGGAAAAAGCTGTAAGTCCTTAACAGTAGGCTTACAAAAGGAAAGAAAAGAACAAAAAAAAAAAACTACTAAAGGGAACTAGCTAATGCACTGTTAAGCTAAATAAGCTAAAAGGAAATTTAAATAAGCTATAATATTTAAAAGGACTCCTAAATAAGTAGATGGAAACAGATTAAGCCAATATAAACTTAAGCAATAAGCCAAAAACAAAACCAATAAGCAAAATGGGGTCTGATAAGCAGGCCTAAAATCACCTATTGAGGTAGTTTCAAGCTACCTAAAAAGCACTCAAATCATTAAGCTAATACACCAAAGCAGCAAAACTGAATAGACAAGCTACCAAGGAACATGTAGAAGCAAGCTGAGCCTAATTGGAGTTTATATGGGCTTATAAAATCTGCTGATTAGGAGAGCTTGTTGGGAAGGTGCAGACTGATGCAGGGCATAATAAGCCTGCATAACCTATGAAACTAACTCGAAAATGGTGGAGAACAGCTTATACTAGTCATGTTAAGCAAGAATTAAGTTCCTACAATGGCAAATGAACAGTACCTCCTTAGTTTGACCATTTTAAGCATTACTCCAAACACCCCATCTGATGGACCTAATGGACTTTTAAAACTGAATTGGGCCAAATGAAGCTAACCTCTAATAGACAAAGGTGCATATGACTACCTTAAGGGTAGAAAAGCAATTTATATAAGTGTTTAAGCACTAGGATTAAGCTATTAAGTAGTTGACTAATGGTTGACTTTTGAGATATTTAAGCAAAATTACTACTGAAGATAGAACTAATTGATAAAATAACATCAATGGAACTCAATAAGAACAAGTAAGCTAGGAAAGGGTAATTAAGCACTAGAAATAATTAATAAGCTGTTTAACTAATGTTGACTAAAAAAAATTTAAATTTCATTATCTAATCTTGAATTACAAGACTGAAAAACTAAAAAAATTGAATAATAATAAGCTAAAGAGTTAAAATTACCTAAAATTTAAAGCTAAATTCATCCTAACTGCCTTTTACTTGGCTACACATTATCTATTTGTACTACTAAAAACTAGGGTTTCCCTCTGTGAGTCTTGTGTGCTTCTTCTGTGTGTGTGTTCCAGCTGCTTCTTGTGCTTCAATTCCAACCTTTGGATATTTCTTGGTCCCCAATTCAACCAATCTCAGTCGTCTGATCAGTCTTCTTGTCCTTGGATTGCCAACGTGGCAAGGAGGGGGAGGGAAACAAGGTCATGTGATGTTCTTTTGGACTGTGGTGAGGTTGAGAGTGACGGGTATGGATTAGCAGAGGTTTAAGCGGGAAAGGTGAGGTTAGGGGTGGATGAATAGTGGTTGAATTAGGGGTTTGACTTTTCTCTGAGTGTGTTTGACCCCGTATTTAGCTAATTTAGGATTTGGGCTTTTGTGGGTTGCGCTTGTAATGAGTTAGGGTTTTTTTTTTTTTTTTTTTTTTTTTTTAATTTTTTAATTGATCCGTTTTGTAGGTTTAGGATTAGTTAAGTTTAAGGGTTTTGTTTAGGGACCATTAGTGTAAACTTGGTAAGTTCAGGGACCAATCCTGCCAAATTTTGCAAAGTTTTCTAGGGACCAATGTTGTCAAGTGAAAATAATCCAAGGGCTGTTTTGGAATTCTGAGCAATATCTTGTACCACACTTATAAATTTCTTCCCGGTCCCGGCTTTTTGTGCTCTTTTCCATTCCAAGCTCGGTTTTGCCCGTTTTTGCCCCGTTTTCAATCTTTTTGTACCTGAAACAAATAAAACACAATCCAAGGATATTTGTAACAATATTT
This sequence comes from Artemisia tridentata subsp. tridentata, assembly GCA_021014915.2. NCBI lineage: Eukaryota > Viridiplantae > Streptophyta > Magnoliopsida > Asterales > Asteraceae > Artemisia > Artemisia tridentata. Next base: position 211,218,053 of record CP139506.1, on the reverse strand, counting down.
GGTCAATTTTGGTGTTTTTGGTCGTTTTTGTGGGATTTTTCGGGTATAAAATGATGAGTAAAAGGCCACTCAACAAGGTCATAGGAGAAATAACTTGTATACTTGCAAGTTGGGAGATAACTACAAAAAACACATATGTCTTACATCCATGGTGGATAACTCAACACTTTGGCATAGGAGTTTAGGTCACGCCAATATGAGGTTAGTCCAAAGTCTAGCTTCCAACGAGCTAGTAAGGAATTTACCAAAGTTGAGTTTTCAAAGACATTATTGTGATACTTGTAGTCTAGGGAGTCAAGGACATTGTAACAACCGTGAAATTTCAGGTCATTAATTATACTAATTTTATTTACTTATTATTCTATTTTTAAGTAAATTTATTTTTTTCGGGGAAAGTTACCCGTATACGTCGTAACACGTACAATTAAACTCGTAATTTGATTCAAACTATGCCCATTCTACCTGTTTATATGATTTATTTTCCTCCACGTACTTATTTTCGTACGGAATATTTTCATTTTTCATTTCTACGCGAAGTTTGCACTTTTTACGTTTTACGCATTTTTTCGGATCGCGTTTTAAGATTTAACGACATTATAACACTCCGGAATGCTCAGGAAATACATTAAACATCAAATTTAGTCATTTTAAGCTAAATGTAATATTTTTATATAAAAAAAAATCTATATTACTTCTAGGACATTTCATAAGTTTTAACTTCCATGTTACACGATAAACCCAAAAATCGCGTAAATCGTACGTTTTTTATTTTTTTTAGACCAACACTCACCTACACCTACTATTTAAGCTACTAAGAGTCTATATATATGAAAATAAACTCATTCCACATTTTATAATGTTACCACTTTATACGTCACCCGGTAATTAAGTTTATGCGTTTAAACCTTACGTTTTAGGTACCATAACTTAACTCTTACTTACACAAATAATACAAATGAATTTTTAACAAAAAAATAAAATAAATATACCCTCCCCACACCCCAAAACCGGCCTCCCCTAGGGAATACCCAAAACACCACCAAAACTCTACAAACCAAAGATATCAGGCTGGCTCTGATACCACTTGTGAGGATGTAATACACTTGGTAGGATGTTAGTTATTTGTAACGTGTGTATATGATACTTTGAGTTAATATGATTAAGTATGCGGACTCTACTTAACCACACTTAGAAGGATATTGGTTATTGGAAATGGAACAGTAATGCTTGTTATTGGATAATGAACACAGAAAGTATATCATCAAACGATTCAATATTATTGAGAATAATACAAGTGATCTTCACTATCACTAAGGTTACAAAACCTTGAATCTCTATTACAAAGAACACTATTTTCTATTGTTCAATCGTATTCAGCCACTCTTTGATAGTTACACGTTAAGCACGCTTTCTAACTAATGTTTAACTCTATATATATGTAAATATCTAAGCACATGAACACTTGAGTATTCGACTACTTGCTAGCTTGTGTGTGTCAGTAGCTTAAGATACTACTTGTTCTGAGTTTACAAATAGTTGACTGAACACATATCTAAGATATTGCCTACCGTATATATTTGACTTTTATACACAAATATCTTATACATATTTATTCATCCAGCAGTAGGATAACTCACTCCAACAGCAGTATCTGATACACTAGCAGTAGTATCCTTGCGACAGCAAAATCTCTAATACTAGCAGTAGAATGAAATACACTGGCAGTAGAATGACACTTAGTGTATTTCCTTGAGCAGTACTGATCTTGTGAACATTTAATTTCCAATACTAATCTTCAGAACATTTAATTCCCAATAAAAACTCTACAAACCACACTCATCCACTCATAACAAATGCAAACAAAGACCAAATCTCACCAAAAGCTCTCATCCTTGTTTTCTCCGCCATACAAATGAGGAAAATACAGCTCACAACACCAAATTCATCAAGGTTTTACCATTTTTATTAATCATAAATTGAAGATCACAAGTCCTTTTAAGTAGTCACCATTTTTGGTAAGTTCCCTAACTTTTTTAATCTCATCTCTATGATTACTAGAGGTTGTTTCTAGATCTAAGCTAAACAACTCTTGCATGCATTCTTTTGGATGATTTGATCAAGTTTTCATACGATTATTAGGTGTTAGATAGTTAGTTAAGATTGATTGGTAAGTGATATGCAAGAGTTGGTTAAAATGGATTTTTGATTTGTAGTTAGTGATTTACCTCATTGTTTTTGCTATCAAACTTATTAGATCTACAAAATAAACTTGAGCTCCTGGACTTTTGAGTTCTTGAGCTAATAAACTGGTAGTAATGACTGAATATAGGCATGCATTGAACATAAACCCATTTATTAGGCTTAAAGTAACTCACTTGTCATGGGTCAAAAACTGTCCAGTTTCCAAGAGACAAAACAACTTCACTATTTTGTTCTCAGGAAGTTTTAAGCTTAAATAAAAATATGGTGAGTTAGCTACAGTTCTTAGGGTCATTTCCCCGAAAGCCTTGCATCCTAATTCATCCCGATGATTTTATAAAAAAATCTACACTAAAACATGTCCGAAAATGCATTACAGTTTTGCAAAGCCAAAAGCTCATGGATTTAGGCACTTTCAATACATGTTCCTTTTGAATGAATTAAGCCAAGACAAAAAAAAAAAAAAAAAAAAAAAAAAAAAAAAAAAAAAAAAAAAAAAAAAAAAAAAAAATCTCTTCCCACTGGACTCATGTCTATTAGATCTGTAGATAAAAAGATGTACTCATTTTGGTAAGCCTAAATGTAGGCTGGGATTTCTTACATTGAGACACAAGGGTAAAATAGTCATTCCAGCCTAGTTATGTAATTCCCACAGAAGTGAGGTCATGAATTTTGAAAAGTACAGAGTCATATCTTTCCAAGCATATAAAGTTCATAATTTTACCCTTCACGCTTTAGAAATGGCGACCCGATTAGTGCGGTATTTTTATCATAATTCTAACATCTTTGCATTTTAAACCGTATAAGCTTATTCAATTATCTTTTCGACCCACGACATGCTATTAAACTCATAACTAAACTACATTAGGATATTATAAGTCCACGTACTATATAAAAACTTAAGTATAAGCATTACATATTATTTCCCCGAGCCTAAGTCGTGTTATATTTATTATAGGTCATTTGTGACTTTTGCGGCTTTTCTCGACGTCCACACTTTTTCGGTTTCTATTACCACTTCATCATCTGTGAGTTCATATCCCCAAATTGGTACTTCAATTGTTTTACAAACTCCGTGGGGGAGATACATGCTATAAATATTTATGATCACAATTATTTGAAATTGTATGCTATCCTGATATTATTATTGCCTAAGTTTGCCATAGCCTGAAAGTTCCTTTTATCATGAACCATTAATTACATGCGTGTAAACGCAAATACCGTGAATAGGTCTATTGGGCCTAACCTCCCATATGCCGAACTCACCTGTTGGCTACCGTGTGCACTGTATTCGTATGATGTTAGGCATTGGCTATTACCTATTGTTGTAGGGAAAATTTATTCTATTGACAGAAAATGACGTTAATGTTCGGGGTCACGAGCTTAGGGCAATAATAACCTTACCAGACTCTGCATTTGTTGCTTAGTCGCTTTCACAAAAAATATATTGTGATCAACTGCTTATTATTAAACTCTATGGATTCACTCAACCTTTGTGTTGATGTTTTTAGCATGTTTTATCTCAGGTTTTAAGGCATAAAGGTATTGGATGGAGTCGTACAGATATCTTTTGAAGATTCAACATATTTTCACATTTGAAGAGACTATCTTTTAAAGATTTATGTTATGTTTAAAACGTTTGTGATCTTTTGAAAACATTGGATTTTATGAAAATTGTTGGGATCTTTTTGCAAGCTCTAAGGTTTTAATGTATCAAATGTGAAACACATTTAAAACGTCTCTTTTGAAGGGTCTTTTTCCATGACTTGTACTTTGTGCTATGAAGTAATACCCCAGTGACATTATCTTCTGCTGCAATATTTTGGGGGTGTTACAGACATGCAAACAATAGGAATAGGAATGAAGTTTCAACTAATAGTATTTTAGAGTTGCTACACTTGGATTTGTATGGTCCATCTCCAGTCCAAAGCTATGGAGGCAACTTCTACACTTTGATGATTGTCGATGACTCTTCAAATTACACTTGGGTACTATTTTTAGCGTCTAAGGATGGAGTCTTAGGAAAATTTGATATATTAAGAAAGAAGCTTGAAAACCTACTTGATTGTTCTATTGTTTCAATAAAAACAAATCATAGTAGTGAATTTGACAAAGTACAATTTGGTAGCTTTTGAGAACAACATGGAATATCTTATAACTTATCGGGCCCGTTCACTTCTCAATCGCTTGAGATTGTTCAAAGAACACATCGTATGTTACAAAAGATGAGTCGTGCAATGCTTGACGAGCAATTCATTCCGCAAAAGTTTTGGTGTCATGCCCTAGATACCGCATGCTACATCTTTAATAGAGTCTATAGTAGAAAGGTCATTAATAAAACACCCTATGAGATACTTAGAAATAGGAAGCCTTCCCTAGAATACTTTAGGGTGTTTGGTTGTAAAGTATTTATACTTAACACCAAAGAATATCTCACCCAATTTGACCCAAACTTGTATGAAGGTGTGTTCTTAGGATACTCTCAAACTAATAAAGCATACATAGTGCTTCATAAGGAAACAATGAGGATTGAGGAATCTCTCAATGTGATCTTTGTTGAGAGCATGCCCAAGCCTAAATTATCTTCTTCGGTAGAAGATGATCTGATTGATGAACAAATAGTTCAAGATCAAGAATGGTCGCTGTCATTACAAGTTAATGTTTCGAATGAAGGCGATCCTAAGAAAGTGAGAGAAGCGAGGGGTCATCCCATAAAACAAGTCATTGGTGACTTGAATAAAAGAACACTTAGGTCACAAACTAAACAAGACTAGGTTTTGGCATGACATTTTTCAAAAATCCAGATTGTTTTTGGGATGGGTTTAGATGCTCATGGTTGACATGCATCTTAGGAGAACAATCTTATAAGATAAGTTAGATGTCTAGATATTCGTTTGCAAAGTCCTTTAGGTGCTCTTAGAGCTTATGTGCTTATGTGACTAGGACTTATGTGAAGGCATGAAAGGAAATTCAAATAAATGTTTTCTGAGAGGAAAGATATCTATCAATGCATAATTCAAACGATGATTGATAATATCCTATATTCTACATGTGTATACTATGTGATGAACAAGAAAATTTGACACAAAATATTCTATCACATGTGCTAGAATTGAAAGTCATCTGTGTCAAATTATCAAGACTAGATAAAATTTTTGATCACAACTTACACTTGTGTTGAAGATTTTATATCTAACTCTACTTGTTCAATTTAAGTGAAGATTGCATGCTATCTGTTTAGGGTAGAAATGAAAAGAAAAGATTTTATGCAAACATACAAACTACTTGCGTAGTTGAAGAGAATTTCCGTGGTTTGAATTCGGTATGGTACTGCATAACAAACTAAAATACTCATTTAATAGATTTAATAAGCTAAGTATTTCATCCAAATCTTAGAAACTTATTTTGTTAATGCAAGTAACAAATAAGGATTATTAATATCGACACACTACACAACAAACTATAAACCGGAGATATCTTGCATTGTATATTGACTTTCTATACAATGTGTGATGGCTTATAGGATCTAGTTTGTGTACTCATTAATTTAAAAATACAATTGATTTCTATGCACATACAACTACATTCTTGAGATGACTTACATGAAATACTTGCACTTGGTTCATGTATGATGAGATGTAAGTTCTAAATTGTGTTTGATAAAATCATTTAATTCCAAAATGATGATCTAGGAACTTCTCTCATCCAGCCATAATTGGAAGAATCATGCATGGCTTAACAAATTATGGTGCATGCATGATTAATTATGGGAGCTAGCATGAGAAACTAGATCATCCAATCTCAACCAAATACAAACTCAAATACTCATGCTTTCTCTTGAATAACTTACACCATCACATGTGATATAGCATCTAAGTACATGATTTAGATGGCTTGACCATCCTTTCAAGCATCTAAGTACTTAGACTACATCATTGATATGTTGATTACTTCATCTTCATACCTAACACCCTCCTTCATCTCTATATATAAATAAACCTCTAGAAACAGGAATAATGCACACCTTATCTTCTCCTCCTAGTTGTATCACAAAGAAAACCTTACCACCAAAAATGAGTAACTCATCTAAAAATGACTACAAAGGAAAGTCCATTGTTATTGATGAAGAACCTAATGATGAATGGGAAAATACGTCGTGTGATGATAACCAAGTTCTAAGAAACTATGTGATGAAGTGCTTATGGGATGGCCCCATATGGTACAAAATTGGGATGCCTCTCCCTCCTAAGCTTGATGCGTCAAACATTGATCATGCATGTAGGTGCAAATGTTGTTTGAAAACCATCAAAATAGAAAATGATCTTAAAGATCTTCAAGATGAGATGAGGGAGTTACACCTAGCTTACAAAAACAACTTCAAGATGTTAACGAGTATTGTTAAATATCTAGCCAAGGTTTCTGCCCAAAATCGCAAGAAATAAGTGCGTGAGGGGAACCATTTTCTAAGGCTAAGGGTGCTATGGATAAACACTAGGTAGTAAAATAAAGTAATGTTAGGATTATGTATTGTAGTTAATGTTTGTTGTAGTATCTATGTGGTTTTAGCTTGTGTTAGTTGTGATCCTTGTTGTATGCATTATGGTTACAATGAAATAAAAATAGCTTGTGACTTTATGTGATTAAGTGAATCCATATTTTTATCCCCATGCTCAACAAATGGTTAATTGGAGTCATAATGGACTATATATATATATATAATATATATATATATATATATATAATTATATATATATAATATATATATATATATATATATATATATATATATAATATATATGTATAATGACTACTATATATATATATATATAATATATATATATATATATATATATATATATATATATATATATATACATATATATATATATATATAATACATATATAATATATATACTATATAATATATATATATATATATAATATATATATATATAATATATATATATATATATATATATATTATATATAGGATTCGGGTTATTGAGAAGTTTTTTTTTGAGAGATGGAAATTTCGTTTGAACAAACTGATTCATTGATTTGAACAAGGGGACAACAATCATTAGTGGGATCATCTATAATTCAATTGGATTCACAATCATTGTTAAAATGAGTTAAATGATTCATCTAAATTGATACAGTGATTCCTCTTTCTGAATATATCGCAAAATCGAGAGATTTAACAAAAGACTCAATTTTTTACCATTCAGAATTTAAATCACATTAAATGAGTTAATAAGGCTTGAAACAACTAATCCAAAGTTAAATCTATCGTTGACCTTCTAATCTTTAAATACTTCTCTCGATATTTAAATTATATATATAAAGGAGATTGATAATATATATAATATATATATAATATATATATATATATATATATATAATCTTTGTACTAACCTATGTTGCAAGTATCCAAATGGTCACCTAACCCATTTTGGACTTCCACATGTGAGGATTGTTTTGTTTGTTGGTTGTTAGTTGTTTCTTGTGTAGTTACGACACCGCAAAGGTTTGGCTCTTGACCCACGGATTCCCGCCTTGGAACAAGGGGGAGCAACAATCTGGAGGGTGCTATGTTCAATGGGGAGCATACTATCGGTGAATGGATGCTCAAGCCTACATCTAAAGATAAATTCCAAGTGATTCCTGCCTTTTTGATTCGACAAAAGGGGGAGAAAGAAAGCAAAAGAGTACATGCTCTGGTGAAGACCAATTCAAGATAAAGATCAATAATTCACCAGATTAAAAGGCAAGGTCAAGACGCAAGCTACACCAAAGGTGTTCTTAATCTTCGCTACGATTTGTAATTTTATTTGCTTTAGGAATTTATTTGTCATCATCAAAAAGGGGGAGATTGTTGGGGAAACATTAGTTAGATTTCCTTATGTTTTAATGATGGAAAATAAACCTTCGCAACACATAAAATTACAAACGTTGGCAAAATTTCTCCCGACCCATAACTGGGCCTGGCGCGCTGCCAGCGCTCCGACGCGCCAGCCTTCTGTTAAGGTTCGGGACGAAATATGAAAGTTGGCTTTCCCTTTACCCGAAAAATGTGGATCTTTCAATACAGGTATGAATATGTTATGTGCTTCATTGGGAACACTCGAAACGAGTTTTAGAATTAGAGGGATCCAAATTTACAACCTCCCATTTTTGGCAAAACGCCAACTCAAGTATTTTGATAAACGCCTCTAGCCAAGGCTTTTCCAAACCTAGGGGACTTATATATTTCACGTGACATCAAGTGAACATATTCATAAGGCCATAATCTGTATTTACGTCTTCTCTAATCACGTAACGGGTTTACTCCCTTATTGGTCAAACTAAGTCAAAGGTCCTTTTGCGTAAACGCATCCTTTCCCATTATGGAATATGCTTTATAATGATGCAAAACACTTAGCTTGTTTGCATCAAGATGTCATGGAAATTCACGTATTATGAGATTATGAATACTCGACGTTGAGTTACTTGAGATTATAAGTAACCTTTGATTTTCTGAACCCATAATCATCTTTGTCAATTCTTTTCTTCCTTAATGACAAAATGATTAAACCTTAATCACTCCTTTGATTAATCTCCTCACCAAACTAATCCTCCTACCATTTCAAATACATCCCAAATCTTATCCCCAACATTCCCTAATATTCCTTCTACATTCCCACACCAAATCTTCCAAACATTCCCTTCTCTACATTCCAATTTAACCACAAAGATTTCACCACCTCATAATCTTCTTCATCCAACTCTTCATTTCAAAGTCAAATAAACCTTCACCACAAACCATCTCCTACTCTCCAACATTCTAATTTCAAATTTGAATTCAAGCCAAAGGCTCCCCATCACTTTAACATCCCATTCTTATCCAACTCACTCTTACACACAAATAACTCACTCCCTCACATACAACCTCCCTCACTCTCTACCTCTCCTTAACTCCAATTTGAATTCTGTCTTAGGCTCCCCATCACATAAATATCACATCCAATCCAATTCATATCTTCAATTCATCACATTGGGAATTCTCTCTCACACTCCAACAACTAGAATTCAAATTTGAATCTCAAACTTAGGCTTCCTTCCATCATATCATTCCCACTCACCTCAAACTCATCTCAACCCTTCATCTCCCCTTTGCCTCCAAGCAAAGCATATTCCATTGGATATTCTTCTTAACTCAACCATGCTCTCTCTTCTTTCCCAACCATGGTTTCTTCTAACTCAACATCACTTCCCTCTCACATAATTTGAATTTCAAATTCAAATTCTTCCCTCTCTCTATCTCTAACATACACATGTCCTTTCCGAGCAATGGAATATAACATGGCATATTCTTTCTCTCTTTTCTATGTCATGTGAGGATTACCCAATCTACCCCTATCCAATTATCCCTTCTACTCTTCTCTCTTTGATAATTGGTTTTACTTAAACACTTCACAAAACATTTTTACAAATTGGCTATTTGAGTTTGTAGACCTTTGAGGATGAATAATGTAAAGGTCTAAATGTATGAAGTACAATTGGGGGTTTAGCAAGGTTGGGTATTTAAAAGACCAAAACCCAAAATGGAAAAACACCAGTTATCCTGGCGCGTCGCTGGCGCTCCGACACGCCAGCAGCCCGCCAGACACTGAAGTTGTTTTTCTCATTTTGGGTCTTGGCCTATAAATACCCACCCTTGCCTCTTGTATTCCTCACCCCTTGCCATTTTTCTTTCTCTCTAAATTCTTTTCTCTCAATCATCTAATTCTATATTGTGTTCATAATCTTTCACATAACATCAATTGAAAGAACACATATCCTTGCAAGGGAAGAATCACAAGAACCTAATCCACTATTGTGATTGTGTCGAGGGTCTTCTTCTCTATACCCTTTCTACTAGAATCGAGTCTCTAGGTTAGGTTAGGACTTGATTAAACAATCAAACATTCTTATTCGATTTGGTTGTAAGGGAAGTCTTGTGTCGAGGTGACCAAGCCTAGATCATTGGGGATCTAGTTGAGGTTTGATACTTCCGGTGGGAAGTCTTTGTTGTCTTAGTGGTCTTAGTGGTCTTTGTGGTTAAGTCGAATCACGGGTCCTTGAGGGTGATTTCCGAGGGCGGAATACCGTTGGTGAGTAGCTCTTCTTTGTGAGCGCCGATCTTAGTGCATATCGGTGGAGTGAAGTTGTAATGGTTTGTAGTCCACCGAAAGGATTATACTTAGCGAATAGTATAGTGTCGTGGATTCGCAACTGGACGTACGGATGGTATAAACCAGTGTTCTGAAAGGCTCGAGGCGCACTAAGGCACAAAGGGGGTCAAAGAGCCTCGAGGCGAGGCGCACTCCAAGGCGCGGGATTCATGAATACGAGGCGCACTAAATACATTAAGTTTTTTATAACATATATGACCATTTATGTAGCTTAAATAATACAAAATAACATTAAAATACTTAATACATGACACATATTGTCATTATAAAGATTAAAATGGACCAGTTGTCACTTCTCAAACGGATCAACTCTTTGGCTCGATGACCTATATAGAGATTAAAATTCATATCAGACTAAATATGCTTGTTTCCTACACTTGCAGAATTACATTTAACAAAGCTCACAATTTAACCCAAAATATCAAGCAAGCAACGTATTTATACTCAAGTCATAATGCCACATTTTCATGATAATAGGTAATAAAGAAAAATACTTAATGAAACAAAGTAATTTCTTAAAGAAAATTTCAATCAATAAAATAAACATAAAATCAGTTCAAATTTACAAATCATAAAAATACTCACCCTATGACTTAAAAGGCCCATGTATATAACTTATAAGGCCCATGTATCTTATCTTAATATTTAGAAAAAAAAAAAAAAAAAAGCCCAAGGCGCAGAGGCGCAAAAAGCCCCAAGGCGCGCGCTTTTTGTGGGATTCATGCATGTCGTGAGCCTCGATCTAAAAAAATGCCCCAAGGCTGGAGCCTCGTGCGCCTTAGGTGCGATTTTCGCAACTTGACGTACGGATGGTATAAACCCCCCATCCCGAACCAATATATATCGTGTTGTCATTTACTTGCTTTATATACTTTGGATTGTGATTGTGTTAGTGGTTATTGTTGTATAAACCACTTGGTGCTCTAGAGGCTTAAAGTTTTTAAACACTCAAAAAGCTGAAGAGACCGTATTCACCCCCCCCCCCTTTACGGTTCTACAGTTTGCTTAGAATTGAATGAAACCTAGTTGTTGATTATTTATTTTCGTCTCTTGTTTAATTAGTTGTATCGCGTTAGAAGTAGGAAAACTGGCTTTATCATTAGTATATTAGCTTGTACATCCGACTTAGCGTTTCTTCACCAGATTGCACTAGTTGTTTTTATTCGTTGTATTTCTTGCATGAATTGTGGATTGTTGATATTAAGGGACTTAAGGAGACGTCATAATTGCTGATTGGTGACATTAAGATTTCTTAAAGGAGACCAATATATTCATAGAGTTAGGGAATTCGGTACCACCCTACAACCAATATTAAGGAATACAACGCGCTAATTAAAACAAGGACGTGTCAATTTGACTAATCAATAGGAGATAACTAGGGAGTAATAAGATTCTAAGTAAACACATTTACCTTTCATAAGAAGTTTACCACTTTAATTTTTCTCATAATTAGTTTAATTAGTAATTTTAAAACCCACTCTTCAAACCCCGAGATTTTTACTTGCTTTCTAAAAAATATAAAAAATTACAAAAAGAATCATCCCTCACCTTTAGACCTAATTGGTCATAAAATTTGACCTTCACAACACTATTTTCCTAGAGAACGATCAGTCCCCCGTGTCTTGCCTATACTACACTACAACGGTTAGGTACATTGCCTAGGAGGATTTTAAAACTTAGTCGTTTTGCAAAATTCTGCATCAGTTGGTTAACCTTTTAGCGGAGTAAACCTTTGTATATGTGTGGATATCTACATGTATATTTTTCGTATGTCCGTTTATGACCTTCATTTTATCTAAAGATGTTTGGTATGTAAGAATACGAACATGTATATGCGTGAACGTGTAACTATATAAAGAAACTAAAAGAAAATGATTATGACTGTGGGAAAGCCGTCGGTAATTCCCACAGATTACCTACCAATATGATATCTCTCTGGGAAATATGTGTGTAAATACCCACGGATTTCTCACAAAAAATATCGTCTTTATGTTTCTGTGTAATTACACATTCTCGCATTAAATAGTATCCCTTCATATGTGTTTGTAGTTTCATACTACATGTGTTTGTCTATTCGTAATTATTTATGTGAGTATCACAAGTGTTTGTGTAGGTTTATGAATAATTTATTTGTGTTACAAATCATTGCATATGTATGAATATCTACACGGGCATGTTTTATATGTCCGTCATAACCTTCATTGTATCATTAGATGTCGTGTGTGTAGATTTACAAGGATGAGTTTGTGTGTGAATGTGTAACTTTATAAAAAAAAAGTAAGAAATTGATTACGTTTGTGGAAACTTCGTTGGAAATTTCCCACAGATTACCCACCAATATTAGAAGTATGTGGGAAATCGTGAGTAACTACCCACAAATTTCCCACATGATATATACTATTTTGTTTGCATACTTGCGGATTTCCCACTTGATATACACTCACTTTAATTTACAAGAATTATAAGATCAAATTCAACTTAACGAAATTCCTGAATCATAACTTTTAGCAAAGACATGCTATATGTAAGCTGTGAGTATAAATGAATGTGATAAAAAGTCACATGATCGACTAAATAGGGGTGTTCAAATGGTTGGGTCTCGGTTTAACGAGGATAATCAGTTCAGTTTATTAGTTTTTTAGAAAAAAATTAAACTGCCCATACCCTAACCAAATTTATACATAATTGATTGGAACCAACCGTAATCAACTTCGGGTTATTTGGGTCGGGCCGTAAAACTAAAGTCGTGAAATAGGTTCAAAATGAAATGGTCAAATTAATAGATAGTTGACAAAATGACTTTATGCCAAATAACTAAAATTGGGTGATATCATGATTCGAAACGATGAATCTATTGGAATTTAAATAGCATGACAATCATCTAAATAAATAAACACATCAAAGCACGTATAGCGGAAGCAAGATCTTTTATTTAACACGTATAAAGAATTACCGAATAATAAATATTTACATACCTCAAGATCCTAGCAAGAACAAGGATCAATCTTCTCTGGACTTCACTTGATCAAACAAATAGGATTACCGTGAAACCGCTTACCTTTTTGTTTCACAATCCAAGATAAATTACTAAAGTAAGTAATTACCGAACTCTTGTACACACGTACTATAACCAATCAAGTATTGATGCTAGTAAATGAACACGGTTAACCAAAACAATTTTGTTAACAAGAAAAAACTTTGGTTCGACACCCTTGGAAGGAAGTCGACCGGTTTTAAGAACAAGAGAAGGAGAAGACAAATTTTAGGGTTATAGTAATGCACAAGGTAAAGAAACAATAACCCTTCAATTTGTATTTATAGTGAAACTAAAACTTGGAGGACAAGATATACGATTAGGGTTGTTAAACCCTTGGGCCGATCGGATTTGCACCTCCATAAGGTGTTCTAGATCTTTCTTGACCCCCAAGTTTCACTAACGGTCCTTCCTTTATTTCCTAACGGTCGTTAGTCAATTCCATTAATTACTTAATGTCCGTTAGTTATCATTTCGTGTCCAAATAATTAATATATACAATAATTATACATATTAATTATTTACTTGATCATTCATACGTAAAGTGTGCAATCCCTCGATCCCGTGTTCGAATCTAGACATACACGATTAATATTTTTCCATTAACTCTAACAGCTCCCACTTGGAAATCTATTAAAAGTGTAATGACATTGGTTAGCGTCTAGCAACACGCCAATGCCCCTAATACAACTCGGTTGGTGGTCTTCTAGAAAAACCATTCGATGATAAATCATCATACTTATCTTTTTGTTTCTAATACCACATTAATAAAGATATGAATCTAAGTCATTCTTTATTAATAATTCTGTTTCTCGTTGTTTATGATTAAATAAGATTACCAAATCTTCTGAACCAGTCAGGGGAGATCTTGGGTGTGGCCACACAAACATCTTATTAATCCTACGAGGGGCCCAACAGTATTAAACTCCAAATAAATTTGAAGGAACAAATTCTATCTTGACTACGAGCATAACTCATGCACTTCGCAACGCTTCCGAAAACAATCCGTATAACTACCAGTTACGTATAGCGTTAAATTGAATTATAGAAATGCACTACATGCATGACAGTTATCTAAGGATAACTATATACACATGATTTATTTAATGACAAGATCCATAAAGTAAACTCATGAAGTCGGGATAAGTCCTATATTCAAACATATTGAATATCATGTGAAATTGGTATGACAACGCATCAATATACTTTCAAGTATATTCTACCAATACTCACATTTGTCTTCATTTAATGATATTCCCATATCATTAACCGACAACGGACAGTTTAGAATATATAAATATATTCACGGATATAAACATGCAAATATAGGATACTTTATTAAGAAAATGATAAATAAACATAACACTTTATTTTATTTCATTAAAATAATAACTGTTTTACAACATCCCATTGTTTAAATACTAATCACATATATGCATGAAACTATCAGCTAAACGAAGTCCTATGCCTTCAGAAAGTTGTTTAAGCTTTCCACCGGGTAGAGCCTTCATTAATGGATCTGCTAAGTTGTCATCTGTGTGAACTTTGAGTAATTTGATCTCGCCTATCTCCACTTGTTCTCTAACATAGTGATACCGGATCGGGAAATGTCTGGTGCCCTTCATGATTCCAGGCTCATTAGCAAATGTAATTGCGGCTGAGTTGTCACAATACATTTTTATAGGTCTTTCGATTGAGGGCATAACTCCAAGCCCTGAAACGAACTTCCTAATCCATACTGCTTCCATCGCAGCTTTTGAGTCAGCAATATACTCACTTTCTATTGCATACATCGCTATAGTACTCTGCTTCTTGCCCTTCCAATCCACAGCACCTCCATTGACGACAAAGACATAACCCGTCTGAGACTTCGTATCATCTTTATCACACTTCCAGGATGCATCGCAGTAACCTGTAACACACAGTTCTGCTTCTGGATTTCTCCCGTACACTAAAAACATTTCTCTCGTAGTTCTTAAATACTTGAGAATATGTTTCACAGCAGTCCAGTGGAGTTCACCTGGGTTCTGCTGATAACGACTGGTAATGTTTTGAGCAAATGCCACATCGGGTCTTGTACATCGCACCACATACATAATCGATCCCAAAGCCGAAGCATAAAGGATTCTCTTCATGCGTTCCACCTCTTCAGGTGTTGAAGCACAAGCTTTGCTACTCAAGCCATGTTCTACTTGCATTGGCAAAAATCCCTTTTTGGAATTTTGCATATTGAATCTCTTCAATATCTTGTCAATGTAAGCACTTTGGCTTAAACCAATCAACCCCTTGATCTATCTCTGTAGATCTTGATTCCTAGAATGTATGCTGCTTCTCCTAGATCTTTCATGGAAAAACACTTCCCAAGATAGGCTTTCACCTCATGCAAACTTGGAATGTTTTTACCCATGATCAATATGTCATCAAATATAGAACTAGGAAAATAACATCACTCCTACTAGCTTTGTGGTATACACATGGCTCATCAAGATTTTGAGTAAATCCAAACCTTTTGATTTCCTCATAAATCTTTTATTCCATTGACGTGATGCTTGCTTCAATCCATAAATGGATCTTTGAAGCTTGCATACACGGTCAGGAAATTCTGGATTCACAAACCCCTCAGGCTGCGCCATATAGATGTCTTCATCTAGGCGACCATTCAGAAAGGCGGATTTTGACATCCATCTGCCAAATCTCATAATCATAGTGTGCAGCTATGGCTATGAGAATCCTAATAGCTCAATGTCATCTACAGGAGAAAAGGTCTCCTCGTAGTCAACACCATACGTTTGGGTAAAGCCTTTAGCCACCAAACGAGCTTTATAGGTGTGTACATTGCCATCCATGTCCGTTTTTTTCTTGAAGAGCCACTTACTCCCAACAACCTTAGCATTGGAAGGAAGGTCTACTTCAATCCAGACTTCATTGTCTCTCATGGATTGCATTTCCCCATTCATAGCAACCTGCCATTTATCCTTTTCAGGACTATTAATTGCAGCCCTATAACTAGTGGGTTCATCAAGATCCCCTAGTATAGTTTCCTCGCACTCTACGTTATGACATAGACGCTCAGGAGCTCTCACAGTTCTTGCAGATCTACGAATGGGCACCACTTCAACTTCAGGTGGAGGACCTAGACTTTCAGGTTCCACAGGAAGTGTGCTAGTGTTTTCGGAAGGTGATGTATCTTCTTAATCATTTTCGAGATCATAAACTCTCCCACTGAATTCTTGAGATATGAGATTCTCCTCAAGGAAATCTCCATACCTAGCCACAATGACTTTATTCTCTGGTGGAAAGTAAAAGTAGTAACCCTTTGTTTCCTTAGGGTATCCTACGAAGATACACTTAATAGATCTTTGTTGGAGTTTATCTGGTGAGTCACGTTTAACAAACGCCTCACAACCCCAGACCTTTAAGTAAGACAAGTTGGGAGCTTTTCAATCCATAATTCATACGGAGTCTTATCAACCTTCTTAGTCGGAATCCTATTCAACACGTGAACAGCATTTCAAGGGCATAGTCCCAAAAGGATAAGGAAAGAGTTGTCAGATTAAACATAGATCGTACCATATCTAGCAATGTACGATTTCTCCTTTCAGATACACCATTTTGCTTGGAGTATAAGGAGATGTGAGTTGCTGGATAATTCCACACTCAGCTAGATAATCTTTAAACTCTTGGCTTAAATTTTACACCACCTCTATCGGATCGAAGAGCCTTAATCTTCTTACCGAGTTGTAATTCTACTTCACTTTTAAAAACCTTGAATGTCTCAAAGACTTCATGTTTATGTTTAAGTAAATAAACATAACCATAACGACTATAGTCATCCATAAAGGTCAAGAAGTTGGTAGCACCGCGTTTTGACACATGTCTAAGTGGACTGCACACATCAGTGTGTATTAATCCAAGTAGATCTGTAGCCCTTTCCAATTGATGTGAAAAAGGTTTCCTTGTCATCTTCCCAGATATCAAGATTCGCATTTATCAAATGAATCATCATTGATATTTTGCAAAAGCCCATCATGTTGCAGCTTTTCCATGCGTTTCTTGGAAATATGAGCAAGACGACAGTGCCAAAGATAAGACGAATCCAAGTTTAACTTGATTCTCTTATTGCTAATGCTATACACAGAATTATTTCTATTGGACACATGATTATCCATGTCAATTTCAAACACACCATTTACTGGAATTGCATTAAAGTAAAAAACATTATTTAAAGAAACCGAAATTCCATTATCAGTAAATGTATGAATGAAACCATTATCCTTTAACAAAGAAACTGAAACAACACCTCTAATAATAGATGGTGCATAATGACAATTATTCAAAACTAGTATTAAACCCGAAGGTAAGACTAAATTGAATGTCCCTATGGCTTCAACTGCTGCACGTATGCCATTGCCCACGTACAAGTAGCTTTCTCCATAGCCCAGCTTCTTTGCTCCTCTAAGCCCCTGAAGTGTGTTACAAATGTGAGTACCACATCCCGTATCATATACCCAGGCATTATGCTTACGAGGAAAAGAAAATAATTCAATCATAAAAATACCTGAAGTGCTCGCGACATTCACAACCTTCTTATTTTTATTCGCACGACACAACTCTAACAGCAATGGACAATTCCTCTTCCAATGTCCAGGAGTGTTGCAGTGGTGGCAAGCAGGTAAACCCTTCTTGGTTTTATCCTTCTTCTTAGGAGGATTCTGCTTCTTAGGCTCTGGCTGGTAATACATAACCTGTTTACCTTTATCAGCTTTACCTTTCCCCTTCTTGTTCGCGTGTTGCGGTTTGTTGGGCTTAGTAATACTACCACCTTGAATTGCCATTACAGCAGGTGTAGGTTCCTTCTTTGACAATCCTTTCTCAAAATCAATAAGCATTGCATGTAAATCACTTATTGTCTTCCCCGTGCAATGCATATTGAAGTTGCGCACAAAATCAATAAATAACTCCTCGTTAAGGGATCGATTGGTGAGGCCAACTTGTACATCTTGCACGTAACCACATCCGAGTGCTTCCAACTGGTCCAAATAACCTTTCATTTCCAATACGTGGGCACTCACGAGTTTACTAGCATCCTTCTTACACTTATGCAGAAAATCAATCAAGTCATAGAACTCTGCCATAGGTGGTTTTTTAAACATACGTTTGAGCTCATTGATCTTGTACATGGGACCATAGCTCTCAAATTGCTTTATCCCAGATAACATAAGACAAGCCACATCATTGTGCTTCTCATAATCAAGGTTATACTCTTCATGTTCTGCATTAGATGCAGTACCAGCAGGAGCTGTAGGAAGAGGCTTACTAAGATATTCAAATCTTTTGGCCATTCGCAGAACAATCCTCAAAGAACGGTACCAATCATTGAAATTCTTTGTCCCAGTCAAATTTTCTCTTTCAATCATTTGCTTGAAAGCAGAACTCATATTGTTCATGTTAGTGTTGTCGGGTTGGGCCATTTCTACAGAAAAAGTTCAAAAGTTAGTACTTTCAATCACATGGTAAATTAACATTTAACCATTTAATTTTCACTGAAAACTGGGATCCAAATTGACATAGTTTCATCACATCAGCTTTGGCTGCTAGCAATGAAAGTACTCAATAAGGTACGAGTCGAACTCAATTGCCAATCTCAAATTGTAGTTCCTAGAATGTTGGGATTTACATATTTTGCCAACCTCAGTTGCAAATGTAAGTATATTTTATCCCCATCTTTATGCCTTGACATAGTTTCATTACATCAGCTTTGGCTGCTAATAATGAAAGTACTCAATTAAGTTAACCAACTTAAGAAACTGCAAATTACAATAGTTTCATCACATCAGCTTTGGCTGCTAGTAATGAAAGTACGTAATTTTCCCTTTGATTACCATCCTTTGATCATCACATAAGCTTTGGCTGCTAGTAATGAAGGTATCTAATCTCAGGTGTTTCTGTTTCATTGGACGACATACAACTTAAATTTAAGGGAATTAATGTTTGATGTATGTAATCAAAAAATATGTACAAAGATGTCATGCATTCATCTTGTATCATATGTTTCATGTAAAAAAAACTTTTACTCTTTACTAAGCTTAAATCAACAAAGTTTTAATTGATGGTGTTGAGAAACTTACAACTTTGCCTTAAGATGCTTCGTACATGTATAATGGTTGTACTTGGTAAGTCTAATTTGACGCACAGGCGAGCGAAGAGACAGAATGGAGTCTCTTTAAGACCATAATTTAATGCGAAACCAACCTTATACCCACTTTATAGTTTGTCAACATTAGGTCCGCCTTTCGACCAATATGTACAGTTGCATCAATCAATTAAAAGTTTAAGATTTTTAAAGCTTAAAAATTTATGTTGTAAATTATTAAATTGCTAGTCTCGCCTGGGAGCAAATTACCGTGCGAAGTGAACCACTATCGGTACATAAGACTTGGCAATAAATAATTTACCACAAAAAGGTTTCATAGTTATTAGGTTCATTTATTTTTTATACCAAAAATTACCCTCTTTTTGCTTACAATTCAACGGTAATTTAAACAAAAAAGACAAGTAATTTAACAAATAAATAAATAAACACATAATAACACATATATGATCTTAACCATTAAATCATATAGCCACATGCAAACCTTTTGATAAATCCTATTAATAATCTCTATGTGAATTTTAATGTATATAATTACTAAAACTCCCATTGGTTTTCGAGCTCATTGTACCCAATGGACCACAAACACCAATAATTGGCCGCGTAAGTTTTAATAATTATATACCACGTTGCACATAATTGATTCATTAATATAATTAATTAGGTCTTCCCTAATTTTAGATTTATCTAAAACATGTAGCACAAAAAGCAAACACTAATCCATGATTCCTTGCATGAAGAATCATGGATTATCCAGGAACGTAACCCTTATTATTCAAATAAACACATAAACACAACATGTCCTAATTTAGGGTTACAAAACTAATTGTTAGTTAAAAGAGGGTCGAAACCCTAACCCTAAATTATTATTCGATTTTTAATTGTATGTTAAAAACAAACCCTAAAAAAATCGACTTACCATGTATATTCAAATCAAGAATTGATTTTTATTATGCGTTTAGGTAATTACAATTACATGTTAACCTGTCTCTGATACCACTGTTGGAATTTAAATAGCATGACAATCATCTAAATAAATAAACACATCAAAGCATGTATAGCGGAAGCAAGATCTTTTATTTAACACGTATAAAGAATAACTGAATAATAAATAGTTACATACCTCAAGATCCTAGCAAGAACAAAGATCGATCTTCCCGTGACTTCACTTGATCAGACAAATAGGATTACCGTGAAACCCCTTACCTTTTTGTTTCACAATCCAAGATAAATTACTAAAGTAAGTAATTACGGAACTCTTGTACGCACGTACTATAACCAATCAAGTATTGATGCTAGTGAATGAACACGGTTTACCAAAACAATTTTGTTAATAAGAAAAAACTTTGGTTCGACACCCTTGGAAGGAAGTCGACCGGTTTTAAGAACAAGAGAAGGAGAAGACAAAATTTAAGGTTATAGTAATGCACGAGGTAAAGAAACAATAACCCTTCAATTTGTATTTATAGTGAAACTAAAACTTGGAGGACAAGATATGCGATTAGGGTTGTTAAACCCTTGGGCCGATCAGATTTGCACCTCCATAAGGTGTTCTAGATCCTTCTTGATCCCAAATTTCACTAACGGTCCTTCCTTTATTTCCTAACAGTCGTTAGTCAATTTCGTTAATTACTTAACGTCCGTTAGTTATCATTTCGTGTCCAAATAATTAATATATACAATAATTATACATATTAATTATTTACTTGATCATTCATACGTAAAGTGTGCAATCCCTCGGTCCCGTGTTCGAATCTAGACATACACGATTAATATTTTTCCATTAACTCTAACAGAATCAGCCATTTTTCGTTCACGTATTTACCAAAAATATTTCAAGAAGACAATATTGATAACTTGAATAAAATAACAATTATTGATGGACTTATAAAGTTATCTTGTGAAGAAAATAGAGGTAAATGAACGGTTCATTATTAACCTCACAATTCATCGCACTTTATGAGGTTTGTCTATTTTCATAATTTTCACATCGTCTTAATAGATTCATGTTATGTTAAAATGGTTTTCGAATTTGTTATTTTGATGGAGTTATTCTAAAGGAATAACATGTAATTGGATGTAACAAAAGATACGAATTCTGAAAAAACAAAACGATGGGAAAGATGGAAGATGAGTGGGAGGCTCATAGAGCAGCTGACGTATTGGCTTGGCATAAAACACTCAATGATAGGTTGGAGTCTTTTGCTCAGAATTATCCTCCCCGAACTGCTGAATCGGATCCTGGTCCTAGCTAGTCTAATTTGGCATTAGGCTTTAGTTTTTGGGGTTAATCGACAAATATGTTATCAAATTTTGCCAAAATGTTCACCTAAGTTAATAAAGTTTAAAACATTACAAATAGGTTACTAAAGTTTGGTCTCCGGTTACATAAGTTGCTGAACCTTTTAAATGATGACATGGCTTAGTTTTTAAGTACAAAACGGTCCTTGTGTTATATAATAATTGATGAAAATTTTACAAATGAAAATACATTTAAAAACAAATCAATTCATATATATTTTATCAAGTATTATATAACACAATCAAAAATATTTAAGGTCAAAGTTGTGAAAGAAAGACTTAAAAGGTCAAAAGAGGAATATAATTTTGGGACGGAGGGAGTAAAAATATATGAAAACGTATAAAAACGGATAAAACATATGAAAACAGATAAAAACGTATGAAAACATAAAAAAACGTATGAAAACATAAGACAACGGGGGAAAACGTAAGAAAAATGGATGAAAACGTATAAAAACGGACGAAAACATATAAAAACGGATGAAAATGGATAAAACATACGAAGACGGATAAAAACTTATAAAAATGTATGAGAACATATGAAAACATATAAAAACGGGTAAAAAACATATGAAAACGTATTAAAACGGTCAAACTATCAGAAATAGTGGTCTAGGGACTAAATCTGTGAAACCCGGCTAACGACAAGGACCGTTTTGTACTTAAAAAATAAGTCATGTCATCATTTAAAAGGTTTAGTAACTTATGTAACTGGAGACCAAACTTTAGTAACCTATTTGTAACGTTTTAAACTTTAGTAACTTAGGTGAACATTTTGGCAAACTTTTGTAACATATTTATCTATTAACCCCTAGTTTTTGTGTTAGAACTATTGGGTTGTAGTATATCAAAAACAATTTTGATGTTGCGTTGTCCGATAACATGTTGCTAACCTATTCCTTTTGGATTATGGATTTATGTCCATTGGGCGACGCATTTATGCATTTTGGATACTGGATTTGTTTATTTTGGTTACTTATTAATGGTTTTTATTGTTTTAAATATTAGTTTTTTGTATTTGCAGATTCGGAAAATCTGAAATTATAATACAAATACCACGAAATTTAGCCACGTGTTTCCCACGGATTAATCCCAAAATTCCTACAGAATTGTTTGGGGAAAATCTATTTTTCCTGTGATTAAACCGTCAGAAATTGTAGTGTGAAAATCATTGGAAATTTGTGGCAAAAAAACGACGGATACGTGTGGAAAATTGTTACTAGAAACTGTGGGAAATTTTGTGAGAAATAAGTGGAAGAATATGTAGTGTGAAAATCGCTGGAAATCTGTGACAAAAAACGACGGATATGTGTGAAAAATGGCTACTAGAAACTGTGGGAAATTTCATGAGAAATATGCGTGAAATCTGTGTAAAAAAAACCTTTTTCCACGGGGTTTCCCACGGATTTTACCGTGGGAAAAACCTGTTTGTGTAGTAGTGTTTGGATTCATCATTCTTTGTGTTTTTTATTATTCTTTACTAATTATCCCTGCATGAACTTCTTTTAGGCAAAAGTAGCATCAATTAAGCAAAAATGAAGTAATAGTTTAACTGAGCCAAGAAGATTAGCATGCCTTCATGAGCAGAGGAAAGATCTCTGAATTATAGTATTTGACGAATATTGATAACCTCCTTACCACTAGTACAAACAGAAGCATTGCCGGCGACTTTTTTTGCATACTGCCGACGTCATGATGTCGGCATAATGAGGTGTCAACGTCATGTCGTCTACACGACCTTGTCGAGAATGCTTCGTCGGGACTTAATATCCCGACAAACAACGCCGACGACAATGTGGGACCCACATGATTTTCCGGTCAAACGCTCTTGTGGTTCGACAATAATTTACCGACGCCAAGTCGTCGGTATAATACTAAATAATTAACGATTTAATTACCAAAGCTAATTAAAGTCAACAATTTCGTAGATAATACCGACAACATAACGTCGGTATCATTTACAATAGTCAACATTTTGTAATTAATACCGACGTCATGGTGTCGGTATTATTTGAGATAGTCAAAGAAAAGTCAACATTTTGTAAATAATACCGACGTCAAGACGTCGGTATTATTTATATTGGTCAATAAGTTATAAATTTTACCGACGACATGACATCGGTGCAATATTAACATTGTATATTTTACCGACGACATGTCGCCAGTATTTAAGTTGTATTGCAGCTGCAATTCCCAGATTTTTGCTGCAAAAATTTGCAGCAAAAATCTACACATTCCCAGCTTTCTAACCTGCACATTCCAATACATCCAACGGCTAAAACGGCTATAAACTTTATAACGGCTAAAACGGTTATATATAACCACTAAACACTTAATAAACTTTACAAAACGGCCATAAACTTTATAACACCCTCAAAATACATTATAAAGTTTACATAACGGGTGTTATAATCACTAAACCTAGCTACTATATCTACAAATGTTGCAATATCCACAATGTTCAAAGATAATAAGATTCGGGTCGTCAAAATATAGTTTCAAAGATAAAAACAACACAAAATAGCACATAATATATACCTCTACGGCCCCTCGTCGTCATACGGCCACTCTTCGTCATTCGGCCCCTCGTCGTCATCCTCATCATCATCATCACTCTCGCTGCGGGAGCCACTCTCGCTGCTAGAGCCACTCCTGCTCTCGCCTGAGCCACTCGCGCTCCCGCCTGCGCCGCTCCCTCCCGTGCCACTCCCACTGCCGCCTCTTGGGTCACCTCGAGAACCAACCTGGCTAATAAACGCCTCCCATTGCGGGTTGTTCAAGACAAAACGCGTCAACAACTCGAGCTGCTTCTGATTTGCCGACGCTTTCTTCTTAGCTCTTCTGCCCTTCTTCTCAGTTTTTCTGTAAATCTTCTGAGCTTTTCTGCTCTCCTTCTTAGCTTCAGCCATTATCTTTTGAGCTTCATCAAGCTTCTTCTGAGCTTCAGCAAGCTTCTCGTCGATCTCGGCCGTACCTATAAACGAAATAATCAAAATTTAAAAACGGTCATTTCAATACATAAGATGAGTCATTTAATATTATCCAACTGTACATACCTGGAGCTGGAGGCGGGGGAGGCGGGGTGTCTTCTACCCGTGGCCTCTTCAAGCCGGGTACCACCCTGCCCCTGCCGGCTATGTGACCACGCTGCTTGCCCTGTATTACCCGGGCAAGTATCTGCTCCTCCGTGAGGCACGCCACCTCTGTCGGCATATTGGATCTCGGCTCCCTTAGCCTGACCATCTCTTCCTATGTAGTTGAAAAAAAATGAGAAAATTAAGATATTAGTCGGGTTAATTACTAGATTCTGTTTCAATAAATCATTAATGTGCGTGTTTGGAAAAAAAATAAAAAACGATACTTACAAACTGAACACGAGCCTCATCCTGCAACCAAACACCATCCTTGCAGTGGGTGTCAAAAAAGGTATCGAAGAGGGACGGGTACTGATGGTCCTCGCTGTTCTCGAACTGTATATATATACACATGCATATAGGATGAAAAAAATTAAAAGGACAAATCAAACACCATATATATTTTATTTAGTATAAACGAGGGATGTAACCCGTGCGTTGCTTCGGGACGTTTCGTTATGTAAGGTATGAATAAGAGAAAAGAATTGTATAAGCTATTAAGAAAAGATGATATAAGATAGCATAAAGTTTTTTAACATACATAAGATTTTTTGTTTAGGATTGCCAATGTTGTGCAAAAAATAATAGACAAACCCATATGCAAATGCAACTGCATTGCACATGTGTTACAAAAGATGGCTGGTTTAGTAACTATAGATGTTTTTAGACGTATTTGCACAGGTGGTGCACAAATATATCTGAAAACATACTGATGATTACTAAGTGGTGCAATAAGTTTTAGTATTTACAAAAGGCTGATGTTGGCTGGTCAGATGACTTTTTTATCTTCATTTAGACTTCTTTCTTTTAACAGCTCTTGGTTTCAGCTGCTATTGTGATGATTGTTCTGGTGTTGCTGCAAGAATCAAAATAATCAGTTTATGAGATAACAAAGAGGTGTAATTTAGAGTGAAGGAAAGTAATCATAAGATATTCGAATAATGAAGTAGGTTTCTTGTGTTTTTTATATTTTTAAATGGTATTGTGATTTAGAAAAAACAGTTGGGACTCTATTATTTGTGGCAATTTTTCAAGACTGCAGGCTAATTATTTGTGCATATTTTGGATGGTAGCATAGTTGAACAGAAGACACTACAAGTAGAATAGGCACAGCTAATATGAATGTCTATAATGGATGCAAAAAGGGTGCTGTTCTAATAGCCATCCTGTGCTAATAGGTCACGGGATTTTTTTTTTTTGAGTTTTGGTGTCTATTTAAGACTGTGGTGCTTTAAATTTTTTTTGGTAAGGAGGTTTTCTCATTCAGATAGAAAAGCAAGAAGGCAGAATGTCTAGACACCCTAGGTGTGACCAACTTAGGGTTGAGGCAAACTCTAACAACGGGTCTGACATGCTACTTTCTGCTGGCGTTGGCTCACGTTGCCACACAATCTAACGACAGCAAAACTGTCTCCTCTCCTAAGCTTCAGAACCCCCGCAATCTTTCCATGGTTGTAATAAGGATATCTTTATTAAAAAACTTAAGGGTGTTTTAGATTTCTCGGCATAATCTATTTTGTTTTGCTGTATTTTAACTTTTGCTATTGTCTTTAAGTTTAGTGTCAGTTATGGTGTGATAGTGTTTGTGATATGTGTGTAATATATTCTGGAGTCCACATGCTAAATAAATTTTGTAAAATACCTTTGTGTTTCTTCACAGGTGTTGTCTGATCATGGAATAACTGTTTTTTGACCAGTCTTGATTTGGTTTGTTCTGGTGTATCCTCAGATGGATATGCTTGTTGGTCAGCTTGATTTGTTATAAGCATGGGTGTTGGCGGTGTCCCTAGTTTAAAAAAAAAAAAAAAAAAAAAAAAAAAGGAAAAGTAGGTAATACTTACATTCTCAAATGCTTTCTTTAAATAAGATATGCTAATAAAACAAAAGGCAGTACCTGGGTTTTCTTGCACAGGTGTTGATTGCATACCTAGTTTTCATAAAACATAATAGTTAACATTTACATTTGCAAAAAGTATAGTTAAATAAGAGGGGTTGGTCAGATAAATTTGAGAACCTGAGTTTGCATTCATCGGTGGTGTTGTTTTGAGTCGTTTGTTTGTCTTTTTGAAAACCTTATCTAAAGTGAAATCCACTGATCTCCCTGTTTGATTGTAATGAAACTGGAAAATATTGTTTTGTCCTTCTGCTGCAAAGATTTCTGCTGGTATTTGTTGAAGGTCTGCCACTGTGTGCATCGAAATCAACTCTGAGCATGATAATCCTACTATGTCGTCAGCAGCAGGGGTGAAGAAAGTCATTGGAGCAGTTGCAGATTGGTCTGTGATAAAACCTTTGAAATTATACATGTGTATAATGAAGAAAGTAAAAGGATCATTTAGCGTTTGCTATTTTCTTTAGGTTGTGTAAATGTGAGTTACAACATTATTTACCTATAGCATGGTTGCTCTTGCTTTCCATGATCTAAGCAGCGATAGATTCCATCTTCTTCCCTAACTTTTAAAAGGCATTTATTGCAAGATATGTAGAGCCAGTCTCTGTTGATGTTGATGCTGCTTATTGTTGCTTTAGCAGTGAATCTAACGGCCTAAGAAATATTGCATGTAGTGTGATGTACTGGGGAAAATTTAATTAAAAATTTGCTCTAAATTTCAGTAAATATACCTTGTATGCTTCTGGATTTTGATCCAAAAGTGTTTACAATGGAAATCGGTTTCTCAACATTTCTTTTTGAGCATCTTCATATCGTGTTATGCAGATGCATAGCGGTGGAGCTGCATGGTGTTTGTCTCTGTACCTGGCATAATTTAGAAAGTTGCAATGAATTTGTTTTAAGCAGTTGGTATGTCAATATGTAGGACTTTAGGTTTTTTTGTTAATATATTCTTACTGTTGTCGTGTTTCTTTAGCCTCTTGTATGTTTGGGTTTAGGTAAAAGTGTGTTGCTGACGTCGCTGTTAACTGATAATTTGCGACACAAATATTTGCAAATGTATGAGTAATTAATTATTAATATAGATGTGTAAGGTAAGATATGAATACAACACCTCTAAAGCGTGTGACACGGCAAGAGCTGACTGCAATTATAACATGTTGTTCCATCTCTTCAAGTCTAGGTTGCTCAAAATTTTGGGCTACCGCATCCCATAGTGTCAACTCAATAACATTACCGCTGTTAACATAAGTAAAGTGCTATTGAATAATGAATAGATTCTTAACAAAAAAATGATTAATTTCTTTAATGTCACATGCCTTAGGTTTTCGATGCTAAGTTTTCTGTACACGGTCTCATCTTGGTTGGCATTTTGTTTATGCTTTAATGGTCCGACTGATCTTAGGCACCCAATATAATCTGCAATGAAATAAGTATCATGCTTTGTAAATTTTGCTTTGTGCAGAAAAATTAAGGTTCAGAGCATGACCTGTGAGCATTGGGTATTGGATTTTCCCTATCGCATCTTCTGTTGGCACTTTGGATTGAAGGTGGTTGTATGACACAAATTTAAAATAGTGGTGTGGAATGTTTGGTGCTGTTATAGGGGTGAATTTCGTGATTCTCCCAAAGCGCAGAGCTATTCTGTTATCAACTGTCTGCTGGTATGCACTGGCGGGTTCACACATGAAATCTGAAATTCTGTAGGTGGATCCAAGTTTAATTTTTGGGTCAAAATAATCAATTTCTTTGACATTCATGTTTGCCTGTATAGCATTGCCCTGTTTATATAAATGCGTCGGTATTAAAAGTGAAGGAACTAATATGTATTGTTTACATAACATGAAGGTTGACATACCTCTTCATCTATCAATATGCAGCAGAACGCAGTTTCATTTTTTTTGGGGGAGAATTCAGCTCCAGCTTTTTTTGAATAGGTCACCGAAATCCATTTTCTATATACCCTAATTTCAATGAACTTGTCATAAGAGTTGGGGTGTAACTCAGCAATTACTGCAATCTCTGTGGGACAGCTGGTTTCAATGATTGCCTGTTCAAACACATGCTCGACCTTAGATACTATACCGCTGCTATTTGCATCCATTTTTTGCACAGATGTATGCTGTTTGTCACTGCTTGCAGGGTCTGCCATTTAACTGTAAGTATATAATAAATGATAGTGAGTTATAATGGAAAAAGGGTAAGAAACGAAGATGGTAAGATCAATAAGGTAAAAAATAATGCAATGGCACATGCTATATAAGATAGGCTTGCAGAAAATGTGCCTGTATTTCTAAGTTGCGTTATAAACAAAAAAACGGTAACAAAAGAAGATGGCAAGACCAATCAGCTAAAAAAGAATGGAACAGCAAGTGGTATATAAGACAGTTTTTTACAAAATGTATTTGTATTTTGCTATTTTTGTGATACCTTTATGAAGTAATGAATAATTGACATGTAGTTGTGAGGCCATATTTAACAATGTTAATAATAAAATAAAATAAAAAATAATTGGAAAAAGGGGAAAAAAAAAAAAAAAAAAGAAAGGAAAAAAGCAAAAAAAAAAAAAAAAAAAAAAAAAAAAAGACAGAAAGAAAAATATCTGAGTATGACTCTGCGATGCAAAAATGACTATGAACGTCCTATATTTGTCAAAAAGTCTTTGTAAACTATATTTTTAGTTTCGTTTGGTCTTCTATTGTCTTGCTGTTTCATGAGAATTTTCAAACCATGAGGAGATGTAGCTCTAGAAAGAGCAACATATAACTGCCCATGCCCAAAAACTGGCTGCGGAAGGTAAACACCAATTTTGTTAAGAGATTGCCCTTGACTTTTGTTGATTGTCATTGCATAACAGAGTTTTATTGGGAATTGGTTGCGCTTGAAAGAGAAAGGAAGATTTGGATCTTTATGAACCAAAGGTATCCTGTGTATGAAGACCTTTTCACCGACTCTTGTGCCTGTGATGATTTGCACTTCAATAAGCCTTGACATAAGTTGTGTGACTATCATGCGTGTCCCATTGCATAAACCGCCTGCTAAACTAACATTTCTTAAAAGCATCACAGGTGCTCCAACTTTAAGATGGAGTTGATGTGGCGGAAATCCTGATAAGTTAAATGTATTTAGATATTCAGCAGGATACAACATCTCAGTTTCAACAGCAGAACTGTGGATTGGAATAGCCATATCATGGCTTGCATAACTTGTAACTTCACCTTCAAACATTGATAAAACCTGTGTGTTAATAATGTCTGCAGTCTCATTTTTTGGACAAACAATAGCTTTTTGTTGCAGAGTGATTGCTGAAGGTGTTCAGAGTGTGGGTTGGTCAGAGATAAAATCTATCAGCTTTGACAAACCTTCTGTGCTGTCTTCTATACAATAGCTATCTGGAATTTCAACCCATGATGTATTTTTGCTATCTTGTTCGTCAGGTTCTCCGAGCTTCCCATCACAAATATCAAGAAGCCAAGCTGCAAAAGAGTGGGCCAAGTTTTGTTCTTCTAAGCTAATTCCTGATCGAAATAGCCTCATGTTCTCCTTCAATGTTATTAGCTTAAAATGTGGCCAGAGGTGAGAGCTTGCAAAAGAAGACAGAACTATTTCCTTTTTTGGAGCACCCTTCTTGACAGGCAGCGTTTGCCGAAAATCACCTCCTAAAATAACTGTTTTCCCACCAAAAAGAACGTCTGGTGCATCTAGTATGTCTTTAAGCGTCCTATCTAATGCCTCAAAGCAGCGCCGATCATTCATAGGTGCCTCATCCCAAATGATCAAATTTGTTTCAGCTAATAGGTTTCCGATATGAGTATTTTTTTTAACTCTACAAAGTGACTCATCTATGAGTTCTAAAGGCAGTTTAAATCTTGAATGCGCGGGTCCTTCCTGATAGAAGGCGTAAGGAAGCAATACCAGAAGAAGTGACTGCAAGCACAATGTTACCTTCAGATCGTAAAGCACTAATAATAGCTTTCCACAAAAAGGTTTTACCAGTTCCTCCATGGCCATACACAAATATCAATTCCTGCCTACCTCTTGCAAACGCATTTAGAATGAGCTCATAAATTCTTCTTTGGTCAGCATTTAACTTAGGGACTGAATCAGCCTTTTCTTGTGCCAACAATGCTCTATTGTAATTCTTTTCTTCCATCAGCAACCGATTCTTCAATTGATCAAGCAGGTCATATGGAGGTGGCTGAAAACCATAATCCTTGACCGACTTACCACAGCTGCTTAGCAGTATCTGTAGCTCATATAATATGTAACCTTGTAATTCATCATCATTCACATAGTAGTTAGGAATCCTAACAGATTGTGAAACAATGGTGGGAATATCATGGCCCATTTGATGCCAATATTTATTCCAACGGTGGACTGGATTTGCTACTTCGCAATGAGTAAGGATTTGAGCAAAAACAAACCTTAGTTCTGGTGAAGTTGCTGAAATACATGCTTCTTCAAGGGCTGTATCCCACTCTTTATCATCACCAAGTAAACCCAGAGCGTGACATGCAGCTCGATATGTAGGATATACAACTCGGTTAACTGTTTGGACATCTGCATAGCTTTTACAGCCTCGCTGATGACATAGCAACATTCGAAAGTAAAAAAGCTCTCCTAAACTTGGATGCACATATGCAAGACGGCCAACAGAGTACTTGGCAATCTTTCTTTTCGACCACGATCTACTGTGTGCATACCACACAAACTGTGATGGAAACTCTAGATAAGTCAAATGGCGACCATCTACGTTCTCATTGTTGTAAGCAAACCATTCTGTCAATGTGGTCATCTTCTTATCTGGACGGTTGACAACTGATTCTAAATTTTCGTGTGCTCGAAAGGTCATATGTTGCATGTCTTCAAGGTGGACTGAAAGTATTTGGACAGCTGGCTCTCTACTGTGTATTTCAAATTTAAGGATTCTCCACCAGGCTTCATGAGGACATATGAAATGACCGTCAACAAAATTTTGGATTTCATCAATGCATGATTGTCGTTGGACTGTAGAGGTAGCTGCATCACCTATAGATCTGCTGACGTGTGCAAATATCCGGTCTGTCCCTTTTGATATGTACTTAAACAGGTATTTTATTAGCATGCTCCACCCACAATATTCAACATTTATATGAGCAGAAAATGCTAAGCATAAAGTCCGGTTATATGGAATGACATAGCTGGTGTCAAGTTTGACCTGGTGTTTAGTAACTGCAGTCTTTGTCTGCCTTCTTCTATAATGCACCCGTCCTTCGGCATCAAAAAAGGTCTCATTGTTGTATTTCTTTGGGAATTTTTTTGTGCAAAGGTCGCCTTGCATACACGGCGCACCCAGATTTGCTTTGCCGCATGGGCCATGCATCATCATTTCAGAAACAATTTTGTACCCATGAGGATCGACAGCTGGGTCTGGCAGCTCGGCTGAAATATATTGGTCAACGTCTTGAGCATTTTGGATTTTTTGCGATGGAGAGACCCAAACCAGCGTGTGACAATGTCGTAACCCACGCTTCTGGAACTCAACAGTGTACAAAACTGCATATTAAACAATATGGAAATTAAAAATTGGTCAATAGGCCTGTACATTACATGGTATATCTGCTGACAGTCTAAATCTGAACAGAACATAAAGTAAAAAAAAAACATTAATCACAAAAGATATGCATACCTCCTGTGATATGTCCGAAAGTTTGCTTATCTCTAAGAAACTTGACAAATGCTTTAATCTTTTGCTCAAAAACCCTACACACCACA
This sequence comes from Artemisia tridentata subsp. tridentata, assembly GCA_021014915.2. Lineage (NCBI taxonomy): Eukaryota > Viridiplantae > Streptophyta > Magnoliopsida > Asterales > Asteraceae > Artemisia > Artemisia tridentata. The sequence continues at coordinate 211,185,376 of CP139506.1, read as the reverse complement.
TCTGCTCTATCTGATGCACTCAAATAAGGAAACAATGCCATGTACCGCTGTATTTCAGGCCAATTCACATTACATGTGAAGGTTATAAAAAACTGTGGATTACCAAGGACACGACAAATCGCCAATGCATCCAGATAATGGCTATACATATATCTAGGACCCCCAGTGAACGAAGATGGCAAAATTATTCGTGAACCGACTTTTGAACCATCACGATCACCTCTTGAAATTGCATCATAAAGTCCTGAAAAATATTCTCCTCGGATATCATTTTGATGTGTTCTATAGAAATCCATTCAATTCTGTTCTATACAACAATAAACAGCAACAACATACTGTTGTAAAAGACGCCCTACCCAGAAGATTAAATCATACTGCTCATGTCTTGGGTGCAGCTGGTATGTTTAAAACGCGTTCATTGAAACGCGTTTGCTCCTACCGGTCGGATCTGCAGCTTTTAATCTTAACTGCGTATGAAATCCAGGCTGACCATAAATGAAAATGAGTGGGAACTGTAATGACATGTATGATTGATGAAGCTTATTTATCCTTTGTGGCACCCCACCTCTTAATTCAATTATAACATTGTAGTCTGCTTCGGTCGTTGGACCATTGTCAAACACTGTGGCTCCTAAAGCATCAGATGTCGGCAACTCATAACGGCGCGCACCTCCACCACCATAGAGCCGAACCTTAAAGTCAGGAACATCAGCCTCAGCACATTTGTCCCGTGCAGTTCTGAATAGGCGCACCAGGTCATTGTGATCATCTAAAAAGTGGATGAGTCCTTGAACAACTTGTGGATCTATCGCAGATGTATCAGATCCTTCAAAATGGGCCATTCTGTTTTCCACTTCATTACGTGTATCATAGATATACAACTGTAAGAAGCAGGGCGAATCATTGGCAGCAGGACACAGGGAACCAATCCAATGATATATCTGACCAGAAACTTTAAAAACATACGGACCTCTTCCTTCATTAATTGTATTGTCAATCTTGGCGCCAAATGAAGTCATGGCAAACATTTGATTGTAAGCTCTTATATTCTGCATAAAATTGTTGTCTTCAAGAAGTTCCCTCATATATGCAGGTGGCCGAATCTCGGGATCCATGAAAACTTTACCACCTCTGCAGCACAAATGATATTCAGGCTGACCATTGTTGGAACGACCTTTAAGCCGTTCGTTAAGCCAAAACATGGCTTTGCAATGCCGACACCGCTGATCACAATCGCCTTAATCTTGATAGGTGACCGGCGTGTCTATACCAACTGAAAGAAAAAGGGTTAATCAAAACACTGCATTCAAGTTAATTGAATGAAAAGGAAGCTGGTGGAAAAGGAATCTATGATGGTTACCTATAATTGCATCAGAAGGTGGCTGTTGAACACGATTATCAACATCATCATTGAAATGAGCACGGGAAGAACATTGCCGAACATTACTTGAGGTGCCAGCAGATGTTGTTTTACTCTTTTTAGTTTTTTATAAAAACCTATTGCCATTAACGCTAGTTGATTATCGTTTACGATTTATATCAGGACCTATTTTACATATAAAAAGATTCTATTAATATAGCCAAAGGTAATACAAAAAGCTCACATACTATTACAAAAGATAGGAGAGAAGCTGACCTTCATTTGCAGAGAAAGACGATCCGAAGTCTAGACTATCAGATGCAATAGAGGAGTCATGTTGGGCGTTACTTGTCGAAGACTGCAGCCGCAATGACCGTCAGAGTGATTCATTTTTTTCAACTGATTTTTTTTTCAGCACTCTTGTTACTATTATTGGGAGTTGATTGGTTGATAGCATTTGAGTCCATTCCTACAGGGTTGCCGCATGTTAGGCAGAAGGTCTAAAAATTGCATGCCTAATAAAGTAATTATTACCTTTACTTCCATGAGACGATGACCGTCTGCGTGATTCATTTTTTTCAACTGAGTTTTTTTCAGCACTCTTGTTTCTGTTATTGGGAGTTGATTGGTTTATAGCATTTGAGTCCATTCCTACAGGGTTGCCGCATGTTAGGCAAAAGGTCTTAAAATTGCATGCTTAATAAAGTAATTATTACCTTTACTTCCATGAGACGATGATTCAATATGAGGAGCTTCCAACGAAACAGAACACGTACGATCATGTGTGCAAACCCCTGTATGTTATGACAACATGTAACAAACTAATTTGGTAAAAACCGAAGTATCATATAACTGTGAGGCAAACCTTCCTTACCAGCAATTGATTGGCGTAGAGCATCTGGACGGGTGCCTGTTTTGAATAAAAAAAAGAAACCCATTAATATAGTAAAATCTGTTAGGAGGAACTCGCATGGTATAACAGAAAACAACAGCAGAAGCTACCTCCATTTGCAGGCAAACCTGATCTGGCCTCTGGATGATCAGACACGATAGACTGGTGACATTGGACATCAGCTGCTGAAGACCGTAGGCGCAAAGATCGCCTGCATGATTCATTTCTTTTTTCGGTGGATTTTGGTTGGACACACGCGTCACTATCATTCGAAGGTGATTTGCCAACAGCATGCGGCTGAATGCCTGAAGCAGAAACGGATGTTACCAACAAAGTTCCTAAATGGTCTGTGTAACAAATAAACTGTTCGTGCAGTAGTGGCCTAAGACTATAATAATAAAGTAATTCGTGGTGAAGGAATAAAGCATAAAAGAGTGATTTAATCAACCTTCAAAATCAACACCAACAGGATGATTTGCACCTACACTTGGACAGGCCAATGAAGATCCTGCTAAAGCAGCAGCATCAACAGGATCAGTGCAAATGGGAGCCACATCCGCTGGAACGTTTTCTTCCCCCCTTGTGCGTTTACACACAGGTGTGCCTGCATTTTTTAACACATACATAAAGATGGACGTTAACTTTTGCCACGATAAAAAGGGAAAAAAAAAGCACCGTAAAGAGCAACCGACCAATCTGGGGATTCGTATTACAACGTTTCATACGACGGCTGCTGAAGAAAGTGCCGCCACTTAAAATAGCGGTGGGTGGCACATGCACGGCGGCTTCACGACAACGACGTTCATGGTGAAGCTCCCGGGCTGTTAGGCACATACTTCCTACCAAAATAGCATCTGGCCAAAATTGAAAAGACAAAAACATGAACATAAACTCTATAAAAATTCTAGCAACTATATGAAACAAACTAACCTTCGGAAGCACCAACACTTAATGTCAAGGGAGGTACGACATCATGTTCACTCTGACCTTCCCACGCGGAGTTGGCACAACCATCTACAGCCATCTCGTTATTCATTTTTGGGTTTCCCAAAATTGGCTTTCTTATATTTTGGGCATGATGTGTAGCATTTGGTTTTATTGTAGCATTTTTTTTCATATTCACAAACAGCAAGACAAAGATAGAAGAACCAACAAAAAAAAGATAACCCAAAAACAATGACAAACACTTTATAAGTAATCACCATGAGTAACAACAACATTTTTAAACAGTGATTCACAAACATATGAAGCCAATGTCAGGAAAAGAAGACAAAAGAAGTTAGAGATGACTATTAAAAAAAAAACATACTGATTTAATACAAAACAGGGAACAAACTATCGCAAGAGAACCTAAAATAGCAATTCCTATAATTGGCAGAAAACCCTAAACAAAATAGACTATCATAAATGTGTGACAAAAAAATTAACCAACAACCATAATAAATACTCTACAGGACCTAAAGAAAGGCAGTTATATCCATTATTAAATGCAAACTCAGCTTAAATGACATGCAGAGGCAGGTTAAATGAGATGATGAAATTAATAACAACAACACAACAACAACAGAAACAACCAAACATACTAAAAAAAACAGAACCTACAATGAATGCCCGAAAACGCTTCTCGCACACAATCAAAGCACCCATTTTTTTTTTATCAGAAAAAAGGGCAGAACACCTAAATCAGATCCAAAAGTGTGGATATAAGCAACCTAATGACTGTAGCAACAAAAAATGGCGTAAAAAGAACCACAAAATTAAAAAATTAATAAAGATACTATTCATGTAACTGTACACCCCCTCACAGAGCACAGTAGTTGCAAAATAACCCATAAACTTGGATCGGGAAACGCAAAAGAACCGCCGGGTAAAGATACCGGGAATAACCATTCCGGATCTCAAGGAAAAGGAAGGTATGTGAGTGAAGGGCAACAGTTGGATGACCCAACAGCAACCCAATGCCTAACCCAAACCCGGGCTCAAATGGGTAGAAACAAAATTTCGGGCGGGTCGCGCCATAAATGTATAATAGATATAATACTTTTAATTAATATATTATTAAAATTAAATAATCTTATAAAAATAAAATGTGTCTTACATATTCATGTCGAGTAGCGGCCAATGATCTCTAACCGTAGCAGCTGTGAATCTTGTTCTTCTTTCGGTTCTCTTTGTTCACAGCCGCTCTTTTTTTAGCCTTCTCCGACATGTACAACTCGACATGTTTCTCCCACACAGCCTGCTCCGCGTTCGGAGGAGGATTTCTTCTGATTACTTCCACTCTCGCAGCCCCACCCTTATTGGTAAAGTAATCACGTTTCATCTCATACTTGTTGTCCGAATATCGTTTAGCGAGATACGCGGTGATCCCCGTCTTAATGTTCTCCCATTCCGTTGAGCGCCTGTGGCATTCCAAATTGAACATACGCTGCAATCAAATATACTTAAAGTTAATATAAAGATATAAATAAATAAACAAATTTAAATAAATATACACATTTAAACAAATTTAAATAAATGTACACATTCAAATAATTAAATATAGAGATATAAATAAATAAACAAATTTAAATAAATATGCACATTTAAATAAATAAACACGATAACATAACAATATAAAAGGAAAATGAAATAACTGACCCCGAGCTGTGGAAGGAAGTGAGCCGTCTTCTCCGGTGGTATGTTGTACCATGAGTCATAGTGTAACGGCAGCATCCTAACGAGCTCGCCGACGTAATTGCTGAACCACTTTTGGTTCTTGCCCACATGAATATACGTCCGCTGATCATTAAGCTCAAACTCAATCGACTGTGGGCCGCTATTATCCACAGCTTTCTTGAGCGCCACGTTCTTCGTGCCTTCGCGTCGACGCGGATTGCCGCCAGCCCGACCAACACTACCCCTGCCTCTACCTCCTCGGCGGGGTCGCCCTGATCCTGCAATTGGAGTGAGTGAAAACGTCATAAAGTTTAAGTTTCTTTGATATATATATATGTGTGTGTGTATATATATATATATATATATATATATATATATATATATATATATATATATACACACACACACACACATAGGGAGACTTTCTTGCGAGAACCACCTTATCTGCGAGAACTGACAGAACCACCAAAAACATACATGCCCAAAATATATATATATATATATATATATATATATATATATATATATATATATATATATATATATATATATATATATATACACATATATGTATATAATCAACAAATTCTTACCACCATCACGGCACCTACTCTGAATCTGACGGGTAGGGGAAGGTGGTGGGTCACCGGCACCATCACCACCATGACTGTGCGCAACTACTGCTGCCATCTGTAAAAGTACAAGTTGAATAACATATAGAAATTCGGGAACAAATTAACATAAGCATGCACACATTCAAATACATACACATTCAAAATAAATATACACTTTTAAACAATCCGTAACAATTTCATTAAAATAAGTGTCGTTTTACCTGTTACTTTTTAAGATTAATCTGCACAATCACAATCACTATCATAAACAACATTAGTCGCAACTTCAACTTCATCATCAGAATTGTTTGCGACTTCATTATCAGAAGCTGCTAAATCATAAGGATCGTCGTCTTCATCATCAATAAAATCATCGTCGTCATCAACAGGAATGATTGGTGGTGGCGCCTCAACTAACGTTGATTCACCATCGATATTTAAGGTTTCAAGTTCCAAATCATTCAAATTAGCAGACAGTTGGAGATCGGATGAGTTGTTTCCATGTATCACATCATCATCGTCTTCTACCACGATGACATCCCAGGTTGTGTTGTGATTTACTTCTTGGACGACCTTCCAATGGAGTGGTCGTCTGGCAAGATCTTCAAGGTAGAAGACTTGTTTTGCTTGTGTTGCGAGAATGTAAGGTTGATCTTCGAACGCATAGCTACATGCCAAAATTTGTGTCATGTTGTTTCTCGTGGTAAAACGTTGGACTCTACGGTTTTTTGTTGCTTAAGTCGAACCACTTAACTCAAAACAACACAACTTTGAACTGGGAATATGCGAACTCCAGAATTTCTTCTAGCTGACCATAATACATTTCTCCATCCTTCTCACCAGGTGAACAAATTCCGATGTTCTGAGTTGTACGTTTTATATCGCGGCTGTGTACGACAAACCTCACACCGTTGACTACGCAAGAGTTGACTGAGATTGGGGTCGGTGATGGTCCACAAGCCAAAGCGAATAAGTTGGGAGTACAGCTTGGGTCATCGGCTATGTAAAGTTTACGGATCTACGAAAAAAGATAAGAATAAATGGAGATGAGTAATAGTCATTATTTATACATGGAAATACATACAATAAGTTTATCTTCGTCTCAAACCAGCTCGGAAATTCTTGTTGCATGTCGATATCAGAAAATTCCCTGAAAATGTTCATGATATTAGAATAAATCGAAAAGATAACTTGGGAAAAAGAAATTTCAAAATATAAACACTTACCTCTCGAACTCGTCCATGTACGTGTCGATCTCAGGACTGTTGTGAAGTACATACCATATCACACTCTTCATTTCTTGGAGACCTAACCCAATCAATGTCTCCTTACCAGACTTGGTACATAGTGATCTGAAGACCTAGAAATCAATTGTAGGGCGAGGACGGTCCTGAGATGCAGCGGGACAATTAAATTTTGTCCCAACACCACGAAAATAACGAGAACAGAAAGTTAATGCTTCATCTGCAACATAACCCACCGCTATTGAACCCTCCGGCTTAGCTTTATTTCGGACATAGTTTTTAAGCTTCTTCATGTAGGTCACGATGATATCTCAAACACACACTCGTTATGACAAATAAGCACACGTACTACTACTCTAGATTAAGCTACGTATAAAGAGAAATAAGCTAATAAGATAACTAGAGAAGAGAATAACAAGAGAATAAAAAGAATGGAAGGCTTTTACTTAATCGAATTACAAACAAGCAGAGCTTTCGCACAATGCATGAAAAACCAACAATGATAATGCATCCCATGCCTTCTATTTATAGGCAATGGGAGGGGAATAGTTGTAAAACCCTAAAAATCTAAAATGTGCAAAAGACCAAAATGCCCCTACAACTTGAAAATTAAATAAAGGCTTATATAACTTATAAATTAATTCCAAAAATTATGAAATGTACCAAAGTATGACATGAAATAATTAGAGAGTATCAATAAATATTTGTGCAAGCTATAAAAATTATTATTGCACATAAACAAGTTCAAAAATAATTAAGTATACATTTATTTAATTTTAAAAGTTATTTAAGTATATTTAACTTACAAATAAATGGGAATTAATGCCAAATAAATGGTGATTGATCTATGCATTGATTAGGCCGCTCCATCTTGATCCCCCTCCTCCTAATATTCGGCCTAATCACTATCCAAATGACCAAATCATTTTCCTTTACAAAAAAACAAAAACTGAAACTCCATAAACCCTAGAAATAATCACCAATAATTCGTGCGACTTCCTGGAGGTGTGAGAATATTTTTCGTGTGTTCTTGAGCATCAATTGAGGCCTAGAAAAATACTACTTCGAATTGTGGTGGCCGGATTCAAGGGCTTTCGAAAATTCTTGTTTAATTCAAACCGAAAGGTAAAAATTCCACTTTGATTCATTCGATCTTGGATAAATTCGTTTCTTATTTTTATTGTGTTCCTCACATCATATGTGACACGTGAAAATTGGTTTCAAGATTTTTAGATCATTTTTGAAGTCGTGGTGAATTTTTGGGCGTTTTGGCTATACGCGTACAAGATAAATCCTCCAACCCATTCTACACGTTCGAATCTCTTTGTGGTATTTTTCTCAGATCCTATATGTATTTCGAACATCAAATAAAATGATTATAACATACCATGCATGATCTACGAATTAATTGGGAATTAAATCTTAAAATCGTGTTTAAATCCAAAATAGTTGAATCCGAATTTTTGGGGCTTCTTATTTATTTTATTTGGACTCTACATGATCATAATATTCTGATAAAAATGCTACTTCAAATTATTGGGGCCTAATCGAATTATTTGTGGATTTCTTTATTTTACCGATTTAAAGGAAATTAAAAGAAAAGAAATAAAATGTAATTCGAATTAGGGTTTATAAATTAGGGCTTGAATTTGACTGAAAAATGATGTTATAATGATTATATGATGATTGGTGAATGATTGATATTTTTAGGGTTAGAATTTTGTTAATAAAAAGTGTTATACGATTTGATTTAAAATGTTAGGGGGTGTTTTGTAACTTTTGAAACTTAAGGGTTATGTTTAGAACTTAATTTGGGCTGTGAACATTTCGAATAAAATATAAGTTGAGGGCCCCATGTGTAATTTTTATATTTAAAGGGATTAAAATGTTTATTTTAATAAAGTACAATTCGATTTGTAAATAATTAAAATGAAGGGACTAAATATGTAAATTCTGGAAACTTAGGGTTGATTCGAGTAATAAATTATATTCAGGGGGTTATGTGTCATTTTGGTAATTTAATGGCTTAATATGTAATTATTGATAATTAAAGATTGAAAATGTAAATTAAGGGTTAAATATGTAACTTTGATAACTTAAGGGACTTGATGTGTAATTTATGAAAACTTAAGGGTAAATTCGTATAATATGATGAAATAAGTATCCATTGTGTAATTTTGATAAACTAAGGGCCTAATGTGTAATTATGGATATTATAAGGTTTAAAATGTAAATTATATAACTTAAGGGTGTAAAGTGTAAAATTGGGAAACTTGAGGGGCTGAACTTGTTAACTTGATAAATATGGATTCAAAACAGATTAGTTGGGATATTTTCATAATTGAACCTTAACTTTGATATAAGTACACTTAAAACCCTAATTTATGTAAAGTTGTCATAAGTAACCCTAAACTTTTGTGACTTGTCAAAATACACCCTAAAACCATAATATGATTTAATAACGACTTAACCTAAATGAGAATATGGAAATCTTACTAATTGTGGAAACTTTCTAATTATGGAAACTTTCTAAAAATAGAAACTTACCAAATATGGAAACCTGCTAAAAATGGAAAGTTACTTAAAATGGAAAGGTTGTAATTCTTTTCTACCCCTCTAGGTGTGAAGAAGGAGAGGACCTGATCTTTTCATCTTATTCATTTCTGGTTGTGTTTGCTTTTGAAATAAGGTACAGATATTCTGCCCTTTTTATAAGGAGCCTTCGTTCTCTTATTATGATTTGACTTTGACATGAACCTTTGGCATCTGAACCTTTGATATGAACCTTGATATTTGGACTTTGATTTTGACCATATGAACCTTTGCTTTGATATGAACCCTTTGCTATGAACCTTTGATATTTGAGCCTTTGACCCTTGACCCCAGTTTGATACCCGAGCCAAATTTGTTTCCTAGCCATGAAGGTAACATGGCCATGTCATTGATGCACCAATGGCATGACTCTAGTGTGTTCGAGTGATGTTACACACCGTCCCCATTTGATATGATATGCGCGCTTTATGATTTGTTATGGCCAATATGATTTGTTTGGGGGGCGTATGGATGCATCCTAGATATGTTCTGATATGATATGTTTTGATATGATATGATATGGTGACTGGGGCTGGGTGCAATCCACTCCTTTCACAAAATATGGGAGCTAGCTACTCCACTTGAAGAATGAGGACACCCCTCATATTATCTGATTATCTGAGAGGTCTCCCCTCTATATGATTATGAAGATATGATATGATATGATATGTGATATGGGCTCGTGGTGGATGACTGTCCTAAACCTTACTCTTTATTTCCTTTTCCTATATCTCATTCATTATGATATGTCTGTTCATTTCCATTTAATTTTGGTTTCCGTTTATTATATATCTGTTCACTGGGCTTTTTAAGCTCAGCCGCATTTCTTTTCCTGCGGCAGGTTTTAGTAGGAAGCCAGGAGCTTGGGTTTGCTTTGGGATGAGAGATTAGCTTATGAAGACGATACCTTAGTTAGAATTTACTTATGTATGACTACGTAGATTTGGTGTATTTCCTTTGTAACATTATAAACCATTTGTAATATGTAAGTCGTATGTTATGCTTGCCTTTGATATGTTACCATTTGCGTGACACTTCTACCCTTGTCGGGTTGGGGTGTTACAATAATGCTAAGAATATTCCCTTGCATGTTTCTAGAATAATTAAACTAATGTGGCCGGTCCATGGACTACTAATGGACCGAACCATAATTACAAACAATATAGTCCTTAACGTGCAACATTTTATCTAAATGAACAAGACTTGTAAATATTTAAAACGTGTTCCTAACAATCTCCCCCTAAGTCTTGATCATCAATGTTGCTCGACGTCTTCTTTTCTTCTTAGGATTCCGACGTCTTTATAATCTTTGTTTCTTTGTTCTTGAATAATGATGATATGATGTTGTCTCGATCTGCCAATCTCCAATGTCTTCTCGTCTTCTCCATCAAGCTCATATGTCTTTGACTTGTCAACATGTTCTCACTTTTCAATCTTAAACTTGCGAAAGGTTGAGGTGCTTGAACTTTTGACTTTACTATATCATATGTTGAACTTTTGATGTTACTGAGTCTTTGAGAGAACATTTCTTCAAGATATGAACATGATGGAGTCTTGATGGTCGAACTCCAGCTCCTCAGCAGCAACAGCACGAACCAACCGGTACTTACAGGCTCAGATTTGAGATCATCAACAGCATAGTGTGAAGACTTTCTCAAGTCCTAACCCAGACCGTTCTGAATCGGATTCCCCCGAAAGGGATTACACGGACACACCGAAGTGCACCCACGATTCAGTGAGTCGCTGGAGATCACCCCACGACTGTAGACCGTTTGGAGCAAACACTAAGCGTAACCCACAAGGAGTTACCGAAGTGACCTGCTGACAGAGTTGTTTGATGTTGCTCTGGCAGGATTTCCATTCAATCATTGATAATCACAATTGTGACTTCTCTCATGAATGTTCTCGGCAGATTGCTAAGATCTGCGAAGGACACTTTCTTAATTTTACATCTGCTGCCCATGATGTAGAACAACAGAATAATACTAAGTGTACCTAAGAGATCTTTTATGAATCTCATGGCTCTTGACTCAATAAGTGCACATTTGTTTGGTCATCGGAGGCGTGGAACAGATTGCCTCCTTTTCAATATCAACACTCTCGTAATGAGAGGTCGATAGATTATGAAGGGTTCTCCGTGTGAATGAAACAAATGTCTTTTGAGAGACACTTGAGTAGCTTAGAAGGTTTATTATTGCGTCACTGGGTCCATGACGTCTTTAGTCTTCAATACCGGTGATGCTCATCAACCAGTAGATTATGAATTGAACCCGGTGTCTGCCCTAAGGTTGAACAAATGGAGGGCTATTTCTTTTCACCCTTTTCTTTGCTTTTCTTTTTAATTCTTCAACCCCTTCTTTCTCCGTTCATTCATTTTCTCCTTTTTATATCATACCTAGGACTTTCTAGTTCTAAACTATTGGTATTGTCCTGGGGTAGATCCCTCCGGCTCTGGCGGATCATAGGACGGTTTTCCCTAACCTTAGTCACCTTATCACTCCATGACTATCCTAATGATGCCATAAACCAAACCATTGAAAATCTCTCAAAGTGTCGATAATTGTAAAGACATTTTGTTGACACCTTGAGAGTTTGATGATTTTCAGAAATACTCCCCCTTAACATGTGCGCATAAATAATAAATTTTGAAATTTGCACATGCCGGAAAGAGTTGGCACTTTTGAATTGATTGATTTTCAATGAACCTGATCTTTGCAAGACACGCTTACATTACCAGTTAAACTGGCTTGAAATTATTACCCGTCCAGATCAGATTCAAAGATTATCGCTCGAAATCGGTACATTCTACTCAGACACGTCCTTTGCGAGACACGCTTACATCACCAGTTAAACTGGCTTGAAATTATTACCCGTCCAGGACATGTCCTTTCGACTACTGACTTTCCTATTCGTCAATTCGAGAGTCAATTCTGAGTTTGAGCACACGAGATTCCAGCAATGAGACATCATATTTTAATCATCTTTTACTTCTCCCCCTCAAAAATAGCATACTCATGATGTTTTTGAAAAATGTTTATGATTAAAATATGCTGTTTTTGAGTTTTAGGGAAGAATTTCAAGAACGTTTGTCTTTTAGAACAAAGATTATATTTTGCAAATACTCCCCCTTAACAAGGGAATACTTGTCCTTATGAGCAGAATGTTTGAAAAAACTTTAGAAAACATTCTGGTTTTAATTCTGCTCATAAGTAAGAAGCTTTCGCTCCTTTTTCAGGATTGAGGCACTGAAGCGTACCTCAGGGTCCTTTCTTTGAGGTCCGGGTTGTACACTGTTATGTGTGCACAAGCCGTAATGCATAGGCCAATTATGGAAAGAATAATGATATAAGAATAATGTAATATGATGATATATTCTTACATCAACCGCCTTTGCCAAAAGTTGAGAATACTGGGTCAGTCCGCTGGAATAGTCTTATAGCGAAAGGTGGACGACCCCCAACATAGCTTTCTAGCCTCCTCATCTGATCACGATGATATAACCGTTCTTCAATCTTCCAGATAAATTCCTTAACTTGTCGCACCTCCTTGGAATTCCATCTTCTTGATTTTCCCAACGCTGAATCTTGAACCCGATTAGCTAACCCATCACGTACAATCTTTAAGGTATCGTCACAGAACTTATGAATTTCATTGAATGCCATGAAACGGTGGAAATCTGTTGTGCTTCTGTAAACGAACCCAAAGACTGGTCTATGTAGCATGGTGTATTGAGGGTCCTTTTTGCTGTTGAGTAGGAACTGCGGTTCAACAAGATTTAGCTTAGTCTGATAACTTTCAACACCTAGCTGGAGATCTTCAACACGTTCTTTGATGATTGTTCTCCTGATGTAATGACAGAGAGAGGTACTGAGTGCATATCGAAGCTCGTTAGTCAGATGTTGCAGTTTGCCTTGGACTTTCATCAGATACATGTCTTCGATATCATTCAGTTTCAAATCAGGAAAATCAGCCTCAGAGAATGTGTAGAGATTGTTGTCAATTCTTTTTACTGTGATCTCTTCAAGAAATATATAATCACATCTTCTGGATCCACTCACATTGATAACGGCCACTATTTTGAGATCACTGTAAACTGGTTCCCGTGATTTCTGGAGAGCAAGTTTGTACTTGTACCAGGTTTGTCGTTTAGAATACCAGTGATGAATCCCCAACTCTACATCACGATCATATTGCACGAGCTCTTTAACAAACAGATGTCTGTTAATAGCTTCTTCTTCAATGGCTGATTGTGTGTAGTGAGCAGCTGGTGTGAAAGTTATTGACGTCGCATACTTTGTCTTTCCTTGTGCTCCGTTCTTTAGAATTTCCAGATCGTTGTTGAAGAAAACTTGGAAGGGAATTTCTGAATGATGAGATCTTCGTATCACTGGAAGCGGCTTAGTCCAATTAGTGATGAAAGGTCGGTTCTTGCCAACTCCCCTGACTACGTCTGGATTATCCCAGTCGAAGTCACTTGACATTGCCCGTGCAATGTTTTCAAGATGATATTCAAGTTCGGCTGCGCTGTTGGATTTATCTTTTAGAAGAAGGAAGGCATCGTTCTTGATTCTACGAAGTTCCCGTTTGGTCATCTTCTTAATGTTAAGACTTCTTTTTATTTCTTGAGTAACAGCAAACGTGCTGTCTTTAACTCGGGAAGCTTTGTCAGTCTGAACTTGAGCACTTGCTAGATGATCAAACCATTCATTCCCTAGCTCATCCTTATCATTATCAAGCCATGTGACAACAGCTGGTTCATTAGATGACTTCTTGCTGTGTGAAGACTTTGATTTGGAGGGCTTTGGTTTTGGTGGTGATGGTGGTGAATGAGGTTGATCGTCTTGTGGCTGAAATTCCACATCTTCAGCCGTAAAATGCTCATAGTGATGTTCGGTTTCAGTAGGACCAGAGGATTGATGTTTTGGAGGTAGAGATGATGTTGTATGTCCAGTTGGCTCCTGAATATGAATCCCCGACCCGCCTTTGTGTTTCTTATGTTCGGGTTTAGGGTCCTGATCATCCTCATCATCCTCTCGAATACGTTTTCCTTTGTCAGCAGCTTCCTTGCACAATTTCTTCTCAATGTGTGCTTGAAGAGCCTCGATCAGGTTGATTTCTTCTTGAGAAGGAGAGGTGATTTCAAAGTGTCTGTCGAGAAGCACAAGCTCGATATATTCAGTGGTGAGATCTGGAAGCGGTTTGGTTTGGGAAGAAGATGAGACAGCTTCTTTGATTTTGTCTTCAAGTTGTGAATCAATATGTTCATTTATATTTTGCTGAAGATCAGGAAGAAATTGCTTGAGAAAATGCCTTGTCTTGCGAGTGACATGATCTTTGATATTAAAACCAAGGAATTCATCTATCTTCTTCTTACTTTCTTGCATCTCTTCTACTTGCCGAGACAAGTTATTGACTAAACTTTCCATTTTAGCCAATTTTGTTGTTGCTTGATTGTCTCGTTGTGCTTGTGCCTCTCTTTACTGCCTGTTTAAGTTTCTTTGCTGCAGGAGACACAACTTCAACTTTTGTAACATGGACGATTCTTCTTTTGCTCTTTCCTTTGAAGGCCTTATGAATATTCTCAGAAATAGTTGCTTTTGATTTAGGTGATGAAGATCTCGAAGATGATGGAGTGAGTGAAGGGATTGGTTCATCAGATTTAGTATTTGATGCCTTTTGAGGTGAGGGTGGAGGTGTTGGATTCTTAGGCGGTGACCCAGGAGGTGTCTTGGGTGATGAAACCGACGAGGGTTGAACTGGTGGTTGTTCTTGCTGCTTTTGTGGGTTATGAACGACCATAGCCAGTTCAGATTTGGTTGTGTCCTTTGGAGGGGAAGGAGGAGGTGTTGGAGTGTGAGAACGAATGTAGCTATCTGCTTCCAGGTTAGCTTGAGCATCCTCCTTACGTTTCCTTTCTTCCTCTTGTCTTGCCTGTTCCTCAAGATCCATAGCTGCTTTAATTGCTTTATCTCCCAAAATGTCTTTTTCTTCTTCTATGTTCCAATCTTCTGTATCATCGTTACGTGGTTGTTCCTCGGGATTGTCGACAAACATAGAATCAGAGATTTCCTTGTCAGATAAAACAAGATTGCTATCCTGATCTTTTTCCTTCTCCTCCTGAGTCTGTGCTCCCAAGTCGGGTTGATTAACCGAACTTGTTTGCTGAGAAGAGACCGATTCAGCCTTATCGAGTTGATTAATCGTATCAGGCTGAACCTTGGTTGATGCAGCTCCAGATCCTCCGGGTTGATTAACCGGATCATCTTGGGTCAAAGCTGCTTCATGCACAGTTTGGGATCCTCTAACTCCATGTGTTCTCTCATACTCCATCTGTTGCTCCAATACTTTCCTTGCTCTACGCTCTTCATCTTCTTTTAGTGATTTGAGACTCTGCTTTTGTGCATTTTCATGAGAGATCTTATTATGAAGTTCAGCCTCTTCAACAGTCATAAAGACATGTTCTTCTTCGGATTCAGATGATTCAGAGGCAGATTCAGTATCTTCATCAATGATTCTATTCGGTTCAGGTTTTGGTTGAGGTTTACTGGGTACTCTCCTCTTGATGAAAGTGGTTCTGGGATGTCTTTGCTTTGGTTCAGAGACACTTGATGCACTACCCGTCTTAGTCTTACTTCGAGGATGAGTCTTAGAAGATCCTGAATCTTCAACCAACTTAGCAAGACCCACACGACGTTCACGGAATGCCTTGTCGTAATCATGATAAGCTTTAGTTTCTTTTACCTCATCAGGCATCAGAAATTCTGGCAACCGTGCACCTTGTTTGCGCGTGCTTTCTTTTGGGAAGTAGACTTTGCTTAATGTTTTATCCATGCTGTACTCATGAACCTCTTGATCAGTAGGTCGCTTATCGATGTCTTCATGAAGATCAAGTAGATAGCTAATAAGAACTTTGGTGTAACGTACAAATGGAATTTTCTTGGATGTTTTTCGCATTAAGTACATTATGTCTTCCCAAATGAGAGCAGCAAAGTCAATTGGTTCCTGGTTCAAAAATCCCCATAAGACTTGAAGATGAGAAAGTCTTGGATGCTCAATCCCACTATCTCTGCCAGTTATGGAATGGGTTATGATGAAGAAGATAGTCCTCCAGGGTTGAGGAATGTATCTAGCATTGACTTTGGAGATCGTGGTTAATGGTGTATCAGGTTGAACATCATAACCAATGTCTACCAGGAATTGCATGACCTCAGACTCTGAAGGTGTTGGGTGGTATTGGTTAGAAGGTTCAGGTGCATCTGGAAGTTTTAAGGCTTTACGGAGTGTAGCAGGTGTGACTCTGATTTTCTTACGATCCAGTGTACAAGTGAAATACTTGTCATCATTGCTTCTTGTGAAGGTATCCCAGAATTGATGAATGTATAGCTCTGGAATTGTGTCTGAGCTATCAAGAAGATCCCTGCATTTATGAGCTTTGAGAATCTCTACTGCAATCTGGCAACTTGAGTCAGAGCACTTGATCTTGTCCAGTTCTACTCGTGAATTGTTCTTCCCGATTTCCAGAGTATACCCGCGAGGAAAGACTTCATCTTTAGTGAGAGCAGGAAGAGGTTGTTGTTGTGAAGTTGCCATTGATGTGTTTCTGAATCAGCAATCATATACGAATATACAAAATGCATGTTTGTTAGAAAAAATTGTCAGCTTTTAAAAAACAATACATAGCACCCTATTGTATTTATGATTGGTTGTTACATGCTTGGTCAAAGAATTTATCAAGAGTTAGCCAAATTCTATAAAATTTGATTAATTTTAATAAGTATAAAAGGATATACCTAAGGAAATTGATCAAAATTTTATATCAGATCACAACTGCGATAATTATGTCAACTGCGATAATTAATGTCAACTGCGATAATTATGACAACTGCGATAATTATCCAATCAAGATAAGTATCTTAATTGCAATATTTATCCAACTGCGATAATTATCTCAACTGCGATAATTATCCAACTGCGATAATCATCCCAACTGCTATAATTATCCAACTGCGATAGTTATGTCAATCAAGATAATTAAACCAATCAAGATAAGAATCTCAACTGCGATAATTACCTCAACTGCGATAATTATCTCAACTGCGATAACTATCCCAACTGCGATAGTTATGTCAATCAAGATAATTAAACCAATCAAGGTAAGAATCTCAACTGCGATAATTATCTCAACTGCGATAATTATCTCAACTGCGATAATTTTGGCCAACTTCGATAAACTCTTGTACAAGAGTTTACGAACATATTTGACGATGAACAACACTTAAATCTTTATCGTGATTCATTATAACTCATGATTTGTGTCCACAGATTTTCACGAACAACTTAAATGACTATTATGAGTATTCTGGCTAAGTTATAACATAAACGAACCATAAATACGCAAGAATCAAACTGCTAGTGTTCGTGTTCTTCATAAACCCTTAAATTTAATCGATTCACTTAAAGTGTTTCTGGGTACAAATCAAGCATGCCAATATTCAATTAAACATCAAACAACAACATTCCAATAAACACATTACACAATAACGCATAAACATAGTTTTCCCCAAATTGACGCTTAAACCCTAAAATCCAATTTGACCAATTAATAGTGATTGGGAGTAATTAAGCATGCAATAAAGGTTCCTAAACAATGTATCAACATTATCGTACAATTGCTTTTCACACAAACACTCTTAATCCAAAATCCCCAATTTAACGCAAAACCCTAGAACTAAGTATTTCAATTCTGATTGTTCTAGCCGTTGGATCAAGAATCTGTTCAAAACCATCTTTAATAATCACATGTTAATTATAAGAACACTCACAAAATTCGAAAATCTTGATCGGATATGCACAATGAATGTTAGCCGTCGATGATGGTGGGTGGGGTGTATTGAATACGGTTGGTGAAATTTGCAGAGTAATAACTGCGGTTATTAAATTTTCATGACTTTAAGTATCAACCAATTATCTTTGCAATTATTACACATATAGTCCCCTAACCTTGATAACTTTGAACATTAGGTCCTAAACCACCATCACGAAAACACTAAGTCGCATTATTGACATTTAAGGCATACAACTTTTCTATCTTAAAATCTTATCACCAAATTTCACAACAATTTCTGAAAATATGCAAGTACAATTTAAAACTTTTGGAAAAATTATGTCTCCCCCTCAACACGTGTTCAAAAATAATTAGTGACATGAAAAAAAAAATGAACAAAGTGTTGAATAAGAGTTTGTACTTGCATTTTTTTTTTAATTTATATTTACAAAGATAGGTTGGATATTTGACTCATTTATTTGTTTTTGAGAAAGTTTGTCAATTCTTGAGGAGTCAAACATCGCATTCCAATTTGGTGAACCAATTTCACAAAACGATCATGAGGTAAAGCTTTCGTGAAAAGGCCCGCCAATTGATGTTCCGTTCCCACGAAATACAACTCAACGGTACCCTGCTCCACATGCTCCTTAATGAAGTGATATCTGAGAGCGATGTGTTTGGACTTGGAATGTTGCACAGTGTTGCATGAGATAGCGATGGCACTTTTGGAGTCACAGTACATCGGGATTTTGTTGAATATGTAACCATAATCCATCAGTTGTGATCGCATCCAAATGATTTGAGCACAACAGGCAGACATGGCTACATATTCTGATTCCGTGGATGATAGAGACGTACAATCTTGCTTCTTTGACTGCCAGGACACCAGCTTATCACCTAGGAATTGAACACCACCGGATGTGCTCTTTCTTGTATCAATACATCCCGCATGATCCGCATCTGAAAAAGCAGTTAGTGCAAAACCAGAATCCTTTGGATACCAGATCCCCAAATGAATGGTTCCCTTGATGTATCTAAGGATTCTTTTAACAACAGATAAATGTCTTTCTGTTGGGTTAGACTGATAGCGTGAACACATGTATGTGGCAAATACAACATCCGGTCTGCTAGCGGTGAGATACATGAGAGACCCAATTATGCTATGATAATTTGTAGGATCAGTGGGTTTCCCATGTATGTCAGCATCTAGCTTCGGGGATGAGGAGGACATAGGGGTGTTATAGGTGTCACTAGATGTCATGCCATGCTTTTTTAATATCTCTTGTGCATATTTGGACTGACTCAAGAATATACCACGAGGTGATTGGTGAACTTGTAATCCTAGGAAAAAATTTAATTCACCGATCATGGACATCTCAAAGTTTTGTTTCATAAGTTTTGCAAAAGCATTTGAGTACTTTTTATTGGTAGACCCAAAAATGATGTCATCCACATAAATTTGTACGATGAGAATGTCCTCCCCGTGTTTTTGTATAAACAAAGTCGGGTCCACAGATCCTTTAGTGAAATGATTAGCAAGCAAGAATGCAGCGAGTTTATCGTACCATGCCCTCGAGGCTTGTTTAAGGCCGTAGAGAGCTTTCTTAAGCCTGTATACGTGTTGTGGATGTTCTGGATCGACGAAGCCCTCTGGTTGTGAAACATACACCTCTTCACGAAGTTGTCCGTTCAGGAATGCTGTCTTCACGTCCATTTGGTAAACTGTGATGTTCTTATGAGCCGCGTACGCCAGAAACATTCGCACTGCCTCAAGCCTAGCTACTGGAGCAAAAGATTCCTCGAAGTCAATTCCTTCTTCTTGGCTATACCCTTTAGCAACCAACCGAGACTTGTTACGAATAACCGTTCCTTCTGCATCCAGCTTATTTTTCCAAATCCATTTTAAACCCACAACATAAACTCCATCTGGTTTTTCAACGAGTTCCCAGACTTCCAATCTTTTGAACTGATCCAACTCCTCTTGCATTGATTCAATCCAATTGTCGTAAGTCATGGCCTCTTTGATATTTTTCGGTTCAGCTTGACAAACGGTGAGAGCATAAATGCAGGTTTCACCATCTGTGTGGAGTTTCTGTCGTGTCATAACTGGTTTATCTGGATTGCCAATCACATTAACTAACGGATGATCCCTTGTCCATTTATGAGTAGATGGGTAGTGTTGAATGTTGTTGTGATGATATGACGGGTCCATATTGCTCGAGGATGATTCTCCGGTATCTGGAATGGTTGGTGGTGGAGCAAATGGATTAAAGAAGGCATTCCCGTCATATCCTGATGGTGTTGGAACATTGTTAGAAATGGGGGATGAATCTTCAACTGCAGGTTGAGGTGTTTGTTCCATTGAGGATGAGGATTCAGGTTGAGGTGCATCGTTAGCAACTACGGTAGAGGTAGATGCTGATGGATCAGGTGCTTGTTGTATGACATGTTGAGCAGCGGAACTGATGGAAGCATCTGATGCACTAGCAACACGAGCGTCATCAAACATTGGTGCAAACAAATCTTCCAGATCCTTCCTGTTGAAAGGTAGGGGTGCAGCCGAAGATTCAGGGAAGTTTAGACGGTTATGTGCGGGTTCTAAGCGGTCTTGCTCAGAAGCCATTTCAGTGAGTTCATCAAAATTAGCGTGTATGGTTTCTTGAATATCCCCAGTCCGACGATTCCAAATTCTGTATCCCTTGGAGTTCTCACAGTATCCAACAAATATCCCAATATCTGCTTTAGCCTTAAGTTTACCAAGATCATCTTTATCATTCTTCGGATAACACAATGCTCCAAAGACGTGAAAATAGTTGATGTTTGGTTTTCTTCCTTGTATAAGCTCATATGGTGTTTTGCTATGTCTTTTGTTGATCATGGCACGATTCTGAGTATAACAAGCAGTATTGACAGCTTCAGCCCAAAGATAATCCGGTAATTGAGCATTGATCAACATTGTTCGAGCTGCTTCCACGAGCGTACGGTTTCGTCTTTCAACTACACCATTTTGTTCCGGAGTGCGAGCTATTGAAGTCTGATGAACAATACCATGTTTCTCAGTGAATTCCCGAATGATTTGATTCTTAAATTCAGTCCCGTTGTCTGTTCTGATGATGCGGACGGTGTTGCGGACTTGAACTTGAATCTTTGTGATAAATGTTATGAGGATAGAAGGAACTTGATCTTAAGTCCGAAGAAAATAGACCCAAGTCCATCTTGAGTAGTCATCCACTATTACCAGAATATACTTCTTCCCGTTAATACTCTGAACTCGCATCGGACCACACAAATCCATATGAAGCAGTTGTAGGACATGGTCTGTGCTGTGTTCTGTTTTGGGAGGAAAATGAGCACGGTGACTTTTCCCTTGTTCATACGCAGAACACAAGTGATCCTTGGCATATCTGAATTTTGGTAAACCGTCAACTAATTTCTTCTTGGCAAGTTCAGTGATGGTTTTAAAATTGAGATGAGACAATCTTTTGTGCCATAACCAAGCCTTTATGGGATGAGCCTTGGAGAGTAAACAAATAGGAGTAGAAGCTGTCATGCCTTCAAGGGAGATAGTATACAGACTGGTTCCGCGTTTCCCTTTCATGAAGTCGTTGCCTTGAAGATCACGAATAAAGCAAGTTTTCTCCCTGAATGCTACTTCCAAGTCTCCATCGCAGAATTGTCCCACGGAGAATAAATTACGACCAAGGCCTTCAACATAATACACACGGCTGATTTCGATGTTCCCATTAATGTAATCCCCATAGCCCATAATTGCAGCGAAGTGATCATTCCCAAATCTGACCGTTCCGATAAACTTTGCAATAAAGTTATGAAGAAGTTTGAGATTGCCGGTCATGTGTCGGGAGCACCCGCTATCAACAATCCAAAGGACGATTTGAATCACCTGCATCACAAACATTGGAAACAGGTGGAGAATTGATAACGGTTGGATCCGCTAGGTTAGTAACACAAGAGGTTAGTACTTTAGGTAACCATTTAAAACCAAAAGTGTGTTGTAACCAACGTTGCCAGGTCCAACTAGTCTCTGCCTTTTTCCTAATGTATGCACTAGGTGAAGTAGTTGTTTTGGATTTGGGCTTGTCCATTGTCTTCTCAGAAACAGCTAGTGGGGGCATTCCTAAAATGGACTTTGCACTGGTTTTAAGCCTAGAGGAAGCACCACTAGTTCGTTTCTTTCTCTTAGTCAGCAAAGTTTTAGCAACACATTTTGTATGATCACCAGATAGTATGCTATTACGACAAAAAACACAAGTAGCATCAACCAAAACATCTTCATTAATATTTAAAGATTCATGATCTGTTACATCAATCCTAGAACTAGACTTAGATAAGTGCAAGTCTATTCCTGATGTTACATTCGTCTTATTCAAACTACTAACTGGAACTTCTTCAGACTTAGATAACTCCTTCCTAGGTTTCTTGACTCTATTCTTCCTCTGTTTCTTGTGAGTCTTGGAATGGCTGACCTTAGATGTGGTTTCTAGTCTTGTGGAAGTACAAGTAGCTGAATTAGTGGTGACATCAGATGCTTAGGTATGTTCTTTGTCTACTACATACATCCCTGGGGCAATCTTATGAGTGTTTGTTTTGCCTTTGTCTAAAACTCTGATTTGCTTCTTCAGATCAATAATGATGTGTTGAAACTCTTGATTTTGTGAGTCTAATTTTCTGTTGAGGCGGACTGTGTCATTTCTGTTTTGAAAAATTTCATCCAATTCCTTTTCATTTTCAAACAGTTTACGTCTTAAGAAAGCTTTTGTTTCCTTAAACTTTTCAGGAACATGACTGTTTTGAAATGATAAAGACCCTATAAGATGTTGAAATTTAAGTTCAAATTCAACACTCTGTTTTTGACACCAGTCAAGCCTTGTTTGAAGATTAAAAACTTTGTTTTCCACATCCTTGTTGATCTGTCGAAGATTCTCATTCTCATGTACCAGATTATCAATCTCCATACGCAACATCTTACTATCCACAGCATGATCATTCACAAGTAAAGCATTACCAGATTCATAGAGCGAATTCATAATCACAGATACCACGTCATAACACAAAACTTTTTCCAAGAGTCGATCAATTTCTTTTGCTAAAAATTTCCTTTGAAGTTTTTGACGTTGAACCTTGTCATCTTTAGCTTTGAAAATGGTTTGCATAGATGCTACTTCCGTGTATAACTCCTCTTCCCATTTTGTTGCGCATTTCTTCAGATTTCTGACATGAGGAAGAATTTTCTTTTGAAGAATCTCTTTCTTTTCTTTTTGAACAGGAGAAAGAAAAGAAGAGACAGGAATTTGAGAACTAAACTCAATTTCATTCTCCAAATGAGAAATGTCGTCCATAAATGTCTTAAAATATCGAAGAACCCGACATTTTGGAGGCATTTGTGGATCAGCAAGATCCTCTGTCAGACAATCTTTGAAATGTACAGCAGTCGTGGGGACAGGAGTTATAGACGAAGGAGCACTTATGTTTGTGTATGTTAACGTTTGTTCTGGATGGTCCTTAGGAGGGACAAATGATTTGCTCAAATGAGGTCGTGCATTATAATCATAATGTATCTTTGAAAATTTTGTTTGTGAATCTGATCGACCCTCAATCTTGTTTGCAAGAAAATCAGTTTCTTCATCAACAGAATACATAACAACACGTTGAAAGGTATCATCTAACAGAAATGTTGCATTGTATAACTTGGGATTGTCTTTGAGTGCTTTGTGTAAATTACGGGGTGTGTCACTTCCAAGTGCAAAACTTACTCCTTTAGGACTCGGTTTCACAACATTTTTTTGAATTTGTGTTACAGAATTACCCGTTTTATACACAACATTTTGAAATTCTTTGAGTTTGGTTTCCAAATCCATAATTTGATCAAGATATGAGTCAACACGTTTCCTAGTGGCTTGCTTTTCTTCAAGAAGATCCTGCTGAGAAGTTGAAAGCTCAAATTGAGTTTTTAACAACTCAGAAGTTAAAGCATCATCTTAGACTCAACGAGAAGTTAGATTGAGCAACGAGAGCAAGTGAGTTTGGTGTTGGTGCTGGTGTGAAACCTCCTCGTGCTGCAATTTCTTTATCCACTTCTGATTGATGTTGTCTGAGGTAATCATACATGAGTCCATATTTGACATCACCAATTTTCTTTGTCTGTCTTACAAAAGTTGCATATTTCTGCCATTCAGGACCAAGACATCCAAGGAATTTGGAGTTGACAGCAATCTTTGGTAACTTTATATCATGACGATCAAGGTCATTGATAATGTTGGTGAAACGGTGGTAGTAAGATTCAATGGTTTCCCCTGGTTCCATGATGAAGTGAGTGTACTCCATATACAACTTAGACTCAAGATCTTCTTGGTTTAACTCTGTTCCTTCCATGAGAAGATGAACATGTTCCCACATATCTTTGGCTGTCTTTTGAGCATCAATACTTCGATAGATAGGATTGGGAATTCCTTGAAGTATGAAAGACATTGCCAATTGGTTTGCTTCTTGTTGTAATGTTTGCTCAGTTGTGTAGTTGGCAACAGGAGTGGGAGTGGTTGTTTCTTCTCTCTCTGAAGTTGCTGGAACAACAGTAGCTGGAATAGGATAGGGTCCCTCTTCAATAACTTTCTTGAGGTATTGACCATGAGTTTTTTTCAGTTCAACGAATCTGAGGAATCTACTAGCCCATTGCACGTAGTTACCCGGAGTTAGCATTGGTGGAGTTTCTTGACTTCCAGCTTCATGACGTGATTGCTGACTACTAATTGCCTCACACATCTTGTTAAACCAATGAGGTTCTCTGGAGTAGGATGAATAATTCTGCAGTTGTTGATTCTGTTGCATGATTTGTTGTGGGGATACTTGTGGTGGAGAGAGAAATTGATGCTGTTGCACGAATGCTTGTTGTTGTTGATACTGAGGATGAAATTGCTGTTGTTGTGGATGTTGCTGTAGCTGGTAGTAGTAATTGAAGTGAGGTGGTTGAGACATATCTGGATCTTGAAGATAATTAAGATATGTGTTGATGAGATATGTTAAGTTGGTTTGGAAATCTAAAGATCTTGTCCAAATGCGATAAGTACTGTTCACCAAATGCGATAAGACATTTCACCAAGTGCGATAACCAAGTGTGATAATGACAGTTTCACCAAGTGCGATAAGACTAGTTCTCCAAGTGCGATAAGGACACTACACCAAGTGCGATAACCTTCAATAGCGATAACGAAAGTAGAAAATGCGATAAAACTATAAAGTGCGATAAATAATGACAATTTAAATATGTTATCTTAAAGTGCGATAAGTTATAGCAAAATGAGATAAAATATCAAACAGCGATAAGATAAGATATCAAACTGCGATGATTTATGGCAAATGCGATAGATTTATCACAAATCCAAGTTCGATAATTCTCAACTCTTGTACAAGAGAAGAGAAGCAACCACGTCGAAGTATTATCACTTTCTAATACAAGAAAGTACAATACTGAGTCCCAATGCCGATAATTGAAGATCTGCCAAATGCGATGAAACCCTAACTTATCTTGATTCGAACTGCGATAAAACCCTTAGTTATCTTGATTGCAACTGCGATGAAACCCTAACTTATCTTGATTCCAACTGCGATGAAACCCTTAGTTGTCGAAGTTCACTCAGAAACCAAAAATATCACTTTTCATCAACTTTTCCAATACGCTAATAATACGGATTACACCAAATCGTCCAAATAACCAATAAACCCGATTGTTTTTTACTTTAAACGATTAGTAATCAAAAGATTTGATGAAGATTAAGCTTTGTTAATGTAGAAAATAGGAAAAACGAAGAAGATTAGTGAAATTTTAACGAAATCAAAGTTATTTTCAACACAAACAAGAGTTTTCACGTTAAGATGTGAACAAAAACCTTACGATAACTATAAAACCAACGTAATTAATAATACTAATGACTCAAACACACGATCCTAATTATCCCTTGGCTTTGATACCACTTGTAGGTCACGATGATATCTCAAACACACACTCGTTATGACAAATAAGCATAGGTACTACTACTCTAGATTAAGCTACGTATAAAGAGAAATAAGCTAATAAGATAACTAGAGAAGAGAATAACAAGAGAATAAAAAGAATGGAAGGCTTTCACTTAATCGAATTACAAACAAGCAGAGCTTTCGCACAATGCATGAAAAACCAACAATGATAATGCATCCCATGCCTTCTATTTATAGGCAATGGGAGGGGAATAATGCTAAGAATATTCCCTTGCATGTTTCTAGAATAATTAAACTAATGTGGCCGGTCCATGGACTACTAATGGACCGGACCATAATTACAAACAATATAGTCCTTAACGTGCAACATTTTATCTAATGAACAAGACTTGTAAATATTTAAAACGTGTTCCTAACACTTCATGTATCTTTCAAATGGATACATCCACCGGAATGAAACAGGCCCGCCTTCAATAGCCTCTTCAGGTAAATGCATAACCAAGTGAATCATAATGTCAAAAAAAGCAGGAGGATATATTTGCTCGAGACTGCACAAAATATTGATCAACTGGTCTTTAGCTTTCACCATGTCTTTCACCATAAAAGTTCGGGCGCAAATTTGCTTAAAGAGGAAACAAAGCTCGATCAATGGTGTATAAGTCTGTGCATCCAAGTATTGCTGAAGTCCATAAGGAAGTAACCGTTGCATCATTATATGACAGTCATGAGACTTCATGCCCGTTATACTGTTATCATCTTTGGTCACTTTTCACTTGAACTTGGATCCGAACCCATCTGGTAGTTTAACTGTTTTGTTGTATTGACAGAAGAGTTTTCTTTTATCGGGTGTGAAGGAGTACTTAGCATGAGGCTTCTAGCACTTCCCGTTTTGTTTGTTTTCGAGCCACAACTCCTGTCAAATTCCCAGAGCTTGCAAATCTTGTCTTTCCTTAGCGGTTTCTTTAGATTTGTCATTCATTAACAAAGTGTTCAAGATACTCTCCAACACATTTTTTTCGATATGCATGACATCTAAATTATGTGGTAGAGAAAGAAAAGACCAATATTCAAGATCGTAGAAGATAGACCGTTTAGTCCAGTTCAGCTCGACTGTATGATTACGTTTTATCTTCCCACCCCCATAATCCGGATGTTTCCCAGGCACACGTGTGGGCAATGTCACAAGTTGAGTCAAGATATCAGCCATGGTATCTTTTCTAGATGGATCTCTATCGTCTGTTTTACCATTGAATGTCGTATAGTCCCTCCTCCATTTATGGTTTTTTTTAAGAATCTTCTATGACCAACATAAGTTGTTTTGCTTATCACACGCGTAGCCGGAGTGTCTACTTTGCATGTAGGGCAAGCGTAGTAACCTTGCCCTTGCCAACCAGATAAACTACTTCGAGCAGGAAAATCATTGATGGTCCATAAAAGCATCGCTCTCATGTGGAATTGAGTGCCTGTAGCAGCGTCCACAGTCAAGACACCTGGTTTTTTCCATAATTCCTGCAGGTCATCAATCAAGGGCTTCAAGTAAACATCAATGTCCTTCGCCGGTGATTTAGGGCCAGGAATCAACAACGTCAGCATCAAAGAAGTCTCTTTCATGCATAACCAAGGAGGCAAGTTGTATGTAGTTAATATGATCGGCCACATGCTGTAAGTCTGACTAAGGTTGCCGAACGGATTGAAACCATCAACAGCCAACCCTAATCGAACGTTTCTTGGTTCTATAGCAAAATCCGAATATTTATTGTCAAACTTCTGCCATGCTTTACCATCAACCGGGTGTTGCATCTTACCGTTTTCTGTAGACTTTCTAGTAGCATGCCAAGTCATATGTTTTGCAGTGTGAATAGACTTGTACAAACGTTGTATTCTAGGAATGATAGGAAAGTAACGCAACACCTTGTTAGGAACTTTCTTCCCCGTTGTGTTCTTGTCTTTCCATCTACTCGTTTTACAGACCGGAAAATACTCCAAATCTCCGCCATCATCCCCCCGATATAGAAAGCAATCATTTTCACAAGCATGTATCGACTCGTACCCTAACCCGATCTTTTTAAATGTCTTCTTTATATGATAGTATGACGGTGGGAGATTGTAACCGAACCTGGGCGGAAATACCTCCTGGAGAAATTTTAGCGTTTTGTTAAATGAAGTATCACTCCATTTACCGCTGACCTTGAGATGCGTAAACTTTGCCATAAAATCTAATGTTGTCATAAAGTCACAACCCGGGTACAGAGCCTGGTTGGAACTTGCAAGTAACTCTTCAAACTCGTTACGCAGAGGAGGTGCCGCTGCTTGAGTCGGCTCGTTACTTGTCTCGCCAATATTTCCATGAGTCGGCTCATTATTCGAAGGAATATCAAGAATATCATTTTGATCATTATTCGGAGGAATAACAAGAATATCATTAAGGCACGCACCCATGTCACTCATCTCACGTTGTGTTGTGTTATGTACTAACGGCGCAGGATCCGGTTCACCGTGATCGCGCCATTGTGTATAAGTTGGGTCCCACCCATTTTGGCCTATGTGGTTTTTAAGACCTTCGAGAGATACCCATGGAACATTACGACAACGACGACATGGACATAGTATGTTTCTGTAACTATTCAATAACGGTTTGCAATGATCGAGGAAGGCGGCAAGACCATCAAGAAATTCTTTTGAACCACGATTCTCTAAACTGGTCCAACTCTTATCAATTATCATAACTGCATTTTTATGATGCAATCGGTTATTATATGCACTTAATTAATGATTACGAGTTGTTTTGTTCACCTAGCGCAACTATGGAAGGCAATCCTAACCCACTCTTTGAATGATTCGTCTCATATATGAATGCGTATAACTGATTTACTATTTGAGAAAATTTCGGCAGCATTTCCCCTCAACTCCCCAAATATGTGCATTAAGGACATATTCGTAGGAGTAAAGGAGAAACACTGTCGAAATCAGCAATGGCCCATCCAACGACATATCCACAGTTATCATTTAGTACATAAGCAAAGAATTTGAACTAAGACCTCTAAGTTACCCTAAGCAAGTTTTAATCACTTGAGCACTCCTAGTAGCATCATATCCAAACAGAAAACATACCAAACCAGTAAGTACATCTTCATTCTAATATATAAACCTAATCCAAAAATTACAACGAAACAAGCTCCATTTAAATAATTACAACGCAACATTAAACAACAATCTAACCTATCATGGTATCTCGGTTACAGCCACACATTCCTTACAAGTCATATATTAATACATCTCAGCAGCAATCTAACTAAACGTTTAATCTAGTTGCCATTTAATCTCAGCAGCATATTAATACATTACACAACAATCTAACCTATGTGTTTATATAGGACTCTAGTTGCCATTTAATCTCAAGTTTTCAACCAAGGCTATCTAACTAAAGGTCTCAGCAGCATTTATCACAAATCTAACTAACCAAACGCATAATCAGTCACATTTCACAAACATATATAAAAAAAATAATACAACAAAGCATAAAAATGAAAAAACAATACGGGTATGTAACCAAACGCATAATCAGTCACATACTGTCTCGCTCTTGGGCTGTGGTCTCTCGGGCTGTACGTGGTCTCGGGTTGTGGTCTCAGGCTTGGGCTATATAAAAAGAGAGCACATTAATATATAGGTTGCTTCAAATTAAAGAGGTAAAACTGTTAACGCCGACATGTCGTCGGGATACCAAAAGTTAAAAAAAAAAAAAAAAAAAAAAAAAAAAAAAAAAAAAAAAAAAAAAAGAAGACCACATTACCTATGTCTCGGCTGTCTCAGCTCTCGGCTTTGGCTACTGTTTCGGCAGTATAAAAAAAATTAAAAAAAAAAAAAAAAAAAAAAGGCAGAAAACAACATCAAAAAATTTACAAATGCAACATAATTTAACATTTACATTACATAGATTAGTAAAAATAAAAATAATAACAAAAATTAAAAATACCTTCGTATATAAGAAAAAGTGGGGAAGAAGAGGAAGAATTAAAGAAGACAAGGGAGTTGAGGAGAGAATTAAACAAGAGAATGTGGTGGAGGAGGAGAAGTGGTGTTTTGCAATGGTGGCAGTGGTGACTGTGGTGGTTGTGGAGACTGTGGTGGTTGTGGTGATGACTGTGGTGGTGGGGGAGGAGACTGTGGTGGTGGTGGAGATTGTGGTGGTTGTGGTGGTGACTGTGGTGACTGTGGAGGTGGTGGAGCAATAATTCGCGGGCAAGGAGGAGCAATAATTGAGGGGAGAAAAAAGTTTTAGCGAATGCATCTAAGTGTTTGACCATATATGCTTTTAGTTTATGTTTTCATTATACCGACGACATGTCGTCTGGAATATTAAAAAATTTATTTCTTATAAATACTTTTGTTTAATATATAATTAAAGTTAAAAACTTTATATTTAAAATTAAATACTTTGATTTATAATTAAATAGTTCGATTTAAAATTAAATACTTTTATAAAATTAAATAAAATATATATATATATTTAATTTAAGTACTTTTATTTAATATATACTTAAGGTTAAAGTTGAAAAGTAAATACCAAAAAAGTAAAAAGGGGATAATAATTTTAGGACGAGAGAGTATTACCTTCTACAATTTCTTGAAAGTTGTAGTCGACAAATACATTCAAAGTCCATGTGATTGGTTCTAGGGTTGCTTTCAACATTGAGATAAGTATGAGGCCCTCACCTTCTTATGAATGTGTACTATATATATGCCACAACAATGCACGAGATGTTAACTAATGAGCCGAGTTGTTTCACTTGCTTGTCGAGTTGTTTCATTTGCTTGCCGAGTTGTTTCGTTTGCCTGTCGAGTTGTTTCGTTTGATATGGTTCTACACGAGATGTTAAACGAATGAGCCGAGATGGTATGGTTCTACACGAGATGTTAAACGAATGATCCGATATGCTATGGTTCTACACGAGATGTTAAACGAATGATCCGAGATGATATGGTTCTACACGAGATGTTAAACGAATGATCCGAGCAATTATGGAACTCGTGCTCAACAACAAAGTTCCAGCTTATCTTGTTCTAGTTTGAAAGATGCAATTCCTAACTAATGAGCCGAGTTGTTTAACGAATGAGCCGAGATGATATGGTTCTACACGAGATGTTAAACGAATGAGCCGAGATGATATGGTTGTACACGAGATGTTTAACGAATGAGCCGAGATGATATGGTTATACACGAGATGTTAAACGAATGATCCGAGATGGTATGGTTCTACACGAGATGTTAAACGAATGATCCGAGAAGATATGGTTCTACACGAGATGTTAAACGAATGATCCGAGCAATTATGGAACTCGTGCTCAACAACAAAGTTCCAGCTTATCTTGTTCTAGTATGAAAGATGCAATTCCTAACTAATGAGCCGAGTTGTTTAACGAATGAGCCGAGATGATATGGTTCTACACGAGATGTTAAACGAATGAGCCAAGATGATATGGTTGTACACGAGATGTTTAACGAATGAGCCGAGATGATATGGTAATACACGAGATGTTAAACGAATGATCCGAGATGGTATGGTTCTACACGAGATGTTAAACGAATGATCCGAGATGATATGGTTCTACACGAGATGTTAAACGAATGATCCGAGCAATTATGGAACTCGTGCTCAACAACAAAGTTCCAGCTTATCTTGTTCTAGTTTGAAAGATGCAATTCCTAACTAATGAGCCGAGTTGTTTAACGAATGAGCCGAGATGATATGGTTCTACACGAGATGTTAAACGAATGAGCCGAGATGATATGGTTGTACACGAGATGTTTAACGAATGAGCCGAGATGATATGGTTATACACGAGATGTTAAACGAATGATCCGAGATGGTATGGTTCTACACGAGATGTTAAACAAATGATCCGAGATGATATGGTTCTACACGAGATGTTAAACGAATGATCCGAGCAATTATGGAACTCGTGCTCAACAACAAAGTTCCAGCTTATCTTGTTCTAGTTTGAAAGATGCAATTCCTAACTAATGAGCCGAGTTGTTTAACAAATGAGCCGAGATGATATGGTTCTACACGAGATGTTAAACGAATGAGCCGAGATGATATGGTTGTACACGAGATGTTTAACGAATGAGCCGAGATGATATGGTTATACACGAGATGTTAAACGAATGATCCGAGATGGTATGGTTCTACACGAGATGTTAAACGAATGATCCGAGATGATATGGTTCTACACTAAGGGATAATAAAACTTATCCTTTCATATCTATTATCTTACAAAAAAATCTCATCTTGTCTCCTTATCTTATCTTTCATATATATTCTTTTCTTTCTCTCTGGATATAGACAATCAGTGGCCATCATTAATTCCTACAAATAATCGATCATCCTCAAATCGGCAAAACACAAATAACCAAATCACTAATTCCCACAAAACACACATAACAATGGATGGTTACACGCCGGAAGAGGAGTGGTCAAAGGTTTTATCGTCGCTGCTCCTCTTTGATGAAGTTCTTAATGAATATGGCTCGGAAATTATTGATGAATATGGTTCTTATAAGAACTGTGCACCGTGGATGAGAGACCAGATTCTGGAATGGTTGAGGAAAGAGCCGTACTACAAAGAGTATTTGGACGCTCAAGCTGACGATGAAGCTGAAAGCACGTTGGACACCAAACTTGATGATCTGGGAAATAGGGTAACAAATCTCGAAGATACGTTTGAACATATCAAGCAAAGGAAAGCAAGGAAGGAAAAAGATGGTGCAAGTTCTAGCAAAGCGGGAAGTAGCAGCAAAAAAAAATGAATGGGCTATGTTTGTTAATACTTTCGTGCAAGTTCTAGCAAAGCAGGAAGTAGCAGTAAAGCGGTATATGTCTTGTGTTATTTCGTTTGAGTTGTTTTGTTTGCTTGTCGAGTTGTTTTGTTTGATCTGTTTCGTTTGCTTGTCAAGTTGTTTCGTTTGAGTCTGTATGAAATGTATGTGGTTGAGAACTCTTGCATGTTTTAAATAAAATGTTTGCCTTCGTGTTTGTTAATTGTGATATTGTTCCTTCAAATAAGCTCATAAACCCAAACACCCTTTTGGTGCAGAAATAAGCAATCCCAAACACCCCTCTTTGGACAGCATAAACCAAATGACCCTTGTGGGCTGCTGTTAACCAAACAACATAAACCAAACACCCCTGTTTGGACAGCATAAACCAAACGGCCCTGTTTGGACAGCGTAAACCAAACGGCCCTTGTGGGCTGCTGTTAACCAAACAGCATAAACCAAATGGCCCTTGTGGGCTGCTGTTAACCAGCTTGTTTTAACCAAAATGGTCATGGTTGCAACAACAACAACAACATTTTATTAAACAACAACAATAACACAAAAAACAACAACACAAACAACAACAACAACAACAACAACAACAACAACAAACAACAACAACAACAACAACAACAACAACAACAACAACAACAACATTACATATGAAGATTGTCCATGTCACCTAACAGCTCACGGAGTATTGCAGCCGACTGACATGCGTGGTTCGGGTCGTCGGAATTCGTTGTCATTTCAAGTCTTGCCTCCAGCATCCGTACTCTTGTCTCTAGCTCCTGCTTTTGTGCCACCAGCATATTTATCCTAAGATCTTTTTCATTACAGTTTGAGCACCCTGTTGGTGCAGATCCAGAACCGTGAGATGTTGAAGCAGAAGAAGTTAGTCGTAACTGCTCATCAAAGTCACTCTTCCACCTAAAATAGCCACATCCATGATCTTTTTCTCTTGGCTGTCACATAAATAATGTAATTATATGATTGTTTGTATATTTACATAAATAAGAAATGTATAATTGTTCACCTTCGAAAGAGGACATGCATAATATTCCAATCCAAATGTATCTTTTTGATGTGATTTTCTTTTTTTTTATATTTCCTGTTCCACAATTACACATAAAAGGATTATATCGCTGCATCTTAGGTTTTGAAATTGGTGTGAAGATAAGATGTTGTGAAGATAAAATGTTTTGAGGATAAGATATATAACCTGAGACAGGTGTATATAATGTGTTAGGTAATAAAATACCGTCGACATGTCGTCGGCGTAATAAAGGCGGGGAAAAACCCCGCCCAATTATTCGCTATTATTCACACGCGGGGAAAGTCAAAATTCTGACTTTAATAAATGCCGTCGACATGTCGTCGGCAAGATAACAGTAATGACAAAATATATATTAATCAAACGCTAATCACACGCTAATCATAATTATATATTTTGCCGACGACATGTCGTCGACAAAATATTGGCGGGTCAAACTCCCGCCCAAGTTTTCACCAGGTTTTGAAAAGTCAAACATTGTCATATTATACCGACGACATGTCGTTGGTATTTTATTAGTACAAAAATTCAACGCAACTTTGGCTTGGTCAAGCTTGGTTTTTGTCGTTTAGTGATTAATGCCGACGACATGATGTCGTCGGTGTTGACTTCGTCGCCCGTTCTTCCTTTTCTTGTGAATGAACACGGTTAACCAAAAAAATTTTGTTAACAAGAAAAAACTTTGGTTCGACACCCTTGGAAGGAAGTCGACCGGTTTTAAGAACAAGAGAAGGAGAAGACAAAATTTAAGGTTATAGTAATGCACAAGGTAACGAAACAATAACCCTTCAATTTGTATTTATAGTGAAACTAAAACTTGGAGGACAAGATATACGATTAGGGTTGTTAAACCCTTGGGCCGATCGGATTTGCACCTCCATAAGGTGTTCTAGATCCTTCTTGATCCCCAAATTTTACTAACGGTCCTTCCTTTATTTCCTAACGGTCGTTAGTCAATTCCGTTAATTACTTAACGTCCGTTAGTTATCATTTCGTGTCCAAATAATTAATATATACTATAATTATACATATTAATTATTTACTTGATCATTCATACGTAAAGTGTGCAATCCCTCGGTCCCGTGTTCGAATCTAGACATACACGATTAATATTTTTCCATTAACTCTAACAGAATCAGCCATTTTTCGTTCACGTATTTACCAAAAACATTTCAAGAAGACAATATTGATAACTTGAATAAAATAAAAAGTATTGATGGACTTATAAAGTTATCTTGTGAAGAAAATAGAGGTAAATGAACGGTTCATTATTAACCTCACAATTCATCGCACCTTATGAGGTTTGTCTATTTTCGTCATTTTCACATCGTCTTAATAGATTCATGTTATGTTAAAATGGTTTTCGAATTTGTTATTTTGATGGAGTTATTCTAAAGGAGTAACATGTAATTGGATGTAACAGAAGATACGAATTCTGAAAAAACAAAACGATGGGAAAGATGGAAGATGAGAGGGAGGCTCATAGAGCAGCTGACGTATTGGCTTGGCATAAAACACTCAATGATAGGTTGGAGTCTTTTGCTCAGAATTATCCTCCTCAAACTGCTGAATCGGATCCTGGTCCTAGCTAGTCTAATTTGGCATTAGGCTTTAGTTTTTGGGGTTAATCGACAAATATGTTATCAAAGTTTGCCAAAATGTTCACCTAAGTTAATAAAGTTTAAAATGTTACAAATAGGTTACTAAAGTTTGGTCTCCGGTTACATAAGTTGCTGAACCTTTTAAATGATGACACGGCTTAGTTTTTAAGTACAAAACGGTCCTTGTGTTATATAATAATTGATGAAAATTATACAAATGAAAATACATTTAAAAACTAATCAATTCATATATATTTTATCAAGTATTATATAACACAATCAAAAATATTTAAGGTCAAAGTTGTGAAAGAAAGACTTAAAAAGTCAAAAGAGGAATATAATTTTGGGACGGAGGGAGTAAAAATATATGAAAACGTATAAAAACATATGAAAACAGATAAAAACGTATGAAAACATGAAAAAACATATGAAAACGTATGAAAACATAAGACAACGGGGGAAAATGTAAGAAAAACGGACAAAAACGGACGAAAACGTATAAAAATGGATGAAAATGGATAAAACGTACGAAAACGGATAAAAACTGAAAAAAATGTATAAGAACATATGAAAACATATAAAAACAGGTAAAAAACATATGAAAACGTATTAAAACGGTCAAATTATCAGAAATAGCGGTCTAGGGACTAAATCTGTGAAACCCGGCTAACGACAAGGACCGTTTTGTACTTAAAAAATAAGTCATGTCATCATTTAAAAGGTTCAGTAACTTATGTAATTGGAGACCAAACTTTAGTAACCTATTTGTAACGTTTTAAACTTTAGTAACTTAGGTGAACATTTTGGCAAACTTTTGTAACATATTTATCTATTAACCCCTAGTTTTTGTGTTAGAACTATTGGGTTGTAGTATATCAAAAACAATTTTGATGTTGCGTTGTCCGATAACATGTTGCTAACCTATTCCTTTTGGATTACGGATTTATGTCCATTGGGCGACGCATTTATGCATTTTGGATACTGGATTTGTTTATTTTGGTTATTTATTAATGGTTTTTATTGTTTTAAATATTAGTTTTTTGTATTTGCAAATTCGGAAAATCTGAAATTATAATACAAATACCACGAAATTTAGCCACGTGTTTCCCACGGATTAATCCCAAAATTCCTAGAGAATTATTTGGGGAAAATCTATTTTTCCTGTAAAGAAACCGTCAGAAATTGTAGTGTGAAAATCATTGGAAATCTGTGGCAAAAAAAACGACGGATACGTGTGGAAAATTGTTACTAGAAACTGTGGGAAATTTTGTGAGAAATAAGTGGAAGAATATGTAGTGTGAAAATCGCTGGAAGTCTGTGGCAAAAAACGACGGATATGTGTGAAAAATGGCCACTAGAAACTGTGGAAAATTTCATGAGAAATATGTGTGAAATCTGTGTAAAAAAACCTTTTTCCACGGGGTTTCCCACGGATTTTACCGTGGGAAAAACCTGTTTGTGTAGTAGTGTTTGGATTCATCATTCTTTGTGCTTTTTATTATTCTTTACTAATTATCCCTGCATGAACTTCTTTTAGGCAAAAGTAGCATCGATTAAGCAAAAACGAAGTAATAGTTTAAGTGAGCCAAGAAGATTAGCATGCTTTCATGAGCAGAGGAAAGATCTCTGAATTATAGTATTTGACGAATATTGTTAACCTCCTTACCCTACAAGTACTGATCAGGATAACTATATGTTTATGAGCTAAACAGGTCTACGCGTTAAATATCTAGTTCAGTCTTCTTCCATATTTCCGGGTCCATAAATCCATTCTTTACAATCACACATTTTCCACGCTACATCCTAACAACCTTTGCGTATGACTACTAATTATTGAGTAACTGGTTGAACGAACTATCCTTAAATTGAACAGTACATGAAATGAGAAAGAAAAGTGCTACTTTAAACCGACAAGAACATGAATATACGCTATATAATATTGGGCTTGCTTAATGAAACTATACTTCTAGGCATCAAAAGAGTCACTGGCCCTTGATAGTTTCGAAGAGAAATGCTGATGTAACCAAGAAAAAAGGCCGTGCAGCCATTTCTTTTTGCAATTAAAAACAGTTAACGAAAAAAATACACCGTGTGCCTATCCTTGCAAAAAAGGTACCATATATATCAATTATTCATGCATGAAATTCTATATTCACAACTGACAGTTTTAACTTCTAAGAATCATCCAAGTGGGTTAGTGGAGTCATTGTCTATCTTTAACTAGTCTGACAACCAAAGATTTGCCCCACCAGTCCTAAGGTTTATAATAACAAATCATGTGTCCACTGTGGAGACACAATTCCTTGAGTTGCTACACAAAGTAGCTAGACCTTTTTATACTTTACCTTAAAAAAATAACAAACAATACAAACTGCTAATGTTTTTATTGTTAAAAATACCATCATTGTCTGCCACTGTTACCTCTTTACTAAAACACAACAGTTGGCATTCTTCACAAAATCCTCTTCATTGTCTGCAGCCCCAGAACCTATATCTAAAAGCAGACTGTAATCTTCATGTGATCAAGGAAACAGACGGTTCTCTGACCATCTTGTGTAATACAGTCATTCATCATGTTAGGTTCATGGAGGCAAAAGATTTTGTTGTTGAGCATTATAACTTTCCTTGCTCTATCTGAGGCAACATCAAGATTCCCAAAAGATATTAGTTGGGATCAAATGCTGCCAAAGAAGCTCCCCACCCCATCGTCGGCTCCATCCAGAGGGACCAATACGGTAACGAATTCACACACAACCGTAGAAACTGAGCGAAATCTCCCTTCTGCTGACGGGAAGGTCTAGGTAGTTTGGTTCCGTGGTCGCAACTGATGAGAAATTTGACTGCATGCTGCATTGATATCCAAAGAAGGAAGGTGCAGATGATTTTTGTCAAGTATTTTTATCTTGTTATTGTAGATTAATCATTGTAAAGATATCCGGTGAATATTAACCTTGGTTAACAAGAACATCATACCTTGTAATTAGTCTTGATGTTGTAATTCTTCCCCAACCAACTTTTGTAATTATAGTTTCTTTTATCCCTCTGATAAGGTTCCGAATAGATTTAATTTTACTTGGAGTAGAATACACTTAAAAAAGTTTTTCCCTTACTAGAGAAACTTTATTGAGTTCTTCAAAACTTTGTTTGTGCAGTTCAAACATTCTTGATCAATTACAGTAATTTAATTTCTTTTTGTCGAAAAGCATCTATTACACTTTATGTTTTTAAGGCCCGAAACAGTTTAACTTATTAAGTTCGCTTC
This sequence comes from Artemisia tridentata subsp. tridentata, assembly GCA_021014915.2. NCBI lineage: Eukaryota > Viridiplantae > Streptophyta > Magnoliopsida > Asterales > Asteraceae > Artemisia > Artemisia tridentata. The sequence continues at coordinate 211,146,466 of CP139506.1, read as the reverse complement.
ATATGACTCGGACTATTCTACTTGCGTAATTTACCCATAACATATTTTTAATTCTTGTTTGTAATTATATTGTAGATATCAAGATTTGTGTGATCGTTGTTGGCCTTTTATTAAGTCCAAAGATTAGCTCACAAGTACATACACACAGATAACTTGAATGTACCTTGTCATTGGTTGGTGCAATAATGAAATAAAACTCCTCTTGCTGTAGAAACTCTCTATTATAATTATAAAATGGGGCATACTATACAAACACCCCCTATGGTCAACCGTACAAACCCGCAAAGCAGATAGTACAACAATCTGATCCATGCAATGATTGCATACACCCCCTATAATGGGTGTCAGGATAGCCTGCCCCTTATAAAATATCAAAAAGAAAATAGTTTTGATCTTCTTTCCTAGTCAAATGCCCATGTTTCTCCCATTTTTTTTTTTTTTTTTTTTTTTTTTTTTTTTTTTGAATACATGGGCATGCCTAACATATCATTAAAAGAAAAGTGGGAATTGCATATATATCACTCAAAAAGTTTAAAATCGTATATATATCTAACTTAAACTTAAATTACATAAATATCATTCTAAAAACTCAAAAATTACATATAAATCCAATTTAAACTTATAAGTATATAGAGTGAGGATCACGTGTGGATTTTTGATTTTAGTGCGGACGTACAGATGGATCTGGACCGCCAATTTCCAGATCTGATCTTGACTTTTGTAAAAAAGTCAAGATCTAATGGTAACTTCACGGTATCAATTGACCATGAAAATGAATATTGTAATTTTTTTTTTCCTTTTGATCGATCCTTACTATTGTTGTCTTCTTTCATTTTTTTTATTTTTTCAAATTTTTCTAAGCAATTTTATTTTTCATTTTTTATTTTTTTATTTTATTATTATTATTATTATTTTTTTGTTTGTGATTATGAGACCTACCGTGATAAATATTATGAAAATGTGATATTTTAAAACCAACCGTGATATTAATCTTTTTTTACATGTAAAAATGAATCGTGATATTAAAAACCCTGGATAGTTACGGTGATATTAAAATTTTCAAAAAAAAGTCATGATAATTATCGTGATACTAAAAAAAATTAAAAAAAGGGGTTGTTTTACATGTAAAAAGAACTGAGATATTAACAATTTTACTGAAAATGTTACTTTCATATTAGTAAAAAACTTAATATTATTTTTTTTTTATTGCGATATTAAAAAAAGTTAAGATGATGTTAAAAAAAATAAAGAAAAAAAGCTATGATTGTTACAGTGATATTAAAAAAAATCATAATACTTTTTAACTATGAAAACGATTCTTTTTTTAAATTTTTTTTCAGCGATTCTTAATAATTTATTGTCCTATTTCTTTTCTTTTTTTAATTTTTTCAGATTTTTTTGAATTATTTTTATAAAAAAGCTATTGTTATACTATCCGCACATCCCTACTTAAAATCCATTCCACACCCAATCCCAATCCTATAAATATATATAGAGTAAGGATCAGGTATTGATAGAAAGATCTTCGTAAAATAACGGACTTTTCCTTTTTTGTTTTTTTAGAATTCCTCATATCCAAGGCAGCTTATCACAAGCGCCCCACCCCATACGACTTGTTGGGGGGCCATTCGCCTTTTGAATCAAACAAAGTAAGTAGCAGGGGCTTCATAGCAACTTTCATTCTAAAGGAAAGCGAAGAACCTACTTTTAGTCAATAAGAGCCCTACTTCCCTCGAAAAACCTCATCACTTAAATTCAAGCGCAAACACATTTCTTAGTCACCGGGCTGAGCGCACCTTTGGTACTTCAGTAGGGCGAGCTCTTTGATAGTGACTTCCTTCGGGGCGACGAAAGGCTACTTCAATCTAGAAAACAGCCGGAAACTCGAGAGGGTCGCCTTTGGGAGCGATCGCCGGTAACCATCACGACAACATAAAAAGGAAGGAGTGAGGCTGACTGAATCCAATCCATAAACCCGGAAACGAAACTAAATTCGTTCCCTTTCGTCAAGTAGGTAAAGTAGGCATACGAACCACTTTAGCTTTGCCTTAGACTCTATTGTTATATTAACGATATTATGAAACGGTGATATTCTAAAACAGTGATATTATAAAACCGACCGTGATATTAAACTTTTTTACATGTAAAAATGAACCGTGATATTAAAAAACACATGATAGTTACGGTGATATTAACAATTTTATTAAAAACAAATGATAGTTACAGTGATATTAACAATTTTATTAAGGAAAAGTTTATGTGATATAAAAAAAGTTATTGTGATATTAAAATTTTTATTAAAAAAAAAGGTTTATGTGATATCAAGATCTTATCTTGACTTTTTTACAAAAGTCAAGATCTGATATTGACTTTGTGAAGATCAGATATTGACTTTTGTAAAAAACTCAAAATCAGACGCTAATATCACAATACCTTTAACTATGAAAACGATTTTTTTTGAAATTTTTTTCAGCGATTCTTAATAATTTGTTGTCCTTTTTTTTTTTTTTTTTTTTTTTTCAGATTTTCTTGAATTTTTTTTTTCAGATTTTCTTGAATTTTTTTCAAAAAAAAAGTTACTGTGATATTAACGATTTTAAAAAAAGATGGGATATTTACGATATTGCCACTCCGCCTTTTTCAGATGGTTGACTAGATGGAGGGCTGAGATTCATCCGTACATCCGCACTAAAATCCAAATCCGTACTTGATCCCTTCCCTATATATATATATATAAGACAAGGTTTTGTCCTACTTTTTCTCCCCCCAAAATTGTTAATCAATTGCCACGTGGAAAATAAAATGATCTGATGGTCTATAATGCATTCTGCATTCTAAGCATTCAATGGGAGGAACTTTGGGCGGGATTACTAAAAAATTTGTCATTTGCTACAACCCATCTAAAAAAACACACACACCATTCTCTTCCTTAGATCCCCTTTCTAAAGCCCTAAACGAGTATCAAAACCAACCTCCATTAAAATTAACCTTTAATCAATATCCATACTGCACTGATTATAATAACAGAATGCGTAATTCATGATTAGAACAATAGATCCTTTTGGGGAAATATTCAATTCCGGATCAAGCTTTTATATTTCCGATTTCTTCCATATATTGAACGAACATGATTAGGGTTTACCAACAGGTCATCTTTTTAATTCGGATTTCTTGGATAAGTTGAACGAACAAGATATAATTTGCAATAAGGTCCTATTTTGATTTTATATTCTCGTATCTGAATCTTCAATTCAATCAGGTATACTATCAATTTCATCATTTTTTTTACTTGCGTTAATTTATAAAATCAAGATCATTCCTTTTCATGATCAAATATCAGTTTCATTAATTCTTTGATTTGCAATCCTTGGATGAATTAACCAATTTTCGAAATTTATTTTGAATTGGGGTTTTTTCGGATTGATGGTTTGTATGTGTTTTTTGAATGCTTGCCGAAAAATCCATACTTAATCTCTACCAAAATCAATCGGAGGTAAATTTGTTTTTATATAATTTTACATGTTTTGATTATCAAAGAAAATGATTAGGATATTCAACTTTTCTGATTTATTATGCAAACATTATGTCATGATAGCTCTTTGGCGGCTACATCTGATATTTTTAATGAATTGGCAACACTAAAGATGTTTGTTTTAATCTATGTCTTGGTGGATTCTTGAATGAAGGATATTTTTATGGTACTAATTATATAAAGTATTTGTACATGATTGTACATGAGCATTTTAAGTATATTAAGCTGTTAGAAATAAGCATAAGTCATTTGTTCTACTTATTGGTAGTTACGTTGATAAACGTTTTAAACGATGGTCATTGTTAAGTAAAATTTTGAGCCATATAAATATATATATATATATATATATATATATATATATATATATAATTCTTATATCACTATGTGCATTTCACAATGTAAGCATTATACATGGTAAGTGTTTGCTACCACCTTAATATTCTTATCCAGTGAACTTTTTTTTGGAATTATATGTAAAATAGTTTACTTCTTTTTATTGAAACGAAGTATATTGTTTTCCATATAACAGGGAATAATTGAAAAGGTTGTGAAATGTGTGATTAAGTTGATACATTTGACAATGGAATGATCAGAGACAAATTACCGAAGATCAGAAACTGAGAGGTACGAGTTCATCCATTTTGCTTTTATCATATCTAAGATAATTTCAACACGATTGGATATTTTATATTGCCTGTGACTACTTTTGTTGTTACATTACAAATTATTTCATGGCATAGTGGATGCACCATCATTGAAGCAGATTACATTGGTGCAGTTATTACAAGTTTGTGTCACGTTTCGTCAGGTAATCTCGCATAATTTGTTTTGATGCATGCGTGGGTGTGTTTGGATTGCATGAGTGGGTGTGTTTGGAGTTGCTTATTTAGAACTACTTCATACAAAAATGTAAGAATTTCATTTGTTGTTTTATCCAACCATGTTAAACTTATAAACTCATGATGATTTTCCCTTTTCATAATGCACATGCTTGGTTTTCTCTTATATGCAATTTATAGCCCAATATATACTCATATCGCTGAGCAACTGCAATCTTTAGTCTATATAGGAGTAGGCATTAGGAAAAGACGTCCCTTAAGATAAAAAAATAATGCAAAGCTACATGATTTGTTCTTAAAGCATGATTAGCTTATCAAACATCCCTTATTGAATGCTTATTAGCTTTTTAGCTAAAAAAGTTTGATTTGATATTAATTAAGTGTAGGTTGTTTTTAAAGAAATTAGCCAAACACCCTGAAAGTGTTGATATCGCTATATACGACACGTATAAGATTCCACATAAATCCGAGGAAAATAGTAAACAGCAATTAGTAGAACATACGATAATCAAGACCATGGTGACAAGATTGCAAATGTCCAGAAGTAGCATTTTTAACCCATTTTTGTGAAAGTGTTTCGATATGGGTGAAATTACAAAGATTCACTATGGCTTATTTATCCCAACCTTGGATAAGTAAGTAATCAAAATTAGTTGGACTGACCAAAACTTTAGTAAAGATTAATTGTGATTTTCAAAACATAATGTCATGGTGGTAACTTGCTCTTTACTCTGTACATTCTTAATGTGTGTTCTTTACTTACTTATATATATGTTATACATATACAGGTTTGCAATGCATTGAGAAAGAGGAACGACAATGGATGAAGGGTGAGCAGGTGTTATTTTGAGAAAGAGCATTGTCTTTCATCGGCTCCATAAGCTCTGTTCAAGGTACTTTATGTGATTTTCATTTTTTTTTTTTTTTTTTTTTTTAAGGAAGAGTGGTAAGGATGAGAGTATAAGTTTTACCAAAGATTAAAAGTCAAAGGCCGTACTTGGAATTCATTCAAAAAATCAATGGATGACCGAGCTCCATTCCAATGCCAATGGCTAAATGGCCTTTAATGATGTAGGCTATAATGACCGGAACTTTGTAGTTATAACGAGTTAGTGAACAAGCAATGATCATTTGGAAATTAGCAGGTATGTGGCACCATTAGAGGGAGTCATATCGACGGATGGGTGCACCATTACTGAAGGACCAATTCAGGTACTATTTATTGTTTTATTAATATTTTTTCTCTATTTTCTGGCTCTATAAATATCTTATGATTTGTTAAGATTTCATTGTTCATATATTTTTAATTTCAAATTATGCACATTGAATTTGCAAAAAATTCACATTGAATTTGCCAAAAATTAATAGTAGAATATGTATGAACTTAATATAACATTGAATTTTAATTTGGTACATATGATGAGATTGTTTACTGCAGGTATTTTTTGTTCCAGTAAGATGATGTGGTGGTCATGGTTGTAGGTGATGGCCAAAGAACATCATGTCAATAAGCTATTAAATTCAAGGTGACGAAAATTGAATTTTAAGTCTGAAGCTTAACATGCATATCAAGTGTTTGATGAAATAACTTTGGTCCATTTTTGTCTTTTCACTACTAGAAAAAGGTCTATCATTGACTCGCATTTTATGACGCACGCTACAAGATGACGCGCAAATAGCAAAGTCATAAAATAAGAGTCATAACGAGTAAATTTTTTATTGGGGATGACTCATTTTCAGAAGCGTCATAACATAGGGTCATAATCAGTTAAAATTTAGCCTGCTAGATGACGCTCGTTTTGCTTCGTCATAAATAGGGGTCATCTATGTTTTTTTTTACCATCTGCTTCATCAAAATCTATCATTTTTTTTGGCCAAAACACTTCCCGCTCTCAAAAAAAAAATTCCCAAAAAATCAAATTCTCCCTCCATTGATCAATTATCTACCTCACATAAGCCCAACCCTAAAAATATAACACACACATACCCAACCAACACACACACCAAAAAACTCTCTGCAACCCCTCCTGCTCTCTATCCAAACCCGCCGCCCTCTCTATCCATCTTCGGTACAAATACAATCGCCGCCTCCTTTTCCGGCCACCAACACCATCGGTGCCACCATCTGAGGTAGTTATTCCCTACTATCTTTATATTTCTTGATTTCTTTCTTTTAATTTTATATATTTTTGTTTTTCAGATTTGGGGTTTTCATCACCGGCCACCAACACCATCGGTGCCTCCTTCTCATTTATTTTCCCTACTATCTTTATATTTCGTGATTTGTTTTTCTATTATTATTATTTTTTCTTCAGATCTGGGTTTTTCATCACCGGCTACCAACATCATCGGCGCCACCATCATGGGGAAATAACCGATAATACTCGATTTTGGGGAAACAGGTAATTATATTGTATTTACAGGTAATTATAATGATTTTACAAGTAATTACATATGTATTTAGTATTCTTTGGTGGTATGAACTAAAGGTAATATTATGATGAAGATTTTGTTAAGATTTTTATTCCGAATTTTTATGTGTTAAATTATATTCAAAAAAGTTTATAAACACTGCAAAAAAGTTTATAAACACTGCAAATAAAGTTTATAATGTTTTTATTATACTTGCTTACTATTGGGGTGTGCTTGAATTTCATAAATCCTAAAAATGTTAACAGTGCGGATGTTTGAATTTCTAGTTAGCATTATGCTCACTAGTATTTGATGACTTCGTTAGTTACTGTAACTTAAAAAGCAAATGATGTATGTGCAACTGATATGTTAAATTTGAGAAATAGTTGATAAATCTGTTAGTTTTTGTGATTATATTGTTTGGTTATTTGTTGTAGTGTGATTTAATGTTAGGTTTTATGGTGATAACAGGATGGATGATAGTTTGTATGATGAATTTGGGAACTACATTGGACCGGAAATCGAGTCTGATGTAGAGAGTGATAGAAACGATGAAGATGAGGATCCTCCTGATAAGTCAGAGGTTGATAGGGTCGAGTCTGATGAAAAGAATGCGGTTGCAGTCGCAGGACGTAATGGGTGGATTAGTCGAGTCTGATGGTGACGTTGATATGGATAATCAGAATAGTGAGAAGCATATGAGGTTATACGGATACTAGGGTGGATGAGCAGGAGAGAAGGATATCTATCAAGCGGTTCCTATGTCATTGGTTCTTGAGGATAGTAATTCCAAGTCTTATATGTGTAACATTATGGATACACCTGGACACGTAAACTTTTCAGATGAGATGAAGGCTGCTCTAAGGCTTGCTGATGGGGCGGTGTTGATTGTTGATGCCGCTGAAGGTGTCATGGTAAGTAATTTCGTACAGTTTTTATATGATAAGAATATATAATATGTTATTATGTATGTTTATGATCATTGATATATATTAAAATTGTATTACATAAGAATTATATCTGACATGAATAAATGTACAGGTGAACACAGAGCGAGCAATCAGGCATGCGATCCAGGACCGCCTACCTATAGTTGTCGTGATAAACAAGGTAGTCTTCCATCTAAATTTTCTTTTTGCAACTGGTTTTATGATTATTTGTGATGTGAAGTATAGCAATAATCATTCTTCTTAGTGCGTGGATAATTCTGCGACTGTCTATGAATATGTATGAATTAATTAATCATTTTCATACCAGCTGCAAAAAAACTTGTTCTATATGGGAAAACTTAAGTGCTTATGCACCCCCGCGCTTGTTTCAGTCACGTTGGCTCAGCCGCTGTTGCCTCATTCTGAAGTGACGATGGTGCACCCAGGTTTATATGAAAACGTTGCCCACCACGCATAACTACCTGCTGGTGTTCATGTTGCAGGTGCCATTTTCGTTGTTGCTTTTCGGTGTTATTGAACTCCCGGGTTCATTTTACTTATTAATATCTAATATGCTTGCAGCTTGAGAAGTTGAACTCCCGGGGCTTTGATATCATTTTAGTTACTTCAGGAGCCGTTGGAGCCGGCCGCCAAAGGCTTAAGTATAGGAAAATGATCAATAGCAGGTATTTTTCTTTATTTTATAACATCCTGGTTTAAAAAGCTTTCCATAGATATAGGCACATTGTTTTCTAGAATTAGCTTAAAAAGTGCTTAGTAGGGTAGCAAAGTCTGCATTTGCAGACTGCATATGTATTTCTTACATCAGCTCTGTCCCAGCTAATATTCTCAGCTCATTTTTTGCTTGTTTCCCTGAGATATTTGCATGGTTTATGGTCTATAAGTGGTTTGTAGTCTAGACTTTAGGATTTTGGATTTTATTTACTCAGAAGCTTTATAGATAGCTTATAATCTGATCTGCAAAATCAGCCCTTAGACTGTTCAGATCCTGCACCCTTATTCAGTTCCCACACCCAGCTGAACTTCGGCTTAATTGAGCAACGAATTGATGCCCAAATTTGGGCATCTTTGGTTTTTAAGCAGTCTGGATTCCCAAATTTGACCAACGATATGTTATTCTGATTGATCCTTGACATGCATATGGTTATTCAACCAGGAATGCAGCGGATTTGGATTCGTTGCAGCCGTTGCTCAAGAAATGCATTCAATTCCTAGAGACAGAAGTCGTGCCTTCAAGTGTTGAGACCTCAAGGCCGAGGATGCAGCTGGATCGGATAACTGTATGGCTTGGAATCAAGGCACTGTAGGGAGTGTTCACGTGTACTTTCGTTAATAGTCTCTTAGGGTGATGTATTATTATAACATCTTCTTGTTTGCTGAAGGCTTGGGTTTCTAGAGCCGCATGATGGATTATGAGTTTAGATTTTATGTATCTGTTTTGGTACTTTAATTTGGTATATATATATATATATATATATATATATATATATATATATATATATATATATATGAAATGCGTTATTTTGATATTTGTGTTTTTAATTTTGTATTATCAGGTTTTTAATTGTCATTTAATAGAAAATTAGGAACTGAAAAAAATTAATTTAAAAAAAAAAAAAAAAAAAAATTAGGTTATGACACGCAAAAAGGAGAGTCATAAAACGTTGGTCATAAGTGCGCGTCATAGAGGGATGACGCACAAATGCGAGTCATGAAGCTTTATGACGGGTCCATCCTTGACTCGCATTTGCGCGTCATAAGGCCTCTTCTTGACTCGCATTTGGAGTCAAGAATAGCTGTTTTTCTAGTAGTGTTTATTATGAGTTTTTGTATTATTTTGTTGGAGGCATTTCCAAATTGAACGCATATAATGATTTAACCATCGAGTAAGTAATTGCAAGAAGCTTTAATTTGTGTTATTATATTATACATCCTTCAATTCTTTTTCACATGAGTAAGTAATTATTTTACCGAACATGAACAATCATATCCTTTATTAAAGTTTTACATGAAAGACAATGAGTTATTTTAGTTCATTCTTATTAGATGTATTATGCCTTTTATTTGTCATCTTGCTATGTGATTGAAAGTGCATAATCTGTTGTTCACCTTATGGCCAGCTAAAAATGTATATAGGTGAAACTTTATAGTGATGCCTTCAATAATATATTGCCAACTGATATAATATTCAACGTGAATATTTTTTGCAACACCAACACATGTATCATGATTTTTGAAACCAGGTACCAAAATCATGTAGAAAACCTTCTTTGATTTCTAAAGTAAGGCACTTCTGAAAAGTAGATGGATAATACATTATCTTTTCAGGCTCTGGTGCTATTTATAGATTTAGAAACTGCTACTTCTGCAAAGGATGTTCTTGATGGAAGGATTATTCCCAGGTGATTTAATGTAATTATATGATCCATGTTCAAAGCAGTATAACATCAGTTGGAAAACTTTGTTAAAATGGTATGTCATCTACTTTCTGGTACTAATATCAATTTATGTATCCTATGAACTTGCATATTCGAGAGTTGGGTCCATGTTCCTTGAAGATAACTTATTCTGCACATACAAATTTGAGTGTAAAGTTCCTTTGCATTGTATCCTGCTTGAAATTCTGTAGTTTCGTGTTCATAGGCTCTTATTTTATGTCCAATTTTGTGCTAATTTTATAAGCTTTGTAATGGTTCAGGGACTATACCAACCCTATGCTTCCTTTTGCACCTTCGGCAATTGATGCTACTGGTCAGGTAACCCTTCAGCTTGGTTGTTCTTTTATTTATTGTACTAGCATCTAATGAGTGATCTTGAGCTTTTGAAAGAATGCTACATAATAAATATAGTGAACTGCAGAAATCATCCCATATCGATAATTGGTCCCTAATTGCACTTTTTGTTTTCACCTTTGGTTCTGCGGGTATTACCTTTAGGGACAATAGGAAAATCAATTACATACTTCAGGAACCAAAACTGAAAGCAAACAATGGAATTTTGGCCGTCTTTTATGTTTTCACCTGTTTATAGGTATGATTACTCTATATTGTCTTTTTAAAGTATAACTTATAGATTGTAATTGATTTATCGAGTTTGGTATGTGCATAGCAATAATGTTGTAAATTATAATGAGAACTACTATTTGGACATCACTTGATTGTATAGTATCACTAAGCCTTGCATGTATCTTTTATCATGATCTTTAGAAGTCTATAGCTTATGGTAAACATGATTTGAAATTTTATTCTTTGTGTTTTTAAAGGGTCATCGGGCATATGTGGGACATAGAAAGATTGTCACAATGTCGAAAACTTTCAACGGGCAGCCACAGCCGAGGACAAAGAGGAGAAACAGAGATGTAATAACATTTCCTGTCCAGGAATGAAGAGCAAAAGGTAAATGATCACAAAATTTATGATGGTCGGTTTTTAATTGTTCATTTTATCTTTTATAATTTTGTCGTCACTGTCCAGGCGTACTAAAAGAAAATAACTTTTTTTTTTATGCTGGTGTCGCTCTGTTGGCTGTAACGCCTCGTGACCAAACAAGACTAAAAACGTGAAAAATTTTCGCAAAAAGTACACCCGAAAACTGACACCCTGTCACTCTTTTGCATATTGACAAAAACTATACATATCTAGACCTTGAGACTAATTTTAAATGAAACTAGACTCAATTACCTTCAAAACGACGGATGGCACGACCCGTAACGACTTACAGTTCAAAAGTTACGATTTTTCAAAGTTGCCAAAAATTTTTACCGAGGCGCCCATCCGATCGGATGGGCCTCCATCCGAATCGAATGGGGTTTGCTGATCCACCAAAAACACGAAAACGCTCCGTATTTGAAAACCCGACCTCGATACTTTACCAAACTTTTCAGATTCACTTATTATGCTAATGGGCTCATTTTCATACAAAAACATTCACCGTTTGACACTTCGGAATAGTACCTTACAATATGACGGGTTATGCATAAAACACATTTTTGACCCATTAACACCCCAAACCATGTAAGACCACTTCTTCAACTCACCATATCTAACCAACATACATAAATTATCATACCAAACTTGACCCATACAACCTTGACCCGCTCATACACCAAAATGAGTAAAAACTAGCTTATGCCAAACACCCTCTTAAAACTCATTTCCACTACACACTTTTTACCCAAAACACATGACCACTTCATATCCAATTGAAAGCATACATAACTTAAAATTTCTAATATATTGACAAGGTGTTAGTACAAGTCTTGACCCATAACTTCCCAAAACGGGTAAGACTGGTTAATTGCCAAACATCCCTCTAATTACCACCTTAACCACATAACATAAAGACTTCTTGACATTTACATAAACTTGACTTGCGACCCAACTTGAACAATGACCTTATATGAATACAAGACCGTTAAATAACAAAATGACCATATGGATTGAAATGTACCCAAAACACGAAAAAGACACTTCGAGGGCTTCCAACTTCAACACGCTTGGTCCAAAAGAATACGGTCTTCTAATCTACCTTCTATGCTACAAGCTAAGCTAGGTCCTTACCCTTGCTTCCTCCACTTGAACCTACAAAACCATAATCAACTATAACCGTAAGCGAAAACGCTTAGTAAGTATATAAGATATAACCAACATTACATTTACATGAGATTAGTGATTAACACCAATCATAACATTAACATGAAGCATAGATAGGATTATTACTCACCTTGATCAAGCAAGTAATCATATAACATTATCATATCTAGCATTGGATCCAAGCTATCATACATTCACAAGCTCCATATCATAGTACATTATCATAATCACAACATTAACATCATAACATTAACATGTTATACTCATATACTTACCTCAATTTCTATTAGCTTCCTACTTGGCTTTGAGTTGGGCTTCTATAATGCTTCCTATTAAAAAATTAACTTTGATTAGCAAATAATTAACTAAGGAGATCATTAATTTACAACCTTTAGCCACCATCCTCAAAATCCACCATATGAACCCTAATTTCTAGAATTGGGGAAAACACTTACAAGATGAGGAGAGTGCAATTAAGGTGCCTCTAATGATTATTGACCACCTCTTGATAACCAAATAAGCTAAAATGATGATTTTGATCTTCCATCCCTTTTTCACCCAAGAAAGTCGACACTCTCAAGAACACACTAGCCAAATCTAGACTTTTCTAAAGGATAGATATTTATCCTATATTTATAATTAGTTTGGTCAATTGGCAAGACTAGTCCTCCTAGTCTTATTCTTCCTATATTAGACACACATTTATTTACTACTTAGCTTTACAACACGTAACTTATCACAACATAACTTATTATTTACATAAATAGTACCTTGTCGGGATATGGGTGTAACAATTCACCCCTCCTTAAAATGAGAGTTCATCCTCGAACTCTACTCTTGAAATAAATGAGTATACTTGTTTCTCATTTTTGCTTTCGTCTCCTACCTAATGCTCGTAACCTTACGATGTCTCTATTGCACTTTCACCAACGGGATCTCTTTGTTCCTTAATTGCCTCACTTTCCTTCCTAATATAGCCTCCGATTCATCCTCTTGCGAAAGCAATTCTGGATCAATTTCGATATCGTTTAGAGTAACCACACTTGTTTTGTCCACTAAACACTTCCTTAAGTATGACACATGAAAGGTATTGTGAATACCTCTCATTTCTTCAGGCAATTCCAATACATATGCTACGTCGCCTACTCGTTTCAAGATTTTGAATGGTCCTATAAACCGAGGACTAAGTTTCCCTTTGTTTTTAAATCTAAAGACGCCTTTCCACGGAGAAACTTTTAACATAACCAAATCACCTATCTCGAATTCGATTGGTCTTCTTCGATTATCGACATAACTCTTCCACCTATCTTGTGCCGCCTTAAGTCTTGCACGAATCATTTCAATCTTCTCCGTTGTTGCCAACACTACATCTGTGCTCGCCAATTCCCTTCTTTCAACTTCTTCCCAACACATGGGCTTCCTACACCTTCTTCCATAAAGCATCTCATAGGGTGGCATATCTATACTCGCATGGTAACTGTTATTGTACGCAAATTCAACTAGAGGAAAATAGTCGTCCCAATTACCTCCAAAATCAATCATTCAAGCTCGAAGCATATCTTCTAAAGTTTGAATCGTCCTCTTGCTTTGCCCATCGGTTTGAGGATGAAAAGCCATGCTCATATGAAGTTTCGTACCTAACTCTTCTTGAAAATCTTGCCAAAAGTTTGAAGTGAAACGCCCGTCTCTATCGGAGACTATAGAAATGGGCACTCCATGACGTGCGACTATTTTGTTGACATAAATCTTAGCCAACTTGTGAACAGGCATACTCTCTCGGATCGAAATAAAATGAGCACTCTTGGTTAAGCGATCTACTATGACCCAAATCGTATCGTTCTTCTTTTTTGTCCTGGGCAATTTTGTAATGAAATCCATCGTAATCTTTTCCCACTTCCAAACCGGAATGTCTAAGGGTTGAATTTTTCCATACGGCTTTTGGTGCTCAACTTTAACCTTTAGACAAGTTAGACATTTCTCAACATACTTAGCACAATCCCTTTTCATACCCGGCCACCAATAGTTCTTCAAATCACGGTACATCTTTGTGGCTCCTGGATGAATAGAATACTTTGACTTGTGTGCTTCTTCTAGGATTAATTCTTTAATACCGCTCCGAAAAGGAATATAAACCCTTCCATATCGCGTTTTAATCCCTCGACTATCTTCTTCTAGATGTGGAATGTGAGAAGAAATGCATTCACTTTCTCTATTTTCTTCTTTCAATGCCTCCTCCTGAGCTAACTTGATTTTATTAAAAAGATTGGACGTAACAATCATCCGCAACGAAAGAATCCTAGTAACTTCATTTCGATCTTTGCGACTCAAAGCATCCGCCACTACATTCGCTTTACCAGGATGGTAGCGAATTTCGCAGTCGTAGTCTTTTAACAAGTCCAACCATCTTCGTTGCCTCATGTTCGAATCCTTCTTTTCAAGGAAGTATTGAAGACTTCTATGATCGGTGTAAATTACAAACTCAACACCATACAAATAATGCCTCCAAAGCTTTAGAGCAAAAACCACAGCCGCAAATTCAAGATCGTGAGTGGCATATTTTTCTTCATGCTTCTTTAGTTGTCTCGAGGCGTAAGCAATCACCTTTCCCCTTTGCATAAGAACATATCCAAGCCCAGAATAAGACGCGTCGCTATAAACTATCATATCTTCAGTTCCTTCCAGTAATACAAGAACTGGTGCTTCACATAGCTTCCTCCGTAGAGTACGAAAGGCTTCGTCCTGTTCTTCACCCCATTTAAATGTAGCGTTCCTCTTAGTAAGTTTTGTTATTGATGGTGCGATTTTGGAGAAGTCTTGTATAAACCTACGTTAATATCTCGCAAGTCCAAGAAAACTCCGAATTTCACCAACATTCCTTGGTGCATGCCACTTCAATACAACTTCCACCTTTGAAGGATCAACTTTAATACCATCGGAATTAATAACGTGACCGAGGAATTGAACTTCTTGTAACCAAAATTCATATTTTGAGAATTTGGCGTACAATCTTTCTTTTCTCAATGTCTCAAGAATCTCCTGTAAGTGCGCGGTGTGTTCCTCTTTACTCCTTGAGTAGATAAGAATATCATCAATGAACACTATGACAAACCTATCCAACATCGGCCTACATATGCGGTTCATAAGATCCATGAAAACCGCAGGCGCGTTCGTGAGACCAAAAGGCATAACCATAAACCCGTAGTGCCCATATCGAGTCCTAAAGGCCGTCTTAGGAATGTCTTCCTTTCGAACCTTTAGTTGATGATAACCCGAACGGAGATCGATCTTCGAAAACCACCTAGCACCTTGAAGTTGATCAAAGAGGTCATCGATTCTTGGTAATGGATACACGTTTTTCACCGTGACTTTATTCAATTCGCGGTAGTCAATGTACATCTGCATACTACCATCTTTCTTCTTAACGAACAAGATTGGAGCTCCCCATGGCGAACTACTAAGACGAATAAAACCCTTGTCGAGCAATTCTTGAAGTTGACTCATCAATTCTTTCATTTCGGACGGGGCTAGAAGATAAGGGGTTTTTGCAATAGGTGTAGCACCCAGAACAAGATCAATACGGAATTCAACTTTCCTTTCAGGTGGAATACCCAACAAATCTTCCGGAAAGACGTCACAAAATTCATTCACAATCGGGACATTATCGATGCTTTTCTTTTCAAAGCTCGTATCTACCACGTGCACCATAAAGGCATAACAACCACGCGATAAATATCTCCTAGCCTTCATCACGGAGCATAATTTTAGTTCACCCTTTCTTTTATCGCCATAAATAATCATTTCACGACCGCTAGGATTCACAACCCGAATGATCTTTTGGCTAAAAAGGATGGCCGCGTTATATTTGTCAAGCCAATCCATGCCAATAACGATATCAAACTCTCCAAGCATTATAGGAATCAAGTCAATCTTAAAGGCATTATCATCAATCTCTATCTCTACGTCTCGATACACATTCGATACGAAAACAACATTACTATCGGCTATTTCAACTTCTAGGGGCATCGGGAGTTTAACTAGTGGGGAGGTTAGTTGCTTGCTAAAATTATAAGATACAAAGGACACACTAGCACCCGAATCATACAAAAATCGAGCGGGTACGAAATTAACAGGATGAATACTTGTGATAACATCGGTCCCCGATTTGGCTTCTTCGACACTCAATTGATAAACTCGGGCTTTTTGCTTTGGGACTTCTACTTTCTCCTCTTTGATGGTTCTCAATGGCTTTGCTTCAATTGACTTCGTTTTCGGGCAATCCCTCAACCTATGCCCTATCTCGTTACACCCATAGCATACTATCATTGGTTTGGTGCAATCTTTACTTTGATGATCTAGAGCTCTGCACTTGTAACAACCCAGCGTATTACGCCTACATTCTCCAAGATGGAACTTGCCACATTTCGGACATGCTACCTTAGTCTTGTTTCCCACACCTTTATTGCCATGATCAAATTTGGTTTTCTTCCCATCCTGATCCACAAACTCTAGCTTTCTCTTCGGTTCCTTCGTCCATTTCTCCTTCCTCCTTAGTAAGTCCGCTTCCCTTACACGAGCTCTACTCAAAAGGTTTTCCAAGGTGGTACATCTGGATGGCGAGATTACATCACGAATATCATCCTTAAGCATCCTTTGAAAATTTTCAACTTTAAGCTTCTCATTCCCCAGGTATTCAGGACAATACGGAACCATATCATTGAACGTTCTCCACAACTCATTCACCGTCTCATTAATTTGAGTGAGAGATTGGAATTTCTCTCGGATTTTTTCAATTTCTTCAACCGGAGCATATTCGGCACTAAAAAACTCCTTAAATTCCTTCTAAGTACATGCTTCAGCCCAAGGTTCACCTTTCTCACACACCTTCCCTTCCCACCAAGTTTTAGCACTATCGCGAAGAAAGTTAGTAGCATAGATAACCTTCTTCCTTTCCTCACATCTACTAGTGTGGAAAGCAACCTCCACAGCCGTAATCCACCTATTACTAATAATCGGGTCGAGGACACCGGTAAACCGTGGTACATCACAAGCCGTGAAGTCACGGTAAGTAGCTTTGTCACTTTTGGGTTCCCTTGCTATTCCACATTCCTTCTTGAATTCTTGAAATTCTTCTTTCATCAAACCCCGAAGATTTTGCATTGTCTGAGTGACATAGAAAGGCATTGCTTGCTTAATAGCCTTACCCACTCTTTTTGCTAACATTGTGTCCAAGACTTTCATCTCCTCTTCAGAGAAACCCCTAAAGCTAGGTCCCCCGGAACTAGAAGAAGAGGAACTTTCATTGTCTTTATCATTGTTACCCGCACCGCTTGCTGAAGACTCGGCATGTTTGGAAGCCGTAGATTTTGCGACTTCTTTTGGGTGAGGCGTTTCCATCCTCTTCTTCTTACTAAAAATAACAAGTCTCATATCAAGTACAATCATTTACATAATCGATGCATGAATGACATATATATATATCCTTATCCTACACACCCTAGCTTGTCACCCGTGTATGGTCTAAATGATTTCAATTTCACATATGTTCCATATTTTTATCACTACGGTGGCCAGGCGTAGTCATAAGAATATTTAACATATGGGTTCTTCAAATCATTCAAACAATACACAAATAACAAACACTAGTCTTAAACGCATCCTTACAAGGCCTAAGTCTAGGCAATCCTATAGTGAAATCCTAAATCTCTTAGACCGAAGCTCTGATACCAAGTTGTAATGCCCCGTAACCAAACACGACTAAAAACGTGAAAAATTTTTGCAAAAAGTACACCTGAAAACTGACACCCTGTCACTCTTTTACATACTGACAGAAATCTATACATATATGGACCTTAAGACTAATTTCAAATGAAACTAGACTCAATTACCTTCAAAACGATAGGTGGCACGACCCGTAACGATTTACGGTTCAAAAGTTACGATTTTTCAAAGTTGCCAAAAAAATTTACCGAGGCGCCCATCCGATCGGATGGGGTTTGCTGATCCACCAAAAACAAAAAAACACTCCGTATTTGAAAACCCGACCTCTATACTTTACCAAACTTTCCAGATTTACTTAGTATACTAATGGGCTCATTTTCATACAAAAACATTCACCGTTTGACACTTCGGAATAGTACCTTACAATATGACGGGTTATGCATAAAACACATTCTTGACCCATTAACACCCCAAACCATGTAAGACCACTTCTTCAACTCACCATATCTAACCAACATACATAAATTATCATACCAAACTTGACCCATACAACCTTGACTCGCTCATATACCAAAATGAGTAAAAACTAGCTTATGCCAAACACCCTCTTAAAACTCATTTCCACTACACACTTTTTATCCAAAACACATGACCACTTCATATCCAATTGAAAGCATACATAACTTAAAATTTCTAATATATTGACAAGGTGTTAGTACAAGTCTTGACCCATAACTTCCCAAAACGGGTAAGACTGGTTAATTGCCAAACATCCCTCTAATTACCACCTTAACCACATAACATAAAGACTTCTTGACATTTACATAAACTTGACTTGCGACCCAACTTGAACAATGACCTTATATGAATACAAGACCGTTAAATAACAAAATGACCATATGGATTGAAATGTACCCAAAACATGAAAAAGACACTTCGGGGGCTTCCAACTTCAACACGCTTGGTCCAAAAGAATACGGTCTACTAATCTACCTTCTATGCTACAAGCTAAGCTAGGTCCTTACCCTTGCTTCCTCCACTTGAACCTACAAAACCGTCATCAATTATAACCGTAAGCGAAAATGCTTAGTAAGTATATAAGATATAACCAACATTACATTTACATGAGATTAGTGATTAACACCAATCATAACATTAACATGAAGCATAGATAGGATTATTACTCACCTTGATAAAGCAAGTAATCATATAATATTATCATATCTAGCATTGGATCCAAGCTATCACACATTCACAAGCTCCATATCATAGTACATTATCATAATCACAACATTAACATCATAAGATTAACAAGTTATACTCATATACTTACCTCAATTTCTATTAGCTTCCTATTTGGCTTTGATTTGGGCTTCTATAATGCTTCCTATTACACAATTAACTTTGATTAGAAACTAATTAACTAAGGAGATCATTAATTTACAACCTTTAGCCACCATCCTCAAAATCCACCATATGAACCCTAATTTCTAGAATTGGGGAAAACACTTACTAGATGAGGAGAGTGCAATTAAGGTGCCTCTAATGATTCTTGACCACCTCTTGATAACCAAATAAGCTAAAATGATGATTTTGATCTTCCTTCCCTTTTTCTCCCAAGAAAGTAGACACTCTCAAGAACACACTAGCCAAATTTAGACTTTTCTAAAGGATAGATATTTATCCTATATTTATAATTAGTTTGGTCAATTGGCAAGACTAGTCCTCCTAGTCTTATTCTTCCTATATTAGACACACATTTATTTACTACTTAACTTTACAACACATAACTTATCACAACATAACTTATTATTTATATAAATAGTACCTTGTCGGGATATGGGTGTAACATTGGAAATAACAATATGAAGTGTTAGTAAAGAGGTGCTTGGGTAAGCTTATTTTAGATGTAAAGCGCATGTTAAGTAATCTGTCAAAAGACATATCACAACAACAATTTGATTAAGTTAAGTATAGTTGAAAATATAGATAGTGGAAATCGATGATTGTATTAGATTTGGTTAAATCTAAAAATTACCCTTGGTTACTGTTACGATCTAATAACTTTTATGTTTATGATCAATAGATACAAAATCATTGAACTTATGTAAGACTATGCAGAAACACATGTAAAAATCCTCCATGGTGCGAACTTGATTGGAAAATTCAGAGGTGTACTCTTTAGCTATTTACATGTCAGTTAATTATTTGACTTTTTAATTAAAATCATTATAATATTTGGCCATTGGTGAACTTCAGGGCAATGACTTGAAATCCTTTTTGTGTGTCGTTCACCTCAGATGGGAAACATATTGTTTCTGCAAGTGAGGATTCTTATGTATATGTTTGGAACTGAGACAATCAGAAAGGTCCTTCCTTTTTGCGGAAATTGTGCGAGACTGCGAGGGTGGAGAGTTGTTTAACCAGATTGTGGCTCGGGGACTCTATACAGAATGCAGCTGCGATTATGCGAATAGTAGTGGAAGTTGTTCAGGTAATTTCTACCAATTTTTGTTTGACAATAGACTACAAGTACATCACTCGAACCCTGTACTCATATCACTCGAACCTGTACTTGACAATCAAACCTTTCACCCCATAGCAGTTTTGACCCGCTTAATGAGTAATTAGATAAAAAAACAAACTATTTATAACTTTCAACGAAAAGCAACAGTTTGCAATCTTATTGAGACGGGCTGAGCATTACTTAACGTGTTTCCATCTTAAAACTAATTGCCATTGGTTCCATAATATGAGATAAGCTAACATGGGTATGTGCCACATTTCAATACTGATATCAGAAAAATCGATTTACCTGATTTACTGTTAGATAACCTCATCATTTTGAATACTATTTGCACGATGTAAGTCTTAACCAATAGAGAATAAACAATTTTTATTTTGTTTGCAAGTTGTTAAACAAATTCTGAAAAATAGCTTTCTAACATTGTTTCTAAACAAATTCCTATATCAAAGTTGTTTCTATGTGGATGTTGCAGGTTTACGTCTTTGCAAAAGCTGATAATTTCAAGAAATTAATATAGTTGTTTGAAGATGATTCCAGGAAGTTTAAATCAAAGGTTGATAACTTATCCTTCATCATCTGAGGGTATGTACATGATAT
Organism: Artemisia tridentata subsp. tridentata; assembly: GCA_021014915.2. Classification (NCBI taxonomy): domain Eukaryota; kingdom Viridiplantae; phylum Streptophyta; class Magnoliopsida; order Asterales; family Asteraceae; genus Artemisia; species Artemisia tridentata. The sequence continues at coordinate 211,125,299 of CP139506.1, read as the reverse complement.
AACTTTCATTTTTATTACGTTATAATGTCGTTTCTTCACCCTCATTAGCCTCCTTTACAATCGATGATTGTATTAGATTTGGTTAAATCTAAAAATTACTCTTGGTTACCATTACGATCTAATAACTTTTATGTTTATGAACAATAGATACTAAATCACTGAATTTATGTAAAACTATGCAGAAACACATGTAAGAATCCTCCATGGTGCGAACTTGATTGGAAAATTCAGAGGTGTAGTCTTTAGCTATTTACATGTCAGTTAATTATTTGACTTTTTACTTAAAATCATTCCAATATTTGGCCATTGGTGAACTTCAGGTCAATGACATGAAATCCTTTTTGTGCGTCTTTCACCTCAGATGGGAAACATATTGTTTCTGCAAGTGAGGATTCTGATGTATATGTTTAGAACTGAGGCAATCAGAAAGGTCCTTCCTTTTTAAAGAAATCGTGCGAGACTGCGAGGGTGGAGAGTTGTTTAACCAGATTGTGGCCCGGGGACTCTATACAGAATGCAGCTGTGATTATGCGAATAATAGTGGAAGTTGTTCAGGTAATTTCTACCAATTTTTGTTTGACAATAGACTACAAGTACATCACACGAAACCTGTACTCATATCACTCGATGTGACAATTCACAATTTCAGGTCATTTTTCCAAACCTCGACAATTTACTATTCATGAGTTACTATTCATCATTTTACTATTCACCGATCACTATTCATCATTTTACTATTCATCATTTTTGAAGTCAGTTTGAGACTTTGAGAAGTTTTCAAAATTTTACTATTCATGAAACACTATTCATTCCCGGAGGGAAACCACTATTCATGATTTTCGTTCATCATTACGTAAACTAGGTTTACGGGTATTCAAATTCGCGTAACCAGTATGATTTAGCTGTGTATTCATGCATCATCAGTAAGGACACATCATATAGACTAGAGTAGTCTACATATCATCAGTAACATTATTATCATGTTAGGTCATGCACGGGTTTGTGTGATTTTCATTAACGTATGTTCAATTATTTAATAAACGTTACCACTTAGTTATTACTACTAACAGTACACCCTGTTGGATCGATATACTCTGACCAAACTAACTTGTAGCTTGTCTATGGTTTAACAACTTTGAATGAATTCAAAACTATTAATAATGAAACACTGATATACTTTGCTAAGTATGCGGAATCTACTTCAACAAAGCTAAGAAGAATTAATAAACAACTTCAAATATTATTAAAACCTTGAACCTGCTTTCTTACACAGATTCACTAACAAACTCTAAACTCTAATACTTCTAATAATCGTATCTCTAATCACATGTGTCTAATGCCAACCTAGGGATCCTTTTATAGGCACAAGGAAAACCCTAGTCGGTTTACAAACTTGAATAACAAGTAATTCTAATTATAACTCTAATCTAATACGAACATTCTAGAATTACACATTAGTCCTTAAACTATTTGCATAGCAGTCCTTCAACGAGCAGCAGTACTTTAGTCGAACAGCAGTACTTTGACTTGAGTAGCAGTACTTTGACTTTTAGCAGTACTTAGATATTTCATAGCCCAACAATCCTCCCCTAACTTGAATTCTACTTGCTTGATTTCAAGTTCCTTTGTATGTCTTTAACTTCAACACTTTATCTTCAAGGAAAGGTTGTTTCTTTGAAATCTGACTCGTTGTTGTTTTGTCATCATCAATACAATCAGTATCTTCAATCTTCATCAGCAACAACTCTTTTCAGCATCATATCTTTTCAGCAACACAACATCATATTGGCAATATGTACATCAGATCTTAAAAGTTTCATACTATTCTCATCACTTCCAGGTGTGTTAACTCCTGTGAGAGGTGAATCATTGAAAACTTAATGGATTTTGATGTCTCTTTACCAAAGCCATTAACTCTGGAGTAGCCAATGTTTAGATTTAGGAAAAACCATGGTACATTGATAACCATATGATTTTTAGCAAATCATCAGCTATCAACGGATTTGAGTAGTCTTTACCAAATAGCCGTTTGCTTTTGGACTAGCTAGTTCTTTTAGTACAATCACTACCATGGTGAACTAATTACCATATAATGGTTTTCCACAGCCTTTACCACAAAGCCATTATCTTGTGGGCTAGCCAACTCTTCACTAATATAGATATGGTGAGTTGAAAACCATACAATTTTTAGTAAATTGCCAACTAAAAACGGATTTGATAATCACATCAGAGCCGTACCCTCATGATGAGTCAAACTCTTTCTTGTTTATTAAACATGGTGAGTTGATTACCATTTGTTGTGTAGTACAAGTACTAACACCATGCTGTTGCTTTCAAAACCATTTGTTGCTGTTTAATCTTTGTGCTTCAAAATGTTTTTGCACTTATCAAAAATTACTGATTTTATCAAAAGACTTTACTGGTTTTATGCTGCAAGCAGTACTTTGAGAAAGTACTGTCTGACCAGCAGTACTTTGAAGAAAGTACTTATTTTTCAAAAGATTTATATAATAATTAAACCATACCAGTAGTTATTCATTAATCTTCAGATTCTGTTGTCCACTTGATGAATAATTTTATGACCATCAATGCTACTTCATCTTCTTGTTCCACTTCCATTCCATGCTCTAGCATCCTGATCATCAGATCTCTTGTGAGTGGATATCTCTGTTCTGCTAGCATATGAATCATAGTGCCATCTTCTAACTCCAAAACATGTATTCCACCTGATTCAAAGAATCTCCATCTGTTAATCTCCCAGTTGTCTTGATTTTCCCACAAAGTACTATCCTTTGTTTCCTCTGTCTCCCAGATTGTTGTGAGATCTCCTAACAATATCAAACCTACTCCTTGTGGTGGAATATGCTCAAAATAAGTTTGTACTTGGAGATATAACTGAAGCATATCATCTCTATCAATCAGATGTAGTATATCCCATAATGAATTGAACACTCTAAAACTTCCATCTTGTCTATGAAAGATCAGATAATCTCTTTCTTGAGATTCTACAACTGAAAAAGTAGATATCTTGGACTTCTTATCAGTATCTTCTTTCAATTTTGGATTTTCAAAGTCAACAACTCTAAGATAATTCCTTAGCTCATCAACTGTGTCTGTTCTTAATTCAACAGCTTCCTTGAACTTCTTTGATGGCTGTTCATTAGTAGTTCTTTTCCTCTTTAAGCTTCTTGTAACAGCTCTTTCCTTTCTTTTATCTTCAAGCTCCTTATCTTCAAAAGAAATAATGCTTGCAAGATCCTTTTGAATAGCTTCTCTAACAGCATTATACAGATCTTTCATCTCTGTATATGTCAATCTGACTAAACCTGTATATCCTTGTCCTTTCAGATAAGCCATCATATCATTCCTTTCTCTAGCTTTACTAATTAGCCTTTTTGATTTAACAATCTTCCTTGATTCTTCAGCATCTATTTCTACTTGCAATATTCTAGCTGCTTCCTCATTTTTGGCAATCTGAATTTGTCTTAACTGTGCCAATGTCATCTTCTTCTTCTTCTTTTCTACCAAGATCCCTTTGCCTTTATCTTTTGGATCTATCTCTTGTGCAGGTTGAGAAGAAGCATGATGTTGTTGTTCAACCTCATGAATACTGATGCCTCTTTGACTTGACATATTAAGCATGATGTCAGCAATAGTTTCATCATCACTGTTAGTATGAGCTATAACATCTTCTTCCTGAACTAGTTTAGAAGGACCAACTTCCTCTTGAACTTGAATTGAAGGACCAATATCTTCTTCAAAATCTAAAGTTCTAGGTGTAATAGTAAATTGCCTCTCAGTACCTTGTTGAGCAGTACTTTCAGCTTCAGCTCCTTCCAAGATTATTTCCTCAGTATCACCACTTCTTACTTAAACAACAGCTTCTTCCAAATTTATTTGCTCTGTTTCATCACTCTTCCTCTCAACAGTATCTTGAGGAATATTTTCAAGTGGTGTCCTCTGAGTATCATTCATAAATCCAGCATCTTGTTCAAAACCAGCATCTTCATTCAAATTCTCTAAATTCCTCCCCAATTGGAATGAAGATTGCTTCTTTGACTTTTTCTTCTTTGACTTAGAAGACTTCGTAGGTATCCGACCACTCTGCTTCTGAGACTTTACCCATAATTTATGGTGTTGAACTAGTGGCCAAACATACCTCTTCAATCTTTGAAACTTAGTCTTTAATTTGACTATCTTAGCAGCTTGAGCCTCACTCTCCTTTTTCAGCCTCTTTAACTCCCTTGTTAAAGCATAATTATCCAATTCTGCCTCTTCTTCTTCAAATTGCTTTGAAAAATTAGTGGAAGAATAATCATTAGGAGATGGTGGTTGATTCATACCTTGGTCTGACTCCTCATGAGTAGGAATGTCCATAGGAGCAGTATCTTCCCTAGTAGCAGAATGTGGAGAAGCAGTATGTTGAGAAGCAGTAGGTTGAGGAATACTAACTTCTCTTGAAACTGGAGACTCTTGGCTTGCTGAGTCAGAATTTGCTTCTTGCTCTTGCTCTTGCTCTGCATCTCTAACAACTTGTGCAACTCCCAATATATGAGCAGTCAAAGGTGTGTTGGTTCCAGAAAACTTGACACTTTGTTTAGATAGAAAAGTAAACACCTTTGGTGGAAGTTTGACAGTGGGTAAAAAACTTTGAGGTTTAGGAACATCCTCAAGTTGATTGTTCAAGAATAACTGAACAAACCTTGGATACATCAAAAATGGCGAACCATTAGCAATATGTGTAAGCATACCATCAAGAATTAGTCTTGAAAAATTGAATCTTCGATCGGTAGCCAAACCCACTAATGCAGATGCAATATTTTGACCAAATTGATCAAAAGAAGTACTTTTGGGACTTAAACAATGAAGTAAGACATGAATGAGGTACTTCCAATGAGAACAAAACAATGGCTTTTGAAAAGTAAGTTTCGTCAGATCGTCTTCATAACCTATATCACTTAAAGTGTCCCAAAGCACTTGTTTTTCAAAACGAACAACCCCCCCTTCATCATTAAACATCAAAACATCCCTAATCGTGGCCTCAGAAATCCGAATAGTTCATCCAGCAACCGTAGCCCTAATCAACGAATCATCTTCAATCGTTGCAGTAGCCCAAAATTCTTGCATCCAAGGACCAATAACATCAGGGTCAACTAAAATAGAATAGTTGATGGAAGACCCAGTTAAGAAATCAATGATCGCATGAAAATCAACATTATCCCTTGTCTTGTCCAAGTTAGCGATCATATTGTGTTTGCTAACAGTGAGTCGATTAGCCATGATGAGTGGTAGAGAAGAATTCGCTTTGAGTGTGTGTCTTGTTAAAAAGATTGTGGTGTAAAAGCGAATGAGGGATCTCAAATACGGTAAAAGGCGGGGAAATAGGAGTGAGTTTCTTTAAATAGGATGGAAATAAATCAAACTCATAATAATAAAGTTACCGTTTGGATTAACTTATTATCTCCGCCGTAAGGAATTAATTAACCGTAGCCCCACAAATTTTTGACCGTTGGAACAGTACGTCCACGTAAGCAGTACTTTGCTGAGGCAGTACTTTAAGCAACAAAGCAGTACGTTCCATCTTTTTATCCACAATCTATACTCCAAACTAAAACCAAGAACTTGTAAATGGTTCATGCTTAAGTGCTAACTAATAGCTGATATTGCCTCCCCTCAAATACAACATATAGGCTAAACTAAACTACTAAAAACCAATACTTTCATTAAGAACTAATAGAAAGTATACTAACTAATACTAAAGCCTCCCCTCAAATGTAGCCTAGTAGTTAATCATCCCAATGCTCACAACTAAGTGGTTGAATCTTGAAACATCAAATCCCTTAGTGAGTAGATCAGCTACATTATCATCTGTGTGAACCTTAACCACATTTATAAGCCTGTGCTCATAACAATCCCGAATAAAGTGATGCCTAATCTGAATATGCTTGGTCTTGGAATGATAAACTGGATTCTTCACAATGCAGATGGTACTCTCATTATCAATGTTGATAGGAGTATTTTTGAAATTGAATCCATAATCCAAGAGTTGATTTTGCATCCACAAAACTTGTCCACAACAGCTTGCAGCAACAACATATTCTGCTTCAGTAGAGGAGGTTGCAGCAATGGTTTGCTTCTTACATTGCCAGGAGACTAATCTTCTTCCAAGATATTGACATCCTCCTGAGGTTGATCTTCTATCATAGTTATCCCCTGCATAGTCACTATCTGAAAAGGCTTCCAAGTGAAAAGGTGACTCCTTAGGATACCATAATCCTAACTTTGGTTGATGCTTGAGATATCTAAAAATCCTCTTGACTGCATACATATGGGAAACCTTTGGTGTAACCTGAAATCTTGCACATAAGCAAACAGCAAACATGATGTCAGGTCTTGATGCAGTTAAGTACATAAGACAACCAATCATAGATCTGTAAAGCTTGACATCCACAGCTTGTCCATCTTCATCCTTGCCTAAGGGTTTATTTTTATCAATGGGTGTGGTGGCAGGCCTGAGATTTGGAAGGTCAAATCTTTTAAGTATGTCTGCAACATACTTTTCTTGGTTAATGAAGATTCCATCTCTTGTTTGTCTAACTTGAAGACCCAAAAAGAAAGTTAATTCTCCCATAGAACTCATTTGAAACTCCTTCTGCATAAGATCTTCAAATTCTTTCACCATAGACTTCTTTGTGGCTCCAAATATAATATCATCCACATATACTTGGATTAACATAATGTCTTTCTTATCCCTCTTGATGAACAAAGTCTTATCAATTGCTCCTCTCCTATGACCATGTTGTGATAGAAAATTTGAGAGTCTCTCATACCAAGCTCTGGGAGTTTGATGAAGGCCATACAGTGCCTTGATCACTTTGTAGACTTTGTTTGGATGAGCAGAATCTTCAAAACCAGGAGGTTGTTTATCATAAACTTCCTCAGAAATTGTGCCATAAAGGAAAGCACTTTTTACATCCATTTGGTAGACAGGAAATCCCATGTATGATGCAAAGGCAAGAAATAACCTTATTGCCTCTATCCTTGCAACAGGAGCAAACACTTCATCATAATCCACTCCTTCTTCTTGGCGATATCCTTGTGCAACCAATCTAGCTTTATTTTTGATAACATTCCCCCTTTCATCTCTTTTGATTCTGAAAACCCATCTTGTACCAATGACTCTTTTGCCATCTGGTAAATCACATAATACCCAGACTTCTTGAAGCTTGAATTGTAGAAGCTCCTCTTGCATGGCTTTAACCCAACTTTCATCAGCTAAAGCTTGAGCTACCTTCTTGGGTTCTTCTTGAGATAGAAATCAAGCAAACAGGCATGTTTGTTGATCCTTGTAATTCATCCTGTTTTGTTTGTAAACAAAGCTAAGTAAAGCAGTATGTTGCTTAGAAAGTTCTTTAACTTTGTTCCTTGTAACCACTCCTGAAGAGGGTGATCCAATAATGTTACTTTGAGGATGAGCTTTATGAACTCTCAATGTAGGAGTTGGTGGTACTGGATGATCAGACTCCAAGTTAGTAAAATCAATGCCTTCATTGGAGAAAATACCTTCTGGATTAAGCTCATCATCAACTTCTTCTAATCCAGGAATGTTAGCATTAACCAAATCATCATCATCAACATTGGAATCATCAGCATTGTTCCAATTTGATTGCTCTAACACACCAGAAGTACTGTCAAAAGGATCAGCAGTATTTTGATCTAAAGTACTGTGGGCAGTATCTTGAAATTTACCCTGTTTCTTTGCAGCCTCATAAGCCTTCCTTTGTTCATCTTTATAGGATTGTGCTATAGTTTCTTGAAAAAGCATCCTATTAAGTTCATCTTGTATGGCTTGATCTTCATCAGATACTGTATGAGTTGGTTGAGCAGTACTTTGTTCCTCAACAGTAACTTCAGGTTCTTTGTCAGGAACTTCTTCTGGTGTAACATTGACTCCATGAACAATGTACTGTGAATCATCTTCTTTGTAATTAGCCTGATTCTCTTCTCTAACAGGAACATAATTCATAGATGGTGTGAGCTTGAGATCAAGATCAAACATCCAATCAGGACCTTTACCTTTCTGAGTTTCCTTATCTTCCAAAAATTCAACATGAAGACAATCTTGTACCTTTTTGGTATTCCTGTTATAAACTCTAAATCCTTTGCTATTTGTACAATAACCCAATAAATATCCTTCATCTGACTTACCATCAAATTTTCCCAGAGAGTCAATGGTATTTAGAATAGTCAGAGAGCAGCCAAAAGGTTTTAGAAAACGAATGTTTGGTTTCTTTCCCATTAGTAACACATAAGGTGTCTTCATCTGAGGCTTAGTTACTGAAACTCTATTTAACACATTGCAAGCAGTACTTATGGCTTCAGCCCAAAAGAGAATAGGTAATTGGGAATCTGCAAGCATTGTTCTAGCTGCTTCTATCAAAGTCCTGTTCTTTCTTTCTGCAACACCATTCTGCTGGGGTGTTCTAGCAATGCTAAACTCTCTCTTGATCCCTTTCTTGGCACAGAATTCATCCATATGCTTGTTCTTGAATTCTGTTCCATTGTCACATCTAATACCTCTTACTTTGAGTCTTAATTGATTTTCAAGGGCTACTATCAGGTCATGGATAGCATCAAAGGTTTCATCTTTGAATCCCAAGAAAAAGACCCAACTAAATCTGCTACAATCATCTGTCACAACCAAGCAGTACTTCTTCTTGTTTAAACTTTCTACTGAAACTGGTCCAAACAGATCTATGTGTAGCAACTCCAAAGGTTCTCTAATATCTCTTTCCCCAAGCTTCTTACATGAAGCTTTATGTTGTTTACCCTTCTTGCAAGCCAAACATGAATGATCAGTCTTGAATGTTTTGGAAGGTAAACCTTTAACTAAATTTCCTTTGACCAGCTTGTTGATGTTCTTAAAATTAACATGACCTAGTCTTCTGTGCCACAGATGTGCTTCTTCCAATGATGCCTTTGCTACTAAACATGTTGCTCTTCCAGCAGAATTGAGACTCTTTAAGTCTAAACTGTATACATCATTGGTTCTTGGTACTCTCAATGTCACCAAGTGATCATCAACAAATTTGAACTCAGGGGAGAGAATGAGACATTATGTATCAGTGAACAGAATTGGGTACTTCTTGTCACAAATTTGAGATACTGACAAAAGATTGAACTTGAGCTCCTTCACATATCTAACATTCTCAAAATCAATACATCCAGCCTTGATTGTTCCTTTGCCAGTGATTCTTCCTCCATCAGGATCATTACCAAATGCAACTCTTCCTCCATAATATGCCTTAAAATCTGACAGAATCTCCTTGTCCCCTGTCATGCTGCCAGAGCAACCACTATCAACAATAATATGATCTTTAAGCTCCTCCTCTGGGTTGCCCTGCACATTAAAGAAAAGGGTTAGTTTCTCTTAGGAACCCAAGCCATTACTGACTTGTGTTCCCCTTGTGGAGTGACATACTTGAATTCCTTCAGTATGTAATCTCCACTGGTTTTAAAGGCATGGTCAATGATTATTTGAGTTGGTCCCATGTCCTGTGTTGTATTATCAACAACACTCCCTGTTTCACCCTTATTTGATGAAAGTACTTCTTGTTCCCCATCAGTACTTTCTTTCTTAACCCAATTTCATTTGACCTTAGGTTTCTCTGATTTAGGTACTCTGCTTGAGTTGTAAGACCTTTTATATGAATTGAATCTCCTAGGTCTTCTATGTGAAAAAGTGTTAGCAGTACCATGAGTGGGTGAAAACTTATCAGTCCTTTGAGAAGGTACTTCTTGAGACTTATCAGTGTGTGAAGGTACTGGTGATTTGGAAAACATTCTTTTCTGGTGAGGGTACCTATAGTCTGTTGAGAAGTTACTATGGTTGACCCTATTTGAGTGATTCCAAACTGGTCTAGTCTCTCTAGGCTTATGGGTGGTAGATCTATTCTTTGGAAACTGACTTAAGTATTCTGTGTGTAAGTCACAGTGCTTAATCAAATGATCAGGACTATAGCATACATAACATAACTTTCTCTCCATATTCCCAAATCCTCTTCTATGATTAAAAGATTTCCTATAGTGAGCAGTATTTTGAAAAGTTTCTCTTGGAGGTACTGCTGAATGTCCAGCAGTACTTTGAAAAGTTTTTTGGAGGTACTGCTTGTTTTTGAAAAGCTGTAGGAAACTTTTGATCATTACCCCTTCGAAAATCATTCTTAGGTTTCTCAGAACTAATTCTACCATTAAGCTTCTTCCTAAACTCTAGGTTGTCTACACCATAACGAGAAACATCTGTCCTAAGAGGTTGAAACTGACCAGTGGGTGGAGGAACTGAGTGGTACTCCTTATCTTTCTTAAACTCAGGAGGTGATTCACTAAGTGGTTCCTCATTCCTAGATGTGTTTTCTTCTGAGCTTGTAAGGTCATCATTACTAGGTGGAATCTCTTCCTTAGCACTAGGTGGGGTCTTTTCCTTATCACTAGGTGAGGTCTCATCTGAACTACTATCTTCACCATAACCTAGTCCAGCTCTACTGTTTATGACTCTTTGTTTTTCAACAAATTGAACATGTGATAGACCAGCCTGTTTAATACTACCAAGTTTTTCTAACAAAGTATCTCTTTCCTTAGTAATCTTTTCTAATTCAGACACCTTACATCCTAACTTCCATTCACTTAATTTCAATTGATAATCTTGTTGCTCATATTTTTCTGCCCAAGCCATTTCATTATTTTCATGTGTTAATATTTTGGCTTCCATTGACTCTAAAGTTAATTGATAACCAGCTACCTCAGACCTAGCTGTTCTACAATTATCTCTTTCAGTCACATATTCTTTAAGCAACTTTTGATAAACATCATTACACTTAGAGCATACCTCAGAGACATTGGATGAACTTGGTGAAGTGGCTACCATAGCAATCTGAACAGGTTCATCTTCATCCTCCATGCTCCAGTCAAAGCTTCCAAGACCATCTCTTGATTCCAAAGCAGCATATCCAGGTTCCTCATCAAAAGCTGTGCCCCAATCAAACTCTTCCATTGCAACCATAGAATAGGTTACAGGTTCATCATCAAATTCAGCACTCCAGTCAATCTCTGCTAAATTTTCTTGAGCCACCAAAGCTTTTGGTTGTGATTCAGTAATAGGAACCTCCTTTCTTTCAACCTTGGGTTGTTCAATCATCCTGTTTGCCTGATATTTTGCAAACTTGCATGCCCTTGCAAAGTGTCCAAGCTTTTGACAATTGAAACATTCAATCTTTGATTTGTTAAAAGTTATACCTTGTTTAGCTTTGAAATCAATTCCCCTTCCTGTCTTGTTCATGAACTTCTTGATTCTAGCAGTGATCATAGCTATTTGCCATCTTATGTCAATCTCTTCTAAAGCATCTTCTTCAATCTGCAACAAGTCTTCTTGATAGGTAACAGGTAAAGTGGCTTGTTGTGCAAAGAAGGAACATACAACTTCATCAGAATTGGTGTTGTTTGTTGGTGATGGGTTGGGAGTAGTTGTGGTTGTGCAAACATGCTGTACATGCTGTGAATCACCAACAGTACTTTGAGAAGGATAAGCAGTACTTTTAGTGGAAGTACTGCTTCTGTTTTCAGAAGACACAAAAGCTATGTTGTGAGTTTTCTGAGAACTGTGACCATTCATCTCTTGCTCGTACACTTTCAAATTTTTATAGAGATCATCAAAGTCCATAGACTCCAATCCAAGTTGTCCTCTAATCATAGTAGCAACCACATGCCAGACAGATGGCAAACTCGTTAAGAACTTCAAATTTGCATCTTCAACAGATACCTCTGCTCCATACAGTTCTAGCATACTAAGTAGATTTTGGAATCTGTCATAGGCAGCATCAAGACTTTCTCTTTCACCAACAGTGAAGGTTTCAAACTGCTGCTTCAATAAGTTTCTATGCATCTTCTTTGAAGCATCATTACCTCCAAATCTTGTCTTGATCGTAGCCCATAATTGCTTTGCATCCTTAGCATCATGGAACTTCAGTAGGTGACCATCAGGAATAGCAGACAACAGTATGTTGAGAGCCTTATCTTGATTTCTCTTTGTAGCTGCTGGCAAGGTTGGTTGAGGTGGTTTGGGTTGTCCTTCAACTTGTAAAGGTTCATCAAGAACAACATTACCATTGACAATTACATCCCATAGAGCATGGTCAGTAATAGCAAGGTACTGCCTCATCTTCATGCTCCAGAGATCATATTCTCCCTTCTTGATGATAGGAATTCTGAGTGAGGTGATGGATGGGATAGGTGCAGCTTCAGTCGACATTGTTGAGGGTTTGTTGATAAATCGGTTTTAAGGGTTTCTTCTTAATCAGAGTCTCCACACAAGCTCTGATACCACTTGTTGGATCGATATACTCTGACCAAACTAACTTGTAGCTTGTCTACGGTTTAACAACTTTGAATGAATTCAAAACTATTAATAATGAAACACTGATATACTTTGCTAAGTATGCGGAATCTACTTCAACAAAGCTAAGAAGAATTAATAAACAACTTCAAATATTATTAAAACCTTGAACCTGCTTTCTTACACAGATTCACTAACAAACTCTAAACTCTAATACTTCTAATAATCGTATCTCTAATCACATATGTCTAATGCCAACCTAGGGATCCTTTTATAGGCACAAGGAAAACCCTAGTCGGTTTACAAACTTGAATAACAAGTAATTCTAATTATAACTCTAATCTAATACGAACATTCTAGAATTACACATTAGTCCTTAAACTATTTGCATAGCAGTCCTTTAACGAGCAGCAGTACTTTAATCGAACAGCAGTACTTTGACTTGAGTAGCAGTACTTTGACTTTTAGCAGTACTTAGATATTTCATAGCCCAACACACCCGATACTTCCGTCAGTGATCATAACATATTTTCATACTCAGTATAATGATATAAAGATTATATTATTACTTTACCCGGTGTTTTTAAAATCAATTGCTAGATTTTCCTTTAGGAGCTTATAACTCCGTCGGTTTGCGAAATTTCAACCCGATAATCATTCTAACACCCGATTCTTGCAAGGAATATGATTTTACAATTTTTACAACTTCGTCGTATTTTATTTTAACTCGTCAAGATTTATTTTTAGTTAACTCGGTACACGGTAACACCTAATGTATACACAAACTAAACTAATTCATCCAACACTTAGACAAGATCTTTAATTAGCCCATATACTTCATCCTTGACCCATGTGTGCCGCCCCCCCCCCTAGCCTCCCTAAAACACCATGTATACTTGATTACTTGACTAAAATTAATGCACTAGAATTCTTGTCTTTTGATTTAATTTCCATAACACTTCACATAACAAGTAAACTAGCTAAAACTTCAAGTATTCTCTCTTTTTCTCTCCATCTTGATCGGCCAAAACAAGAACACCAAGAAGATCCATAAATTTTTCAAGAACAAGTATCAATCAAGTCTCATTTACACTCCTTGTTAGGGTTTTGAGATAAAAATCCCAAGGTTTCATACTTATTCATCTTCAAAACTCTTCAAATCATCAAGTAAGCTTCAAGTAAACTTTTTAAACTTTTTATACTTTCATTTGATTTATTTTCAAGTTATATTAGTAGTAGATCATGCAAATATATATGTTATATATATCACATTGTACAATAATACTCTTTAATCATAGATCTATAGATATTTAGTGTAACCCCATGAAAAACACCAATGTTGGTGATGTTTAGGACCCCATGACACCCTAAGAAGGTGTATGGTAGGATTAGATTAGTTGTGGTGTTGATTGGAAGTGGTTTGATTAAGTTTTGAACAAGTCTTGAACCATAAAAGTGATTTTTAACAACTATAGAAAAGCTATTGTCCAAAAACGTGTAATCTGGAAAACTCAGTAACTCAGGGGATATTTTGGCCTTCATATTCAGAAAATAATTTCAAAAATGAAGCCGTGGCCGCAAGAATGAGTAAAAACCGACTTACGATGAGAAAGTTATGATTTTTCAAAGTTAGACGACGAAAAACTATTTTCTGAAAATTGCTTGCTGTTTTTCCGAGTTTCAAGGGATAAAACGAGGCGTTAGACGTGATCTAGAGGAGCCGACCTACTGATAATATGTTATTTCATGTTTATACGAAGCCGTGGATATAAAGAACGTAGAAAACGAGCTTATAACGACCGAAATACACGTGTTTGAAACCCGACAAACCATATATAATTTTGACAGCACTAATAGAAAAGTGTAAAAACTAGTATTTTTACAAGACATAACATTGATAGCCGATTTTCTAATTAACCTAGACGTGTATGATCAAAAGTTAAATAACACGACATTAAGATATTGTTACAAGGTTTTCAAAAACGTCGAGTTTAATCACTAACACTTAATGAGCACACTTCTATGACTAGTTTTGCAAAGTCATTTGGTTATATTTTCACAAGTTATGGAAAATATTAAATTGCGACGTAAACACTATATTTGCCGATAAACCACCAAATGATGATCGTGAAGTATCATTTCAACATAATTACACGAAAAGTAGTTTATAACTTAACGAGACGTCAAAAATGTATTTTTCGACGATAAACGTTATTTTCAAAATTTACGAGTGGTATCGATAACATACGTATTTGCATGTGTTACATTGTATCATTGCTTACCTTAGATCATATCATTCATAATAGGTCGCGGTTAGAGACCGAGCTTCGTTTCATCACACCTATAATTGTCATTGTTGCTATATCATCAGGTGAGTTTTCATAGCCCCGCTTTCAATTGTTTACATAATTTCTAAACTCTCGGGGGAGAATACATTGCACCATTTTTCATACGGACCAAAAGTATCAACTCAATTACATTGCTTAAGTTACATCATTGCCCAGATTAAAGTCCCCTTTATTATCATGAACCGTTAATTGTGAGCAAGCGAGAGTGAGTGAATAGATCTATTGAGGGTGACTCCTCCGTTCAGGCTGGTAGTGCCAACTTGTCAAACGAACGCATTTCATTTGATCCATATCAGAGTGTCTGGCAAAACACTCAGTTGGGGCATTTCATTTCAGTCTAGCTTCGGGGTCATGAGCTTAAGAGCTAATGTATCATTTTTATGTGGCATTGTTTTGTCATACACTTTATACTTGTGGTTACCGTAGAAGCATTTCATTTACACAAACCTATGAACTCACTAACATTATTGTTGACCATTTTTAGCAATGTATTTTCAGGTAAATAAGGTATCGCATGTTGGCTTGCTTATGGGCATACCATGGAGTCGCGGTGACGACGCGTGTCACTTTATTTTTATGCACTTACTTGTCGTTTGATTTGTATGAACTTGATTTCCGCAAACTTGAAACACCTTTTGGGACCTTGTTTTGTAAACTCTGAATATTTTAAATGATCAAACGATGTGTTTTCTAAACGACACTTTAGGTCGTTCAATATAACTGTAACTATGGTGCTATGATCAGTCGCGTCCTCGAATGCTTATTTCCACTGCAAGTCATGTAATTTGGGGGTGTGACAGATTGGTACCAGAGGAAAGGTTATAGCGAACTAGGTTATCCTTAATACCCTAGACTATAACCACACCATCATAGCATCTCATCATTGTAGCATAAGTGCATATTCATTATACATGCGATTTCATACATACATCATTTCATCATAACTTGCATTATGTAAATGCTTATTTACTTTTATTTCGCATCGATTGTCACAGAGATGTCTTCAGACTCGCACCCTATTGTTATTTCCTCGGACTCTGAGTCAGATGAGATTTCCTCACTACCCTCCATTATACTTGAGTCGGTTACATCATCCTCACTACCCACTATCATTCTGACTTCAGTGGAGCCTACTCCACAGTCATCACCTGTGTTATCTGAGGCCGAGACAGAACCCTTTGAGGAGGGGGAAGTTGCGCCTACACCACCTGTGTCGCCACCGATTCGTCGTGGGCCTGCAGTTATTCCAGTTATCCAGCCAGGAGAGTTTATACCCTATGGTCAGATTTACCGAGTACGTCAAGATGGACCGCGCATGAAGCGCACTGCTGCTAAGCGGGTTCGTCATCCTATGGTCAGATCACCAGCTGCATTCGTATCCTTACCACCACCATCATCATTTGCTTCAGTTAGCCATCCCATTGTGCCTACTAGATCCCATTCACTCAGACGTCGTGCGACTGCCCGAAAGAGAGTTGCTTTTCGTACTCCATTGTCACCATCATCACCATTACCATCCTTATCATCATTGTCTCCATCATTACCATCCCTATTAGTATATGTGGTACCATCAGCGCCAGTTCATCCCAGGGATCCTACTCCTATGTCCGACCTACCGCTCAAGAAGTGGGCACGGCTTGACATCCCATCACCAGACACTACAGAGACGACAGAGACTGCACCACCCAGCAGATTCGAGGTTGGTGAGAGTTCGAGAGCTGCTACTGCCAGACTACTTACTGCTGCTACACTTGACTCACGACTAGATCATCTGCAGGGAGAGATTGACAGGGCATTAGACCGTATAGAGGAGATCCCAGTGAGCCGGATTGAGGCTATAGCGGAGGAGGTTGAGGGACTGGTAACAGGCAGAGTTTCCATAGATGTTTCATATAAGGGATTGGAGGCCCGACAGCTAGAGAGTTCTGAGCGTATCACCCAGTTGAGGCAGGAGGTGCCTGAGTTATTCGATAGGGCACAGATGTCCCAGGATGAGCATCACCGCCAGGCCGGTGAGTTATCTTCAATTCAGGCTAGGATGTCTGCATCAGAGACTAGGGAGACTGATCTTCAGCTTCGAGTTCAGCACTTAGAGGAGATTGTGGTTGCTATGACTAGAGATCTCCAGAGGATTAGTTGTCGACTAGATGGAGTACCAGGGGGTGCCTAGTGTTAGACTGTTATCATGTAGCTTGTACTATTATTTTCCTAGTCCCGGGGTGTGGGACATAGTTTAGAACTTGTTGTCTTTTGCTTGTAGTACAAACAAATATATCAAGTGTGACTCTACTATGCAGGATTTGTTGTGCTATGTTATGATATCGGCCTACGTTGACCGAAATTTTCATGTATTATATTCATGTGCGTTGTGATTATATTTATGATAACCACGAAATATCATGCTGTGGTTGTTTCTCATTGTGATTTCATTGTATTTATACATGTTGTGGTTGTATTTATACATGTTAAGGATGTATATACATGTTGTGGTTGTATATATTGTGTATGATGATCGTTTCTATTGTGAGTACTCATTGTGTTGTCTTTTGTGATTGTGAAGAATCATGCCACCCAAAAGAACTACTACCGCTATGACGCCCGCTGAGATCAGAAAGCTTGTTGCCGACAGTATAGAGGCAGCATTAGTGACTGAAAGAGCTGCTGTAGCTGTAGCCGCTGCTCGGGCAGAAAAAGAAGAAGCTACCAATGGTACTAATGGACGTAAATGTACGTACAAGGACTTCAAGAGTGGAGACCCACCAAAATTCAAAGGCACTGAAGGGGCCACTACCATGATTCGTTGGTTCGAGAAGATAGAGTCTGTGCTTCTCCTATGCAACGGTCCAGAGGAGTACAAAGTATAGTTTGCTACTAGTACACTTGTTGAAGAAGCCATGTCGTGGTGGAATTCGTATGCAAAGCCCATGGGAATGGAAAATGCTCACAAGCTTACATGAGATGAGTTCAAGAAGTTGTTAACTAAGAAATTTTGTCCACGCATGGAAGTAAAGAAATTGGAGATAGAGTTTTATGAGCTAGTGACAGCAAGAAATGATATCGAGACATATATCAGGAGGTTTCAGGAGTTAGCCGCATTATGTCCGACTATGGTTCCAGACAATGAGAAGCTGTTAGAAAATTTCATTGGTGGACTACCCAACAATATTCGTGGAGATGTGATTTCTTTTGTCCCGCAAACATTGGACGAGGCAATCAGAATGTCTCAGAAACTTATGGCTCAGATAGTGAAGAAAGGAACTACTTCAAACAACAACAACAGCAACGCCAACAGTAACCGTAACTACAACAACAATTCCAACAACTACCGAAACAACAATTATAACAGTAACAGAAACAACTCCAATAATAAAAACAACAACAAAAGGCATTGGGACAACAACAAAAGTGGAAACACTACTCAACCAACACCCAAGACACAAGAAACTGCAAAGGCCTATGCTGCAAGTTCAGCTGAGAAAAAAAGGTTACAATGGTACTTTTCCCAAGTGCAACAAATGTCAAACCCATCATAACCCTGGAAATTGTCCAAATCCGTTTGGTAGCTGCAAGAAGGTTGGTCATTCGACCAAGGATTGCAAAGCTCCGTTTGTGGTTGATAATCAGAAGCCCCCAGTAACATGTTTTGGTTGTGGAGAAGTAGGACACTTCAAGAATAAATGTCCAAAAGGAAAGAATCAGGGAAACGGTAACCAAGGTGGAACAGCTAGAGGAAGAGCTTATGTCCTTGGAGGTGAAGATGTCAGGGAGGACCCAAATGTCGTTACGGGTACGTTCCTCGTCAATAATTGTTATGCATCCATTTTATTTGATTCAGGAGCCGATAGAAGTTTTGTTTCTACTGCATTTGCACCTTTACTCAACATTGAACCAACCACATTAGACACTCCTTATCACATCGAACTAACTAATGGTTCTTTAGTTAGCACCAACACCATCTTCCGTGGTTGCACTCTCAACTTTCTAAACCACCCATTCAATATAGATCTCATGCCCGTCGAACTTGAAAGTTTCGACATCTTCCTTACGACGGCGAAACATTGGTCATTCGTGGTGAACGAAGTGGAACTAGACTCAGTATCTGACAGGATCTAAACACACACTCTGTGTTGGAGATGCTTTGAGTATATACTTGATAGCACGCGGAATTTACTACCAAGTACTTAGAAGAATATGATTAGGTTTGGTGATTGAATAAGTAAAACAATAAGAACAGCGATATCAACCAAACTTATCACTTCACTATATTAAACGATTACAATAGATCTGAATGATATGCGTATATCGTATTGTAATTGTATATATGAAACCCTAATCTAAGGATCTCCTTTTATAATGTAAAGAGTCCTTTACACGTTACATATCTAACCGTATCATTCTATACTAAAAAGATATATACTATATCTTTTCTATAATTATCTTCAAATGGTTTCAACATGATCTCATAAGTAGTCTTAACTGTTCTTCCTTCAGCAGTCCAAACTGCTCTTCCATCAGCAGTCTTAACTGTCCTTGTATCAACAGTCTTAACTGTTCTTGTATACTTTAACAGTACAAACTACTTAAGTTTAATTCCCAACAATCCTCCCCTAAACTTATGATTTTGATGCAAATCAATAAGTTTCTTGAATTAAACATCTGATTTCGTTGATGGGATGGATTCTTTCAAACACTTGACTGGAATCACAAAACACTTTGGGAATTATCTTCATATATCACACTCTTTTGGTCAACTCCTCAAAAATTACCAAAATTAATTTAATTCCATCAAGGAATTAATTCCTTATACCAACCCAAAGTTAATTCTGCATATCAACCACGCATTGAATGTCATTAAACCTTCATTAACTCTATAAAATCTTGCATATCCACACAAAATCTTATTCAACACAAATCTTTTAACTTCTTCAATCACAATGTCTTCTTCACCAAACATCATAGAAATTTCATCTGATTCTTCTTCTGATTCCGAAGATTCAGGATGGAACAACTATTTTCCTCCAAACTATTCTTCAACTTCAAGAGTTAATCTTTCAAAGAAAAAGACTAAAACATCCTCATCTGAAGAAACTTCCTCCGATGAACTTCCTCCTTATGTTGATGATTCATCTTCCTCTTCATCTGACTCATCTGACTCTTCTGACTCTGACGATGATGAACTTCAAAAACTATCAAACTTACTCACAAAAGAATTTGAGAAAGCAGCATCATCAGTGAAGATCCCTGTTCCAAAGAAGAAAAACTCTGTTCCAAAGAAGAAGCCTGAGAAGCAGCAATTTCCATCTCCAAGATCAGTAATACTAGCACTTCCCTGCAAAAAGGTGTCTGAACTCATGGGTAGCAGAGGAGCCCGCAGCAAAACCATGTCGGATATTACTGGAAAAGGAAAAGGAAAGCTTAAGTAGTTGTGTTGTCTTTTGTGTTGTGTAGAATGTTTTGTTGGTAGTTGGTAGTTTTTGTTGGTTTTTCCTTGTAACCGTATGAAGCTTTGTAATGAATCCACCTTTATAATGAATAAAATTTAAGCACTTCATTATAATTCATCTCTGACTTCTTAATTCCTCCCCTGAATTTCATAATCAGCAATCATCTTTAACAGCAACTAGAACAAACTTTAATTCCTCCCTTGTTTGGAAGAATCCTCGCCATCAGATGAACTAGAACATAAGTTATCCAAGCTCAGCATCAAATAAGACCATTTGTACAAGTTACCATCAATTCAGTTGTTTTAGTTTCAAACTGCTCTCCACACTTCCAGATGTATTACCTTCTGAGAGAGGTGTATCACAGAGCATAAACTCAGTAGGAACTAAGTTTTGAACAATCAGTACAAACTGGTGAAGCCAGCAGTTCAGACTGTTAACTCCAGCAGTTCAGACTGTTTAGCAAAAAGTTTTCAGAGATAAAATCAATTTTAAGTTAATGTGGATTTGAAAACAGTTTTATCCACTTAGAGTTTTTAGCAAACTATCAGCTATGAACGGATTTGACTTGTCTTTACCAATAGCCGTTTGCTATGGACTAGCCAACTCTTCACACTTAGATTTGGTGAGTTGATAACCAACCAGTTTTTGGTAAACTGTCAACCATAAACGGATTTGAGTAGTCTTTACCAGAAACCGTTTGATCTGGACTAGTTGATTCTTATGTTGATTAGACATGG
The DNA here is from genome assembly GCA_021014915.2 of Artemisia tridentata subsp. tridentata. Classification (NCBI taxonomy): domain Eukaryota; kingdom Viridiplantae; phylum Streptophyta; class Magnoliopsida; order Asterales; family Asteraceae; genus Artemisia; species Artemisia tridentata. The sequence goes on along the minus strand of CP139506.1, from coordinate 211,104,382 downwards.
TGAATCAATTACCATTTGTTGTGTGACAAGCATTCACACTTGACAATCCAAACCACCATTCTTTTCAAAACACAATCCAAAGCAAAAAGCTTTTCTTGACCTGAAATGTTAGTCCAAAACCAAAGAAAACACAAAACATAATATTCTCTTTTAACAATTATTCCATTTGACTAACAAATTCACAAGCAGTCTTAAAAACATTCAAGCAATCTCAACTATACAAATAGCACAACTAACAGTACACAATCCAAAAACATTTACACATTAATCTTTTGAGGGATTAAGCATTCCAATACCTGTTACCAAGTACTGAAATCTGCTTACATCAAAACCTTTTGTTAAGAGATCAACAAAGTTGTTATCAGTGTGTATTTTAACAACTTGAATTAACTTCTTTTCAGCACAGTCTCTTATAAAATGATGTCTAATTTCATATGCTTAGTTTTTGAATGTTGAACTGGATTCTTAATGATGCACATTGTACTGTTATTGTCTATATGTATAATTGTGTTTAAGAAATTGTACCCATAATCAAGCATCTGGCTTTGAATCCATAGAACTTGAGCACAACAACTTGCAGCAGCCACATATTCTGCTTCAGTAGTAGATATAGCCACCATAGTCTGCTTCTTACACTGCCAAGAGATTAATCTTCGACCTAAGAATTAACAACCACCTGTTGTAGACTTTCTATCCATGCTAGCACCAACATAATCAGAATCAGAGAATGCAACAAGATCAAATGCAGACTCTTTAGGATACCACATCCCCAAGTTAGGCTGTCCTTTAAGGTATCTGAAGATCCTTTTTACTACTGTGAGATGAGACACCTTAGGATTGACTTGGAATCTTGCACAGGCACATACAGCAAACATAATATCAGGCCTAGATGATGTGAGATACATCAGGGACCCAATCATAGATCTATACATGTGCACATCCACATCTTCACCACTGTGATCCTTTAATAACAAATGTGTCTCCTTGTCAATTGGTGTGCTAGCAACCTTGGCATCTGTGAATTGAAATTTTCTTAAAATTTCACCAACATATTTATCCTGAGAGATAAATATACCATCTGACTTTTGCTGTACTTGAAGACCTAGAAAGAAGGTAAGCTCTCCCATAGAACTCATCTAAAATTGGTCTTTCATCAGCTTTTCAAACTCCTTACACATCTGTTTCTTTGTAGAACCAAAAATGATGTCATCTACATAGACTTGAACCAGTAGAATATCACCCTTGTCCTTCTTAATAAAAAGAGTTTGATCAATTTTCCCTCTATGAAACCCATTCTTCAGTAGATATTTAGCAAGTGTTTCATACCAAGCTCTTGGAGCCTGATGCAATCCATATAGAGCTTTCACCACTTTATAAACCTTGTCAGGATGCTCTGGGTCGACAAAACCTGGAGGTTGTGAAACATAAACCTCTTCATCAATAGTGCCATACAGAAATGCACTTTTCACATCCATTTGATAGACCATAAACCCCATATATGAAGCATAAGCAAGAAATAATCTTATTGCTTAAATCCTGGCAACTGGAGAAAAAACTTCCTCATAATCTATACCCTCCTCCTGAGTATAGCCTTGAGCAACCAATCTTGCTTTGTTCTTTATAACAATGCCCCTCTCATCCTTCTTGTTCTTGAATACCCACTTTGTACCAATCACTCTCATTCCCTTTGGTAGATCAACCAGAACCCAAACATTTTGAATTTTGAATTGAAGTAGCTCTTCTTGCATAGCTTCAACCCAACTTGATGATTCTAAAGCCTTTAACAAATTCTTGGGTTCAATCTGAGATAGAAAGCATACAAACATACATTCATTCTCATCTTCATGATGTTTCTCTTCATAAACCACACTGAGAAATCCATGATGATTTGGGTCTTGTATTTGCCTTCTGGTCTTGACTCCAGATTGTACATCTCCTATGATATTGGTAAGTGGATGATTCCTATGTACAATAGTATGGGGAGTAGAAGGAACTGCATAGCTAGTAGGCATGTTTTGCAGACCATCTCCAAAGAAATCAAACTCAGCAGTATCAACTGGTGAATAAGGTTGACTTGGTCCAGCAGTCTCAATATTTTGCTCAGCAGTTGGAACTTGAGGTTGAGCAGTGCTAACTTCATTGGAACTGCTCGTTGGAATTTCAGCTTCTTTACCATTCTGACCACTTGTTTCAGCAGCATCTTTCTCTTTTTCTACACCACTTGATGAAGGAATATCATCTTTCTTTGTAGAAGACTCATTCACAGAACTTTCTTCCATGACAGGTATGAAAATGCAATCATCATCTTCCTCTTCTGAACCTGCATCATTGTTAGTATTTGTACCTGTAACAGGCACAAAATTCATGGAATCTGAAAGACAGTCTATATCAAAGATCCAATCTGGACCTACACCTGCAACATTTGGTTTATTCTCCAAAAATTCTATGTGCAGATTTTCTTCTACTTGCTTGGTGCTTGTATTGTACACCCTAAAAGCCTTACTGTGTAGAGAATAACCAACAAAGAAACCTTCCTCAGATTTCCCATCAAACTTTCCTAGTTGGTCTTTGGTATTAAGGATAGTAACATGACAACCAAAAGGTCTCATGAAGCTTAAAGCAGGGGTTCTACCTCTAAGTAACTCATAAGAAGTCTTATTGTGAGGTTGTACAACAAAAACCCTATTCAACACATAACAAGCAGTGCTAACTGCTTCAGCCCAAAATGAAACTGGTAGCTTAGAGTCAGCTAACATTGTCCTAGCAGCCTCTATAAGAGTCCTATTCTTCCTCTCAGCTACACCATTTTGCTGTGGGGTTCTAGCTACACTAAACTCCCTCTTAATACCTTTTTCTCTGCAAAAGTCATCCATCACTCTATTCTTAAATTCAGTCCCATTGTCACATCTGATGACTTTAACTTTCTTATCAACTAGGTTTTCTACCTTAACAATAAGGGTCTTAAGTATTTCACTTGTCTCATCCTTAGTTTTCATAAAGAATACCCAAGAAAACCTACTATAATCATCAGTGACAACAAGGCAGTATCTCTTAAAGTTCAAGCTATTAATAGAGGTAGGACCAAACAAGTCCATATGCAACATATACAAAGCTTGAGAAATAGAGTTCTGGGTCTTTGGCTTACATGAGGCTCTGTGTTGCTTACCCTTAAGGCAAGAAACACAAGTTTGGTCATTTAGAAAAATTTTGTTTAGCAAACCTCTTACCAATCCATGTTTAGCAATATTGTTAATGGTTTTAAAATTAACATGACCAAGCCTCCTGTGCCATAACATTGATTCTTCCAATGTGGCTTTTGTAACAAGACAAGTAAGTCCAACCTTAGGAACTAGTTTATTCATCTCAACACTGTATGTATTATCCTTTCTAGGGATTTTAAGCAATACTTGACTTTCATCAGGTAGCTTGAAATCAGGGGAAAGTATAAGACAATTAGTATCAGTAAATAAAACTTTGTTCTGTTTATCACAAATTTGTGATACACTGAAAAGATTGTACTTAAGTTCGGGTACATAATACACATTTTCAAAATTAAGGTTACTAGTTTTAATTACCCCTTTACCAGTAATTCTTCCTCCAACACCACCACCAAAGACAACTGGTCCTCCATCCAGAGCAATAAAGTCTGAAAGATATGACTTGTTGCCTGTCATGTGCCTTGAACATCCACTGTCTGAAAATCCTCTATCTTCTTTGTCATTTGAGGGATGTTCCTGCACACAAAATAAAGGTGTTAGTTTTTTTTTGGGGATCCAAACCATCACTGGTTTGGATCTGCCTTGTGCATCAAGATGAGAAAACTTGTTTGAGGTCTTTGATGCACCATTGGGTCTGGTAAGATGTTTATCCCAATGTACTGAGGCCTTGACAGCATTGCCCCATTTTCCCTTAACATTTAAGTGCCTAGCAGTCAAATTTGCTGGTCTAGCAGTTGGAACTGCTGACCTAGCAGTTGGAACTGCTAGTTTAACCTTAGGCACCCACTTCTGATTAGCCATTGCTGTTTTCTGATAAAAATGACTTTTAACTGTTTGTGCATGATTTGAAAATTGTTTTGCACTAGAAACAGTTTGCTTGTTATTAAACCACTGATTTTCACTAGCAGTTGAAACTATTTTGATGCCAGTCTTTAACATAACAGCTTTAGGTGACATTTTATGATTTGCATTAGGGTTTGTCAATCTAGTTGAACCATTTTGATTTACCCTAGCATTATTGTTCCTGTTCACCCTTACATTCCCAGTAACCCTCTTTTTTCATGGGTTAGAATCACAATAAGCAGCCATATGCTCAAAACTTCCACAAACAAAACATACTTTTCTAATCATAGCAAATCTATCATCCATTTTCTTAGATTTTTAATGATTCCAATTTCTATGACTACTCTCAGAACTTGATGATCTGTTCTTAGTCCTATACATCTCAGCATATCTAACATTTTTCCTAACTGGTTTTATGTTTTCAGTCTTAACCACTTTAGGAGCATGTTTAACTTCTACCTTAACAGCATTAGATTTTTCCTTAACCTCTACTTTCTCATCATCAGATGTCCACTCCTCAATAGTTGGAGCATCTGAGTTCCTATCAGATGACATCTTTTCCTCAGAAAGAGATTTATCACTAGCACTCACAAAAGCATCTTCTGCCTTAACAAATTTAACAGGATTCTCACTAATCTTAACACCATATCCAGGAAATTCCATATCCTTAAATTCTTCTAAACCTGTATGAGCTAAATCTATTCCTGGTGGAGCAAACATTCCTCTAAAAGGGGGTGCAACTGACTTATAACCTAAACCAGATTTAGCTTTGTTGAGTATTTGACTCTCTACAATCTTCTTAACTCCATCTGAAGTATATTCAAGAGTGTCTACACTTAACTGGATATTTTCTTTCTCCTTTTTAAGCTTCTCTAGTTCATATACAAGTCCACTCATTTTATTTTCTTTTATTTCCAATTCCCTCTTTAAAAGACCTATCTCATCAGTAAAGTTTGACTCATTCTGTTTATAAAACACAATTTGTTCTTCCAAAACAGCTAATCCTCTTTTATGATTTGACAGACTAAAACTTATTTGATTATATTCAACTCTAAGATCATCATACTGTTTCTTAATATTTTCATAATCTTTTAAAGCATGACAAGAGTTAGAACATTTTTCAGGTTTATATACCTCAGTGTCTGAGAAAGCCATCAAACCCAAGTTAGCTGGTTCCTCTTCATCCTCCATGAAGCTCCAATCAAATCCAGCTCCATCTACAGCTACCATAGCCTTGGAAGAAGGCTCTTCAACATTAACAGTTCTCCTTGACCCTTGCTGATTCGTAAACCCTTGACCTTGGTTGCTTTGTTGTCTTGGACCTCTACATTCCCTGGCAAAGTGTCCCAACTTGTGACAATTAAAGCATTCCACCTTAGACTTATCATACCCAGCAACATCTCTTCCATTGAAGGTAATCTTATTCCCAGTCCTTTGGTAATACTTCTTAGCCCTGATGCTTATCAAAGCCAACTGCCACTTCAAATCCATAGCTTCCAAATCATCCTCAGCAATTTGAAGAAGATCTTCATTAAAGATCTTTGACCCACCAGACTGTTCTGATACAAATGCATATATGGTCTCATCAGTCAAGCCAGCAGTGCTAGTTTTTACACCAGCAGTGCTAACTGTTGGTATAGCAGTACCAACTATTTCTTCATCCTCATGATTAGAACTGTTTGAAGAAGATACAAAAGCCATATTCCCTGAACTGGAACTGGTGCTACCACTCTTCTTGACCTTTTGCTCAACAATCTTGAGATTATTGTAAAGCTCATTCATTGTCATATTCTCCAGCTCTGGTTTATTTTTCCAAACCACAACATAAGTGTTCCATTCAGCAGGTAAGCTATTTAGAAACTTCATGTTGAGATCTTCTTGAGGTATAACAATCTTCAACATAGTAAGTTGACTGATGATCTTCTGAAGCCTATTAAAGATCTGATCCAAAGTTTCATTGCTTGATGCAGTGAAGTTCTCATAACTTTGCTTGAATAGGGTTTTCTGTGCTTTCTTGGTAGCTTCATTGCCACCAAATCTTTCCACCACTGCTTCAAAAAGAGTTTTAGCCGACTCATAATGGCTAAAGTTCAGCACTTGATCATTGGGAATTGCCATTAGTAAAAAATTCCTAGCCTTCTGATCATTCTTCTTTTTGATTCTCTCCTCGTTTGTAACTGGCTCAGTATTAAGCTTTGTGACCTTGGAACCATCAGCACGTGTTTCTTTAACAGCAACTGGTTTGAAGGAATCACCATTAATAATAATATCCCATAATGCATAGTCTTGCACCATGAAGTATTGCTCTATCCTGAGCCGCCGTAAGTCGTATTCATTCTGTTTTAGCATGGGGAGTTTAGCAAGGATTGAGGTTTGAGGTGTCTCCATGTCCATCTTCTTGGATTGCTAGTGAGTAAATACTTCTGGTTCTTCTAAACTCAACGTATCAAAAACCTTGGTCTCTGATACCACTTGACCGGATCTAAACACACACTTTGTGTTGGAGATACTTTGAGTATATACTTGATAGCACGCGGAATTTACTACCAAGTACTTAGAAGAATATGATTAGGTTTGGTGATTGAATAAGTAAAACAATAAGAACAGCGATATCAACCAAACTTATCACTTCACTATATTGAACGATTACAATAGATCTGAATGATATGTGTATATTGTATTGTACTTGTATATATGAAACCCTAATCTAAGGATCTCCTTTTATAATGTAACGATTCCTTTACACGTTACACATCTAACCGTATCATTCTATACTAAAAAGATATATACTATATATTTTCTATAATTATCTTCAAACGGTTTCAACATGATCTCATAAGCAGTCTTAACTGTTCTTCCTTCAGCAGTCCAAACTGCTCTTCCTTCAGCAGTCTTAACTGTCCTTGTTTCAACAGTTTTAACTGTTCTTGTATACTTTAACCGTACAAACTGCTTAAGTTTAATTCCCAACAGTATCATTTCATGCATCAAAACCGAGAAGTACATAAAGAAAGGCTATTATGCTTTCTTGGCTCATATCACAGAAAAGAAGTCGGATTGGAAGCGACTTGAAGACGTACCAACTGTTAGAGATTTTCCAGAAGTCTTTCCTGAAGACTTACCAGGACTTCCACCTACTCGCGAAGTAGAATTTCATATTGACTTAGTGCCAGGAGCTGCACCAATTGCGCGAGCACCTTATCGACTCGTACCTTCAGAAATGCAAGAGTTGTCTAACCAATTGCAAGAACTCTTGGACAAAGGATTCATTAGGCCGAGTTCCTCGACTTGGGGAGCACCGGTCTTGTTTGTGAAGAAGAAAGATGGATATTTCAGAATGTGTATCGACTATCAAGAGTTAAACAAGTTAACAGTAAAGAATCGTTATCCACTTCCCAGGATCGACGATTTGTTTGATCAATTGCAAGGTTCCAGTTATTACTCCAAGATCGACTTGAGATCAGGTTACCATCAGCTTAGAGTTCGGGAGGATGATATCCCGAAGACAACATTTAGAACTCGGTATGGTCATTATGAGTTTCAGGTAATGCCGTTCGGACTGACCAACGCACCAGCTGTGTTCATGGATCTCATGAACAGGGTGTGCAAGCCATATCTAGATAAGTTCGTGATTGTATTCATTGACGATATCTTGATCTACTCGAAGAGTGAAGAAGAGCACCGAGAACACCTCAGAACGATCTTAGAACTGCTCAGGCAGGAGAAGTTGTATGCCAAATTTTCGAAGTGTGATTTTTGGATCCGAAGAGTACAATTCCTTGGTCATGTCATTGATAGTCAAGGACTACAGGTTGATCCTACAAAGATCGAGGCTGTTAAGGATTGGGCGACGCCCAAGACCCCCACAAAAATTCGTCAATTTTTAGGACTTGCCGGATATTACAGAAGATTCATTGAAGGGTTTTCTAAGATAGCTAAGCCATTGACCAAGTTGACGCAAAAGAACCAGAAGTACGAATGGGGAAAGAAACAAGAGACTGCTTTTCAGTTATTGAAGCAGAAGCTTTGTAGCGCGCCAGTTTTAGCACTACCAAAAGGAATTGAAAACTTCGTGGTATACTGTGACGCATCACATAAAGGACTTGGAGCAGTGTTAATGCAGAACGAGAAGGTGATAGCTTATGCATCTCGACAGCTTAAGACATATGAGAAGAATTACACCACACACGACTAAGAATTGGGTGCAGTGGTTTTTGCACTCAAGATTTGGAGGCACTACCTTTATGGTACTAAGTGTGTAGTATTTACAGACCACAAGAGCTTACAGTATATACTTGATCAGAAGGAACTCAATATGAGGCAACGTCGTTGGTTGGAACTGCTTAGTGATTACGATTGTGAGATTCGATATCACCTGGGAAAAGCCAATGTGGTGGCAGATGCACTCAGCCGGAAAGAACGACTCAAGCCTTTGAGAGTCAGATCATTGGGAATGACGATCATTTCGCCCCTACCATCAAAAATCCTCGAGGCTCAAGTCGAGGCACTCAAGGAAGAAAACCTATCAAGTGAGACACTTAAAGGAATGCAAGAGAATGCAAACGGTTTAGTAAGGAGATCAGACGGAGTATTATGCTTCAAGGATAGAAGCTGGATACCTATCTATAGTGGAATATGAGAGTTGATTATGCACGAATCACACAAGTCAAAATACTCCATTCATCCAGGTTCTGATAAGATGTATCAGGATCTCAAGAAGCTTTATTGGTGGCCGAATATGAAAGCAGAGATAGCTACGTATGTCAGCAAATGTCTTACCTGTGCTAAAGTAAAAGCCGAATACCAGAAACCATCAGGATTGCTTTAGCAATCAGAAATTCCCCAGTGGAAGTGGGAACGCATTACCATGGACTTTGTCACTAAACTTCCCAAGACATCAGGCGGTTACGATGCTATTTGGGGTAATCGTTGATCGTCTCACCAAATCTGCCCATTTCATTCCAATCAAAAAGACTTATTCTATGGACCAGCTCACTAGACTTTACATCAAAGAAATAGTCTCAAAGCACGGTGCACCAGTTTCTATCATTTCCGACAGGGATAGTCGATTCACTTCAAACTTTTGAGAGTCATTACAAGATTCATTTGGAACCAGATTAGATATGACCACTGCCTATCATCCTCAGACCGATGGTCAGAGCGAGAGAACAATTCAAACATTGGATGACATGCTCAGGGCGTGTGTGATTGATTTCAGAAATAGTTGGGCTAACCATTTGCCATTGATCGATTTCTCTTACAATAACAGCTATCACACGAGCATAAAGGCAGCACCGTTCGAGGCACTCTATGGTCGCAAGTGCCGGTCCCCAGTTTGTTGGGCCTAAGTGGGTAATGTACAACTCACTGGTCCAGAGTTGGTCAGAGAAACAACAGAAAAGATAATTCAGATTCGAGAAAGACTCCAAACAGCCAGAAGCCGACAGAAAAGTTACGCCGATGTTCGACGCAAACCATTAGAATTTCAGGTTGGAGACAAAGTCATGTTGAAAGTCTGGCCTTGGAAGGGCGTGATACGATTCGGAAAACGCGGGAAGTTGAATCCGAGATACATTGGGCCATTTAGAATTCTGGAAAGAATTGGTCCGGTAGCATACAGACTTGAGCTTCCGTCAGAGCTCAGCAGTGTACATAACACCTTTCATGTTTCAAACCTCAAGAAGTGTCTTTTAGACGAAACGCTCGTGATTCCATTGGAAGAAATTCAGCTCGACGATAAGCTTAACTTTGTGGAGGAACCAGCAGAAATCATGGACCGTGAGGTCAAACAGTTGAAGCAAAGTTGAATTCCTATCGTCAAAGTTCGCTGGAATTCTCGAAGAGGTCCTGAGTTTACTTGGGAATGGGAAGACCAGATGCGACTCAAGTACCCACATCTTTTAACCAAGTCCACTCCTGAGACCAACACCAACTGAATTCGGGGACTGAATTCCTTTTTTGGTGGGCAACTGTGACAAATCACAATTTCAGGTCATTTTTTGAAACCTCGACAATTTACTATTCACAAATAACTATTCATCATTTACTATTCACCAAGCACTATTCATCATTTCACTATTCATCATTTTTGAAGTCAGTTTGAGACTTTGAGAAGTTTTTAAAAATTTTACTATTCACGAAACACTATTCATTCCCGGAGGGAAACCACTATTCATGATTTTTGTTCATCATTACGTAAACTAGGTTTACGGGTATTCAAATTCGCGTAACCAGTATGGTTTAGCTGCGTATTCATGCATCATCAGTAAGGACACATCATATAGACTAGAGTTGTCTACATATCATCAGTAACATCATTATCATGTTAGGTCATGCACGGGTTTGTGTGATTTTCATTAACGTATGTTCAATTATTTAATAAACGTTACCACTCAGTTATTACTACTAACAGTACACCCGATACTTCCGTCAGTGATCATAACATATTTTCATACTCAGTATAATGATATAAAGATTATATTATTACTTTACCCGGTGTTTTTAAAATCAATTGCTAGATTTTCCGTTAAGAGCTTATAACTCCGTCGGTTTGCGAAATTTCAACCCGATAATCATTCTAACACCCGATTCTTGCAAGGAATATGATTTTACAATTTTTACAACTTCGTCGTATTTTATTTTAACTCGTCAAGATTTATTTTTAGTTAACTCGGTACACGGTAACACCTAATGTATACACAAACTAAACTAATTCATCTAACACTTAGACAAGATCTTTAATTAGCCCATATACTTCATCCTTGACCCATGTGTGCCGCCCTCCCCCCCCCCCCCCCCCAGCCTCCCTAAAGCACCATGTATACTTGATTACTTGACTAAATTTAATGCACTAGAATTCTTGTCTATTGATTTAATTTCCATAACACTTCACATAACAAGTAAACTAGCTAAAACTTCAAGTATTCTCTCTTTTTCTCTCCATCTTGATCGTCCAAAACAAGAACACCAAGAAGATCCATAAATTTTTCAAGAACAAGTATCAATCAAATCTCATTTACACTCCTTGTTAGGGTTTTGAGATAAAAATTCCAAGGTTTCATACTTATTCATCTTCAAAACTCTTCAAATCATCAAGTAAGCTTCAAGTAAACTTTTTAATCTTTTCATACTTTCATTTGATTTATTTTCAAGTTATATTAGTAGTAGAATGCAAATATATATGTTATATATATCACTTTGTACAATAATACTCTTTAATCATAGATCTATAGATATTTAGTGTAACCCCATGAAATCCACCAATGTTGGTGACGTTTAGGACCCCACGACACCCTAAGAAGGTGTATGGTAGGATTAGATTAGTTGTGGTGTTGATTGGAAGTGGTTTGATTAAGTTTTGAACAAGTCTTGAACCATAAAAGTGATTTTTAACAACTATAGAAAAGCTACTGTCCAAAAACGTGTAATCTGGAAAACTCAGTAACTCAGGGGATATTTTGGCCTTCATATTCAGAAAATAATTTCAAAAATGAAACCGTGGCCGCAAGAATGAGTAAAAACCGACTTACGATGAGAAAGTTATGATTTTTCAAAGTTAGACGACGAAAAACTATTTTCTGAAAATTGCTTGCTGTTTTTCCGAGTTTCAAGGGATAAAACGAGGCGTTAGACGTGATCTAGAGGAGCCGACCTACTGATAATATGTTAGTTCATGTTTATACGAAGCTGTAGATATAAAGAACGTAGAAAACGAGCTTATAACGACCGGGATACACGCGTTTGAAACCCGACAAACCATATATAATTTTGACAGCACTAATAGAAAATATTTCTAAGTGTAAAAACTAGTATTTTTACAAGACATAACATTGATAGCCGATTTTCTAATTAACCTAGACGCGTATGATCAAAAGTTAAATAACACGACATTAAGATATTGTTACAAGGTTTTCAAAAACGTCGAGTTTAATCACTAACACTTAATGAGCACACTTCTATGACTAGTTTTGCAAAGTCATTTGGTTATATTTTCACAAGTTATGGAAAATATTAAATTGCGACGTAAACACTATATTTGCCGATAAACCACCAAACGAGAATCGTGAAGTATCATTTCAACATAATTACACGAAAAGTAGTTTATAACTTAACGAGACGTCAAAAATGTATTTTTCGACGATAAACGTTATTTTCAAAATTTACTAGTGGTATCGATAACATACGTATTTGCATGTGTTACAATGTATCATTGCTTACCTTAGATCATATCATTCATAATAGGTCGCGGTTAGAGACCGAGATTCGTTTCATCACACCCATAATTGTCATTGTTGCTATATCATCAGGTGAGTTTTCATAGCCCCGCTTTCAATTGTTTACATAATTTCTAAACTCTTGGGGGAGAATACATTGCACCATTTTTCATACGGACCAAAGTATCAACTCAATTACATTGCTTAAGTTACATCATTGCCCAGATTAAAGTCTCCTTTATTATCATGAACCGTTAATTGTGAGCAAGCGAGAGTGAGTGAATAGATCTATTGAGGGTGACTCCTCCGTTTGGGTTGGTAGCGCCAACTTGTCAAACGAACGCATTTCATTTTATCCATATCAGAGTGTCTGGCAAAACACTCAGTTGGGGCATTTCATTTCAGTCTAGCTTCTGGGTCATGAGCTTAAGAGCTCATGTATCATTTTTATGTGGCATTATTTTTTCATACACTTTATACTTGTGGTTACCGTAGATGCATTTCATTTACACTAACCTATGAACTCACCAACATTATTTTTGACCATTTTTAGCAATGTATTTTCAGGTAAATAAGGTATCGCATGTTGGCTTGCATATGGGCATACCATGGAGTCGCGGTGACGACGCGTCTCACTTTATTTTTATGCACTTACTTGTCATTTGATTTGTATGAACTTGATTTCCGCAAACTTGAAACACCTTTTGGGACCTTGTTTTGTAAACTCTGAATATTTTAAATGATCAAAGGATGTATTTTCTAAACAACACTTTAGGTCGTTCAATATAACTGTAACTGTGGGGCTATGATCAGTCGCGCCCTCGAATGCTTCATTCCGTTGCAAGTCATGTTATTTGGGGGTGTGACACTCGAACCTGTACTTGACAATCAAACCTTTCACCCCATAGCAGTTTTGACCCGCTTAATGAGTAATTAGATAAAAAAAAAAAAAAAAAAAAAAAAAACTATTTATAACTTTCAACGATAAGCAACTGTTTGCAATCTTAATTGAGATGGGTGGAGCATTACTTAACGTGTTTCCATCTTGAAACTAATTGCCATTGGTTCCATGATATGAGATTAGCTAACATGGGTATGTGCCACATTTCAATACTGATATCAGAAAAATTGATTTACATGATTTACTGTTAGATAACCTCATCATTTTGAATACTATTTGCACGATGTAAGTCTTAACCAATAGAAAATAAACAATTTTTATTTTTTTTGCAAGTTGATAAACAAATTTGAAAAAATAGCTTTCTAACGTTGTTTCTCAACGATTTCCTATATCAAAGTTGTTTCTATGTGGATGTTGCAGGTTTACGACTTTGCAAAAGCTGATAATTTCAAGAAATTAATAGAGTTGTTTGAAGATGATTCCCGGAAGTTTAAATCAAAGGTTGATAACTTATCCTTCATCATCTAAGGGTATGTACAGGATATAACTTTCATTTTTATTACGTTATAATGTCGTTTCTTCACCCTCATTAGCCTCCTTTACAAGGCTTTACGCTATTCAATATGTGTTTTTGCATTTGATTGTTATTGTGATCGTTTCATCTATGCAGAATGCTTACAAGCTCCTGGAAGGCGATATGGATGTGAAAACAATTGCTGAAAAATTAATGTCACACTTGCTCTCTTATCCATTTCATGATACACTATGAAGGTTACTTGCTGAACTTTCTATGCATCTAGCTTTAAAAGCTGGTACACTATCAAGGTTATCACCAATGTACCAGCATCGAATTGTATTATCAAGTTCCTAAAAGCCTAGCATTTTGAAATGTTTTTCACTGGTGGACTACTATTTCCATTTCAGTAATAGATAATATAACTTTAAGTTAAGGTTTTCAAACCAAACTCCACAGAGGCATGCTGAAATTGGTTTATTGAACCGATTATATAGAAGCGATATATCTCTTGCTGGCATCATACTATTTCTCATAATCTAAATATGTATTTGTATGCCTTTCATCTTAAACTCCACGAGGCATGCTGAAATTGGTTTGTTGATTGCACATGATTTAATAGCAAGTTTTTAACAGATTCTATAGGAGCGATATATCTCTTGCTGGCAACATACTATTTCTCATAATCTAAATATGTATTTTTATGCCTTTCATCTTATGCTCCGTGTGCATTACTTTTAACTCACTGTGGGATTGATTGTTTCATCGACTACTTGGTTTGCTCTTTTTTTCAGGTCCTTCCCAATCGCAGTCTATATCGACAATGAAATATTCAAAAGACTACTATTGGCTTGTGAAATTTAAGCTATTTTAGTATTATTTTTGTATACGATAGAATCTCCACCTGAGCCACCTTTGGGAATAATTTTTATGCATTTATTTTTTATAAAAAAATTAAAAACAAATAAATAAATGGACAAAAGTTTGCGATGGTAGTAATGTTTATTGCTAATTGTTGCTAATGTAGATATGCATTTGCTATCAAGTGTACATAAGTTGTTTATGTTATGAGTTTCCTGTTCATTTAATGAGATATTGATTAACCTGGAATACAATACGAGCATTGGAAGCCTTATTGTTTGTATTGATATTGGGCTGATGAATGGTTCAAGTTATGGTATGATATGGATTGTATACATTTTATGAATATTTGGAGTTCGTCCATTGGCAATGTGGTTATGGGTACAAATGGCTTATGCAGTTCCTGTAATGAAACACATAGGTTACTTAGGCTGGAACGTGTAAGTATTTGTAGATTGCCATCTTTGTAACTGTTAGATTATATACATACAATTCATCCTTTAGAGAAAATCTTTGTAGTTAACTTGAGTATAAAAATTATTAGACACAAATGCATATATGTTATAGTGGTGCATGTAGAGGTACTTGAATCGAAT
Organism: Artemisia tridentata subsp. tridentata; assembly: GCA_021014915.2. Classification (NCBI taxonomy): domain Eukaryota; kingdom Viridiplantae; phylum Streptophyta; class Magnoliopsida; order Asterales; family Asteraceae; genus Artemisia; species Artemisia tridentata. Next base: position 211,089,236 of record CP139506.1, on the reverse strand, counting down.
ATATGCAATTGCTTATCTCTAAACTTAGATGCACGTGTATATTTTCGAGAAAAAAAAATTGTTATCACTTTTTCTTAATTATATCATTTTTCTTTAATTACTCGTGTATACCATGAATATAAAAGTGTTGTGTTGTGACATAGACGACAACTACACCAACTCTACAACCAACATTGTATATAGAAAAGTTCTTCATAGATTATAAACTATATGTAAGTCGGTTATTTTGAATTTTAGGTTTTGTTTAATGTTGTTATTTTCTTGATAATGACATGTTTATTTTATTCATTTTCGTCTCATGAATGTGACTAAACGTTCCTTCTTATTTTACTATTAATTTTGTTGTATAATCAAATTTTTAAAGCTAGCCGCCCCATCGGGGCGGGCCTTGCATCTAGTACACACACACACACACACACAGAGATATATATATATATATATATATATATATGTGTGTGTGTGTGTGTGTGTGTGTGTGTGTGTGTGTGTGTGTGTGTGTGTGTGTCATTTATAAACATATATGTCATATATATTCAAATAACCATTTAATATAAATTTACAACATTTTTTTTCTCTTTTTTTTTTCAAAATGGTAAATTTTATTGCCACCAAAAAATAAAACATAAACCGACCCATGGCAAACCATGAACACCCTCATGGAACATAGATGGGCTAGTACAAATAACCTATACTATACTAAATACTAATCTAAGATACCATAGCAACAAATACTAAACATCAAATACCAACTAAAGAAGAAACCAGTGAGTAACCATGATGCATAGGAAGAGATTCCAAGACACCAAACAACATCTGCAGAAGAGGTCACAAAGAAATCCAGAAACACCAAACAACGCCTCAAATGCCATCAAAGGAAAGAAGGAGACTCATAAAATTGAACCTCCACTAAGTCTGCATAAAACATACAAGTTCTAGGCATGTCCCTCACAAAGAAAAGGAACCAGCTGACAATTTACTAGTATAGAGCAAATATACAACCAAGACCCTAACGATAAAAACTACCCTTCAAATTTTAACCTTAGAAAAATGGGACAAAGCCTATGTATTTAACTGAAAACTTAGCCATCCATTCTTTTATAACCAAATACCATCAAACCACCACAGGACATACCTTTAGGCCGCAAAGACCATGGAATTCAAAAAGAGAAAACAGAGCTAAAAAATTCAGACACTCAACATGGAATAACGCAGATTGCACTTGATATAGACCAATTGAAGAGAACACCAACTCCAAGATAGGAAACAGACCGATAGATTGCTATCCTGAGATTATGACCAAACTATTAACATGATAATAGGCACTTCATCACACTTTTACTATCAATGAATAGAGAGGTCATAAGCCCAAGATTTCAAATAACAGTACTTAGCCATCTATCTTAAACCATAATCTAAACACCCCTTTATCAATAATGAAAACCAAATTGCATTTCCAGAAACCAGAACCATTCTCACAGTAGCAACTAGAGGTCTGGCATTCATTAATTTTCTTATCATCATATCTTTTGAGATGAAAGTTACCCTAAAAACTCCCAATGATCCATACTCTTATCAAAAAACTATGCAAACTGAAAAACCGCTGTTCCATTGCCATAAGGAAAACCATCAATATGCATTGTTCAGACTCAACCCAATACAATTTCAAACACTATTACACTTCTTTAAATTCCATAACTCAGTAGAAATTCTAACATTTACAGAGTTCCTAATTTTGAGAGTTAGCAGCTTAAGTCTAACAGTCTCCACAATAATATTGAAAAAACATCCTTAGACCTGTCAGTGTTTCTAAAACTTATGGCATTCCTTTCTTGCAAGATGTAATACACCACAGCCCCAAAAAAAAGCCTCTGAATCACACTCCAAATGCTATTATTAGTAATTCTATTTGCAATACTAGAAATAACTTCACCCCAAATATTAGAGTAAGCACATTCAAAGAATAGATGAGAATGAGAGTCTTTATATACCTTGCAGAAGCAACATCTCATGTCTTAAATGTTCATCCATTTTGAGATCCTGTTTTGAGTTTTTAGTTTTCCTTTTATGGCCACCCAGAGAATGAAAGCATGACTTGGAATACATTAAGAAAACCACACATGTTTATGCCAAATTACTTTGGGGACATTATTCCTAACCCCTTTCCATGCTTATTTAACACTGAAACACTTTTCCTTCCCTTTATTATCAATCCAAAAAGCCTTGTCTTCCATACATCCCTGAGAATTGGAACTGGATCATTAACAACTTCCATGAATATGCCATTCCAATATCTAGGCCACTTTCGTCCATCTTCATAAATGAAGTCTGCCACTTTTGCATCAACTTTGAGTCTCTAATGAAATAATACCCCATAATTAATGAATTTGCATAAAAGGTCATTATTATGCCATCTGTCAAACCAAACACTGCAGTTCCTTCCATCACCAATCTTGACAACAACAAACCTTCTAATATTATCTCTTAATCTCATAATTTGATTCCAACACCAAGATGAGACTTTCTAATTACACTCCCAAATATTTTTTCCTTTGATCCTACGGATTTTAACCCACTTAACCCAAATAAAGTCCTTGTCAGAAATGATTTCCAAAGGTGTATGGATATGAGGGCTTCATTACACTTGTACAGAGGCTTAATACCAAGACCACCTTAACTTTTAGGCCTACATACCTCTTACAAGGAAACATTTGCTTTTCCTACACAGTCTTTACTTACTGCTGTTGGGAATTAAATGTTCTGAAGATTAGTATTAAGAATTCTATACTGAGAAGAATACACTAACAGTACTAACTGCTAGTATATATCTGAAGCCTACTCAATTTATAACTAACAGTACTAACTGATAAGTTAGTACTGCAAGTACAAAAAAGGTACTGCTGGTTGAATACTGTTGTTGGAGTGACTCATACTACTGCTGAAAGGATAAGTGTCGCGTATACTACTGCTGGATGGATAAGTATAAAAATATATTTTGTGTATAAAAGTCAAGTATATATGGTAGACAATATCTTAGATAAGTGTTCAGTCAACAAGTTCTAATACTCAGAACATGTTGTATCTTAGTTACTGACACACTCAACAAGCAAGTAGTACACAAGACTTGACAATATTGTAAAGATCTCATTTGGACTATAAAAGGGAGATCTTAGCTTGGAGATAAGTGTGACTAAGACAGTACTGAATATTGTGCTTGCTTATGTGCTTAAAATTAACAATCTAGTCAAACAAGTAAAGTCATAGAAACATAAAGATTCAAGGTTTTGTAACCCTAGTGATAGTGAAGATCACTCGTATTATTCTCAATAATATTGAATCGTTTGGTATTATACTTTCTGTGTTCAGCATTCAAATAACAAACGTCACTGTTCCATTTCCATAACCAATATCCTTCTAAGTGTGGTTAAGTAGATTCCGCATACTTAATCATATTCACTCAAAGTATCATATACACACGTTATAAAGGACTAACATCCTACAAAGTGTATCACACATCCTCTCAATTGGTATCAGAGCTCTGGCCGATATCTTTGATTTAGAAGAAGAAGAAATGGACATGGTGTCTATTCAAACTAATGTTGCTGCAAAATTGCCAATGCTCAAGCAAAATAAGTTTGATATGTGGAGGCTAAGGATAGAGCAGTATTTCCATGTGCAAGACTATACACTTTGGGAGATTATTGAAGAAGGAAACTCTTTCAAGCCTACAACCACTACATCAACAGTTGAAGATAAGGTAGTGACAACTGTGAATACCAACCCAACAACTGCAGAAGAGAGAGTCAAGAAGAAGAATGACCTCAAGGCCAGAAGTATGCTGATGATGACCATTCCAAATGATCATCTTTTAAACTTCAGCAAGTTCAAAGATGCCAAGTCATTATTTGAGGCCATTGTTGCAAGGTATGGTGGAAATGAAGCCACCAAGAAGACCCAGAAGACTTTTCTCAAGTAGAACTTTGAAAACTTCTCTTCAACAAGCAATGAATCACTAGATCACATGTTTAACAGGCTTCAGAAGATTGTAAGCCAACTTGTTGTTCTTGGTGTAGAGATACCTCAAGAAGATTTAAACTCTAAGTTCTTAAGAAGTCTACCAGAAGAGTGGGCTATGCATGTGGTTGTCTGGAAAAACAAGCCAGACATTGATTCAATGAGTCTGAATGACTTGTACAACAACTTCAAAATTGTTGAACAAGATGTGAAGAAAGATGGAACTGCTAGTTCAAGCACTGGAAACATGGCATTTGTGTCATCTCCTAGTACCTCAAATCCAGTTGAAGATGTGAAGGTTGATATGGGAGTTGGTACTGCAAGTTCATCAAGCAATACTATTGATATTATGGATGAGAAAACATGTTGTTCTTTTCTTACAATCCAGAATGATGGGTCTATGCTCACTCATGAAGACCTCCAGGAAATCAATGATGATGATTTGGAGGAGATGGACCTAAAATGGCAAATTTCTCTTCTTAGTATGAGGGCTAAGAAATTCTATCGAAGGACAGGGAAGAGAATCACTATCAGCAGCAATGATACTGCTGGTTTTGACAAATCAAAGATAGAATGCTACAACTGCCACATGATGGGGCACTTCTCAAGGGAATGTAGAAGACAAAGGCATCAAGATGGCAAAAGCAAAGGTTTTGGAAGCAGGTCCAAAACAGGGGAGGTTACTGAGCCAAACTCAAAAGCTATGGTAGCTATTGATGGCTTAGGTTTTGATTGGAGTTTCATGGCAGATGAAGAAGAACCTTCTACTCAGATGGCACTCATGGCCTTCTCTGCTACTGAGGTACAAAATGATAAAGTTTGTTCTAATACTTGCACTGCTCTTAAAGAACTAGAAACTTTAAGAAAACATTATGATGAACAAAGGTTAGAACTAAACAAAACTCATCAAAACTTAATAGATTATAAGGTAGGTTTAGCTATCCTAGAGAAGCAGATCATTCACTATAAAGACAATGAATTTGCTTTTTCTGATGACAAAGCTCTTCTTAAGCAAGACATATTTTTTAAAGATGCTGAAATTAGCTTTTTAAGAACTGAGTATGCTAGACTTAAAGAAGAAAAAGAAAACATTCAATTAAGTGTAGAAACATTAGAACATGCCTCTAAGGGGGTAAGCAAAATAATTGAATGTCAAGTGATCAACAAAGCCAAGTCTAGGTTAAGATATAAGAATGTCCCACCTCCTTACAGAGGAATCCCTGCACCCCCAGGGATAGACCTAGAACACATAGGCTTGTCTGACCTTCAACAACCTACATTAGAATATAGTGTTAAGCCAAAAGAAAATGTAGTTGTTGATGAATCTATAAAAGTAAGTGAGAGTATAAGTAATACTTCCCTCATGAGGATAAAGTGTCCTCTGATAGGAAATCAGGTGGTCCAATCATTGAGGACTGGAAATCTGATGATGATGTAGAAGAACAGGTTATGTCTAAACCTGATGTTGTTAAGAAAGTAGGAACAAGTGTTCCCAAGTTGGTCAAAAATGATACTGATAGGCCTAAAACCAATGTTAAACATGTTAGGCAACCAATAAGATATTGTGAGCAATATAGAAAAACAAACAAGCCCAGAGGTAACCAAAGGAATTGGAATGACCTCAAGTCTCACCAACTAGGTGATGACTTTGTCTTTTATAACAAAGCTTGTTACACTTGTGGTAATTTTGACCATCTTGCAGCTTTCTGCAACCAATGGGTATCTGGGTATATAAACAATAGGGTGAATTTAAAAAGGAATACAACTAAAAGTCACTCTAATTTTACTAGAACCACACTCAGAGCAGTTTCATTAAAGTCTGCCCCAAAACAAGTTTCTACTACTAGACAAGCAATTACTACTGCCAGACCATTTTACTCTGTTTACCCAAAACCAGCAGTACAAAGTGCAAAAACAACTTACAAACATGCACCAATAAGTTCTAAAAGATCTTTTCCAACAAAAGTAGTGGTCCAAAAACAAATTTGCAAACTAAAGGGTACAACTGCAAAGCCAGCAGTTTCTACTGCTAGGCAAACAGTTCACACTGCCGTTAGGGAAATGAGGGCTAATGATGTTAAGGCCTTAACATGTTGGATTTAGAGACCTCTTAAATCTAATGGTGCATCAATTGTTCTCAAAAGATTTAATTACATTGATGCACGAGGCAAATCCAAGTCAGTAATGGATTGGGTTCCCCAAGGAAACTAATTTCCTTATTTATGTGCAGGGACATTCACAGGCAGATGATAAAGATCAAGGATATTCAGATAGTGGGTGTTCAAGGCACATGACAGGCAACATGTTTTATCTTTCAGACTTTCAATCAATAAATGGAGGATATGTTACCTTTGGAGGGGGAATAGGAGGACGAATTACTGGTAAAGGTACACTTAAAACCGGTAAATTAGATTTTGAAGATGTGTACTGTGTGCAAGAGCTTAAGTATAATCTTTTTAGTGTCTCACAAATGTGTGACAAAAAGAACAAAGTTCTTTTTACTGACACTGAATTTCTTGTGCTTTCTTCTGATTTTAAGATGCCTGATGAAAATCAAGTACTTCTTAAAATTCCAAGAAAGGGCAACATGTACAGTGTTGATATGATGAAGATTGTTCCTAAATAGGCTCTTACTTGTTTTCTTGCAAAAGCCGCATTGGATGAGTCAATGAAATGGTATAGGAGGCTTGGTCACATTAATTTCAAAACCATAAATAAAATTGTCAAAGATGGTTTGGTTAGAGGTTTACCTCAGAAAAGATTTGACAACGACCAAACATGCATTGCTTGTCTTAAAGGCAAACAACATAAAGCCACTTGTAAGCCCAAGATTTTTAACTCTATTGATCAATCATTATTTATGCTTCATATGGACTTATTTGGACCTACTTCTGTGAGTAGTATAAAGCATAAAAGATTTTGTCTACTTGTTACTGATGACTATAGCAGATTTACATTGGTTTTCTTTTTAGGTTCTAAGGATGAGACTTGTAGCATTCTTAAAACATTCATTACAGAGATAGAAAACCTAGTAGAAAAGAAAGTAAATGTCATTAGATGTGATAATGGGACAGAGTTTAAGAATAGAGTTATGGATGATTTCTACAAAGAAAAGGGTATAAGAAGAGAATTTAGTGTTGCTAGAACTCCTCAGCAGAATGGAGTAGCCAATATGGATAAGTGTAGATTACGTGATGATGCCAATATGGACAAGTGTAGATTCAACTTCAATAAATGATGAACCTTCTTCTGATGAAGCTAAAGAAGGGATTGAAGGTGAAAACAAGGAAGATGAGACTGAGGAACAAGAAAATCAAGTTAGCATTACAAATGATGTTTCTACTGTTGAGACAGAACAAGATACTGCTAGGCCAAATATTTCTATTGCTGGCCCATCAGACACAAATGAAGCAGATTTCTCAGAAGATGAGGTAGATTTCAACAATCTCCCACCTGACTATCATGTTCCTTCTACACCACACACAAGGATTCACAAAGTCCACTCCCTGGACAATGTGATTGGAGATGTACAATCTGGTGTGAAGACAAGGAAGAAACTTATGTCTTCAGACCAACAAGGGCTTCTTGATGCTCTTTATACATCAAAGCAGCATGAGTATGCAAAATCTTGCTTATTTGTATGTTTTCTCTCACAAGCAGAACCCAAGAATATTCTTAAAGCCTTAGATGATTCAAGCTGGGCAGAAGCTATGCAAGAGGAGCTTCTCCAATTAAGGATTCAGAAGGTTTGGGTGCTAGTTGATTTACCTAAGGGTGTAAAGGTAATTGGTACTAAATGGGTTTTCAGGAACAAAAGGGATGAAAGGGGCGTAGTGATAAGAAATAAGGCTAGACTCATAGCCCAAGGGTACACACAAGAGGAAGGGATAGACTATGAAGAGGTTTTTGCTCCAGTAGCAAGAATTGAAGCCATTATATTATTTTTAGCTTATGCTTCATTTATGGGTGATGTGTTGGTCCACAAATTGTATATGGATCACTAAGTAGTCTTGAATACCTAGTAGATGGTTAGGATAAATCCGAACCAATCTAAGTGAGAAACCCTAAGTGATTGTTATTGTTAATGCGGAATCTTAACAAAAACAATTAAGAACACAAGCAGGGATATCACTAACTTCGTATATTGATATTCACTATTAAGAATTCGTACAACTCTTACACAAACTAACAATCTTTAGGGATCCTTTTATAACACAAGGAAACCCTAGACGACACAGAAGATATACACAAATCTTCTATAAAGATACATACACGCATTGTATCTTTTCCTAACATAACTCTAACAAACTTTCCTATCTTCACGACCAGACTTAACTTTATAAGTCAACTAGACTTAAATGTGCTACCAGACTTAACTTTACATTACCAGACCTAATAACACAAACAGACCTAACTTAGTAAACTACCAGACCTAAGTTGTCTGCTCTTGATACGCATCATAATTCCCAACAATCCTCCCCTAACTTGATCTTCATGCTGCATGAACTTCAAGTTCTTCTGATTTGGTCTTCTGAGGATTGAATCTTGAACACTTTGAAATGTATTTAGGTCTTGTTCCTTTCCAGCAGCTTGAATCTTGATAAGCTCTTCTGATATGGTCTTTGCAGCAACATTGACTATATGTACATCAATTCATATTAAGTTTCATATCTATTCTCATCACTTCCAGGTGTGTTAACACCTGTGAGAGGTGAATCATTGAAATTTAATGGATTTGATGTCTCTTTACCAATAGCCATTACTACTGGAGTAGCCAAATGTTTTGGGGTGTAAGACCATGGTACACTGATAACCATATGATTTTAAGCAAATCATCAGCTTATCAACGGATTTGTTAAGTCTTTACCAAAAGCCGTTTGCTTCTGGACTAGTCAATTCTTTGATGGAAAAGCACCTCATCATGGTGAATTGATTACCATTTATGGTTTTCCACAGCCTTTACCACAAGCCATAACCTTGTGGGCTAGCCAACTCTTCACTTATCTTAGATATGGTGAGTTGAATACCATACAATTTTTGGCAAATTGTCAGCCATAAACGGATTTGAGCAATCTTTACCTGTTAGCCGTTTGCTCAGGATTAGCCAGTCCTTGTGTTGATGAGACAAGGTGGACTGATAACCTTTTGATGTGTTAGTGCAAAGTACCTCCACCAAGTGAGAAGTTCCAATAGTCTCACTTAACAACTTGTGAAAATATACTTAATCCAGCATTGCCTATAAAAGAAATTAAAGACATAGATCAAACAAACCAATTTTTTTTTTTTTTTTTTTTTTTTTTTTTTTTTTTTTTTTTATCACTAACAGAACTAAAATCCAAACTACAAGACTTAAAAATAACATAAATGCTGGTAAGTATTTATACTTTACATACTTCACAGTTTGACCTCCCCTTAGGCCAAACCTCCCCTTAACTCAAACTAGGGGTTCATCATACCAATGTTAACTACCAGATAATTGAATCTAGGACCATCAAATGCCTTAGTTAACAGGTCAGCAACATTAAAATCTGTATGTATTTTCTCCACTCTAATCAACTTCTTTTCAAAGCAATCCCTAATGAAGTGATGCCTTATTTCTATATGCTTAGTTTTAGAGTGATATACTGGATTCTTAACAATACAGATAGTACTCTTATTATCTATATGGATAACAGTATTCATAAAATTCAAACCATAGTCCAGCATCTGATTCTGAATCCACAAAACTTGTCCACAGCAATGAGCAGCTGCTACATACTCAGCCTCAGTAGTTGAATTAGCCACAATCGTCTGCTTCTTGCATTGCCAAGATATTAACCTCCTTCCAAGGAACTGACAACCTCCTGTTGTAGATTTCCTATCTAGACTTGCACCAGCATAGTCACTGTCTGAGTAAGCTGTCAGGTCAAAAGTTGACTCCTTAGGATACCAAAGGCCCAAATTTGGTTTGCCCTTTATGTACCTAAAGATTCTCTTCACAGCATGAAGATGTGAAGTCTTTGGTTGAACCTGAAAACGTGAACAAATACAAACTGCATACATAATATCAGGTCTAGAAGCAGTAAGATACATGAGGGAACCTATCATGGATCTGTAAAGATGCACATTCACATCAGCAGCATCTTCATCCTTTGTTAAAGGCACTTTGTTCTCCATGGGAGTGACTGCTGCCTTCACATTTGAGAATTCAAACTTTTTCAAAATTTCTGCAACATACTTGTCTTGAGAAATAAAAAGTCCATCATCCTTTTACTTAACTTGCAGTCCCAAGAAAAATGTAAGTTCTCCCATTGAGCTCATTTCAAACCTGCTTTTCATTAAACCTTCAAATTCATCACACCAAGACTTTCTTGTGGATCCAAAAATGATATCATCCACATAAATTTGGACAAGAATAATATCCTTCTGATCTCTCTTAATAAATAAAGTCTTGTCAATTACACCCCTGATGTATCCATGTTCTTCAAGAAACTGTGAAAGAGTTTCATACCAAGCTCTAGGAGCCTGATGAAGACCATATAGAGCTTTAATAACCTTATACACTTGATTGGGGTTAGCAGGATCTTCAAAGCCAGGAGGTTGATGTACATACACATCTTCTTCAATAGTGCCATAAAGGAAAGCACTTTTGACATCCATCTGATATACCTTGAATCCCATGTATGATGCATAGGCCAAAAATAACCTGATAGCTTCAATCCTTGCCACAGGAGCAAAAACCTCATCATAATCTATGCCCTCCTCCTGTTTGTATCCTTGAGCTACCAACCTTGCTTTGTTCCTTACAACTACTCCTCTTTCATCCCTTTTATTCCTGAAGACCCATTTAGTACCAATAACTTTAGCTCCATTAGGTAGGTCTACAAGAACCCATACTTTCTGTAGCTTGAACTACAACAACTCTTCTTGCATGGCTTCTACCCAACTTTCCTCCCCTAAAGCTTCAGAAACTGTAGTGGGTTCACTTTGAGAAAGAAAGCAAGCAAATAAGCAATGTTGCTGGTCCTTATGGTTGACCCTTTGTTGTTGCTTGATCAGGCTAATGAGTGCAAGAGAAGCAGACTGATGTTGCACTCTACTTCTTGTTTGAACAGCAGACTTGGGGTTACCAATTATTTGGCTCTTGCGATGAATGGAGTGGATCCTGAGAGTGGGGGTTGGACTTACTTCCACTTCAGTGGGTAAGTTGTTGAAATCAGTAATAATTCCTCCTTCATCATAGGAAGCCCCATCAAAAACACCTTCATTGGGATTAGGAAATACTTCAAGTTCTGGCATCTCAGAATCAGCACATGCAGTATTTGAAGAAGGGTCTGGTAGAACATCACTACCAGACTTAAAATGTGAAGTACTGGTAATGCTAGGGGATATGACTTTGCCAGACTTAACTTCAGAATCTAATTTCTGAGTGGAAGAATCCTTGATTACTGCTTCAGCTGCATCAGACTTGTTCTCTGTAGATGGAATCACAACAAGCTCAGCCATATCATCAATGTTCCCTGAATTTGAAGAATCTTTGGTACCTGCAATGTTAGTAGCTTCTTGGGTACCTGCAATAGGGTTAATTTGATTCTCCTTGGAGACAGGAATATAATTCATAGAATCAGTCAAATAATCAATATCAAACATCCACCTATGACCAATTCCCTTGACATTGGGTTTTTCCTCAAGAAAGTTTACATGCAGATTTTCTTCTACTTTCTTGGATACTAGATTGTAAACCCTAAAGGCTTTACTGTTTAATGCATACCCAAGTAAAAACCCTTCATCAGACTTTCCTTCAAATTTTCCAAGAACACTTAAAGTATCAAGAATAGTAACATGACACCCAAAAGGTCTTATATGGCTAACAACTGGTTTGTGGCCAAACATAAGCTCATAAGGAGTTCTATTTTGAGGCTTGGTCACTCTAACCCTATTAAAGATGTAGCAGGCATTGCTGACTGCTTCAGCCCAAAATGTAGTAGGTAAAAGTGAATCTGCTAGCATAGTCCTAGCTGCCTCAATAAGTGTCCTGTTCATTCTCTCTGCAACTCCATTTTGCTAAGGAGTTCTTGCATTACTAAATTGTTGCTTAATTCCTTTATTACCACAAAAATCTAGCATGCTCTTGTTTTTAAATTCAGTGCCATTATCACTCCTAATGATTTTAACTCGTTTATCAATAAGGTTTTCAATCTGTCTAATGAAATTTTGAATCAAAGGGGTAGCTTCATCCTTCCTAGACATAAAGAACACCCAACAATATCTAGTACAATCATCTGTAATGACAAGGCAATAGCATGCATGATTAATACTATGGACAGATGTAGGGCCAAAAAGATCCATATGTAAGGTATGAAAAGGTTCAGTGATTAATCTTTCTAATTTAACCTTACAGGATGCCCTATGTTGTTTTCCCTTGTTGCAAGCCACACAAGTATGATCATTTTTAAACAATTTTGAAGGCAAACCTCTCACAAGGTTATTCTTCACAAGTTTATTCATGTTTTTGAAATTCACATGGCCTAACCTTCTGTGCCACAACTTAGATTCATCCAATGTAGCTTTTGCAATTAAACAGGTAGCACCTTTTGCAGGATTAGATGCTTTCATATCAAAACTGTACATTTTGTGTTGTCTGGGAACTTTAAGAAGAATTTGATGTTCTTCAGGCATCTTAAAGTCCGGAGTCAACACAAGACAATCAGTTTCAGTAAAAAGCACCTTATGCTGAGTATCACAAATCTGTGATATTGAGAAAAGGTTGAACTGCCCAAGTTCTTTCACAAAAGATACATTGTCAAATTCTATGTTGCCCACAATGATTCTTCCTTTACCAGTAATCTGTCCCTTGCTTCCTCCAAAAGTAACAGAACCTCCCTCGAATTCATGAAAATCATTAAGATAGTTCTTGTTACCAGTCATGTGCCCAGAGCATCCACTGTCAAGTATTCCTCTATCTTCCATATAGCATAGTGGATGATCCTGCACAAAAAGAAGAGAAATTAGTTTCTCTTAGGAACCCAGGCCTGAGTAGGCTTGGGTCCGCCTTGTGGATCAATATGCTTAAATTTCTTAATTGAACCTGATCCACTGTTGTTTTGGGATTTATACATGGATTTATTTTTGTTTGAATCCCAAGACATACATGCTGAGGTCTTAACCGCAGAATCCCCATTTCCCTTTAAAGGTTTTGCTGTTTGCTTTCCAACTTGTCTTCTCACAGGTGAATGAGTTTTGTAAAAATTATTTCTTTTAAAATTTGCATTCACCTGAGGTTTTTGAAAAGGTTGCTTGGGTCTTACAAAACCAGTGTTCACATTAGGTCGCACAGAGTTAACATAACCAGTATTCACTTTAGGCCTCATAAAGTTAACATTTTGCCTATTCACATTAAAGTTTCTGTAGCCAGACCCAAAATTTGGTCTACCAGAATTAACAAAAGAGTTAGGTCTGGTAGTGTTATTTAGTTGAACAGGTCTGGGGACAAACTGGTTAGCATGATTAACTCTACTAGTATTATTCCAAACTGGTTTATTTGAACCATGAACCTTATTAACATTCATTCTCTTTTGCTCAGCCTCTCTTTTCATTCTCTTTTCATGGAAGTCACAATCTCTTATTAAATGACTCAAACTTCCACACACAAAGCATCTTTTAGGAGCATAAGTGTAACTACTCCTACTTTCTCTGTGAACACTATTGCTTCTAGGTGACTCATTCAATTTAACAGATTCCCTAGGAGTTTTTATGTGATTGACACAACTAGGTTTAACTGTCTCAGCCTTTTGTTCAGTCACTAAAGGTTTAGTAACAACAGGTTCACACTTCTTAACAACCTTAGGTTCAGGATTCTCTTTTTCCTCACTGTTTGACTCAGACTTAGAGTGATCAGAGGAACCATCAATAGATCCTTCAGAGTCATTGGATTGACAAGAAGAATATCTACTAGATTTATCCTCTGAGGTAGTTGGTTCAGGCACTTGAGGACCTTTCTTACCATACACAAAGAGTGAATCATCCAACTCTTCTTTTTCAAGAGGAGTATAATCATCACTCAAAGGTGGTGGTACTCCCTTAAAGTCACCAGTCTTAACAAACCTATTGTACAAAGGTTTATCAGCATAGTCCTCTTCTCTATTCTTAAATATAGCCCTATTCTCATTTTCCTCATATCCTAAGCCACATTTTTTATTTGACTTAATTTGAGAATCCCAACACTTAAACAGGTTATTATTTGAATTGTTCCATTGATCTACCCTTTTTCTCAGCTCATCCCTCTCCTTCTGAATTTTAAGCCCTAATTGTCTATACCTTTTAAGCTTCTCATCTTGTTCATATATCTTATTAGCTTGAAAGTATAGTTTTTCATTTAAAGCAGCATGTTGGTTTTGAAGGGTGACCTTTTGTGCCTCTAAAGTTTTTACAGCATTTTTATGTGCTAATAAATTTACTTCTAGATCACCTATTTGTTCTTGCTGCTCATCACACAAAGCCTTAACATGATTATATGAGTCAGTACATAATTTAGAGCATAATGATACCTCATTACCAATGGCCATGAGAGCATGATCAGACTCCTCATTTACTCTTGGATGCTCACCCCAATTGACTCCTCCAGCTTCCATTGTCAGCAGGCTCATCTGATTCTTTTCCATCTTCCCATCTTCAACTCTTTTCTCATCAGCAGACTTCTTCTCTGGACAATCTCTTGAAAAATGCCCATGCTTGTGACAATTGTAGCATTCAACAGTCCTTTTTGTGTATCCCACTGGTGATTTGTTGTTGAAGTTGATAGTCCTACCATATTGCTTCTGAAATCGTTTGAACCTTAAAGTAACCATGGCAATGTGCCATTTTATGTCCATCTCCTCAACTTCAGCATCATTAATCTGTTCAAGGTCTTCACTAATAAAGCTTTCATCTTCCGTTTGATTGGCAAAGAAAGAATGTATCACCTCATCAGTAAAACTTGAAGCAGACCTTTCACTTGAAGGAGTTTCATAGTTACCAGACCTAACATCACCAGATCTAACCTTGTAAGTACTGCTTTTGTTTTGAGACACAAAAGCAACATTTGATGAACTGGTTGAAGCCTGAGTGGTGTTACTGATGTCCCTTTCAAACATCCTAAGATTATTGTATAGGTCATCAGGTGTCATAGAATCTACTTCCTCCTTAATCCTCATCGCCACAGATACATTGCCCCATTCTGATGGTAAAGATCTGAGGAATTTGTGATTTGCATCCTCATTTGAGACTGCTACACCATGAACTTCCAGTTGTGTTAACAGATGTTGAAATCTGTCATATCCCTTCTCCAAACCTTCAGTCTTTGAAACACTGAATGTTTCAAATTGCTGTTTAAGAACAGCCTTTTGCATCTTTTTGGAGTTAGCATTACCTCCAAATCGTTTCTTGATAGCTTCCCACATCTCCTTAGCATCAAGAATGCCATGAAACCTTTGTAGATGCTCCTTAGGAATAGCCATAAGAAGCAAGGTTCTGGCCTTCTTTTCCTTCTCCACAGCCCTAATCTCCTCAGCAGATACTGGTGGCATTATTCTGAGCTGCCCATCATTCCCTTGTGAAATTCTCTTCTTAGAATTTCCCTTTTGAATCACCTTCCATACATCACTATCAATGTATTCCAGATAATGTTCCATCTCCATGGCCCATATATCATACTCTTCTCTCTTCAGTAGTGGAAGTTTTATGTTTGAGATTGTGGTTGTGGAAGGGATGGGTTGTTGTTGTGTTTGAGAGTTACTGGTTTCGGTTTTTCCTTCATCTTCATGGTTTGATTGCTCATCCTCACTGTTATGGATTGAGAAAGTTTCAGGCTTATCGAGTTCAGACATTTTGAAGGGTGATTTGAGTGAGAATTAGGTTTTAGGGATTTAGTGTTCTTCGAATTCAGAGTCTCTCCCTTGCTCTGATACCACTTGTTGGTCCACAAATTGTATATGGATCACTAAGTAGTCTTGAATACCTAGTAGATGGTTAGGATAAATCCGAACCAATCTAAGTGAGAAACCCTAAGTGATTGTTATTGTTAATGCGGAATCTTAACAAAAACAATTAAGAACACAAGCAGGGATATCACTAACTTCGTATATTGATATTCACTATTAAGAATTCGTACAACTCTCACACAAACTAAAAATCTTTAGGGATCCTTTTATAACACAAGGAAACCCTAGACGACACAGAAGATATACACAAATCTTCTATAAAGATACATACACGCATTGTATCTTTTCCTAACATAACTCTAACAAACTTTCCTATCTTCACGACCAGACTTAAATGTGCTACCAGACTTAAATGTGCTACCAGACTTAACTTTACATTACCAGACCTAATAACACAAACAGACCTAACTTAGTAAACTACCAGACCTAAGTTGTCTGCTCTTGATACGCATCATAATTCCCAACATGATGCGCGTGTGCGTATGCTCTAATTTATACCCACGGTATGTCGTTGTGGTTTTAGCAGTATTCAAGTTTTAAATTTATATTTAGCCGACTTATCAATAACACACACACTTTAACGAGCAGTGTACCCGGTCAGTATAAATATAATGGTAAGTAGAGTGTCGATCACTAAGAGTGGAACGTATTATCTAGTTATCCTAATCAGTATTTTAATATCTTCAGTTAGTTATACAACCTAATCTAACGCAAGGGGGTTTTCAGCCTGAGAGACTGGCATGGTTTGATTATGATTGAATATAAACTAAACTAATAAGCACGAATCAGCGAATAGCACACACGTACACAGATAAATACTTGAGACAATAAGAAGACCTGTCCTGATAGTTAAGTAGCTTGTCACTTGTTTTATTGCTAGTTTTATATGAAGTGTATAGTTCGATGCAACGCACCGAGATTAATTCCTTTCTCGTTGGCTCTAATCTTATCGGCGAGTAAACCCTTAATGATTACTTATGACTATCCTATTTATCTTTCTTCCTACTTTTCTAAAGACGATAGAATGCATAGGCGATCTAATAAATAGGCGAGGAAGGGGCATGCCGACCCAAGCAATGCTCAGCTAGACACAGAGGTTATCAATGCACTAATAAAAGTCACCAAAGACATCAACATATAAACTTTAATTAATGGGAAAGCAATTTTAAGGGGAGTTGAAGTGCATGATAAAATCAATGTCACAAGCCCATCAATCCTGACCAATTAAAGTGTACTAATACAATAAAACAAAACTACTTAATGAATTAAATACATGCAGGACCTTCTTACAGCTCTTGTATCTTCGTTCAAGGTGTGTCTTGTGCTGCTACTTCGTCTGAATTCGGCTTAGGGCTTCTGTCCTTCGTATATATTGTGCTCTCGAAATTCGTCTGACCTTGGGGTATTTATAGTTTCTGTCTGAGGGCTAGATGCGGCGCATAGAATAAGTAGATGCGGCGCATTGACTTAACTTCGCGTGGGGTCCAAGATTAATATATTCAGGAATATTCGTACACCGCCAGAAGATGCGGCGTAACTCCATTCTTAGATTCGGCGCATGTCCTTGCTGTCTTGGATCGTAGCTTGTGAAATCTTGATAGTGATGCGCCGTATATAATAAGTAAGATGCGGCGTATCTGGAGCAGAATGATCTTGATCTTGTACATTTCAGTAGACTCTTAACTTCTTGCATGTTTTGCTCCATAATTAGTCCAAAATCGCCAAGTTTCACATAATACTTGTTTTTACCTGAGAATTACAAAAGTAAATATTAACGTATCAATTCTCACAGATAATATAATAAAACAAGTCAAATAAATAGGATAAATAATGGTAATAAAATGTACTTATTTGAGTTCATCAAATACCCCCCACTTGAACTTTACTTGTCCCCAAGTAAACCTTAGAATTAATCTTATGAAAATGTATCCTAAAAGATGTTAGGATTTATTTTTATATTTAAGCATGTATTCATTATTGTCATAATCACACAACCAAACACTTAACGAATTAGAAGTAAAATAAAATATTTTGATAAAAGCAAATCTAATCGTTTAACTGTCCAGTCGTGACGAATATTCTATCATAAGCTTGGCAAGTATACGCATCTCCCCACTAAAACCAAGGAATAACAAGTCTAAAGCGGTAAAAAGGGTTTGTTGGTTAAGGGTTAATCATTCTTCTTAATCTCTATCGATCTCAAATTCCAGAAAAGGCGACAAAATCACAAATACATGATCGAATCCACGAACACGATACTTGCAATTGCTCAAATCCTTAACTCGAATAGGCTAAAGATAGGACCAAGTAATCTTTACCAATAATATTATATCAAAAAGGGCGAAAAAATCATAAATACATAGCCGAATCCACGACTACGATACTTAAGATTGCTCAAATCCCTAATCTCAATAAATCAAAGGTTTGGATAAAGAATAATATAGGGTATGGATAATATTTGGGATACAAATTGGTGTAAAATGAAAAATAAACAAAACAGATAAATTAAAATCCTAAGTGTGGTAAATTGCTATCCCAACCATCCCATGAATAAGACTCATATCATAGAATAACTCACGCTTTAACACTTGAAACACACGCTTAGGTAGACACGAATTATACTCAACAAGATCTTAATCAAAGAATAACCTTAATTGGCGTTCCCATAACGTCCAACTCCCATTCAATCCATAAATATAATATATAACAACTAGTGGTGATATCGACCACTTAATACAAAACTTTACATAAGTTGGTTAAAACAAACATCCAACTTTTCATTTTTTCTTTTTCTTTTCTATTTTTTCGATTTTTTTTTTTTTACTTGAAACATAAACATAGATGTGTAAAATTTCACCACATCACTATAATGATAACTCTGGATAATTTTTCCATACTTTTCATGACTTTAGAAATAACGGTAATAGTGAAAGTAGTAAACACACGAAAAATAAACTCAAAGATATACAATATTTACTTTCACTCAAATTGCATTATGCAATTTCCTGACTCAACCAAAGATAATGAATTACGCACGCGAACACAGGTAATGTAAGGAAACACACTTTGCCTAAAGCAATTAACCAACCACGGATTTTAATCTACAGGGTAGGCTAAGGTGTAAGGGTGTAACGAAACATTTTAACAAAGGTGTAAGAAACGAAAGGAATGGCTCTGAGTGTTTTTATAGGGGTATCTTACTCTAAAAATGAGAGTAACAAAAGGTTTATACGGGGGTTAACAAACCAGTGTAGTTAGCTAATATCACATAACATATAAAGGCTATTTGGGTGTAATCCTAGAAATTTACCAATTTAGACAAGTCATTCCAATTATATAAATAATACTTATTATGGTGGTCTCGAATAGTATACAAGCCAAGGTCTAAAGTTTACAAGTCACCGGCACACTCATAGATTTGTGAATTTTTGAAAAGTTCACAATTTTTGAAATTAACGTCATGTGTGTAGCTATGTAATTTAGACTTTAAACAAAAACATGCTAAAAATTTTAAATTTTGATATATTAAGCACATTTTAAGCATATTTTGAAAAAGTTTAGGACAAGTAAGTGTTCTAATTCTCCAATCCCCCCACTTAAGTTAAACAACATCCTCGTTGTTTGTATTAAAGATTAAAAACTGGAAAATAAAAGAATTAGAACAGAAAAACTCCCCTGAGATTTGCTCGGTATGATCCTCCATTATTTGTATAAGAGCAAAAATCATCTTTCTTGTGGATGAGAACGTTTAAGCTTCATATTTGATGTATCCACAGGAAATGCAGGAATCTATAATACCACCAAGACTTTAACACACCTAAGTTAAGAAGGTTCAAACTTGCATAATACATTAGTAGTTAGTAAAAATAAAACTTAAATTAAAATGAAAATCATCAGGTCAGTCGATACGCCGTATCTTATGGAAGAAGATACGCCGTATCGAGCCTGGAATAAATACGAATCAGAATAGAAGATGCGTCGCATCCTTAACCAGGGATGCGCCGCATTAAAATAAACTGACAAAAAGTTTTAAAGTTAAAAATAAAAATGCAGAAAAATAAAAAGATATGATCTGTACAGTTGATACGCCGCATCCTATGATGGAGATGCGCCGCATATACTGCATATCTGACAGACTCAATACAAAATCAGAAAATAAAATAAAAGATAAGCATGGGTTGCCTCCCACGAAGCGCTTGTTTTTGTTCGAGTCACGAGCCTGACTCCACCCTTATTTACTGTGTAATAGGGTGTTGTTCCCCCCACTTGGGATCAAGTGCGGGTGATAGTAGCAATAAACACGAAAAGAGTGTAAATTTGCTAGTAAAGATGGAAGAAATAAATAAAGATCATACCTTGGCAATATATGTACATCTTCCCTATGCATACCCGGTTTGGTTGATAAATTGGATGACTTGACCATTCCATCTGAAAGAGTAGCGTGTTGAGGAAAAATGAGTCTCCTTTCTTCTTGGTTAGTCTCTTTGGTAGTAAGGCGTCCCTTGACTTCCGAAGAAGATGAGAAAGGGTCTTTGGCAAGTAAAAGTTCGAGTTCCTCAATAACCTTCATAGGGTCGGAATCATCGTCTTCGTCAATCATAGCAATGTTTAAGAGCTCATCACCAAATTCTTCCTCGAGCTCCACCAAAAACGGGTTGATCACAGGTGCTTCATGTGCTTCAATAGATAGTGTAATAAATTTGACCTCATCATTCTTTTGTTTTGCAACCTGTTTAGGAAAACTAGCAAGATTATTAGTAACGGGATTAATAATATTAAATAAATTTGTACCACTTTGTGTTGTAAGTGACTCCAATTCAACTTGTGAATCTCCATCTTTAACTAGTGGTCTTGCAATTTCAGCATCGTCCCGAATTTCATTTTTAAACAAGTCATCCCAGATTTCTTCAAAAACCCTTGTTGGGTCAAAATCTGGTTGAGGCATGTCATCATATACAATTGCGTCAAATGGTTTGAAATCAAAATTAGAATACTTTTCATCTTCATCCGATGGATTGTCTAATGGTGGTAATACGATTGCAGAATATTCTTCAACGTAAGGTTCCGTATACACATCATCTTGTGCAATCTCCGGAGAAAAAGTACTATCAAGAACAATTGCCGGAATTGGTTTTACGGTATATGACTCTCCCTCATCATCATTTGACATACACCAAGTGTGTTGAAACGGCAACCTATTCCTTTCTTTCTTTGACTTAACCATTTCCAGTAACAAGTATTCTTCCATTGTAATATCCGGATCGTCCATCTTCCTGAAATAAAACTTACTCGTGCAAAAGAAGAGTGAAACAATCAAAGTAAAATAAAAGTTGCTGATATCAGTAGACGATGCGCCGTATCCAGAAAGTTGGATACGCCGTATCTTATAATCGTTAAAATTTAATCAGACTTTTATTCAGAAAATAGATACGCCGCTTAGAAATTTAGAATGCGCCGTATCAGTTTAATTTATCAAAAATCGATATTTATTTAAAATTAGATGCGTCGTATTAACAAAAGTTAATGCGCCGTATTTTCGTTACGTTTCAAAATACCAGATTTTTGATTCAGTAGATGCGCCGCATCGATAAAAATCGATGCGTCGTATCTGTTTAATAATTCGAAAACTGTTTTTAATTAAAATAATAGATACGCCGTATCTGTGAAAACAGATGCGTCGAATGGCGTTATCGTTTAGAAAAAAAAATTATTAAAAACAGATACGCCGTATCTTGGGGAAAGATGCGTCGTATCGAATTTATTAAACGCGTTGTATTTTATAAAAATTAAACGTAATACGCCGTATCTATGAAAATAGATGCGCCGTATCGTTTGAATTAGCTCAGTACAACGATGGCAGAATACAAGAAAATAGAAAAAGAAAAACAAAAATAAAAACAAACGAAAATAAACACAAATAAAAACACACAAAAACAGAAAATATGCAAAATAATACAATGAATGCAGTTTAACTAATATACAACAGAGTTAGCGGTTAGAGTTAAAAATTAAAAAGAAAAACCTAATTAAAATACTAATCAAATTAACAGATAATAACAATTCACACCCCGGCAACGGCGCCAAAAACTTGATGCGCGTGTGCGTATGCTCTAATTTATACCCACGGTATGTCGTTGTGGTTTTAGCAGTATTCAAGTTTTAAATTTATATTTAGCCGACTTATCAATAACACACACACTTTAACGAGCAGTGTACCCGGTCAGTATAAATATAATGGTAAGTAGAGTGTCGATCACTAAGAGTGGAACGTATTATCTAGTTATCCTAATCAGTATTTTAATATCTTAAGTTAGCTATACAACCTAATCTAACGCAAGGGGGTTTTCAGCCTGAGAGACTGGCACGGTTTGATTATGATTGAATATAAACTAAACTAATAAGCACGAATCAGCGAATAGCACACACGTACACAGATAAATACTTGAGACAATAAGAAGACCTGTCCTGATAGTTAAGTAGCTTGTCACTTGTTTTATTGCTAGTTTTATATGAAGTGTATAGTTCGATGCAACGCACCGAGATTAATTCCTTTCTCGTTGGCTCTAATCTTATCGGCGAGTAAACCCTTAATGATTACTTATGACTATCCTATTTATCTTTCTTCCTACTTTTCTAAAGACGATAGAATGCATAGGCGATCTAATAAATAGGCGAGGAAGGGGCATGCCGACCCAAGCAATGCTCAGCTAGACACAGAGGTTATCAATGCACTAATAAAAGTCACCAAAGACATCAACATATAAACTTTAATTAATGGGAAAGCAATTTGAAGGGGAGTTGAAGTGCATGATAAAATCAATGTCACAAGCCCATCAATCCTGACCAATTAAAGTGTACTAATACAATAAAACAAAACTACTTAATGAATTGAATACATGCAGGACCTTCTTACAGCTCTTGTATCTTCGTTCAAGGTGTGTCTTGTGCTGCTACTTCGTCTGAATTCGGCTTAGGGCTTCTGTCCTTCGTATATATTGTGCTCTCGAAATTCGTCTGACCTTGGGGTATTTATAGTTTCTGTCTGAGGGCTAGATGCGGCGCATAGAATAAGTAGATGCGGCGCATTGACTTAACTTCGCGTGGGGTCCAAGATTAATATATTCAGGAATATTCGTACACCGCCAGAAGATGCGGCGTAACTCCATTCTTAGATGCGGCGCATGTCCTTGCTGTCTTGGATCGTAGTTTGTGAAATCTTGATAGTGATGCGCCGTATATAATAAGTAAGATGCGGCGTATCTGGAGCAGAATGATCTTGATCTTGTACATTTCAGTAGACTCTTAACTTCTTGCATGTTTTGCTCCATAATTAGTCCAAAATCGCCAAGTTTCACATAATACTTGTTTTTACCTGAGAATTACAAAAGTAAATATTAACGTATCAATTCTCACAGATAATATAATAAAACAAGTCAAATAAATAGGATAAATGATGGTAATAAAATGTACTTATTTGAGTTCATCAATGGGCTTCACAGTTTATCAAATGGATGTCAAGACTGCTTTCTTATACGGTACTATTGAAGAGGAGGTGTATGTCTCACAACCTCCAGGTTTTATTGATCCAGAACATCCAGACAAGGTGTACAAGGTTGTCAAGGCTCTTTATGGCCTTCATCAGGCTCCAAGGGCATGGTATGAAACACTGGCTTCCTACTTAATTGAAAATGGATTTCAAAGAGGCAAGATAGATCAGACATTATTCATCAAGAAGCACAAGAAGGATCTTGTTGGGAATTAAATATTTTGAAGTTTAAGTATCGGGAAAATCTCTCAAGTGATTAAGTCTGGTAGCAAAAGAGTTAAGTCTGGTGAGTTCCAAAGTTAAGTCTGCTCGTTATCTGAAGTTAAGTCTGGTGGTGAAGTCAAGTGTTAATTCTGGTGACTAATAGAGTTAAGTCTGCTTGCTGAAGATATTAAGTCCGGTTAACTGAAAGTCAATAATACACGGTTGATAATATCTTACCAAATGTGCTCAGTCTTTATCTTATATTCTCAGAACAAGTTGTAAACTTAGATACATGTTGTATCTTAGTTACTGACATACATTAGCTATTAAGTAGCTCGATAAAGTTTGAAAAGACTTAACATCATTGTAAAGATCTTTTTGGACTATAAAAGAAGATCTTAGTTTAGTTCTAGTTGTCAAGTGACACAAGTAACTTCCAATTGTAATATCTGTTAAGAAAATAGAACAAAAACAACAATATCACAAGTCATAGAAACATAAGATTCAAGGTTGTAACCCTAGCAATAACTCAAGATCACTCGTATTATTATCTTAATAATATTGAATCGTAAAAAGAGAGAAAGGGGCGGCTATCTAGCGGGAGTAGTTTCGGTTGTATGCCACGAGGTCCCTATGGACAAGGGGACAAGTGAAGCATCGCTTTTGGGCGCAGGCAGCCCTCTACCATCTATCCCATTGCATTCCATTGTCTCGTATTGTACTGTACCGTATCAGACCAGATACATCTATTGAGTGAGAGAAAGGTAATATATTTCATTCTATTTTCTTCATTTTGATATTGATAGGGATCTACACCCATTCATTCCTAGATTCCTGGATTGGTTGGAGTTGGACGTTCGTGACTAGTGCCTCGACTAACTAAGTAAATCCGGGTTAGACTGAAAGTGACCATAAATTGAAATCTTCTTTCACAAACTAGCGATAGTTAAGAAGAACGAAGCATAGCCGTGTTTAAGCCGAAGTGATTCCCGTGTTTACGTTTAAAAGCAAGGGGAGAACATGTAGCGGCTTGCCTAGATCTCGTATTTCCCACGTAGTCCGTCGGTCAAACCAACGATTCTCCTCTCAAAGTCTCTATCGTTATAACGCCCTTTCTTTTTAGTGAAAAGGAAACTAAAAAAGAGCTTATCACCCTGGCCCACAAGCACAAATCCTCGGCGCGAAATATAATCCCAAAGTACTCCAAAGACTCAAATAGATCCGTGATACGAAAACCATTTCATTGTCCATTGTCATATAACAAACATAATTGTTGCATTTCCATAACCATAATAACCTTTTAAGTGTGATTAAGTAGATTCCGCATACTTAATCATATTCACTCAATATATCATATACACAAAGTTGCAAAGGTTTAACCACCTTATAGTATGTTCGAATCCTAACAAGTGGTATCAGAGAAAGGCTGATATTATTGATTTAGAAGAAGAAGAAATAGAAATAGATGCACAAGATACTGCTACAAATGTTGCTGCAAAGTTGACCAAGATCAAACAGAATGAGTTTGAGTTATGGAGGTTGAGAATTAAGCAATATTTCATGGTTCAAGATTATGCTCTTTTGGATATCATTCTGTATGGTGATTCATTTACACTAGGTTATACAGATATTATTCTTGAAGGAAAAACTGAAAGGAGAAGGAATACTGGACCAGCTAACTATGATGAAAAGATACAAAAGATGAATGATCAAAAGGCAAGAAACTTATTGCTTATGACCATTCCTGGTGAACAAATGCTATCCTTTAGCAAGTATCCAGATGCAAAAACTCTTTTTGAAGAGATTTGTGCATGGTTTGGTGGTAATGGAACTACCAAGAAAACACAGAAGACATTGCTAAAACAACAATTTGAAAACTTTAGTTCAAATAGCAATGAATCATTTGATAAGCTATTCTCAAGATTACATAAGCTTGTCAGTCAGTTAGCTGTGTTGGGTGTTGTGATAGCCAAGGAAGATCTCAACATGAAGTTTTTGAGAAGCCTATCTGATGAGTTCCATACTCATGTGGTTATCTTGATGAACAACTTCAAAATTGTTCACAAAAGAATGCTGCTGGACTTGGAGATCCGGCATTCTATGTATTCATGTTGTTGAACAAAGTCTAAAGAAGTCTGGAATCTATAGTACTAGTTCTGGGAATGTGGCACTCTTGTCATCTCCTAGTATTAGTAAGTCAGATGAGGTAGATGAAGAAGTATGTGTTTCTACTGCTATCTATGGTGGTCCTTCTACTAGTTCACAAAAGAATGCTGCTGGACTTGGTGATCCGGCATTCTATGTATTCATGTCTAGTCAAACTAGTGGTTCTCCTCTAACTAACGAAGATCTTGATCAGTTGGATGATAATGATTTGGAAGAGATGGACATCAAATGGCAGGTTGCTTTACTTAGCATGAGGGCTAAGAAGTTCTGGCAGAGAACTGGTAAGCAGATTACCATTGATGGTAATGAAACTGCTGGGTTTGATAAGAAGAAAGTAGAGTGTTTCAACTGTCATAGGTTAGGACACTTTGCTAAAGAATGTAGAAACCCAAGAAAGCAGGACAATAGAAGCACATGGTATAGGCAAGAGAAGAAGAAGGAAGTCACAGTTGAAGAACCAAGGGCTATGCTAGCCATAGATGGTGTTAACTATGATTGGAGCTTCATGGTTAATGAAGTGGAAGCACCAACAAATGCTGCACTGGTGGCCACTGAGACTGCTCTAATGGCCTTTTCTGATTCAGAGGTAAATTCCATAATTAAATGTACTGAATCATGCTCTACTCTTAAAGCTTATGAAGATCTTAAAAAGAGATTTGATGATCAAGTAGAACAGTTATATGATGCATTAGCCAACTTAGGTAATCATAAAAGAGGTATATCTGTTGTTGAAAAACAACTTGTACATTTTCAACAAAATGAGTCTAAGTTTACTGATGACATGAATGCTCTCCAAAGAAAAATAGATTTTCAAGCTGAAATAATTTTTTCAGAAAGAGCATCATTAGCTAAAGCCCTAAATAACAGTGAAAATGTTAAGATAACAATAGATGCTTTAGCTCATGCCTCAGATGGAGTTAATAAAATTTAGGAAGCTCAAGTAATCAATAAAGCTAAGTCTGGTTTAGGATACAAATCTGTTCCTCCACCATACAGAGGTGCTCCTTCACCTCCAGGTATTGACCTAGCACACACAGGTTTTGCTGAGTTTCAAGAACCAATTATGGAACATGGTTCTAAGTCTACTGAGGGTCCTAAGATAGAGAAAGTAAGTGAGAGTTTATGTAAAACTTCACTTTCTAAGGACAAGGTGTCCTTTGTTAGGAAATCAGATGCTATAGTTGTTCAGGATAGTACTACTGATAGTGATGAAGATGAATAGTTTATGTCTAAACCTGAAAAAGTTAAGAAAGCAGGAAAAAAGGTTCCTAAAGTGGTCAAAAAGGATACTGTTAGGCCTAAATCAAACATTAAACATGTTAGGCAACCAGTTAAATATTGTGAACAATATAGATCCACTAGCAAGCCCAGAAGTAACCAAAGAAATTGGAATAACCTCAAGTCTAACCAATTAGGTGATGACTTTACTTTTTACAACAAAGCTTGTTATACATGTGGTAGTTTCGACCATCTTGCAGCTTTCTGCAACCAATGGGTATTTGGGTATGAAAACAATAGAGTGAACTACAAAAGGCAAACACCAAAACCTCACTTTCACTCTAGTTCTAATGTTAATAGAACTAAACCCAAAACAGTCTCTGTTAAGTCTAGCTTCAATAAAGTTAATTCTGCTAGACCATATATGATTGTTTACCCAAAATCAACTGCTAAAGGTGCAAAAACATCTTACAAACATGCACCAAAGACTGTTCAAAGGCCCATTCAAACAAAAGCAGTGGTCCAAAAACAAGTTTGGAAACAAAAGGGGACAACTACAAAGCCAGCAGTTAATTCTGCTAAGCCAGCAGTTAACTCTGCTAGGCAAGTAGTTAATTCTGGTAGGCAAGTAGTTAAGTCTGCTGCTTGGGCAAAGAGGGCCAATGCTATTAAGGCCTCAGCATGTTGGATTCTTAAATCCAATGTTGCATCAACTGTTCTAAAAAGATTAAATTACATTGATGCAAGAGGCAGATCCAAGTCAGTAATGGCTTAGGTCCCCAAAAGAAACTAATACTGCTCATTTATGTGCAGGAACATTCAATTGATAAACAAGAGGATCAAGGATACTCAGATAGTGGATGTTCAAGGCACATGACAGGCAACAAGTCATATCTTTCTGATTTTCAAACATTAGATGGTGGCTATGTTACCTTTGGAGGAGGTGTTGGTGGCAAAATTTCCGGTAAAGGTACCATTAAAACTGGAAATTTAGATTTTGAAGATGTGTACTATGTACAAGAGCTAAATTATAATCTTTTTAGTGTCTCACAAATGTGTGACAAAAAGAACAAAGTTCTTTTCTGTGACACTGAATGTCTTGTACTTTTTCCTGATTTTAACATGCCTGATGAAAGTCAAATACTTCTTAAAATTCCTAGAAAGGGCAATATGTACAGTGTTGACATGAAGAACATTGTTCCCAAAAAGGATTTAACTTGTCTTGTTGCAAAGGCCACATTGGATGAATCAATGAAATGGCATAGAAGGCTTGGTCATATTAATTTCAAAACCATAAATAAAATTGTTAAGAATGGTTTGGTAAGAGGTTTACCTCACAAAAGATTTGAAAATGATCAAACATGCATTGCTTGTCTTAAAGGCAAACAACACAAAGCCACTTGTAAGCCCAAGATTTTTAACTCTATAAATCAATCATTGTTTATGCTTCATATGGACTTATTTGGACTTGTTTCAGTAAGTAGTATAATGCATAAGAGATATTGTCTTGTTATAATTGATGACTATAGCAGATTTACATGGGTTTTCTTTTTAGGATCTAAGGATGAAACTTCTAGCATTCTTAAGACATTCATTACACAGATAGAAAACCAAGTAGACAAGAAAGTGAAAGTCATTAGATGTGATAATGGGACAGAGTTTAAGAATAGAGTTATGGATGATTTCTGCAAAGAAAAAGGTATTAGGAGAGAATTTAGTGTTGCTAGAACTCCACAACAGAATGGTGTTGTTGAGAGAAAGAATAGAACACTAATAGAAGCTACTAGAACTATGTTAGCTGATTCTAAGCTACCTATAACTTTTTGGACTGAAGCAGTCAACACTGCTTGCTATGTTCAAAATAGAGTTTTAGTTGTACAGCCTCACAATAAGACATCATATGAACTTTTTAGAGGTAGAACTCCTGCGATAGGATTTCTTAGACCTTTTGGATGTCATGTGACAATTCTCAATACCTTAGACCATTTAGGAAAATTCGATGGTAAAGCAGATGAAGGTTTGTTAGTTGGATATTCTATCAATAGCAAAGCTTTTAGAGTATACAACTCAAGAACCAGGATTGTAGAAGAAAACCTACATGTGGAGTTTTTAGAGAATAAATCCAATGTAGAAGGTCAAGGACCAAAATGGCTATTTGATCTTGAGACTCTAACCAAATCAATGAATTATGTGCCTGTTGTTGCAGAAACTAATGATTTTTCAGGTTCACAAGCAACAGATGAGGCAAGGTTAGAAAAGGAGACAAACCAAGATCATGTATGGATGCCAATATGGTCAAGTACAAGTGTGGAATCAACTTCAACAATTGGTGAATCTTCTTCTGTTAAAGCTAAAGATGATGTTGAAGATGAAAGCAAAAAAGTTTTAGCAAAGGAACAAGAAAATAGTTCTGCTATCAATAATGCTGCTGAAACAGACTTAATAGAAGAAGCAGAATTAACAAAGGAAGCAGAATTAACAGATGATGAGGTAGATTTGAGTAATCTCCCACCAAACTATCATGTTCCACTTACACCACACACCAGAATTCACAAAGTCCACTCCCTAGAAAATGTGATAGGAGATGTACAATCAGGGGTGAAGACAAGGCAACAACTGAAGTCTTCAGACCAACAAGGGCTTCTTGATGCCCTTTATGCTTCAAAATAGCATGAGTTTTCAAACTCTTACTTGTTTGTATGTTTTCTCTCACAAGCTGAACCAAAGAACATTCTGAAAGCCTTAGATGATTCTAGCTGGGTAGAAACTATGCAAGAGGAGCTTCTTCAATTCAAGATTCAGAAAGTTTGGCTGCTAGTTGATTTACCTAAGGATGCAAAGGTAATTGGCACTAGATGGGTTTTCAAGAATAAAAGGGATGAAAGGGGAATAGTGATTAGGAATAAGGCTAGATTAGTAGCCCAAGGGTACACACAACAAGAAGGTATAGACTATGATGAAGTTTTTGCTCCAGTAGCAAGACTTGAGGCAATTAGGCTTTTCTTAGCTTATGCTTCATTTTTAGGCTTCACAGTTTATCAAATGGATGTCAAGAGTGCATTTTTATATGGCACAATTGAAGAAGAGGTGTATGTCTCACAACCTCCAGGGTTCATTGATCCTGACCATCCAGACAAAGTGTACAGAATTGTAAAAGCTCTATATGGCCTGCATCAGGCACCTAGAGCTTGGTATGAAACACTGGCTTCCTATTTAAAAGAGAATGGATTTCAAAGGGGGAAGATTGATCTGACACTTTTCATCAAACAGCACAAGAAGGATCTTCTGTTAGTGCAGGTGTATGTGGATGACATTATCTTTGGATCTACAAGGAAGGAGATATGTTTGGAGTTTGAGAAACTTATGCATGATAAGTTTCAGATGAGTTCCATGGGGGAACTTACATTCTTTTTGGGTTTGCAAGTTAAACAGTCATATGAAGGCATATTTATTAGTCAAGATAAATATGTTGCTGAGATACTTAGGAAGTTCAACTTTGCTGATTCAAAAATGGCAAGCACACCAATGGATTCTGAGAAACAACTTCCAAAAGATTTAGATGGAGAAAATGTGGATGTACACACATACAGATCTATGATAGGATCTTTGATGTATCTCACATCATCAAGACCTGACATCATGTTCTCTGTTTGTGTTTGTGCAAGATTTCAAGTAACTCCAAAGGTTTCTCATTTAACAGCAGTCAAGAGGATTTTTAGATATCTCAAGGGTCAACCTAGGTTGGGTCTATGGTATTCAAGGGAATCACCTTTTGACTTGGTAGCATTTTCGGATAGTGATTATGCTGGTGCTAGCTTGGACAGAAAGTCAACAACTGGAGGATGTCAATTCCTTGGGTGTAGACTTATCTCATGGCAGTGTAAGAAGCAAACAATTGTGGCTACTTCAACAACTGAAGCTGAATATGTAGCTGCTGCAAGTTGTTGTGCTCAAGTCCTATGGCTTCAAAACCAACTTCTTGACTATGGGTACAATTTCATGAACACTATCATTCATATTGATAATAGTAGTACAATTTGCATTATTAAAAATCCAGTACAACATTCTAAAACAAAACACATTGAAATTAGACATCACTTTATAAGAGACTGCAATGAGAAAAGATTAATTCAAGTTCTTAAAATTGATTCAGAATACAACTTTGCAGATCTGCTAACAAAAGCTTTTGATGTTGGAAGGTTTCAGTACTTGGCAGCAAGTATTGGAATGCTTAATCTTTGAATTTTTCAAACTAATGTGTTTTATTATATAAATTTTTGTTTGTACTGCTAGCTTTGTTAGTTAATACTGCTATTACAAAAGTTTGTGCTGTTTGTACAAATTTAAATTGTGTTGTTCATACAGTTAGTTCTATGCTTATTCTAATGCAAGACAAGTACTTTGTACATTGTTCTTTTGGTTTTACACTAACAATTTCAGGTATGAACATTTTAGCACAAAGGAAGTTTTCAAGTGAAATGGAAGCAGCATAATGTTATATCAGTTGCTTACATAACAGGTTTATGATAGACTGAGTTTGGGAATTCTTAACAAAGGTTTTTAACTAAGTTAATTAATTCTTTAAAACATATTTCTTGAAACCTGGTTATCATATTTCACATTGAATTGATGACTTAGTTGATCAGATAGTAACTGATTCAACTCACTTTCTATCATTTTATACTTTTAAGTATAATGAGCAAGTCTAAGGACATCTGATAGAAAGAACAGCTAGTAAAAGTGAATCTAACACTTGTGTTAGAGGCAACAATTGCTATGAGCTGGAAACCCTGTCAAGAAAGCCTTTTGAATAGGTTTATCTTTACACAGGCAGTTATTTATAACTGAAAACATTGGTTCTCACACAACCAGAGGTTGCTTTAAACCAAAATTTTGATTAAGTGTCTGTTATACACTTAATCCTTTCAAAATGGTTGAAAGCAGTATGATTTTTCATAATAAAATCATATGCATACTGCTAAAAGTCAAAAAAATTCTTAAAAGGATTTTTGGAATAAAAATGACTTAGAAAACCATCAAATGATGGATTATGAGTTATTGCCCCATGAATCACCTCTCATAGGAGTTAACACACCTAGAAGTGATGAGGGCAGCAAATTAAACTCTTAAGGAATTGATGGCTACATGTACAACATTGTCTGATAACAAGTTCTAATTGATAGCTCAGATGATGGGGAAAGAAATATTTTGGTACATTGTGAGAGATCTTCCAAACAGGGGAGGAAATGTTATTTGCATCTCAGGGGAGGAAATAAAGCCCAAGGAAGATTAACCAGTGAAAGGGAGGAAAAGACAAGAGCATACAAGATGATGAGGAAGTTGAAAAGGACAAGTATAGAGCTTATTCTGGAGTATTATATATATTCAGAAGGGATGAAGCATTTCAAAGGAGAAAGTTCTATCTAGGTCAAACAAAGAAAAGTTTCAATTTCAGTTCACTACGTTTGTTCATCACTTGCAAAGGCATGCTGGTAGATGATTTTACTTGTTGAAACAAGCTTCCAAGATACACAGCACCACTGCCTCTTATAATTCCTCCATCCAAGGAAATTGCACCATCTTTTAGGTCAATGTTTGAAGCCTGAAGATGTGTATTGATATTGTTGAAGTCAAAGATCAGAAAGCAGATGAGTTACTGAGTTAGATATTAACCTTTCAGAATAGAAGAAAGTTCAGTCCAAGATTCTGACTATGAAGTGTTTGAAAGATCTTCACAATTCCTCATTTAATTTAGAAAACATGTTGAAATGGATTCACATGTTTAGGGGAGGATTGTTGGGAATTAAATATTCTGAATTTTAAGTATCGGGAAAATCTCTCAAGTGATTAAGTCTGGTAGCAGTAGAGTTAAGTCTGGTGAGTTCCAAAGTTAAGTCTGCTGGTTATCTGCTGGTTAAGTCTCGTCGTTGAAATTAAGTCTGGTGGTGAAGTCAAGTGTTAATTCTGGTGACTAACAGAGTTAAGTCTGCTTGCTGAAGATATTAAGTCTGGTTGACTGAAAGTCAATAATACACGGTAGATAATATCTTACCCCATGTGCTCAGTCTTTATCTTATATTCTCAGAACAAGTTGTAAACTTAGATACATGTTGTATCTTAGTTACTGACATACATTAGCTATCAAGTAGCTCGATAAAGTTTGACAAGACTTAACATCATTGTAAAGATCTTCTTGGACTATAAAAGAAGATCTTAGTTTAGTTCTAGTTATCAAGTGACACAAATAACTTCCAATTGTAATATCTGTTAAGAACATAGAACAAAAACAACAATATCACAAGTCATAGAAACATAAGATTCAAGGTTGTAACCCTAGTG
This sequence comes from Artemisia tridentata subsp. tridentata, assembly GCA_021014915.2. Taxonomy (NCBI): domain Eukaryota; kingdom Viridiplantae; phylum Streptophyta; class Magnoliopsida; order Asterales; family Asteraceae; genus Artemisia; species Artemisia tridentata. The sequence continues at coordinate 211,055,795 of CP139506.1, read as the reverse complement.
ATAACTCAAGATCACTCGTATTATTATCTTAATAATATTGAATCATTTGGTGATAAGCTTTCATTGTTCATTGTCATATAACAAACATAACTGTTCCATTTCCATAACCATAATAACCTTCTAAGTGTGATTAAGTAGATTCCGCATACTTAATCATATTCACTCAATATATCATATACATAAAGTTGCAAAGGTTTAACCACCTTATAGTGTGTTCGAATCCTAACAGATCTTTTGCTAGTTCAGGTGTATGTGGATGATATCATCTTTGGATCTACAAGGAAGGAGATGTGTTTAGAGTTTGAGAAACTTATGCATGATAAGTTTCAGATGAGTTCCATGGGGGAACTTACATTCTTTTTGGGTCTGCAAGTTAAGCAATCAAGTGAAGGCATTTTTATCAGCCAAGGTAAATATGTTGCAGAGATTCTAAGGAAATTTCAATTTGCTGATTCAAAAGTGGCAAGCACACCAATGGACTCTGAGAAGCCTCTTCTTAAAGATGTAGATGGAGAAAATGTGGATATACACACATACAGATCTATGACAGGTTCTTTGATGTATCTTACATCATCAAGACCTGATATCATATTCTCTGTTTGTGCTTGTGCAAGATTTCAAGTAACTCCTAAGGTTTCTCATTTCACAGCTGTCAAGAGGATTTTTAGATATCTCAAGGGTCAACCTAGGATGGGTCTATGGTATTCTAGAGAATCACCTTTTGACTTGGTAGCATATTCAGACAGTGATTATGAAGGTGCAAGCTTGGATAGAAAGTCAACAGCTGGAGGATGTCAATTCCTTGGATGTAGACTCATTTCATGGCAGTGTAAGAAGCAAACAATTATGGCTACCTCAACAACTGAAGCTGAGAATGTAGCTGCTGCAAGTTGTTGTGGTCAAGTACTTTGGCTTCAAAATCAACTTCTTGACTATGGGTACAATTTCATGAACGCTTTCATATATATTGATAATAGTAGTTCAATTTGCATAATTAAAAATCCAGTGCAACACTCTAAAACAAAACACATTGAAATTAGACATCATTTTATAAGAGACTGCAATGAGAAAAACTTGATTCAAGTTGTTAAAATTGATTCTGATCACAACTTTGTAGATCTTCTCACAAAAGCTTTTGATGTTGGAAGGTTTCAATACTTAGTAGCAAGTATTGGGATGCTTAATCCTCAATGATTTAAAACTCTTTGTTTTTTGTACATATAAATTAAGTTTGTACTGCTAGCTTTGTAAATTGGTACTGTTATTGTAATGTTTGTACTGCTAGTACAAATTTGGATTGTTTTGTTCATACTGTTAGTCATATAATTCTACTGCTATAAGACAAATGCTCTGCATTTTGTTTCCTTGGTTTTGGACTAACAATTTCAGGTATGAACATTTGAGCACAAAGGAAGTTTCAAGTGAAATATATGAGCAGCAGAATGATGCTACAAGTTGTTGACATAATAGGTTCATTATGGACAGAGTTTGGGAATTCATTAAGAAAGGTTTACACCTAAGTTAATTGATTCTTTAAAACTTCTTTCTTGAAACCTGATTATGATGTTTCACATTGACTTGATGACTCAGTTGATCATATAGTAACTGAATCAACTCACTTTCTATCATTTTATACTTTAATTAGTATAATGAGCAAGTCTAAGGACATCTGATAGAAAGAACAACGAGCAAAAGTGAATCTAACACTTGTGTTAGAGGCAACAATTGCCACGAGCTGGAAAACCTGTCAAGAAAGCCCTTTGAATGGGTTTATCTGTACACAGGCAGTTATTTACAACTGAAAACATTGGTTCTCACAGATACATGTCGTTTTATAGTCTAAGGAATTGCAAGAAATATGCAAAACCCGAGTCGTTTGTCCCGACGAAGATTGAATGGAATTGTGATTCGGGATCGTGATTCGTGAAGTGAATGTAAAAAAGTGAGTGATTGATTTGGTTTTTACACTACGAATATGAAATATAAATGAAAAACAACTAATTAAGCTATGGAAACAATTAAGCTAAGCATATTATCTAAAAATGCAATTTGAAATTTAAAAACATTACGCGACGAAATTTAAAAACCTAATTAAAAGTGAATTTTTAAATTCTAAATCCTAAATTTATGAAAATAATTTTTCTAAATTCTAAATATTAAAAGAAAATTCTTGGAAAAAGAAAATATATTTTTTTACTTTTTATTTATTTTTTAAGAATTAAAAACTAATTTAAACTAATTAAATGATTTAAAAATAGCAAATGATTTTGGAAAAATATGAAAATTTCCAGAAAAATCTAAAATTATAATAGGAAGCTAGGAAAAATAAAATCAGAAGCTATCTAAACCCTAATAAGCTGTAACAGTAAATAAGCAGTTTCAAAATAAGCTAAAAATAAGCAAATCAGATCCAGAAATTCCCTAGAGCTCAAATACCAACAAGCACACTATATGAAGCTTGAAACAACTTATAGGAACCAAAGAAGCACTCAGAATAAGCCCATAAGCATATGACCAGTTGTGAGAAGGAGGCAGAAACAAGGCTTAATCAGCCAACTTTAAAGCTTAATTAAGCACTTCAAATAAGCTGAGAAATGGAAAGTTATGGGGGCAAAAGTATCTCAGTACTATGGGCTACTCTAAAACACTAAAAATTCCAAATTCCACATCATTTGCTGCTCTAAATCAAACCAAGAAAAAGTGCTTATGAACATGAAAACTGCATTCCTAAGAACAGGCTAAATGGGGAGATATTTCAGACCTAATTAAGCTATCTAAATAAGCTAAAAAGGCAAATACCAGATGATGCACCTAAAGCTTGCTATTTAAACTGATTATAAACCAAAAATTAAATCTTAATCTTAATTAAATAAGCCATAATAAAATCTAGATCAACAGTCCTAAATATTGTCTGCACATCAGATTCTGATGTAGCAGATCTGATTTTTGCCCTTTTTTCTTTTGCAACTCTTAACCAAACCTGTTCTCCTTTTGCACACAAACTTTGACAACCTAAAGCTACTTAGAAATTCCAAAATGTGGTCTCAATTAAGCTCAGCTTATTCTGAGCTTGTTTGGACAGATTCTACTTCAAAAACCCACCTATAGGCCAAATACCTATAGATAAGCTCAAACCTCTAAATTCTTACTGAATAATGATCACTACACCCTATTTTGAGCTTAATCAATCCTCAGCTAATGCACATGAACAGTGATTCTCATGCAATAGCTTATATCCAAACAGCCCTTTTTAAAACTGAATTTGCAAAATAACCTAGACCTAATTGCTGTGTCCTGAAATTTATGCTAAACTAGTATATTCTAGGCTATTTCTAATCTAAAAACAGATAGTATCAACTAATAAGTAGTTATATAAGCTGTAATAAGAAAAAGCAGAAAATAAGCTTTAAATTGAAATGAAACTTACAAACACCCCTCAGCTAGAACAGAGGGATTTTCCCACCTAGCCTATCTTTAGATAGGCCAAGAACTTCCAATTCTTGCTTGATCTACCAGGATTAATCCAAGTTCATCACCTTCATTACCACAGTTGAATTTTTGTTGACTTTTTGGACTTTTGAGTTTTGGAACAGAATTCAAACCAACAATCACTTACAATATGCTATTAAGCTTATATAAGCTAATACTGAATGAAAAACAGCTTATTGAAGCTGTGTTTAAGCTATTTTTGAATTTTAAAGGTATTTTTCAATATTTTTTATGATTTTTTAGATAAAATGAACAATAATGAAAAATGGAAATCTAAATTAATCTGAGATGATAAGATGAGTAAAATAAACTAAATAAGCAGTAAAAACTTAAATGAGAATTTAAGAGACACGAATTGAAAACAAAGGTAATCTAATATTTCATTAACTAAATTGAAAATTACAACTGGAAATCCGAAAATTACAATAACAGCATAACCATTACTCTAAAAAACTATATAAAAGATTGCATGAATATATGAGGAGAAATCCACCCTATTTATAGCCGATCAAGGATCCTTCCAGACCTGCCATGTCACTAATCCGTGGCTATTTGTGTTTCTTTTGAGCATTTATCACCCTTAGATCAAATCCCAACACATCTGAGCCGTTTGATTGAATTCCATGATGTGTCTCGACCAATAGAGGCTTGCCACGTACCCCATTTGTGCGTCTCTGCTCTCATCTGACACTCTGACGCTTCTAGAACCCTAATGATTGGACAATAGTGCCCTTAATCTCAGTAATTCCGTACGGTAATTGAACTAGGGTTCTTGTGTACAGTGAAATTTCTAGGTAACTTTGATTTGGGGCGCGCATGTTTTGTCTGTGGGTTTATTATTATTATTTTTTTTTTTGACTTTGGGAAGTATAAGTGTTGACCGGGTAAAGGTCTGGGTCGGGTTAAGGGATAGGCTTTGGGCTGGTGGGTTAGTTTAATTGGTGGGTTGAGTTTTATAGATCCAGGTATAGGAATGATTTAAGGGTTTAAAGTTTTTAAGGATTGTTTGTGTAATTTCTGATTTCTCAAGGACTGAAATTGTTAATTCTTCAAAATTGATCTAAGGGTGATTTTCGACTTTTGGTGAGATTCTAAGGATGGATTTTGATTTTTGACCAAACATGTCTCTCCCGGCTTCGGCTTTGAGTCCTTTCCATATCTCGTACTTGTTTTCCCGGTTTTCCCTCGATTTTGTCCTATTTTTGTAATATCCTTCCCTGCATAATCAAAAACACAAAAACACAATATCTTTTGGCATTTTGGTTAGTTTTTTGTCTTTTTGGGTCCGGTTTTGGTCTAATAAATGTATGTGAATTAACACATACCAAAATCCCCCAGACTAAGCTATTGACGTATCCTCACGCAATGTTATGAAAACACGTTTTTGAAACCGAAAATTTCTAATCTCTTTTTACTAACTTTGAGAAGTAGCAAAATTTTCAAAAGAGATTAAAAAATCTTAAGTTCTAAAAACTCCCCGATTTTCCTTTTATCCTATTTTTGTATTTTTTTTTCATTATTCATGTGACGGCTTTGTTGACAATCATTATCTCACGATAACTTTTAGGGTCTTCGAGCAGGAAACACGACTCATAAAGAAGTAACCATACGGATAAAATTCGTCGTTCCTGATTTTTCACGTTAGATTGCCGACACTACCCGTGGAAGCTAATTGTGTATTACCTCTTGTTCTCAAATTCCTAATTTCCTCTATTTATTTTATTTTTGGTGAGAAATGAATTTCTTCATATATTCTCGTTTCGATATGTTTATGCCGATAAAGATACTAAATTAAGACGCTAAGTAGTTTTCAATCTTCTCTCGAGAACCGTTGCTTTGAAAATGAGGTCCACATCAAGGCTTTTATTTATTTTATCACTATTTTTTTTTCTAACTTTTCACTTGTGTACCCTAAACAACGGAGCTTCACGGTTTAGTTCCAAGACCTTACACCTTCCGGAATAAAGGATCCAAGGGTCGTTACAACGGAGAGTTCCAAGACCTTAACGCCTTTCAGAATTAAGGGTCCAAGGGCCGGTGCAAGAGGGTAGCCAAGACCTAAACGCCTTCCGGAAATAAGGATCCAAGGCCCGATCTCGAATCCGTGGCTTAGAGCACTTAACTTATTATTATTAAACTTATTTATTAAGGAACCTTGATGTGTACCCAATTTTCAAAACAAGGATTCTTTTAAGAAGACCAAGAACTAATCATCGGCAAAACCTAATATCTTTAATTATTCTTACATATATATATAGTGAAACAATTTTGTGGGAGCAAAAATCCACAAGTAATTTCGATGAGCTCTAAAGAGAACCAGCTACTCCACGTTTAGCAATCTAACTTATAAACAACTCTATCATTTCTCTTTCTTCGCAAATTTAAAATCTTAAATAATAAGATCCGCGAATGCTTAGCCAAATAATCAAGCCATGCATATATAAAGTCAATTATGGGAACTTGCAAACTCTTAAAAAGAAATCGCGTTTTATAGCTCCTTGTATAAAAGACTAGCACAAGCTTATAGATTATAAATGGTTAAGGGGACAAGCTAGGGCTCAACACTCCCGGTCAAGTCAGAATTTTATTCCTACTCTCACCAGCGGAAAGTCAACAAAATGTCAAAATTTATTATATTTTTGCACAAAAATTTTTGAATTTTTCTCTTTTTTTTCTTTTTTTTTTTCTCTTTTTTTTTTTTTTTTTTTTTTTGAATTTTCTTTCAATTTTTTAGAGGAAAAACGGGGTTGCATGAGTAAACGGCAAAAAATGCAAGGCAAAAATCGAATCGAAAGATCACCCCCCCCCCCCCCCCCCCCCCACAGACTAAAACAAGACATTGTCTTCAATGTCTTAAAGGTAAGGGTTCTCCTACATAAATCTAAGGCCGTTTATTAATTATGCCAAAAGATAGATGTAAAACGATAAGATTAAGGATATCGGATGAGCAACGAATGATGAAACTCGAGTGGAGAGAAGCAAACCACGAGCACGAGAGTCTTCATTATTCGGGCAAATCCTGGACACATCACAAGAAAAACCACGAAACACAAGATATGGAAGAGGTGGCCCTCCTCTTTATTAAGAAAATAGAAAGAAGATAGACACGGGGTGCCTCCCGAGAAGCGCTTGTTTTTGTTAACCGAGTCACATGAGCTTGACTCGACCCCGAATTTAATTGTCCTTGGGGAAGCAAGTGGAAAAGATAATCTCAATCGGACTTTCGTTCAAGATGTTTGAATAAACATTGAAGCACACGAAAGTTCCACTCCGATGAGATACCCACGGCTTTTAGAAGATAAAAGCGGTGATGCCGGGGTCAAAAACTTTGTCTTCGTTTTCGGCTGGAAACGATAGTAAAGTTTCAATCAGAGATGACTCCATGCAGAACAGGAGTTCATGATCAGAAATAAGCAGAGAGGAATCACTTTTCTCCAGAATTAAAAGTTCCTTAGATGAGGCAGGAAACTTTAAATCCTTATCAAGAGTTAATTTCATCAAAGGATGAATTTCACCATCATTAAGTATGCCTGGCTTAAACACTTTGTCTTCACAAGGAAACTCAGCAGGGTACTCGATGGAGGACTCCATGGAGAAAAAGAAATCATCCTCGGGAAAATGAGGAGCTAAGTCATGAGAAACAATTGTAGCATCCTCAATTATGGTTTCCATTTTAGGGCCTTTTTCAGTAGTAGGTTTGCCATATAAAAGATTTTTCCATTCGGTTTGATCGGCCCTAAAATCGAAGAGGTCATCATCATCTTGTAAATCATTAAGCTCGGTGTAAGAATCAGATGATGGAGCATGGTATAAAAGATTTTCAACTTCTTTAAGATTAGCATGAAAGTCAAAGAGATCATTATCATATAATGGAAGTGGATCGTCGTGAGCGAGTTCATCGGCGAACTCCTCGGGATAAGAATCATATTTAGACGGATCACGGTTCATCAAAAATTCCAATTCTCTTAAGTCAGATTCAAAATCAAAGTTATCGTCCTTATCCCCCGGTGGGATTGGATCGATATGAGTGAGTTCATCGATGAACTCCTCAAGAAGAGAATCAATACTAGAAGTGGTACTGCCACTACTTTGCTCTCCTGATTTTGAATCAACAACTTGAACGGATTTAGGCGGCTTTTCATTAACATCTTCCGGGGGAAGGGAAAATAATGGTTCATCCAATTTCATTTTTAATAACGAGACATCTTCCCCCGGATCACTATCGGTCTCAACAATTTCCGGTGAAATTGGAGCATCATCAGAGAATACTTCGAGCTCTTCTCTCGAGATAATACTTCCCTCAATTGGAGGAGAAGGATGGGAAGAGTCGGAAAGGACGGAATCAACAATCTCCACACGATAAACCGGCTCCAGAGGTGGGACAAGTGGTGTGCTCTTAGAGCTAGCAATTTCCACCACTTCCGTTGTGATCTCCGAATCTGATTCATCATCATCAACAATACTCTTAACATCCGCGGAACAACTTTCAAACCATTTGGTTGAACCGGGTGCAATTTTCATAGATTTAAGTTCGGCACATTTTTCAGACATACTCTTAACCGCAAATCTTGAGAGAATCGAATCACTTCTTTTGGAAGCAATTACTGGATCAGATTTTTGATTAACCACAACAACATTGCTTTTGGTGGTTAGCGGTTTAGAGTTCTGATTGATTTGAAACGTGACTTTTTCATTATCAACCCGCAGAGTTATTTCTTCTCCATACACATCAATCAAAGCCCGCCCGGTCCTCAAAAATGATCTTTCGAGAATTAGAGGAACCCGGGGGTCAGCATCAAAATCAACCACCACAAAATCGGCGGGGAAATGGAACTTCCCCACCTTGACAAAGACATCCTCGGCTATTCCAAGTGGATGGGTTATGGTCCGGTCCGCAAGCTCGAGGGTCATGCAAGTGGGGGTATATTCGGGCAGAGAAAGTTTTTTCCATACTGACAGCGGCATTAGGTTGATGCTTGCACCAAGATCGGCCAAGGCGTAGCATTCAACCATTCCCGGAAATTCACAAGGAATGAGAAATTTTCCGGGATCTCCAAGCTTTTCCGGAAGCTTTTTAAGGAGAACCGCCGAGCAATTCTCGTTCAGGGGTGTTTTTGCCAGTTCAAAAAGTTTTTCCTTATTGCTCAATAAACCTTTGAGGGTAGAAGCAAACTTAGGCATCAGAAGTAAAGCATCCGCGAAGCTTATATCAAAATGCAAATCTTGGAGAATTTGGTAGAATTTTTCCATTTGATTTGAAGCTTTTTCGCGGAGCTTTTGATCATTCAGTCTCGAAGGATAAGGAAGTTTTGCTTTTATGGGAGCTTCTTCGGGCTCAAAAACAACCTTAGGTTCAGATGGCTGGACAACCGGAGGTTGGACGTCTTCGGTCCTTCCGTTGTTAGTAGGAAGTTCCGTGTCCTTGGTCACCTCGGTCTCACGGACGGCTACCTTGGGAGGTAGAGAAGAAGAGGTAGCCGGAGCCGTGGGTCCATCATATGAAACACCACTTCTGGTGGTGATTGCTTTCATATCACCCCTCGGGTTAGCAATTGTGTTGCTAGGAAGAGAAGATGTACCCGAGGGTGAGGGTTGATTCACAAAAAATCCACTCATCATTTTCTTAAGCTCGTTTGTTTGTCGAGAAATCGTCGTATCAATCTCCTTCCGAAAGTTATTTCTCATATTGTTGATTTTTCCTTGCATGTTTCGTATGCTAGCATCGGTTGCTTTCATATAACTCACAAAGTCGGGAGAAGGTGCAACTTGTGGAGGAGGAGGTTGATAGACTTGTTGCGGTTGAGCTTGATAATTGTTTCCACGATTTTGGTTGAAGCTTTGATTTTGATTGTAACCTTGGTTGGTTTGAGGAAAACGGTTTTGGTTGTTTTGAACGGGTGGAAAACCGGGTGGTCCCATTATGTTACTAGCATTTTGAGGACGAAATCCTTGATTCTAATTGTAGTTTGCTGCTGCTACGGTAGCATTGCAAACTTGGCTATCGGTAGCTTGACAATCATAATAAGGATGGGGACCACCACATATAACGCAATTCTCTTGCACCGCTTTGACTTGAGCGGGTTGAGAAGATTGTTTCTTTTGTTCTGAGAGAAGGAAAGCTTCGAACATATCTGCAAGCTTTTCGATCTTAGCATTACTGCTAGAAGCTTGGGTACTTACCTTAGAAACAACCGGTTTGTTCCTTGAGGTAGGTACCTTGGATTTGTTCTCAATAATTAAGAGAATTTCTCTCGGCATTCGACTCAAGATATTGCCACCGGCGGCTGCGTTGAGTGAATCCTGATCTGATTGAGTTAAAGCATTGTAGAACGTATCGATTTGATGCAATTCCGAGAAATCGTGATGTGGGCATTTCCGTAGGAGATCCTTGAATCGTTCCCATGCCTCACCGAAATTCTCATCAAATCGTTGTTGGAAATTTGTGATTTCATTCCTAGCATTGGTCATTTTAGACGGAGGAAAGAAATAGTTCACGAATTTATGGACGAGATCTTCCCAAGTATGGATTGATTGAGGGGGTTCTTTCTCGAGCCAAATTCGGGCTGCCCCCTCGATGGAAAATGGGAATAACATCAATTTGATAGTTTTGTGAGGGACATCCTTATGGTAGTGTGTTTAGGTCAATTTGTTGAACCATCGGATGTGATTGTGAGGATCTTCTCGATCAAAACCATGAAATTGATTTCCGGTGACAAGTTGAATTAAACCGGTTTTGAGTTTAAAGTTTGTGTTTCGAATCGGGGGTATAACAATAGCGTCTCCGTATCCCACGGTGGGACATTGGAGTAACTCTTGCATAGTGCGGAGATCGGGAGCTTGCCCTTGGTTGTGATTATCTCCACCCATCGGCGGGTGTTGATCGTGTTGGTCCATTTCCTCAACGGTTGGGAAATTAACACGGTTGTTGTGACGAATGATTCTCTCGGGATTAGAGAGTGGTGAAAGAAGAGGGTTAGAAGAAGAACGGGTGTGCATACACCAAAAGAAATAAAATCAAAAAGAAAAATCAAAAACAAAAGTTGAAAATGAAAATATTTTTGGATTTTTATTTTTTATTTTGTATTTATTTTTGGTACCGATCCGTCAATCGATATTCGTTTCACTTATGATTACTCGCAGGGTAGCGAAAGAGAAGAATGGATCTCTTTTCGGTCTGCAATTTAATGTCAAGACCTCCTTATACCACCTTTATAGGTTGTAATCACAAGCTAATCCGAATAATCAAAAGATTTCACGATTGTTTTGTTGTAATTGCGGGAATGGTTTACAACACTTTTGAAGAAAAGTGAGGATTTATTTTATTTTTGTATTTTTGAAAACACATTAGGAAAAGTGTTTTATTATTTATTTATTTTTTTTTGTATTTTTTTTTTAATAAAAACGATAACTTCCGAGGAAGGGTCTTCAAAACACGTATCAAAAAACAAAATCACAAATTCTCGTCAACCTTCCCCGGCAGCGGCGCCAAAAATTGATACGATTCGATTGTATAGTCTAAGGAATTGCACAAGAAATATGCAAAACCCGAGTCGTTTGTCCCGACGAAGATTGAATGGAATTATGATTCGGGATCGTGATTCGTGAAGTGAATGTGAAAAACTGAGAGATTGATTTGGTTTTTACACTACGAATATGAAATATAAATGAAAAACAGCTAATTAAGCTATGGAAACAATTAAGCTAAGTATACTATCTAAAAATGCAATTTGAAATTTAAAAACCTTACGCGACGAAATTTAAAAACGTAATTAAAAGTGAATTTTTAAATTCTAAATCCTAAATTTATGAAAATAATTTTCCTAAATTCTAAATATTAAAAGAAAATTCTTGGAAAAAGAAAAATATTTTTTTTACTTTTTATTTATTTTTTAAGAATTAAAAACTAATTTAAACTAATTAAATGATTTAAAAATAGCAAATGATTTTGGAAAAATATGAAAATTTCCAGAAAAATCTAAAATTATAATAGGAAGCTAGGAAAAATAAAATCAGAAGCTATCTAAACCCTAATAAGCTGTAACAGTAAATAGGCAGTTTCAAAATAAGCTAAAAATAAGCAAATCAGATCCAGAAATTCCCCAGAGCTCAAATACCAACAACCACACTATATGAAGCTTGAAAAAACTTATAAGAACCAAAGAAGCACTCAGAATAAGCCCATAAGCATATGAACAGTTGCAAGAAGGAGGCAGAAACAAGGCTTAATCAGCCAACTTTAGAGCACAATTAAGCACTTCAAATAAGCTGAGAAATGGAAACTTATGGGGGCAAAAGTATCTCAGTACTATGGGCTACTCTAAAACACTAAAAATTACAAATTCCAACATCATTTGCTACTCTAAATCAAACCAAGAAAAAGTGCTTATGAACATGAAAACTGCATTCCTAAGAACAGGCTAAATGGGGAGATATTTCAGACCTAATTAAGCTATCTAAATAAGCTAAAAAGGCAAATACCAGATGATGCACCTAAAGCTTGCTATTTAAACTGATTATAAACCAAAAATTAAGTCCTAATCTTAATTAAATAAGCCATAATCAAATCTAGATTAGCAGTCCTAAATATTGTCTGCACATCAGATTCTGATGTAGCAGATCTGATTTTTGCCCTTTTTTCTTTTGCAACTCTTAACAAAACCTGTTTTCCTTTTGCACACTGACTTTGACAACCTAAAGCTACTTAGAAATTCCAAAATGAGGTCTCAATTAAGCTCAACTTATTCTGAGCTTGTTTGGACAGATTCTACTTCAAAAACCCACCTATAGGCCAAATACCTATAGATAAGCTCAAACCTCTAAATTCTTACTGAATAATGATCACTACACCCTATTTTGAGCTTAATCAATCCTCAGCTAATGCACATGAACAGTGATTCTCTTGCAATAGCTTATATCCAAACTGCCCTTTTTAAAACTGAATTTGCAAAATAACCTAGACCTAATTGCTGCGTCCTGAAATTTATGCTAAACTAGTATATTCTAGGCTATTTCTACTCTAAAAACAGATATTATCAACTAATAAGCAGTTATATAAGTTGTAATAAGAAAAAGCAGAAAATAAGCTTTAAATTGAAATGAAACTTACAAACACCCCTCAGCTAGAACAGAGGGATTTTCCCAAGTAGCCTATCTTTAGATAGGTCAAGCACTTCCAATTCTTGCTTGATCTACCAGGATTAATCCAAGTTCATCACCTTCATTACCATAGTTGAATTTTTGTTGACTTTTTGGACTTTTGAGTTTTGGAACAGAATTCAAACCAACAATCACTTACAATAAGCTATTAAGCTTATATAAGCTAATACTGAATGAAAAACAGCTTATTGAAGCTGTGTTTAAGCTATTTTTGAATTTTAAAGGTATTTTTCAATATTTTTTTTGATTTTTTAGATAAAATGAACAATAATGAAAAATGGAAATCTAAGTTAAGCTGAGATGATAAGATGAGTAAAATAAACTAAATAAGCAGTAAAAACTTAAATGAGAATTTAAGAGACACGAATTGAAAACAAAGGTAATCTAATATTTCATTAACTAAATTGAAAATTAAAACTGGAAATCCGAAAATTACAATAACAGCATAACCATTACTCTAAAAAAACTATATAAAAGATTGCATGAATATATGAGGAGAAATCCACCCTATTTATAGCCGATCAAGGATCCTTCCAGACCTGCCATGTCACCAATCCATGGCTATTTGTGTTTCTTTTGAGCACTTATCACCCTTAGATCAAATCCCAACACATCTGAGCCGTTTGATTGAATTCCATGATGTGTCTCGACCAATAGAGGCTTGCCACGTACCCCATTCGTGCGTCTCTGCTCTCATCTGACACTCTGACGCTTCTAGAACCCTAATGATTGGACAATAGTGCCCTTAATCTCAGTAATTCCGTACGGTAATTGAACTAGGGTTCTTGTGTACAGTGAAATTTCTAGGTAACTTTGATTTGGGGCGCGCATGTTTTATCTGTGGGTTTATTAATTTTTTCTTTTTGACTTTAGGAAGTATAAGTGTTGACCGGGTAAAGGTCTGGGTCGGGTTAAGGGATAGGCTTTGGGCTGGGTTGGTTTAAGGTTGGGCTGGTGGGTTAGTTTAATTGGTGGGTTGAGTTTTATGGATCCGGGTATAGGAATGATTTAAGGGTTTAAAGTTTTTAAGGATTGTTTGTGTAATTTCTGATTTCTCAAGGACTGAAATTGTTAATTCTTCAAAATTGATCTAAGGGTGATTTTCGACTTTTGGTGAGATTCTAAGGATGGATTTTGATTTTGACCAAACATGTCTCTCCCGGCTTCGGCTTTAAGTCCTTTCCATATCTCGTGCTCGTTTTCCCGGTTTTCCCTCGATTTTGTCCTATTTTTGTAATATCCTTCCCTGCATAATCAAAAACACAAAAACACAATATCTTTTGGCATTTTGGTTAGTTTTTTGTCTTTTTGGGTCCGGTGTTGGTCTAATAAAGGTATGTGAATTAACACATACCATTGGTTCTCACACAACTAGAGGTTAATTTAAACCAAAATCTTGATTAAGTGTCTGTTACTACACTTAATCCCTTCAAAATAGTTGTAAGCAGTATGATTTTTCAATAATAAAATCAAGTTCATACTGCTAAGTCAAAAGTTTCTTAAAATCTTTTGGATTCATAATGGCTCAGAATCCCATCTAATGATGGATTATGAGTTATTGCCCAATGATTCACCTCTCACAGGAGTTAACACACCTTGAAGTAATGAGGGCAGCAGATTGAAATTTAAGGAATTGATGGCTTTATGTACAACATTGTTTGATAAAGGAGTCAAGCTCAGATGATGGTGAGAGATCTTCCAAACCGGGGAGGAAATAAAGCCCAGGGGAGGAATTTTAACCAAATGTAAGGGATGAATATTGCCCAAATTGATCAAGTTCAAGAAAAGACAAGAGTATAAAAGATGATGATGGATGCTGGGAATAAGCTCTTTCATCTTTCTTCTTCATGGTCGAACATCTTTGACTTAAAATGATAAAGCTCTGTCTCAAGATCATGTTGGAAATTTGGACAAGATTTAGGAGTAATATATATATTCAGAAGGGATGAAGCAATACAAATGGAGAAAGTTCAAATAAAGAAAGTTCTTTCAGTTTCAATTTTAGTTCACTACATTTGTTCATCACTTGCATGGCTTGCTGAGAGATGACTTGACTTCTTGGAGCGCATCCAAGATACACAACACCATTTCCTCTTATAATTCCTCCATCAAAGGAAATTGTACTATCTTTTAGGCAATGCTTAGAGCATGAGCAAGGTACTGCTAAGTGTTAAAGACAAAGAAAATGGCTGAAAGTGATTCACAGATGGCAGATGAGTTAGACAGAAAGATACTTAATCTTAGAGAACAAAGGAAAGCTCAGATCAAAAGTCTGTCTATGTAGTGTTTGGAAGATCTTCACAATCCTCATTTAATTCAGAAGAAACTTGTTGACTTGGGATAAATTACAAGTTTAGGGGAGGATTGTTGGGAATTAAATGTTCTGAAGATTAGTATTGAGAATTATATGTTCACAAGGTTTGTACTGCTGAGAAGAATACACTAACAGTACTAACTGCTAGTGTATATCTGAAGACTACTCAAGTTATAACTAACAGTACTAACTGATAAGTTAGTACTACTAGTACAAAGAAGGTACTGCTGGTTGAATACTGTTGTTAGAGTGACTCATACTACTGCTGAAAGGATAAGTGTCGCGTATACTACTGCTGGATGGATAAGTATAAAAAGATATTTTGTATATAAAAGTCAAGTATATACTGTAGACAATATCTTAGATAAGTGTTCAGTCAACAAGTTGTATTACTCAGAACATGTTGTATCTTAGTTATTGACACACTCAACAAGCAAGTAGTAGACAAGACTTGAAAATATTGTAAAGATCTCATTTGGACTATAAAAGGGAGATCTTAGCTTAGAGATAAGTGTGACTAAGACATTACTGAATATTGTGCTTTCTTATGTGCTTAAAATTAACAATCTAGTCAAACAAGTAAAGTCATAGAAACATAGAGATTCAAGGTTTTGTAACCCTAGTGATAGTGAAGATCACTCGTATTATTCTCAATAATATTGAATCGTTTGGTATTATACTTTCTGTGTTCAGCATTCAAATAACAAACTTCACTGTTCCATTTCCATAACCAATATCCTTCTAAGTGTGGTTAAGTAGATTCCGCATACTTAATCATATTCACTCAAAGTATTATATATACACGTTATAAAGGCCTAACATCCTACAAAGTGTATCACACATCCTCTCAATTGCCTATAGAAACTTCTCAAACAACCTTTCAATAGCTTCACAAACATTCAGAGGAAGGATAAACATAGTTGCCCAGTAAACTTGTGAATGGATGTAATAAGTTGTAACCTGCCAAGGTAAGGATCTTATTCTTCCAATCTTCCACTCATTTCTTAACATTGTCAATAAGCACCTCACAATCCTTGATGCAATGCTTTCTAGCCACCAAAGGAGCACCAAGATATCTAACAAACTTCCTTCTTTAAAAGGCATAACCATAATAATTTCACATCTTGTATAATTAGGAACATTCCCAAAATACACATTGCTTTTTTGTATACTTGGGTAGAGACCAGAAGCCAAAGTAAACTCATATAAAGTTCTTCTTAGAAAAGAAGCAGAATTCAGATCACCATGACAAAGAAGCAACAAATCATCAGCAAATAGTTAATGGGTAAGTTTCAGCTTCTTGCATCCCAAATGATACTTGAAATTCCATTCCTTACCAATCTGTCTAACAACCATCATGCTATACACTTCCATAACTATAGTTAAGAGATATGGGGAGACAAGATCTCCTTGACATAACCCTCTCTTAGACTTAAAGAAGCCATGTGACTCACCATTAACAGATACAGAGAAAGATGCAGTAGTGAGACATTCCATAATCTATCTTACCATCTTAGCATGAAATCCATACTTTTCAAGAGTAAACCTAAGAAAATTCCAACTGACAGTATCATATGCCTTTTGAATTTCAACCTTAAAGGCACATTTCCAACCCTTATTCTTACTATTATAACCATTCATCAACTCCCGAGTTAAAAGAATATTGTCACTTATTTGCCTCCCAGCAAAAAAAGCACTTTGGTTCTTATCAATAAGGTTATCCAAAACTGCTTTAAGTCTGTTAGAAATAACTTTATTAATACATTTGTAAATGACATTACAACATGCAATTGGTCAATAATCAGACACTTTGATAGGAGCTTTATGCTTAGGAATGATAGAAATAAGAGTAGTATTAACCTCCCCCAACATTCTTCCATTTCTGTAAAACTCCTTCACAACATTAATCACATATTTACCAATAACTTTCCATGAAGCCTTGAAAAATTTGGAAGTATAACCATCTGGACAAGAGGCTTGATCATTACTAATGTCAAATAAGGCAGCTTTACTTTCATCATCCTTCACCTCAATTACTATATATTCAGCATCAACATTGTTTAGCTTTTTAGTAAAAAAGGCTATTAGGATCCTCAATAGGGTATATTGATTCTCAGCACCAAGGAAGTTTTGAAAGTGCTTAACAAGTTGTCACACCCCCAAATATCTGATTTGCTGTGAAATGGAATACCTGGGGCGTGACTGCCATAGCATCACAGTTACAGTTACAATGAACGACCTAAAGTGTCGTTTTAAAAGTACATCATTTGGTTTCAAAAACATTCAAAGTTTACAAAAGATAGGTCCCAAAAGATGATTCAAGTTTGCGGAAATAAGTTTGTTACAACCAAACGATAGTTTAAAGTGCATATAAATACAAGTGAGACGCGTCGTCACCGCGACTCTATGATATGTCCACATGCAGGCCATGATGTGAATGCCTTAATTACCTGAAAATACATTGCTAAAACGGTCAACAATAATGTTGGTGAGAATCATAGGTTTATGTAAATGTTTTGTACGATATCCACAAGTATAAAGTTAAGTGTGACAATGTCGCCATATAAAGTTAAGTGTGACAATGTCGCCATATAATTAAAATAATACAATTTCTATAAGCTCATGACCCCGAAGCTAGACTAATAATGTATGCCCCAACTGAGTGTTTTGCCAGACACTCTATTATGATTCAAATGATATGCGTTCATAGACTTAGTTGGAGCTACCAACCCGAACGGAGGAGTCACCCTCAATAGATCTATTCACTCACCCTAGCTTAATGTCAATTAACGGTTCATGATAAATAAAAAGGGGACTTTAACTTGGCAATGTGGTAACTTAAGCAATGTAACTGAATTTAATGTACTTGGACTCGCAATAAAATGTTATGCAATGTATTCTCCCCCGTAGGTTTGAAATGAAATATTAACTTTAAAAACGGGGCTATGAAAACTCACCTGGTGCAATGACTATGATGTTACACATGCAAATACGTATGTTATCGATACCACTCGTGAAATTTGGAAATAATATTATCGTCGAAAAATATATTTTTGACGTCTTGATAAGTTAAAAAACACTTTATGCGTATATATGTTGTAATGATATTCTACGATAGTCGTTTGGTGATTTATCGAAAAATAAATTTTTCGTCGCAAATAAAACACTTTGATAAATTTCTGAAAATGACTAAGTAGACTCGCAAAGCTAGTCGTAAGTTGGTGAATATTGAGTGTTAGGAAACGATCTCCGTGGTTTTAGAAAGCTTGAGACAATATCTTAAATTCATATCATCGAAATTTTGTCCATACGAGTCCCGATCATAAAGAAAAATAATAGTTAAGTTAGATAGTCGGCTAAATTTGCTGTTTTTGTATAGTTTTCGGGTATAATTGAAAGGTCGTATTTTACTCGTTACAAGTCCGGTTGACGAACGGCTGGTCAATTTAGAAAGTAGGCCGGGAGTACTTGATTTTACTTCAAGGGGTTAATGTCTCAACCTGAATCGATCATTGAGAAAAACGGCTCCAAACTTGGTCATTTGCAAAGACAGTTTTAACACTACTTTAAGTAAAAGCTGATGGAAAATGTGTTGTGAACGTCGGGTTTCAAACGCTTGTATCTCGGTCGTAATAAGCTCGTTTTCTACGTTCTTTATGTCCTCGGCTTTGTATTACAGCGAACTAATAGATTTTTGATATGCCAGCTCGTCTAGTTCGCGTTCAACACCTCGTTTTAACCATGGAAAATCGTGTGACAGCTTGTTATTTTTCAGAAAATAGTTTTTAGTCGTCAAACTTAGAATTAACGTATCTTTCTCGTCATAAGCCAGTTTTTACTCATTCCAGCGGCTACGGCTTCGTTTTTGAGTGTATTTTATAAATATGTAAGCCGAAATAACCCATGATCTACTGAAATTTCCAGAATTTGCAAAAATGGACAGACCCTCATCTATATTTTGTTAAAACCATTTTTACTACTTCAAGACTTGAACAATCCCTTCCAATCAACACCAAAGCTATTCTAAACCTACCATACACCTTCCTAGGGTGTCATGGGTTCCTAATCTTTAACAAAAATGATGGAGCTCATAAGATCACTAATAGAATTCTTTAAATTCATTTTAGTGACAAAAATAAGTGGTAAGTGGTATATAACATAGATATATTTGCATGCTTTGCTACTAGCTCATAAAAATAAATTAAGTAGGATTGTAAATGAGTAGAAAAAAAATACTTAGAACACTTACTTGATTATGAAGAGTTTTTGAGGTAAATGACTTAATTACTTCAAGGTTTTTATTTCAAAACCCTAACTAGAAGCTCTAATAAAACTTGTAAAATACTTGAACTTGGATTAGCTATGGTTTTCTTCTTCTTCTTGACCTTGGCCGAACAACAAAGATGATGGGAGAGGATGATGATATTTTCTTTTGTTACTTGAAGTATAATGGGAAAGATGTTGTATGAAATGGGATTATGTAGTGTAAATGGAGTAGTTATTTTTCTTTGGTCAATTAGTAGTCAAAGTAGGCTAGGAGGGGGGAACATGGGGCGTATAATGGGGGAAAGGGGGATGATGTTGGTGGCTATTAATTAGCCTTGTCTAGTTTATAATTAAGTTTGGATTTGGCTAGGATATTATGTTATCGGGTACTGAGTTAGCAAGAAATAAATTTTGACGGAACAAAACAAAGTATGACGAAGTTGTAAAAATTATAAAATCACATTTCTTGCAAGTATCGGGTGTCCAATTAATTATCGTGTTGAAATTTCGCAAACCGTCGTAGTTATAAGCTTTTAACAGTATATATAGTAAATAATTTCAAAACACCGGGTAAACTAGTAATATAATTTTTATATCACTGTAATGAGTGTGAAAATATGTTAGGATCATAGTCGGGAGTGTCGGTTCAATTGTTCAAAATAAATGATCGAGTGATAGCATTTATTTAATAAATAAACATATATGAATTGAAATTATGCAACCCGTGAATGAACTAATATGAATATGACGTTAATGATGATATGTAGACTAACCCTATTCTATATGATGTGTCCTTAGTGGTGTTCCATTAATACGTAGCTAAACCCTTACGGTTACGCGAATTTTGATGCCCGTAAACCTAGTTTACGAAATGATGAATGATAACCATGAATAGTGATTTCCCTCCAGGAATGAATAGTGTTTCATGAATAGTAAATTTTTTTGATAACGTTTCAAAGTCGCAAGCTGACTTTAAAAATGATAAATAGTAAAATGATGAATTGTAATCCATGAATAGTAAATTCCCAAGATGAATAGTGAAATTTCAAAATTTGAGAAATGACCAGAAATTACTATTTGTCACAGTCTTCCACCCTAAAAGGAATTCAGTCCCTGAATTCAGTTCGTGTTGGTCTCTGGATTGGTATTGGTGAAAAGATGAGGATATTTTAGTCGCATATGATCTTCCCGCTCCCAAGTAAACTCAGGATCTCTTCGAGAATTCCAGCGAACTTTCACGATAGGAATTCGACTCTGCTTCAACTGTTTGACCTCACGGTCCATGATTTCTGTTGGTTCCTCCACGAAATTGAGCTTATCATCGCGTTGAATTTCTTCTAATGAAATTACGAGTGATTCGTCTGAAAGACACTTCTTGAGATTTGAAACGTGAAATGTGTTATGTACGCTGTTGAGCTCTGACGGAAGCTCAAGTCTGTATGCTAGTTAACCGATTCTAGCTAGAATCCTAAATGGTCCAATATACATAGGGTTCAATTTCTGGCATTTTCCAAATCGTATCACGCCTTTCCAAGGCGAGACTTTCAACACAACTCTGTTGCCAACTTGAAATTCTAACGGTTTGCTTACATCGAGGAATCTTCCTAGTAGATGGTTTGAAAGGTCATTCCTAGAAAAGTCAATAGTGTAGTATGATTTATCGATTGAATAAGTGGTGTGGATGTCTACGGTGCCTTAGGAAAATGATGTTCATGGATAGTTTATCTATTTACAAAATTTTTGCTCTTCAATGTTTCAAGTGAAAGTTGCTTTTAGAAAAGGTTTGAAATGTAATTATTCTTTTCGTGACATGATCCTTCCCGAATTATACATAGGTGATCAGGCTATGTATAATTGAGTACAAATTATGTAATGCTTGGTTTTGTCCAAATGATATTATGTTTCTCAAAAGTTGAATATCATCAATCCTACTGTGGTTGAAATAGCGGCCAAAACAATTTACGAGGTAGGAAAATAGTTTGTAAGACATTTGTGAAACAGTTTATAGAATGGTAACATGATAGCTTGTATGTCACTTGGAAGAGCATTTTGTAGGGTAGTAAGAGTCTGCTAGTTTGCCATAGAATGTTAGTAACTTAGTTCATAATAGGATAGTGGAATATTGTTGCAAAATGGTTGGAAATATGGTAGTGAAACAGGGAGTGTAATAGACGGAGTTGGTGATATCATGGAAATAACAAAAGATAGTGGATTGATTAGATAGAAAGTTTCATGATACAACGAGGTTACAAGAAAGTACTTAAGATAGACTACTTAAAGAAATACAACCCCAAAAGGGCTCCTCCTATGGTTTATTATTACGGCAGAAGTTCCTTGTTCTTAATCATTATTTTCATTCTCAATGTTGTTGATGTGCTGGCAATCTCCTTCTCCGATGATATAAGCTCTTCCACGAGCTATTCCACCTTGTTTCCCATTTCCTTGATTTCTTTGTTTTGGACATTCATTCTTGTAGTGTCCTATCTCCCCACATTCAAAACATGTTACTAGAGGTTCCTGATTTCCGACAAGAATTGGAAACTTGCATTCTCTAGTCAAATGACCAATCTTCTTACAGTTGCCACATGGATTAAGACAATGCCCAGGGTTATGATGACTTTGACACTTGTTGCATTTGGGTAGGGTACCTTTGTAACCTTTCTTTTCTGTTGGGCCTGCAGCATAGGCCTTAGCAACTTCTTGTCTCTTTGGTGGTTGTTGAGTAGCATTGCCACCCTGATTGTTGTCCCACCTTCTCTTGTTGTTGTTGTTGTTGTTGTTGTTACGGTTATTGTTGTTGACGGTAGTTCCCTTCTTCACCACTTGAGCCATAAGCTTTTGAGACATTCTTATAGCTTCGTCTAGTGTGTGTGGATCAAAAGCAGTTACATCCCCATGGATGCTGTGTGGTAGCCCACCAATGAAGTTTTCCAACAACTTCTCGTTATCTGGAGCCATAGTTGGACATAGCGCGGCCAACTCTTGAAATCTCCTGATGTAGGCTTCGATATCATTACCTGTGGTTACTAACTCATAAAATTCTGTTTCTAGCTTCTTCACTTCGGTGCATGGACAAAACTTCTTAGTCAGTAGCTTCTTAAATTCTTCCCACGTGAGCTTGTAAGCGTTTTTCATACCAATAGGCTGTGCATAAGAATTCCACCATGACATAGCGTCATCAATGAGTGTACCAGTAGCGAACTTTACCTTGCAATCATCTGGATAATTGCATAGAAGAGATACAGATTCCGTCTTCTCAAACCAACAGATCATAGCAGTGGCTCTTTCAGTGCCTTTGAATTTTATGGGATCGCCGTCCTTAAAGTCCTTGTATGTACATTTGCGAACATTAGTACCATTAGCAGCCAGCCCGGCAGCTTCTTTTGTTTCTGCCTGAGAAGCAGCTCCAGCAGCCCGAGCAGCTATGGCCTCTCTTTCAGCAACTAGTGTTGCCTCTATACTATCCGCAACAAGTTTTCGGATAGCAGCTGGTGTCATCGATGGAGTAGTTTTCTTTGGCGGCATAATTCTTCATAATCACAAAAGATAACAATAATGAGAACTCACAAACAGAAATGATCATCATACAGAATATATACAACCACAACATGGATGAATACAATGAAATCACAACGAGAAAAAACCACGAAATATCATAAATATAATCACAACACACATGAATATAATACATAAAAATTTCGGCCTACATGGACCGATATCATAGATAGCACAACCATTCCTACATAGTAGAGTCAACACTTGATACATTTTGTTTGTACAACAACCAAAAGACTACAAGTTCTTTAAACTATGTCACACACTCCGTGACTAGGATGATAATAGTAAAAGCTAGCATGATATAAGTCTAACCTAGGCATCTCCTGGTGCTTCGCCTGATCGACTCTGAAGCTCTCGGACCTCTGCAGCTAGTCTAACCACAATCTCCTCCAGATGCTGAATCTGAAGCTGAGTAGCAGTATCCTTGCTCTTCAAAGTAGCAATCCTCGCATGTGCTGAAACTAACTCTGGCGTCTCCTGCCTCAACTCAGTGATACGCTCATGATCCTCCTGCTGTCTAGCCTCCAAACCCTAATGGTAAACATCAATGGAAACCCTGCCTAAAACCAAACTCTCTATCTCCTCCTCCATCGCCTCAACTCGGCTCAATGGAATCTCCTCTAACTGACCTAAGGCCCTGTCAATCTGCTCCTGTTGATGGTCTAATCGTGTCTCAAGTGTAGGAGCAGTAGGTTGTCTAGCTGCAGCAGCTCTAGAACTCTCACCGACCTCAAACCTACTAGGTGGTGTCGTCTCTGTAGTCTCAGTAGTAGCTGGTAATGGTGTGTCAAATCGTGCACGCTTCTTGAGCGGCAAGTCAGATATGGGTGTAGGGTCTCTGAGATGTGATGGTGCTGGTGGTGCTCTAGATGATGGGAATAATGATGGTGTACTGAATACTACGCTCTTTCGCGCTGTTAAGCGGCGTCTGAGAGGATAAGATGAAGTAAACACTATGGGACGACCACTAGTGTTAGGGGTAAGTGATGGTGGTGGTAGTGGTACATAAGTAGCAGGTGATCTAAGAGTAAGATAACGTGATAAGGGTGGTGTAGGTGCAACTTCGCCCTCCTCAAAGGGTTCAGTCTCAGCATCGGATGGTATGGGTGATGAGTCTAGTGTAGGGTCAACTGATGTTAGGACTATAGTAGGTGGTAACGAGACATCCTCCATGTCAGAGTCTGAAGTAAGGATGATGGGATGAGTATCTGAAGACATTTCTGTGACAATCGACGTGAAATGAAAGTAAATAACCCGCATAATATATGTATGAAACCGCATGTATAGTGAATATGCACTTATGATGAAATGATAAGATGCTATGATGATGTGGTTATAGTCTAGGCTCCGTGATACAACCTAGTTCGCTATAACCTTAGCTCTGATGCCAATCTGTCACACCCCCAAATATTTGATTTGCAGCGGAATGGAATAACTAGGGCGTGACTACCATAGCATCACAGTTACAGTTACAATGAACGACCTAAAGTGCCGTTTTAAAAGTACATCGTTTGGTTTCAAAAACATTCAGAGTTTACAAAAGATAGGTCCCAAAAGATGATTCAAGTTTGCGGAAATAAGTTTGTTACAACCAAACGATAGTTTAAAGTGCATATAAATACAAGTGAGACGCGTCGTCATCGCGACTCTCTGATTTGTCCACATGCAGGCCATGATGTGAATGCCTTAATTACCTGAAAATACATTGCTAAAACGGTCAACAATAATGTTGGTGAGAATCATAGGTTTATGTAAATGTTTTGTACGATATCCACAAGTATAAAGTTAAGTGTGACAATGTCGCCATATAAAGTTAAGTGTGACAATGTCGCCATATAATTAAAATAATACAATTGCTATAAGCTCAGGACCCCGAAGCTAGACTAATAATGTATGCCCCAACTGAGTGTTTTTCCAGACACTCTATTATGATTCAAATGATATGCGTTCGTAGACTTAGTTGGAGCTACCAACCCGAACGGATGAGTCACCCTCAATAGATCTATTCACTCACCCTAGCTTAATGTCAATTAACGGTTCATGATAAATAAAAAGGGGACTTTAACTTGGCAATGTGGTAACTTAAGCAATGTAACTGAATTTAATGTACTTGGGCTTGCAATAAAATGTTATGCAATGTATTCTCCCCCGTAGCTTTGAAATGATATATTAACTTGAAAAACAGGGCTATGAAAACTCACATGGTGCAATGATTATGATGACAAAAGTGGATACACTGAAATGAGCCGCGATCACTAACCGCAACCTAATATGAATGACATGATCTAATGTAAGTCATGAAATGATGTTACACATGCAAATACGTATGTTATCGATACCACTCGTGAAATTTGGAAATAATGTTTATCGTCGAAAAATATATTTTTAACGTCGTGATAAGTTATTAAACACTTTACGCATATATATGATGTAATGACATTCTACGATAGTCGTTTGGTGATTTATCGAAAAATTGAGTTTTTCGTCGCAAATAAAACACTTTGATAAATTTCTGAAAATGACTAAGTAGCCTCGCAAAGCGAGTCATAAGTTGGTGAATATTGAGTGTTAGGAAACGATCTCCGTGGTTTTAGAAATCTTGTGACAATATCTTAAATTCATATCATTGTTTGTCCATACGAGTCCCGATCATAAAGAAAAATAATAGTTAATTTAGATAGTCGGCTAAATTTACTGTTTTTGTGTAGTTTTCGGGTATATTTGAAAGGTCGTATTTTACTCGTTACAAGTCCGGTTGACGAATGGCTGGTCAATTTAGAAAGTAGGCCGGGAGTACTTGATTTTATTTCAAAGGGTTAATGTCTCAAACTGACACGATCATTGAGAAAAATGGCTCCAAACTTGGTCACTTGCCAAGACAGTTTTAACACTACTTATTAAAGTAAAAGCTGATGGAAAATGTGTTGTGAACGTCGGGTTTCAAACGCTTGTATCTCGGTCGTTATAAGCTCGTTTTCTACGTTCTTTATGTCATCGGCTTCGTATTACAGCGAACTAATAGATTTTTGATATGTTGGCTCGTCTAGTTCCCGTTCAACGCCTCGTTTTAACCATGGAAAATCGTGTGACAGCTTGTTATTTTTCAGAAAATAGTTTTTAGTCGTCAAACTTAGAATTAACGTATCTTTCTCGTCGTAAGCTCGTTTTTACTCATTCTAGCGGCTACGGCTTCGCTTTTGAGTGTATATTCTAAATATGTACGCCAAATTAACCCATGATCTACTGAAATTTCCAGAATTTGCAAAAATTGACAGACCCTCATCTATATTTTGTTAAAACCATTTTTACTACTTCAAGACTTGAACAATCCCTTCCAATCAACACCAAAGCTATTCTAAACCTACCATACACCTTCCTAGGGTGTCATGGGTTCCTAATCTTTAACAAAAATGATGGAGCTCATAAGATCACTAATAGAATTCTTTAAATTCATTTTAGTGACAAAAATAAGTGGTAAGTGGTATATAACATAGATATATTTGCATGCTTTGCTACTAGCTCATAAAAATAAATTAAGTAGGAGTGTAAATGAGTAGAAAAAAAATACTTAGAACACTTACTTGATTATGAAGAGTTTTTGAGGTAAATGACTTAATTACTTCAAGGTTTTTATTTCAAAACCCTAACTAGAAGCTCTAATAGAACTTGTAAAATACTTGAACTTGGATTAGCTATGGTTTTCTTCTTCTTCTTGACCTTGGCCAAACAACAAAGATGATGGGAGAGGATGATGATATTTTCTTTTGTTACTTGAAGTATAATGGGAAAGATGTTGTATGAAATGGGATTATGTAGTGTAAATGGAGTAGTTATTTTTCTTTGGTCAATTAGTAGTCAAAGTAGGCTAGGAGGGGGGAACATGGGGCGTATAATGGGGGAAAGGGGGATGATGTTGGTGGCTATTAATTAGCCTTGTCTAGTGTATAATTAAGATAGGATTTGGCTAGGATATTATGTTATCGGGTACTGAGTTAGCTAGAAATAAATTTTGACGGAACAAAACAAAGTATGACGAAGTTGTAAAAATTATAAAATCACATTTCTTGCAAGTATCGGGTGTCCAATTAGTTATCGTGTTGAAATTTCGCAAACCGTCGTAGTTATAAGCTTTTAACGGTATATATAGTAAATAATTTCAAAATACCGGGTAAACTAGTAATATAATTTTTATATCACTGTAATGAGTGTGAAAATATGTTAGGATCATAGTCGGGAGTGTCGGTTCAATTGTTCAAAATAAATGATCGAGTGATAGCGTTTATTTAATAAATAAACATATATGAATTGAAATTATGCAACCCGTGAATGAACTAATATGAATATGACGTTACTGATGATATGTAGACTAACCCTAGTCTATACGATATGTCCTCAGTGGTGTTCCATGAATACGTAGCTAAACCTTTACGGTTACGCGAATTTTGATACCCGTAAACCTAGTTTACGAAATGATTAATGATAACAATGAATATTGATTTTCCTCCAGGAATGAATAGTGTTTTGTGAATAGTAATTTTTTTTGATAACGTTTCAAAGTCGCAAGCTGACTTCAAAAATGCTGACTTCAAAAATGATGAATAGTAATCCATGAATAGTAAATTCCCGAGATGAATAGTGAAATTTCAAAATTTGAGAAATGACCAAAAATCACGATTTGTCACACAAATTGGCATGCAACTGCATCATCTTGAATTCTGTTACCACATTCATCATTAATAGCACCAATTCTACTTCTACTCTTCTTTCCTTTGATAACCTTGTAAAAGTAAGCATTGTTATGGTCTCCTTCTTTTAGCCATTTAATCTTTCTCTTATGCTTAAGCACTCTCTCTTGATCCAGAACTGCATTATTATAAGCAGAAGTATACAACATCTCTTCCTCTCTTAAAATAGCATTACCAGGGTCTTTATCAAGATCACTTTGCACCTTCTACAATTCTTCTCTCAAAACTTTGACCTTAACAAAAACATCACCATTCTTTTCATTAAATCTTCTCATATAAATATTCATCATCTTAATACTTTTTTCCAAAACATACATAGCAAAACCAGTAACAGACACATTCCAATTCTCTTCAATCACCTTAAGAAACCCTTCCTTTTCATTTAGATAATTCATAAATCTAAAAGTTCCCTTTTTTCCTCCTAATCACATCAGAAAAGCTCGCCAAAGCAGGACTATGATCAGAAAGCATAAAAGGAAGAAAAGTAGCATAAGAATTACTAAATTCATCCATAAAATGATTGTTTCCCATAACTCTATCAAGCTTCTTTACCAGCTCAGGATTATTTCTCTTCTAAATCCAGGTGAAAAACATATCATAATAGATAAATCTTCCATATTCAAAGATTTAACATAACTCCTGAAGTCTTGAATCCCAAAATCTCTTACATGGCCACTAGAACATTCTTCAGCAGATAAAGCAACATTAAAATCACCTAGCATAATCCATGGTGATTCACCTGCTACAACATTATGGAATTTAAGATTCTCCCACAGAGCTAATATTTCCTTGGGGCTGTTTTCACCATAAACAAATGATACAAACGTCTTCTTATGATATGAAATAGTAGTGACCATGAAGTGCATAACTTAATCACTTTGAGATACTAGCACAACATTAAGGATATAAGGATCCCAACCAACAGCAATCCTACATCCTCTATTGCTATCCACTGAATTAGACACCCAATTCCATACCCTAAAGTTCTATTGCATACAAAATCAACAATTTTCTTATTTAAGTGTGTTTGAATAACTGCACACATATTAATATTATTTTCACTAATAAGTAATTTAACTTCATCTTGTTTAGAGGTTGTAGACATACATCTAATGTTCCATGAAGCTATATTCATCACCATTTAAGATAAAGATAGGTTTGATGCAATATCACTCTGCACCTGAGTCATACTAATACTCCCCTCATTATTCACATTATTCTTGACTATGAATAAAGCATGCGCATATGTTTCTTCAGCAACTTCTTCCAACACTTCATTATAATCATGCTCCCAATGCCCATTAACTTGATCATTCCTTCTTTCTTCAAGAATCCCTTCATAGGCCTCAATCGTTTCCTCTGTCCACTGACTTTTAACATCAACGGGAACATTAAAGGAGCTACAAAAGATCCACTTCTACCATTTGCTTCTCCCATTTCTTAGATTTTGGTCATTTCTTCTTTATACAATTCATCATACAACACACCAAAAGCTTGCTTCTCATTCAGAGCTCCAGTTTTCATTTTTTCTTTAACAAGGGCATTAGCTCTTTGCTGGGCCACAAATACCACACTCCTATTTGCTTCAACAATATTTCTTTCCAAATTGCTAATCTTATACTTAATATGATTAACCTTATTGATTTTTTCTACCTCAAGACATTTCTGCTTATAATATTTACATGCATCTTTAGACCAAGACTTCATTTCCTCATAAGGGATAGGAAGTTTCAGTTCACATGCTATGTTGTTAGCATTAAAGAAAAGTGGCAGTCATTCTAGTCATAGGAACTTTGTAAGACGTTATAGATAATGTCATAGATTAATCAATGGGCTCATGGATTGGGCTAAGCTAATAGGTTAGTAGTTATGATAAGCTAGTCTATTTATGTTTAATGTAATCCAAGCCCAATCCATAAACCAAACGAAGCCCATGCCAAGCCCATTAGGGCGTTTTATGTTTACTATATAAACACCTCAAATGACACATTTGAGGTGTGTGCTTAAGTGTGTAAGTGTGTGTTTTATTAATACAATTCTCTCTTGTTTATCTCTCTATTTTCTCTTTCTAAAACGCATACTAATCTCTTGCCACCATTCATACCGTGTGAAGTTTAGAATAACTTCATGGATCGTTTAGAGCACTATGTATTAACAATAACAATGATAAGAACATACGCAGCGGAATAAACAAAACATCATTATTATTGATACAAGGTTTCTTCATCATCATCTCTAACAACTACATACAAAACTCACAGCCCCAACACTACGTGATCAAGTCTAGTACGGTTACCTAATCTAACAGGGATCAATGATCCTTGAGGCTAAACAAAACACTAAACCCTAGGCGTCTAAACTAAGACCATACACCTGGTTTACCTACACACACATATCCTGGTGTTTACATCTTTGACACACATAAAACATACGACCTTAATTCTCTTTATATAATAGAGAATTAGGTTTACAAAGGATATTTCCTAATATTATAAAAGATCTTCTATAATCTTTATCTTTTTGTAGAGTTTCATCGATTGTCTTCTTAGGTCCTTCATCTTTCACATGTTTTGTCTTATCAACTCAAATATTCGACCCAACAACTTGAAGACTCCACAATAGTGGCTCTCCTTTTGTTCTGCAGCTTCTTCACCTTTTCAATTAGCTTCTTGTAAGCAGTACCAAACAAAAGCTTTGTCTCCTTCAATTCTTGCTCTAGTCCAGTCACCCTTGTTGTCAAATTGGTACAAATAATCATCAATTCCTTTAGTTTATGGCTGCCCTTATCACTTCTAGGTGTGTTACCTCTTGGGAGAGGTAAATCATGGGGCATTTCCCCTATAGTATCCAATTGGCTGGGGAGTCCACCACCTGTATCAAGTCTATGAGGACTTGACACATTAGGTGTTGCCATAGGTTGGGTCTTATCTATGTTACCCATGTCCTGCCCAGCTTCTAAGCTTGAGACAGTAGTGGTAGCCCTTCCTATTCTGTCTGAAACAGCCTCATCTGCTACTAGGAATTGAGTAGGAACTCTGTGCTGAGGAACACTAGATTCCTGTCTAGATGAACTCCTATATGGTGATGAAGTTGGTTGTGAGGCTGATTAAGATGAACTAGTGGGTGTGTATTGGGACTCAACTGGGCTTGTGGATCCTTCACCCTGGATATTTTGAATTTTAGCCAACATTTCATCAAAAAGAGGTACTACTATCCCATTAAACCCTTTAGAAGCCATACTCATGTTACTGAAAAGTTTTGAAGTAAGGCAAGGAGTTGGATAAACATTTTTATGAGATAGCAGCAAACTTTTTCTTATATTCAAAATCATTTGGATAAACCTTGGATACATTAAAAACTTATATTTGTTGTCCACATTTTTTGCCATACCATAAAAAATTAATTTTGAAAAGTTAAAAGTCTTGTTTGTTGCTAAACAAATGAGAGCAGTTGCAATATTGCTACTGAATTGCTCCCATGAGGTTTTCTTTGGACTTATACAAAGAAGAATGGTATGAATGAAGAATCTCCATTGTGGGGCAAAACAACCTTTTTGAAAAGTAAGTAATTGAGAAGTTGTGTCATACCCCATTCTGGAAATATGATGAAAAATTTCAGTATTTGGCAAAGTAGTAATATCATCGTCATCTGCTAAATGGAGATGTCTCCTAACAGATGACATAGTAATAGTTATTGTTCTGCCATCAACTGTTGCTATTAACTCTTTGTCTCCATTCTCAAGTGTATTGGCAGTAACAGTCTGCCAAAACTAATTGATTTGAGAGACATAGATAGTAGGATTGACTGTAAGGGCATACCTTATATGGGTAGTGTTTAGAAAATCTATTATCTGATGAAAGTCTTTACCATCCTCTGTTTTCTCCAAGAATGCAACCTGGTTGTGTTTATCAACAAATTCTAAATTCGCCATGAAATTGATAAAAGCTAGATTTGATTGCTGAATTATGGTCATTTACGAGTTAATGAAGTGTTGGGTATAGCCAATTGAGATTTAAGTAGATAATGCTTAGGGTTTCGATTTGACCGACTTAACAAATCTTTTCCTTATCGTGAAGAAATCTTTTAATTAATGAAAAGATAAGTATTTATTCAAAATTAAGAAACCTATAAGCGAAGTAAGTGCCAAAAAATATCTCAACGGCTATCTTTGAAGAACGGTTATAACCAACCAGTACAAACGGCTACCCAGCAGTACAAAATTTTGCCTAGCAATACAAACTTTTGTCTAGCAGTACAAACTTTTGGAAAACCTTTTTCTTAGCAGTATTGACCCAATTTTCTTTTAAAAACATACTGCCTACAAACCTCTGAAGGGATTAAGTGGAAAGGAAGACACTTAATCATAATTTTGGTTGCATTTAACCTCTGGTTGTGTGAGAACCAATGTTTTCAGTATAAATACTGCCTGTGATCATATAGACTCATTCAAAGAGCCTTCTTGACAGGGTTTCCAGCTCGTGGCAGGTGTTACCTCTAATTCAAATGTATTAGATTCACTTTTTCTCGCTATTCTCTATACCAGATGTCCTTGGACTAACACACTATCAAATGATAGAATGGTATAGAGTGAGTTAGCTCAGTTACTATCTGACTAACTATGACCATCAATTCATGTTCAAAAGACCATAGATTGATTTCAAGAAAAAGATTTGAAAGAATCTCCCAACGTAGGTTTAAAACCTGTGGCAAGTGATCCCCAAATCCTTTCTATCATTAATCAATTATGACAGCAAACATTCCATCATATTTGCTTCTCACACATCATAGAATTCCAATCACACTGCTTTTTTATCCTGCAAATGTTAGTCGAAAACCAAGGAAACACAATGCAAAGCATTTTCTATAAAACAATATCAATTTTGACTAACAATTTTTACTTAGCAGTACATATTTGCACTAACAGTACAAACTTTGTACTACCAGTACAAACTCAACATACTAGCAGTAGAAACAATTAACAGTACAAATCCTTTACAAAACTTTACAAAGACACTTAGATATTAAAACTTTATGGAATGAGCATTCCAATACTTGCTGCCAAGTACTGAAACCCTCCAACATCAAGATCTTTTGTAAGAAAGTCAGCCCAATTGTTATCCGTGTGTATTTTAACAACTTGAATTAACTTTTTCTCATTACAATCTCTTATAAAATGATGTCTAATCTCTAAGTGTTTTGTTTTAGAATGTTGAACAGGATTTTTAATAATACAAATGGTACTATTATTGTCAATAAAAATCATGGTGTTCATAAAATTATACCCATAGTCCAGCATTTGATTCTGAATCCAGAGTACTTGTCCACAGCAACTAGCAGCAGCCACATATTCAGCCTCAGTTGTAGAATTAGCCACTACAGTTTGCTTTTTACACTGCCATGATATCAACCTGTTCTCTAGAAATTGACAACCATCTGTTGTTGACTTCCTATCTAAACTTGCACCAGCATAGTCACTATCACTATAAGCCACTAAATCAAATGAAGACTCCCTAGGAAACCAAAGTCCCAATTTAGGTTGACCTTTTGGGTACCTAAAAATCCTCTTCACAGCATGTAAATGTGAAGCCTTAGGAGTGACTTGAAATCTAGCACATGCACACACAGCAAACATAATGTCTGGTCTGGATGATGTAAGATACATCAATGATCCAATCATTGACCTGTATAAATGAACATCAACATCATCACTATCTGCATCTTTAAGCAAGGGCTTCTCTTTATCAAAAGGAGTGCTAGCAATCTTCACATCTGTGTACCCAAATTTCTTCAAAATCTCAACAACATATTTATCCTGGCTAATAAATATACCATCTTCCTTTTGCTTGACTTGTAACCCCAAGAAGAAATTAAGTTCTCCCATTGAACTCATTTGAAACTTATCATGCATTAGTTTCTCAAAAGCAGTAGACATCTCCTTCTTTGTAGAGCCAAAAATAATGTCATCTACATAGACCTGGACAAGCAAAATATTACCCTTTTGCCTCTTGATAAACAATGTATTATCTATCTGTCCTCTGTGAAACCCATTGTCCAATAGATACTTGGCCAAGGTTTCATACCAGGCTCTTGGAGCTTGATGCAAACCATACAGTGCCTTCACCACCTTGTAGACCTTGTCAGGATGATCAGGATCTTCAAACCCTGGTGGTTGCATAACATACACCTCTTCATCAATTTTACCATACAAAAAGGCACTCTTAATATCCATTTGATAAACCATGAATCCCATAAATGAAGCATAAGCCAAAAACAACCTTATTGCCTCAATTCTTACTACAGGGGCAAAGGCTTCATTATAATCTATACCCTCTTCTTGAGTATATCCCTGTGTAACTACCCTTGCTTTGTTTCTGATGACAATACCTCTCTCATCCTTCTTGTTTCTGAACACCCATTTTGTATCAATTGCCCATTTACCCTCAGGCAAATCCACTAAAACCCACACCTTTTGCAGCTTAAACTGTAACAATTCCTCCTGCATTGCTTCTACCCAGGATGGGTCACTTAGTGCTTTAGTAATCTTCTTGGGTTCTTCTTGAGATTGGAAAGAAGCAAATAAACAAGTATTAAGTTCTTTATGTGTCTTTCCTTCATAATTAGCACTGACAAAACCTTGCTCACTTCTATCCATTTGCATCCTTCTTGTCCTCACACCAGACTGTATATCTCCAATCACAATATCATGGGAATGATCCTTGTGAATTCTTGTATGGGGAGTTGTGGGAACTTGATAAGTGGGAGGCATGTTGTTTAGATCCTCTTCATCATCAGAGAAATCAGCATCATTAGTAACTGTTGGGCTAACAGTTTCAATATTTGTCCCAACAGTACTATCTTTTGGCTCAGTAGTACTAACACCATTTGTACTGCTTTTAGGAACCTCTTCTTCTTGGTCATCCTCCTTTCCAGGATCACTAAAGGATGGTGGATCATCATTCTTTTAAGAAGAATCAAACAGAGAACCATCTTTCCTAATTGGCATCAGAATGCGATCAAAATGTGATAGATTATGGCATGATCTGTTCCAAAATAAAGTTTTGAGTTGGAAGCTTTATCATTCTTGTGGAGTACATACTGTGGCCATGAATAGACTGCAGGTCTACATGCTGGTTGAAAAGACATATCCTTTCAATCATGCTATAGTTCATCAGATACTGAATGGAACAGTTAGACTTCAAATTGACGTATTTGATGAAATGACCTATTAGATGCTCAAGAAAATGGAGAGAATACTCACTTCAAAAGAGAAGAAGAAAAAGTAAGGTGTTTGGAAGCGTCCTCCTGGTGATGGTTAAAGCTTTGAATGAAACTTGATGATTTTAGAAGAAAAGATCATGTTTAGGGGAGGATTGTTGGGAATTAAAGCTTCTTGAGTTGCTGCTGCTCATATGGTTAAGACTTCTCTTGGGAATCAATGAAAATGTTCTAAGTGTATTACTACTGTTGGTTAAAAAGTTAAGACTGCTAGTTGAAGTTAAGACTACTAGAGTACATTATGACTACTAGAAGACTTCAAGGAAAATACTCTAAGTGGTTAATGCTGCTGGAACAAAGTTAGTACTGCTGGTACAAACTTACAACTACTGAAGAGTTAATGCTGCCAAAGTAAAGATTAAGACTGGTGATTGATTGTTACTACTGCTGAAGTGTTAGAGTCAGTTAGATATGTATAGAATGTTTTGATAAGTATAGAAAAGATATAGAAAATATTTTTCTTTTATAGAAAGTTATTGTAAGCCGACTAGGACTCCTTAGTCTATAAAAGGAGGTCCTAGGGTATTGAGATAGATACGTGTTATTAGAAAGTCGATTAGCTTCAAGGTTGTAAACCCTAATACTATTGAGTATTCGTATTATTAATAATATTGAAGTTGTTTGTTTGTTAATCTTGTGCTTA
Source organism: Artemisia tridentata subsp. tridentata (assembly GCA_021014915.2). Classification (NCBI taxonomy): domain Eukaryota; kingdom Viridiplantae; phylum Streptophyta; class Magnoliopsida; order Asterales; family Asteraceae; genus Artemisia; species Artemisia tridentata. The sequence goes on along the minus strand of CP139506.1, from coordinate 211,020,349 downwards.
CTGTTTCATCAACAAAGTTATTGTTAAGATTGAAAACTAGATTCCGCATAGTTTTTAATACAACTCAAGCAGAGTTTCTATTCCATAGTTATACTAGATTTATCTAGCATAATTTAACATTTACAAGCTAAGGGAATTCGATCAAGTGCATAACTGGGATCAACATTTCTCGAAAATGTTCTTAGGTCAGAAAAGTTCTCGAAAGTCTATTTTTCATGTTGAAAAGGTCCTTGTCCAAAAATACTGAAAATTACTCGAAAATCCCAAAGTTCTCGAAATTCGAATTACTCGAAACCCAAATTTCTCGAAACCCAAATTTCTCGAAACCCAAATTACTCGAAATGTCACGTCACCTAGTTAGTGGAATCTCAACAATCGAGTACTGCCACATCAGTTTCGAGAAAATATAAATTTTTCGAGAAATTTTAATGATATGAGTTTTTCGAGAAAAAAATTATGCAATAGTAAACTTCAAAAAATTCCTAAAAATGCTACTTTTGTGGTTGTTTTTGGGTTTTTCTTAGACTTGAGGAGTATATATAGGGCAAACACTAGATAACTATTACAGTATTACATTAGTAATCCTTGCGTTATACGCATACTAGTTGTCTACACCAATTTAGGTAAATATCGTCCAGCTCAAATGCTCTCCCTCGACCTGGTGATATACGTGAATTGGTTACAATGATTCCTAACAAGTAAATAACAAAGTATATAACAATGCCGATGCAGTGCAGTAGCCTCAGAGGACGTCTTTACAGTTCTTGATCTTCTCGTATTATCCTCAACTTGCTTGTATTACTTGCGAAACATTATAATGATCTAATTGGGTTTGTACTCCCTCCTAATTAGTAAGCCCTTTACTTTTACTTGCTTCCTCCCAAACTGATTACCAGTCTGATATAAACTATGTTGCTTGTAGAAGAAGTGTCTATGAATTCTGCCGAAATTGTCTTCAGTCTCTTATCTTGTCATGCACAGCGGAAAACGGATCATAGACTGATAATTTGTAACTTCTTCACGGGTTTTGTTTGAGGAGCATCATACCAACATCACAACTCACATAGAATGCTTCCAAGTTCCTCAATTAAAGCCCCGATGTACACATTTTCAAAATTATAAAATTTTCATTATTTGTAAAATAAAATGAAAAATACAAAAATATAAAATTTTCAAAAATACAAAAAAAATATAAAATGTAAAATCCAAAAATATTCTTCTACGACATGTCTCTAGTATAATCGATATTATTTATGTTTCTAGAAATGTCATTCAACAATGATACGGAAATGTAAATATGCTTGAGCGAGACTTATCAAAACTTAAAAATGTTTTCAAAACATCTTGTATTTCTAAAAATTCTTCAATGACTTCTGATTATTTCAGATCAGGACTCACGTTTCAAAGAAAGGAAAGTGCATAATCAAAACAAAGGTTTTAAATATTTTTTGAGCATTTATTTTAAAAACATAATGGCTTTCGTATACTTCAGTACGAAACCTATGCTTTTAAAGAAAAGGAAAGTATACGTGCCACTGCATTTATCCTTATTAAAAGAAGAGAAATCTTCTTGTTTTTGAATAAAATTCATTCAAAAATTTTCAAAAAGATTATCAAAATCTATCAAAAAAAATTTTGCTCAAAACCACATGACTTGTGCACATATCAAAGTGTACAACTCGTTTTTCAAATAAAGGAAAGTGTTGTGCAAAATCAATATCTTTTTCAAACACTTATCCAAAAACCAATGAAGTTAAATCTTCTACACTATCTTCAAAGGTTTTCAAAATCTTCTTTATTCTAAGCACATTTTCTTCAAAAATTTTCAACAAGAATTTTCTAAATCTTTCATAAAGTTCTTAAGATAACTCCCTCATAAAACTTTCAATTCTTACTCAACTTTTGAGGGAGAGTATTAATTTGGAACATTTTTATACTCATATGGGAAATATTATGTTTCCATTTCCAATTTCATGCTCAATCTATTTCTCTCCATATTTTTCTGAAAAACATATCTTTTAATCATTATGATTTCAAAAACATCATAAGATATGCTATTTTTGAGGGGGTGAAATGTGATTAAAATGTGATCGTCATGATATCTCAAAGAGCTCGACTCAGAATTAACCAACGAATTGACGAGAAAAACAAATGTCAGTAATCGGAAAGACTTGTTCCTGGACGGGTAATAATTTCAAGCTAGTCTAACCAGTGATGTAAGCATGTATCGAATAGGACTTGTCTGAGTAGAGCATACCGTCTCAAGAGATTTTCTTTGGATTTGATCAGGACGGGTAATAATTTCAAGCTATTCTAACTAGTGATGTAAGTGTGTATCGAATCGGTCTTGTCTACTGAAAGTCAATCAATTCAAAACTGCGAACTCTTCCCTCAATGTGCAATTTATCTTAAAAACAATCTGAGCACATGTGAAGGAGGAGTATTTCTGAAAAGTTAAAACTTTCAAAGTGTTGACAAAAACAAGATTTTTATTAAACACTTTGATAGATTTTCTAATGGTTTTACGGCTGTGATATGATAACTGAGGAGTTATAAAGAGCTTAAGTGCTTAGGTTTATGTCCTCTGATCCAGCCTAGAATTAGACAATAGATTAGAATTAGAAGTCCTTAGGTATGATTGAAAAAAGGAGTAAATGAGAAAAAGGGAATGAAGGGGCTGAAGAATTAAAGAGAAAAGTTATGAAAAGGTGAAAAGAAATAGCCCTCCATTGGCTTAGGCAGAAACCGGGGCAATACATAATCCATCTCTAATCACAAAGATGATTAAGATATTGAAGACAGGCATCATGGACCCAGTGATGCAATGCACAACCCATTCCCAGCCACTCAAGTTTCTCTTAAAAGATTCTTGTTTCATTTCTCACGAAGATTAAACACGTAATCTATCGGCCTCTCACTCCGAGATGTATTGATATTGAAAAGGTGGCATTCTGCTCCAGCCTCCGCTCACTAAACCAAAACGCACTTATTGAGTCTAGAGCCATGAGATTCATCAAAATATCTCCTAGGACACAATTTCCAATCTACACTTGATTGTTCAACAATAAGAACACAAGTTGTATTTACGAGTCCTTCGCAGATCTTAGCTATCTTGCCAGAACATTCATAGTGGAATCACACATGTGATCCTCAATCATTGAAGGGAAAATCCAACCAGTGTCAACATCAAACAACACTGAAAGTAGGTTACTTCGTTAATTCTTTATGGATTAAGCTTAGTTTTTATGGTGGTTACTTATGTCTTGAAAGTTCTACAGTCGTGGAGTGTAACATCCGGTAATTTTTCAAACCAAATTTTTACTAGCCAAATATTTATTTTTGTATCACTTTAGCAGTTGAACTTTTTTTTATGAATTTATTTGAGCTTGAGAAACGTGAGATATCTTGAGAAATGTGAACCTTAGTCCCGTATTACGTCAGCACAACCTAGAAAACGCGAAACGAATCGAATTTGCTAAATAAATTAATTTTGGAAAGATATACATATTTATACTCGTTTTTATCAGAAAAATTATTTCGGAAACAATGGCGCAAGTTTCGTAATTTTTTGAGTCCGTTTGGTACCTCGAATGAGGCCCACATTGTTTTATTATAAAAGAATTACAAGTTGGCACAACCAACCCCTGGACTTATTTACCCCGCCTTCACAAACTAAGCTTAAATTACAAGAATGGTCTCTGCGTATTATAAATACCCAAATTAGGGTTTCCCTTTTATTATTATAACTTCACCTCACCGGAAAACCTTATTCTGGCGCCGTCGCCGGAATCCGGCGAGATTCCGACCATCACTAAAAATCACCCGACACATAAATCTCGATATCCTCATCAATCCTGGAGCGTTTGATCGTGTTTGAAGCCACCACAGCCGCACACCACCGAGAGCCGCCGCCACCCCTCCTCTTATTTCTCTCAATCGGTAAGCCACGCGCCACAGTTCTTCTTATTATTGATATAAAAAGAAATCCTAGTTCGTATATTAGTTTTATCTATTAAAACCTAATAAAAACCATTCGATCTAATTTAAAGTCGAGTGGATCCGTTTTATTTCGCCGTGTAACACTTACTCAGTCCGAGTCAGGCTAACTCACCGAGTCAACTCGCATTGAATCGGGTTGATTCGTACATACTTATATATATGTATATATATATATATATATATATATATATATATATATATATATATATATATATATATATATATATATATATATATATATATATACTTTTTTTTTCTTTATTATTATAATTATTTTATTTATTTACTACATCTGTTCTGATTTGATTCGCATCTGTGTAGCATGGACTTAGTTGATCCGAGTGGTCCTGGTGGTTGAAGCCGAAGAGCTTCGAGCTCGTATGAAGCTTTAAACGTGACTCCTTGAGTCACAGCAGAACTGGGATTAGGGTTATCAGTTTCATTTTAGCTTTTTATTTATCGTTATTCTTTTGATTTATTTTATTTTGATCTGGTTGTATTATTATTTCCTTTATCGATTTGGTTGTAATCATTTATTTATGGTTTGTGTTGATTTTGGTTGTGTTGCATTGTTGTTTGGAGTACACAGTATTAAGCAGTAGTGTTATTGTGTTGGATTTGGATTAGCGACTGTTTGTATTGTGGATGTTGAATTGACTGTAGTTATGACCAGGACCCTTTGGCTCGCGTTAAGGCTCGATCCGTGACTCCATTGAGTCACGACAAAGCCTTGTGGTTTTGTTGTGGTTTGTCCGAGAGTCTAAAGACTCGGTTTGGTTCAAGCCGTGACTCAAGTGAGTCACAGCATAACCTTTATATTCTTGTTAGTTGGAATTGTTATTGACTAGAATTAGAGTTGGATTGTGGTTGCAATGATATTTAGTCGAGAAGTCTCTTGACTCGGAATGACTTAAGCCGTGACTCAAAAGAGTCACGGCATGGTCTCATTAACTTTGTTGTGTTAACAAGGATGTGGATTTGGTTTTGCATTGTGTTGATCATCCGAAAAGCCCTTTGGGCTCAAACTAGCTCAAGACGTGACTCAAATGAGTCACGGCATAGCATAAGAGTATATTGTGATTTAGATATTGGTTTTTGGTTTTAAAATTGGATTTATGTTCATGCTATTTACCATCCGAAGCCCATTGGCTTATATTGGCTCGAGCCGTGACTCAAATGAGTCGCGGCATAGCCTTAATACTTTGGTTATGTTACGGATTTGAGTTGATTTGGATTTGGTCTTATTAATTTGGCCGAGAGCCTTTGGCTCGGGAAGACTCGAGCCGTGACTCAATTGAGTCACGACATGTCTTTCTTGTGTAATATGTTGATAATTGGGTCGTCACATCTTTTATTTATTTATTTGTTTTGTATTTATTTATTGTTTGTTTTTCAATATGGAGTTTCGGTTTATTAATTTGGTAAACATAACCAAAATAGTCGCTAAGCCTTATAACTAATATATATATATACGCAACTAATAATGTTCAATTGTATATTTTAAATTGTAAAATGTGATAATAAAATGTGTATTCAAAATTCGTAACGACTTGGAAATGTTTTGTAAACGGGCACATTATGCCCAAATTTCTATAAAATCTTTAATAATATAATCAATTACAATTATTCTAATAACTTAAAAACCTTTTCAAATACTTAAACAATTTCTTCCAAAACATCAATATTTCATCAATTATTTGGGGAAAATGGGTAAAAGACCGAAACAACATTTTGACGTTTTATTTCTTTTATTTCTTGTTTCTCTCTTATTTCTTATTTCTTTCTATTCTAATTCTTATTCGTTTGTTATTTCCTTTTCTTTTCTTGATTCTTTTGCAATGTGTTTGATTGTGTTTCGCCGACTTTATTCGTCTTACATGATTTAATCTCGAAATAATTAATTGATGCTTTCTATTTGTTTTTCTTTCTTTCTTATTGTTTTCTTTATTTAAATTCCTCTTTTCTCTTCGTTATTCTTTCTTCATATCCGTTCGTTTTTGCCGACTTTTACTATTTTAACGTCTCGGATCTACACGAGTCTTAAACTTTATTTAACTCAAAACGCCTTGTAAATAAAACATTTACATTTCAATTTCGAGTATTGTTTCCTAAATCCCTTTAAGGTTATTGCTGAGATATATTAGTCGTATAATAGGTTGTGCCGATCCAGTGCCATTGTGCTCTACTTTTGATATCATCGTGCCCTTACTCTTTGATGCCAGTTCTGATATTTGTGAATGTCTTGCATTGCTGCATACCGAGTGAGGTCATAGCCCCACTTTTTATTTGCTTAATATGTTTTATAAGCTACTTGGGGTGAGATACATGCTACTGTTTTGACTATGATCACAATTATTTGGAAACTATATTTTGAACTGAAAACTATGTTTTCTGCTATATGAAACTTTAATTGTGCTGGAACAACACTTATACTTTTCTGGTACTGTGAGTGAAGCAGTAGCCACTTTGCGAACCACTAGATAAGCACTAAGTACCTTCTTTGCCAACAATAAGTCCCTCGATCATGAACCATTAATCACCAGCGGGTGAGCACGATTATAGTTTATAGGCCTATAGGATCTGACCATCCCACCTCTGTTGACCGGGTAGGCAACATGGGTGTGCTATAATTGAGTTAACTAGGTATTTGGCAAGATACCTGGCTTTGGGGGCAACTATTATGATTATGAAATTCTGCGGTTACTGTCGACTTACGCCAGGGTTACTGGTGCCGGTTAACGCTTTGTGTGTCATGAGCTTAGTGCAGTGGTTACATCTGAACTTCCGGGCGTATAACAACGTATCCCGCTTTCTTGGAAACTTGAAACATTGTGATCAACTATTTTATTTAAACCTATGAATTCACTCAACCTTTGTGTTGATTTTTAGCATATTTATCTCAGGTGTTAAATCAATTTTCACTGCATATCTTACCTTCGGAGGAGCTTGGCGAAGGGCATGGCATGGTCATAGAAGACTCAGAAACTATTTGGGACCACTTTAAACCATTTTATGAAACTTTATTTTCCGCATTATTTTAAATGATGTAAATTGAATGTTTTAAATTATGAAATTTCTTCTGAAAATGGTTTAAGTAAAACCGTTCTTTGTACCTTGTAATTGTGATAACTATTCCATAACACCCCCCGACCCGTATGTTTCCGCTGATCCGATTTCGGGTTGTTGCAGATGGTATCAGACCCACAGGTTATAGAGAACTGGGTATTTTCGGTAACTGGGATTTTTGAAAACCTAGACTATAACCATTTTTACGAAAACTCAAATCCTCTGACCTTCACATGCCTGCCTGCCAAGCCGATGCCTCGCGTGTGATTATACATTTGATGTGATGTGTGCATTGCTATTTGATTTCTTTGCGTAACCACATTATTTGACTTCGAGTTTGGACACCTGTTGTGGTTTTAAAGCGATTCTAAAGTAAGGAACATAGTACTAGTATAACTAAAATGAGTATCCCGAAATTCATTAATCCTCGGTTGACAGTATACTGATCACCTATAATCAACCAGGGATAGTGGGGACATGGCCTAATCACCTATGTCTTATAAATGAATTTTGCAATACTGAGGATAGTTATAACAGGATTATGTTTCGTGTTGACTTTCTATTTTGGGAATGGTATAGTTTTGCATATGTGCATGAGCACCGATTATCACGAAAGTTTACCCACACACGACACACTGGCATCACAACACCTCATGAACTGTAATACTTCTGGCACCGCTATATCTCTCAGCTTATATGGAATGATTGTTTGTTCATCGCTGTCTGATTACATTCGCACCGGGTCAGGCGAGACCCGATTGGTCACTGTTTTTGAATTGAAGCTGTTTATTTTAACTCGTCTGATATCATAATAAGCACATTTTGAGTTTATTGTAGTGATTGGTTTTGGCTTTATTTGAACTTGGATTGCGTGATTTTTTGATTTCTGGATCTCGTTATGGATTTGATTTTGCTTCTTTAACCTTGTTTTGTTTTTGGTTATGTTACAATCATCGCTACCCCATGCCTTACACTCAATGAATGAACCGAGTTAGATCACTAGTCATCTAAGAATGACTCTTCCATAGCACTTGTAGGATGAACCTCTTGATGGAAGTAAAAAACGAAGTAACCAATGAATCTTTGGCAAAACCTAGGAAACTTACAATAGGTTTATTGGTAACTCAACAGAAGCTTTAGGAACTTATGTAGCAACCCGAGCCCATACTTTTGGAAAAGATACCTAACTTTTCACTTATTCCTCGAGGATACTAGTAGTCTACCTCAATACCCCTTTATGAAACAATGAACTGCGATAAGTATTTTACAAAACGTATATATAAATTGATATGATATTTTGGAAAGAGTTACTTCGGGAAAGACTGTCTTAGATACGTTATTCTGTGAACGCTATTTTGACATAGCTATTCTGACATACCGTTTCGAATACTATTTTGAACGGTCAACTAGTTACACTACCTTGAAGACGTAACACATTGATATAATGTTTTAGGAGCTGTTTTGGATAAACTACTGGGATACTATTTTGAGAACTATTTTGGATACACTAGTGGGAACACACCATTTTGAGACACGCTATTTTGAAAGTATTATTTTGAAAACACTATTTAGGAATACTAGTCGAAAGCCCTTTTCTGGAAGACATTATCACTCTAGTGTTACCTTAGACCATTAGGTCACATATCACATTTTCCCCTACCCCTCAACTTGTAAGAAAGCCCGAGTACACCGCAATATAAGCCGATAAGACGGGCGACATCATTGGCCACCTTAGGAAGTAACTTGTCAGTTGAAATGGACACCTTAATGGTTTAGTCGAACGAATTGGACCTAGAAGACTGTAAAGGAATAATAGTACTCATGAGAAAACATTAACCCTAGCTGAAAAGTAAAATTGCCTGTATTAACCATGATAACGAGGTTCGCCCTAGTATTCGTGTTTTGGAATTGATACTAGTTGAGATAACCTGAATTCTGTTAGTTAAGATTTTGTTCACACCATGGATCATAAACCATTTACCTCGAAAGTCCATTGACCATTTCACACCGTTACACTTTGACCGTAGGCCCATAACCCGCAGGTCGTCAACTATAGCGCTCGCATTAGCATTTGTTATCCTTTCCACACATCTTAAAACATGTTTTACTTTCCAAACACTTTTGTTTTAATAATCACCAAGAATAAGACACATTAGCCGCAATATAAATAATTTCAAATCACTACCTTAACCTCATACATGCTTAACTTAGTCACACTTACATTCGCAACTTACTGCATTTTTAAAATTTATATTTTGACTCATTCCTTTTTTGGTTCATTGCACACTTAAGCAATATCATTCTATTTCAACTTCTACAAACCATCATACTTCAATTACATTCTATACTTTCACCATCTTGCGCATTTAGTAATTACAAATCTAGTCCATAACGGACTGTGTCGTTATCTAACATACAAGCCTTTTTCAATTATTTTACCAACCATCTTGCGGTCATCCTACAAAATGTTTTACTACTGTATTCCAAAAACAAAATTTTGATCTTATCACTATTTTATAAACAATGAATCGATTTCTTAACATCATTCCACCAATTATTTTATAAACCAATTTGCTGTTTATCAATATATCACAAACTGCGGTTTTACTACTATTTTATAAATAATGAATTGTTTTTCCTGCTACTCTATAAACTGTTTTACAACTTGTTATACCAGCTGTCCTATTATTAAGTGATAAATAGACTCGCTACCTTACAACTATTTCATAAACCAAAGAGTAATTTCACGGAACTTTTGTAAACTATGTTGCAATTACCCTACAAGTTTTACGACAGCCTTATGAACCGTTTACTTCCAAACAAAAAAAAAAATAAATAAAAAAAAAAAAAATAATAAAAAATCTTTTCATACTATTACCTCATAAGTAGGATAACCCATATTTCCTTTGAAAATAGATCAAACCTTAGGAGTGAATTTCACGCTTTCGCCTGAGACTATAGATAACAACCTACTAAGCCTTGATGCTATTACATCACTAAATAAATTACCTCATTCGCTCCATTGTTGGGATTTAAGATGTTGCTGCTTCATACTGCTCAAAGTTCTTACAGGAAAATATACCAAGTATGATTCTGCTGCTGGGCTAAATCATTCTACTGCTGGGTTTCTGAGATGATTGAAGAAATAAGCTAAGTATGATTCTACTGCTAGACTACGAAGATTCTACTGCTAGAGTAAATCATTCTACTGCTTATTAGATAAACGTGTATAGCTTGTTAGATAATTATGGTAATGATACGAATAGATATTATCTTGTATAGAAAGTCTTTGTAACCGGCTAGGACTCCTTAAGTCTATAAAAGGAGGATCTAGGGTTAGGGTTAGCATACGTATTGTTTTGTTTTCGATTCACTTCAAGGTTATTGTAACCCTGTTACTGTTGAGTAACCGTTTTATATTGAGACTAATTGTGGTAATAAAGAAAAACCTTGTTCATAATATTTGAAGTTCTTGTTTATTATTCCGCTGCGTATCAATATTATGTGTCCTAGATAATATGAGGTCTAAACAACCTCGAGCTACAACGATTCTACATCCATACGATTAGATTCCCTGATTAGTAGTGCACACGTTGAACTAGGTTGTCAATACACCATTGCTCTTAAGAAATGGTACCTCTAGGAATTCTAGACAACACAAACTTGAAACCCCTTTCTTTTATGTAAATCGCTTCATTGCAAAGCTCTGACTTCCTTTTATGAGACGCGACTTCTGCACCGGAATGCCGAAAGATCTTTGTCTACCTAGCAACCATTGGTACCCGACCTCACCTTGTAAATAGGAAAGACTTTCCCATCATAGTGTCGAGTTGACTTATATCTCTCAGGTCACTAATGCAACCGTTTAAATCATTATACCTCTTAACAATGAGTTATCCCTTCCGGACCGTTAGTACAAAAAATTTGGTCAGAGTACCGTTTAGTACCGTTTAAGCAGGTTGGATACTTGCACCTTTGAGCTTCGCCTGATATCGAACATTGAACCCGCTCAACATTGGCAACTAGATTGTTTCTTCGGATATTTAGGAACGTAGGTGGACATACATGCTCAACTGTCCTTCCTCTTTGATATTCTTACTTTTAAGGATCTTTCTTAAAATGCTTTTATGCCAACTTTGAAAACCGTAGTTATATCTTTTTCTAAAATACCTATTTTGTGGGTTAAAATTTTTCTGATCAAACCTAACTAAAACTTTTGGTAAGAAATGTCAAACGTCAATTTTTGCAAAAAAAAAAAATAATAATAAAACATAAAAAAAAAATAAAAAAAAAAAAATCCTTATCCTCACTATGATTAGAAACCCGTTTTACAAAACTTTCAAACTTTTGAAACTGTACCTTATGTAACTATTAAATTTCCCCAACAAAGAAATTTGTAATACTTGGAAAGTTATTTTGGTCAAACTCATATAAACACCTACTCAAATAAAATTTTCAAACAAGATTTTATCCATTCCTCTGAATAGGAAAACATGCAATTTTGAAACAAAAATCTTGAGGACCAGTCATCACGTCATTTTACCACATTAGATGTATCAAGTTAAACTCTAGTGACCATACATTGGATTAAGACTGTGAGAAGGTTGAGAAGAGACCACATTGATAAAATTGTGAAACATCGCGTAGTTAGGACTTGAACTATTTCCTCCTCTATCAAACTCACTTCAGGGATCATTGTACCTCACCAAATCACCAGAAGGGAGACAACTTATGGTACACCATCCATGTACTCTTCCACAGGCAAAGAGAAACCCTTAAAACAGCCAAGAGAGACCCGAACATGTTACTAGTACCACCACCTTTTCACCAACACCGTTCTGACGGGGTAACTTGAACTAAATCGCGAGGACGCGATTCCTTTTTAGGGGTATGTGATGTAACAACCGACAAATTTCTTAAATTTATTTTACGAGCCAAAACAATTATTTTGACTTTCCTTAGCTCTTAAACCTCTTTGAAACCAGAACTGATAAGTTAAACCGAAATCCAGGACGGATTTCCTAGTATGATGTATGTGCTGTAACATCCGGTAATTTTCCAAACCAAATTTTTACTAGCCAAATATTTATTTTTGTATCACTTTATCAGTTGAACTTTTTTTTTTCTAAATTTATTTGAGCATGAGAAACATGAGATATCTTGAGAAATGTGAACCTTAGTCTCGTATATCGTCAGCACATCCTAGAAAACGCGAAACGAATTGAATTTGCTAAATAAATTGATTATGGAAAGACATGCATATTTATACTCGTTTTTATCCAAAAATTATTTTGGAAACAATGACGCAAGTTTCGTAATTTTTCGAGTCTGTTTGGTACGTCGAATGGGGCCCACATTGTTTTATTATAAAAGAATTACAAGTTGGCACAACCAACCCCTGGGCTTATTTACCCCACCTTCACAAACTAAGCTTAAATTACAAGAATGGTCCTTGCGTATTATAAATACCCAAATTAGGGTTTCCCTTTTATTATTATAACTTCACCTCACCGGAAAACCTTATTCTGGCGCCGTCACCGGAATTCGGCAAGTTTCCGACCATCACTAAAAATCACCCGACGCATAAATCTCGATATCCTCATCAATCCTGGAGCGTTTAGGGACGTAAGGGGCTCGTTTGATCGTGTTTGAAGCCACCATAGCCGCACACCACCGAGAGCCGCCGCCACCCCTCCCCTTCTTTCTCTCAATTGGTAAGCCACGCGCCACTGTTCTTCTTATTATTGATATAAAAAGAAATCCTAGTTCGTATATTAGTTTTATCTATTAAAACCTAATAAAAACCTTTCGATCTAATTTAAAGTCGAGTGGATCCGTTTTATTTCGCCGTGTAACACTGACTCAGTCCGAGTCAGGCTAACTCACCGAGTCAACTCGCGTTGAATCGGGTTGATTCGTACATACTTATATATATATATATATATATATATATATATATATATATATATATATATATAGTAGGACTTTCATTTCAGAACCATCTTATCTTTTAGAACTGACAGAACCACAAAAAACATACATGCACGCCTTCAATTATTGTATTTTTGCACATATGTTCTAAAAACAACATATATGCTTTAAAAAAAACACGGTTGTTCTAAAGAATTTGATAAGAAATTGGAAATATAAAATTTTTCTTTGAAGGTGTGCATGTATGTTTTTATAAGGCGTGCAACGACAATATTGCAGCCGTGTGTAAGGTTTTTGTGAAAAAAAGGATGAGTTCATGATGATATTGAAGAACATAGGTGGATACTTACGATTATTGATGATTTGCGTGTATTTTTATTTTATTTTAAAAGACGTGCATGTATGTTTTTGGTGGTTCTGTCAGTTCTCGCAGATAAGATGGTTCTGAAATGAAAGTCCCCCTATATATATATATATATATATATATATATATATATATATATATATATATATATACTTTATTTTCTTTATTATTATAATTATTTTATTTATTTACTACATCTGTTCTGATTTGATTCGCATCTGTGTAGCATGGACTTAGTTGATCCGAGTGGTCCTGGTGGTTGAAGCCGAAGAGCTTCGAGCTCGTATGAAGCTTTAAACGTGACTCCTTGAGTCACAGCAGAACTGGGATTGGGGCTATCAGTTTCATTTTAGCTTTTTATTTATCGTTATTCTTTTGATTTATTTTATTTCGATCTGGTTGTATTATTATTTCCTTCATTCCTTTCGATTTGGTTGTAATCATTTATTTATGGTTTGTGTTGATTTTGGTTGTGTTGCATTGTTGTTTGGAGTAAACAGTATTAAGCAGTAGTGTTATGTTGTTGGATTTGGATTAGGGACTGTTTGTATTGTGGATGTTGAATTGACTGTAGTTATGACCAGGAGCCTTTGGCTCGTGTTAAGGCTCGAGCCGTGACTCCATTGAGTCACGGCAAAGCCTTGTGGTTGTGTTGTGGTTTGTCCGAGAGTCTAAAGACTCGGTTTGGTTCAAGCCGTGACTCAAGTGAGTCACAGCATAACCTTTATATTCTTGTGAGTAGGAATTGTTATTGACTAGAATTAGAGTTGGATTGTGGTTGCATTGATGTTTAGTCAAGAAGTCTCTTGACTCGGAATGACTTGAGCCGTTACTCAAAAGAGTTATGGCATGGTCTCATTAACATTGTCGTGTTAACAAGGATGTGGATTTGGTTTTGCGTTGTGTTGATCATCCGAAAAGCCCTTTGGGCTCAAACTAGCTCAAGACGTGACTCAAATAAGTAACGGCATAGCATAAGAGTATATTGTGATTTAGATATTGGTTTTTGGTTTTGGAATTGGATTTATGTTCGTGCTATTTACCATCCGAAGCCCATTGGCTTATATTGGCTCGAGCCGTGACTCAAATGAGTCGCGGCATTGCCTTAATACTTTGGTTATGTTACGGATTTGAGTTGATTTGGATTTGGTCTTATTAATTTGGCCGAGAGCCTTTGGCTCGGGAAGACTCGAGCCATGACTCAATTGAGTCAAGGCATGTCTTTGTTGTGTAATATGTTGATAATTGGGTCGTCACATCTTTTATTTATTTATTTGTTTTGTATTTATTTATTGTTTGTTATTCTATGGAGTTTCGGTTTATTAATTTGGAAAACATAACAAAAATAGTCGCTAAGCCTTATAACTAATATATATACGCAACCAATAGTGTTCAATTGTATATTTTAAATTGTAAAATGAGATAATAAAATGTGTATTCAAAAGTAGTAACGACTTGGAAATGTTTTGTAAACGGGCACAGTATGCCCAAATTTCTATAAAATCTTTTATAATATAATCAATTACAATTATTCTAATTACTTAAAAACCTTTTCAAATACTTAAACAATTTCTTCCAAAACTTCAATATTTCATCAATTATTTGAGAAAAATGAGTAAAACACCAAAACAACATATTGACGTTTTATTTCTTTTAGTTTTTTTTCTCTCTTATTTCTTTTTTCTTTCTATTCTTATTCTTATTCGTTTGTTATTTTCTTTTCGTTTCTTGATTATTTTGCGATGTGTTTGATTGTGTTTCGCCGACTTTATTCGTCTTACGTGATTTAATCTCGAAACAATTGATTGATGCTTTCTATTTGTCTTTCTTTCTTATTATTTTCTTTATTTAAATTCCTCTTTTCTCTTCGTTATTCTTTCTTCATATCCGTTCGTGTTTGCCGACTTTTACAATTTTAACATCTCGGATCCACACGAGTCTTAAACTTTATTTAACTCAAAACGCCATTGAAATAAAACATTTACATTTCAATTTCGAGCATTGTTTCATAAATCCCTTTAAGGTTATTGCTGAGATATATTAGTCGTATACTAGGTTGTGCCGATCCAGTGCCGTTGTGCTCTATTTTTGATATCATCGTGCCCTTACTCTTTGATGCCAGTTGTGATCTTTGTGAATGTCTTGCATTGCTGCATAATGAGGTGAGTTCATAGCCCCACTTTTTATTTGCTTAAACTGTTTTATAAGCTACTTGGGGTGAGATACATGCTACTGTTTTGACTATGATCACAATTGTTTGGAAACTATATTTTGAACTGAAAACTTTGTTTTCTGCTTTCTGAAACTTGAATTGTGCTGGAACAACACTTATACTTTTCTGGAACTGTGAGTGAAGTAGTAACCACTTTGCGAACCACCTGATAAGCACTAAGTACCTTCCTTGCCAACAACAAGTCCCTCGATCATGAACCATTAATCACCTGCGAGTGAGCGCAATTATAGTTTATAGGCCTATAGGATCTGACCATCCCACCTTTGTTGACCGGGTAGGCAACATGGGTGTGCTATAATTGATTTAACTAGGTATTTGGCAAGATACCTGACTTTGGGGGCAACTATTATGATTATGAAATTCCACGGTTACTGTCGACTTACGCCAGGGTTACTGGTGCCGGTTAACGCTTTGTGTGTCATGAGCTTAGCGTAGTGGTTACATCTGAACTTCCAGGCGTATAACAACGTATCCCGCTTTCTTGGAAACTTTAAACATTGTGATCAACTATTTTATTTAAACCTATGAATTCACTCAACCTTTGTGTTGATTTTTAGCATGTCTATCTCAGGTGTTAAATCATTTTCCGCTGCATATCTTTCCTTTGGAGGAGCTTGGCGAAGGGCATGGCATGGTCATAGAAGACTCAGAAACTATTTGGGACCACTTTAAACCCTTTTATGAAACTTTATTTTTCGCATTATTTTAAATGATGTAAATTGAATGTTTTAAATTATGAAATTTCTTCTGAAAATGGTTTAAGTAAAACCGTTCTTTGTACCTTGTGATTGTGATAACTATTCCATAACAACCCCCGACCCATATGTTTCCGTTGATCCGATTTCGGGGTGTTGCATGGAGTGATACTTCGGTGTACTCCAGCGGCTCACATAGATTGTTGTAAGCGTGCTTGTGGCATCCAATTCAGGAATGGCCGATGTGAAGATTCGAAAAGCGTTAGCACACTATGATGCAAATGCTCTCGATATCCAAACATATAGGTGCTGGAAATCCTACCAAGGAGATTCCTTTCATGAATCGATTCCTAATGACGTAGGTTTATACTTGGATTTATCCAATGTATATATAACTGTCCTTAACGGGATTCGAATAACTGATGTGACCTACCAAGGTGAATGGAATCAATACATTCATCAGTAAAACAATCGTAGTGGAACTATTCTGTAAGAAAAGATCTATAATCATCGATTGGCCTAACGTGATTATTAGCTACCTTATTTGTGCAGGTACTGATGAAAGTCCCATTGAAGGAAGACCGTATACCATCATCATATTCATCAACAATCTTCAACTTTACATGCTCATACTAACATCCTCAAGGATCAAGTTAATAAAGTTGATGACAAAGTTCTATATCAAAGTTAAAGATCAAGATGTCAAAGAACAAGTTCAAGAAGGAAATGAGGACTACATTAGTAGGAAGAACAAATCTTTAAAAGAAGTTTGAGCATGTTGTAGAAGACGCCGTGACAAGAACTTGAAGATGTTGATCAAAGGCAAGTAAAGATCAAGAGATTAATCAAAAGATCACAAAGCATGAAAAGAACAAAGGAACTAGCATGACTATTACACATCAAGGCTCAAGTTCAAGACAAAAGACATGAAGATCAAAGATCAAAGCCACAGGGAATCATCATTTACATAAAGTGAATGATCACCCCTTAGGGGGAGATTGTTAGCATCATTAAAGTGGCGATCATTCCCGAGTCTACGAGTCTTATAATAACTAATATGTATAAGCGTGTAATAGTGAGTCCGATAAGCTAGTCTATTAGAATAGTCCATTAAGTCTAATATGGCTCCGCCCATGGAAACCCATGACCGGCCATATGGAAGTATAAACACCTCTCCACACATGGAGAGTGTGTCTTGCATATTTCTCCTCTCCTCTTGTATATGTAAAGAACACCACCTCCTTTCTCTCTAATCTAATATCTCTTTCTCTCTCTAGTTCCATCTTTCTCTTTCTACTAATTCCATATCATAAGTGTGTGTTAAAGCTTGATATATTGGTTCCTACAGGAATGCATTTAAATGCTTGCTTTCAATTGAGGAAGATATTTTCACTTGTGACATTGATGTGCAGGGAACCTGGTCAGAAATGTGGTATAAATGGGAGACATCATTCGACTACGGAAAACCATTGGGAGTACTCAAGGAAGGCTCATCGAAGGATGAATTGGTGCAAAGCAATTGATGTAGGAACCAAGAAATGGTACACCATATGGCCTTCTTGCGATCTTTTGAAGGATGAGTGTGATGGAGGGGATTACAAATCCCGAAAATTCAACAATAAGCACCTTTGAACTTTGACTAAAGACAATGAAAGAAATAGCCTCCCATGGGAAGGAATGCTCAGTTTTAAAGATTGGTTGAAAATAACGCATGGGAATGTGGATGAAGTGAGTAAGCAAAGAATTTGGGAAGATTGTAATCACAAACTCCGTTGCAATGAAGAGATTATGCCAACTTGGAAGGTGCATTGGTGTCAACAAATCAAACAAAAGAAAGATGAGTTCTACCAGTTTTGGCCCTCATGTGACTTATACGAAGACGAATGTTACGGAGGATAATTTCACGATATGGGACGAAAGACGTCACTACTTGGGTAATTTTTATGAACACAAAAGAAATGATGCAGTATGGCAAGCCTTGTCTTTTAAGGATTGGGTGAGAATTTGTTTTGGAAGAGTCAATCGCACCACGGCAGATAAAATATTTAGGAGTTGTATGAAGGAGGATTTTCCTGAAGATAATTACAAAGATGATGTCAGAGCATATGAAAAACTAGGTGAACTAAACAAATTTTTCGAACCCATCAAATAAAAAGAGCCAAGTAAGTTTTTTAACCCAAAAAACTTTGGTCATTCCAAAAGACAAAGGATAAGTGAGATAATTGGAGATCCTCTAAACAAAGATTGGTACACGGTACCGCCCGAAGACGATGATGATGATCTAGAATGCCTTGAATAATATTTGGAACTACATTCTTATGACAGGTTCATTGATACCGAGAAGGAACAATACAGAGAGAGGATGTGCGATTTAGTTGGGATGCCATACAACAAACCCCTCTAGCATAAAAATTGAGATATTTTAAGTTACTCGGTATGTGGTGGGTCCAGAAGAGAGTTACATGAAGGTTGATGCCATACCACGAACTATGTCTAACGTAGCAGTGGTTAGAGCAAGATTTGTGGAAGAAAGGGATGCAGTTGGACGTGTCCAAATAACACCTTAGAAGATGGCGGAAAGTCTAACTTAAAGACTTCATAAGAAAACCGCTAACCAGGAGACAACCCGGATGTTTTTCCTTTCATTTTTGTATTTTGTAGTTAGTTTTTGGTTTGGTATACTTTAGATTGATATTTGTAGGTATAATTAATCGAAGGAATGGAAGAAGAAATCATGTAAGTTCCCATTTAATTCTTAAAAACTTGGGAAACACGAAATTTTTTGTCTCCAGGAACCATTTATGGCATAGCACTTAGCTATGCATTACACCGTAACTCCTGACCTGACAAATGACCTTTTTTAACCTTTTCCATATACGGTGTAGCAGACTTTTCTACTTGCACCGTATACACTCTCTAGGAACAATAAATCACCAGATATACCTTGCATACGGCGTATTGGACATTCATCCATTACGCTGCATATCGTTTCTATCACAAAATTTTTCTTAATTACCAAACCGTGTAAATTATTTATGAACATTGTAGGTGTGTTCCCTATAAACCCTCACGAGACTATAACTCGTCCACTCGGGACACCGAGGGGTTTAAAGGCTTGTTGCATATGCTAAATGAAACCGTGATTCCTATGAAAGTGAGTTAGGTTTTATTTTTATTTTTGTTTTTATTTTTACTCTTATATGTCTATCACGATGCGCGTAAGTGTTTGTTAAGTGTATTCTGTCACACCCCCAAAATCGGGTCCAGCGGAAGCATACATGCCACTGGGGTGCAAATCAATTGGTATCACAACACAAGTGCAGAGAACGGTTTTCACCTCAATCATTTAGATTAAAATTGTTTAACGAAAGTGTTGAATTTACATTGATAAAAGTAGTGCGAAAATAGGCCCTTAAAACAATTAAAACGGTCCCCAAATGAATATCAGAGTCTCCTATGACCATGCCATGCCCTGCCAAAAGCCTCCTGTAGCGTGCTATTGTTTAATACCTGAAAATACATGCTAAAAGTGTCAACACGAGGTTGGTGAGTTCATAGTGTTTAGTGTAAAATGCAAAGCGTTTGAATGAAGATTTCCCAGCAAAGGCATTGTAAATCCACCCAGTTCCAAGCCTCGCCCATACAAGACTTACAACCTGTGTGTTTACAACCCACTGCTAAATGTGATCTGGTTTGTGAACGTCAAATGATTTATGGACCACAAAATTTAATGTTAAGTGTGACAATGTCACTATATAAAGGTAAGTGTGATAATGTCTTCATATAACTAAATCTGACAATGTCGCCATATAAATAAATCTGACAATGTCGTCATATAAATAAATATGACAATGTCGTCATATAAATAAATCTGAAAATGTCGTCATATAAATAAATCTGACAGTGTCGCCATGACAATGTCGTCATAATACTAAAATAATACGTAATTAACAGTCCATAACATAGACAATATGAAATAGCTTAATGTACTAGTGTCCATAATGAAATGATCAAGGGTGAACAACGTAAACACAAAATACTTCCGAGCAACGACTCTAGTATTTTAACCAATCAATAATGTTTGAAAGACAACTCACGTCTCAAGCAAAACAAGCATGGTGTTTAAATGTAAAACGAGCATAGAGTTTAATGTAAAACGAGCATGTATTCTCCCCTAAAACAGTTACAAAACAAGTAAAAGGAGGGGCTATGAAACTCACCTGATGCAATAGCTACGATGACAAAAATGGATACACTAAAATGAGGCACGATCTCTAACTGCAACCTAATATGAATGATAGAATCTAATGTAAGCAATGAAATGATGCTACATGTAAAACCCCAAAATTAAAACAATCCGAAATGACAAAAATGCCCTCACATTTAAATTTTGAGAACTTATGAAAAATTAAATAAGTAACATTTGTGAACTTAACTTAAGGTAATTAAAACCAAAAGTTACCTAACAAATTAAATTAATTAAAACCCTACATTATGTAAATAATATGTACAAAATAAATGTTTCCTACATCTAGTCCCATACTAGGCCATTTTAAGGTATCAATAAGACCAAATTTTCGGCCCAACTTAGGAGATAATCATGCATTATTAGTGATTGATATGAGCCCATAATGAGATTGATTCATTCCTTATTTTGTTCCAATCAATAAACACGGTTTCCTTGAAAATCTTATAACCGAAAATTTCCAAGCCCTAACTCCTTCTCTCTCTAAAAAAAAAATTCGGCTACCTCTCTTTTGTTCATGCCATTCGATCCAAAGGAAGAAGAAGAAGCAAGGGTTTGATCACTATTTTCTTGTTCTAATTCGTGTCACACATAAGGTAATCAATACATGTCCTATTTAATCCATTGAATTCATGATCATAAACCCTAAATAGATCCATATGGTTATTTGTTTTGTTCTTCATTCGATCAAGGAAGGAGAAGAGACGTGGTTGTGATTGATCGTGTGTTGTTCGTGTTCTTGGCTCCTTGATCACGCTACAAGGGTAACCGTATCATCCTTGTTCTTCTTGTTAATTCTTGATTCATACGTTATGTTCTTGTCGAATCGGATACACTTAAAATCCTAGAAACGAACTACATAAAATAATGATTAATAAAACCCTAATATGAATCGAATTGTATATGGATCTGAATTTAATTGATATGAACATGTTATAACCTCATATAATTGACCTATATCTATGTTAAATAATGTATAAGAGCTTTGCATCATTGGTATATGGTTGGAATGGAAAACCCTAAAAGATTGTATAAAATCATGAACATCTGATGCTGTCAGGAAAAACAGGCCGAATTGAATCGATTGTATCTTAATGAGGTGAACGTATTTTTGAGTGTTTTTAGAGTCTAAAATTAAATTCAATGAAAGAGCTTTCTGGGAAAATTAACCTTGTAATTTTTAGAGGTCGGGAAGACAACCTTTTGATTTTTAGAAAATTAAGTGTCAAACTGAATTCGTATGTCTGGAAAATCAGTCCGGGTTTTTGATTTTTAATTTCCAGACCTTGTCGAATTAGAAGATTCCCTTTGAACTAAGTAATATTTCATATGTTAGGTAATTACTGGAATTTTTATAGATTTTTATAAATTTTCTAGATGGGGAAAAGAAATAGAAACTTTTCGGATGTTTCATCAGATACGATTCGGGGACATGTTGTGGAAATGGATTTTTCATTCGTATTTATACTAGCTAATAAAATCTGGAAAAATTATGTAAAATACTTAAGACATTGAGGTATCTGTGGTAATTTTTGGGAATTTTATTTCGGAGTTCTTATATGGTTAATAAATTCGACTAAACAGGACCAGTTCATATGTAAAATTTGTAAAAAGTGTAAAAGGGTTTAAAAAGGTATTATGTGTTTATTTCCTAAACTAAAGGGTCTAAATGGTCATTTTTCTAAAACTAAGGGACTTAACTGATGAAAACATGTAACTTGATAATATTTACATATTACACCCTAATCTTACCATAATGACCCTTTAGTCCCTAAACTTATTATATTTGCGTAATAGACCCTAAAACTTATGAAAACTACATTATGAACCCTAAACTTATGTAAAAGACGTTATGAACCTTAAGCTACTAATATAGCCATATTTAATACCTTAAGTTGATAAACGGAAATGCTAATAATTAGAATTACTAAATATGAAAACTTGCTATTTTTGGAAAGTTAACTAAAAAGGAAAGAGAATTTAAAATGAAACCTCTATGACTATGAAACTTATAAGAAACCTATGATTATTGTAGATCGGGTGAAGAAGGAGTGACCTCCGCTTCCTTTCATTTGATTGCTTTGCTTTTGGTTGTGTGCTTTGTTAAGGTACAGATATTCTTTCCCTTCTCAGTAGGGATATTTTCTAGCCATCCTATGCCTGCTATGTTTCCCTTAGTTGATTCATGACATTCATTATATGATTGTCATTCCTATGATCCCTTCTGACATTTATTTAAATGTCTCTGCCATGCTATGCTTATGTGTTTGCCATGCTTATTTGAGTTACTTTCTCGTTTCTCTTGCCATGCTAGCTTTGATTTTGTATGATATGACATTCCATGCCTGAGCTTAACTAGTTCTAGAGGTACTAGGACCATGTCTAGGATGGCACCCTAGTCATGACACTCCCGTAGAGGTGTGATAGATCTACGGCGTTCCCCCTTATGTATATGTATTATAACGCGTTTACTATTGGCCAACCTTATGTGTGCTTAGTCTTGAGCTAACATACATACTTATGTTAGGGAGCGTATGGATGCATCCTAGGTTTTATGTTTTATGTGATTATGGTGACCAGGTGGTGTGTGCCTTGCACTCCTTCTCACACTTTATTTTATTTACTTAGAGGTCTCCCCTCTTCGTATACTTGATATGTGTTTGTATGATTTGTTAGATTATGTATGGAGTTCTTATGGCACATCCTTTTATGAACCCTCCTTTGTTTTCATTTCATTTCTTGATTCATTTCTTGTTCAGTTCTCATGCACTCTTGACTCTTAGTTATCTTTGAAATTCGTATTGATTTCATGATTATGCTTTTCGTTTCGTATTCTTTTTCCTTCGTTGCTTATGCTTAATTACCGTTATGTCATGTTATATATATCTGTTCACTGGGCTTTTTAAGCTCAGCCGCATTTCTTTTCCTGCGGCAGGTTTTAGTTGGAAGCTGGGTTATGAGTGGAGAGTACCTTTGTAACACCCCAACCCGACAAGGGTAGAGATATCACATTATGGCGACATTTCAAAGCATTCATACATATACACAGCGGAAGCCATAAAACATCATAAATAAATAAGCCAAGTCAACATGACTTGAATCCCATACAAAAGTCTATCAAGATAACGAAATAATTCAAAGGAAATACATAATGAAATGAATCCATGATCAAATGTCTAAACAAATGGCAAGACTAGGGTAGGACATCATCTAAGGTAAAAGCATCCAACTAACTCTCATCCCAAGCATAAAATCCATCTCCCAGCTAGATACTTGCCGCACACGAAAAAGAAAACGTGCGGCTGAGCTTACAAAGCCCAGTGAACAGATACATAATACAAAGCAAAGATAATGAAACCGAAAGATAATAAGGCACTGGGAAATGTCATGAGGTATAATCAAAGCAAAAGAGTAATAAGGAAATATAGGATAGTTATCTACCACGAGCCCATAAACTCAAAGTCAAAATCTCGACATCATCGTCTCAAAGCCATAATCTCACAATCAGAGGGGATACCTCTCAGGCAACCAGATAATATGAGGGGTGTCCTCATGTATCAAAAGGGTGGAGTAGCTAGCTCCCATAAATGTGAAAGGCATGTATTGCACACAGTACCAGTCACCTCAAAGTCATACTCAAAGTCATAGTTAAATCCACTAAACATACAAATCTAGGATTGCAACCCATACGCCCCCAAACTCAAAGTCATCCCAAAATCATAGTAGCCATGGCAGAAAATCATAAAAGGGACGGTGTGAGAAATCACTCCCCCACACGGGAGTCATGCCAGTGGTGCATCACAGACATGGCCAGGTTACCTTCCTGGCTAGGTAACATAAAATGGCTTGGGTATCAAACTAAGAGTCAGGTCTCAATGTCATGTCAAAGGGTGCATCACTAAGTCATAATCAGAAGGTATATCTAAAGGTCATATCAAAAGGTTCATGTAAAAAGGTTCATGGCAAAAGGTTCATGTCAAAAGATTCATGTCTAAAGGTTCATGGCAAAAGGTTCATGTCAAAAGGTTTAAATCATAGCTCAACATCAATGCATAGGTGAAAAGACACCCTTACTAAAAAGGGTAGAGTATCCGTACCTTATGACGAAAGCACAAATAGAAACAAGCACAGAAATAGGGGACAGCTCAAAGTCTCTCCTTCTTCACACCTAGAGGAGTAGAAGGGAATTACAATTCATTCTTAATAAACTTCCTTTCCATTTTAGGTAACTTTCCCTTTTTAACAGGTTTCCATAATTAGCAAGTTTCCATAATTAGAAGGTTTCCTTATTTAGTAAGTTCCAATTTTAGAAGTATAGAGTACATAACTTAGTTAGATCATTATTAACTGGAAATAAGGTGTCTTTATCATATTTGCACATTTGGTCCTTAAGATTTCACAATTTACATTTTATACCCTTATATTCCAAAAGTTACACTTTAAACCTTCAAATATTTATAATTACATATTAAACCCTTGGTTTATCAAAATTACACAATTAGTACTTCATTTAATAAGTTATACGAATGTCCCTTTAAGTTTTCATAATTTACACAATAGGTCCCTCCATTTAATTAATTTACATATTTAACCTTAAAGTTTACATTTCAATCTTTAATTAATAATAATTACACATTAGTCCAATAAATATCCAATTTTACACATTAGACCCTGAATATAATTCATTACTCAAATCAACCTTAATTTTCCAGAAATTACATATTTAGTCCCTCTATTTAATTATTTTACAAATCGATTTACCATTTAACAATAAAGACATTTTAACCCTTTTAAATATAAAAATTACACATGACCCCCTCAACTTACATTTTATACGAATAGTACACATCCCAAAATAAGTTCTAAAAATAACCCTTGAGTTTTAAAAGTTACAAAACACATCCTTCTATTTATTTATATCTAATCGGTATAACATTTGTATAACAAAATCAAACCCTAACTTCACCAATCATTAAATCATCATAACCACATCATTTAAATCACATTAATTTCCAGATTCACCCATATAAACCCTAGGTCGATTGTTCTTAGGGTTTTCCCAAATTTTCTTTTATTTTCCTTATTAGCCGATTACAAAATAATTTCCATAATAATAGTTTTTTTTTTTGTATCTTCAATTCAAATGAACATTTTTCCAGTGTTATATGATGATCATAGATGCCACGAAAATTATGTATCTAATCCAGAAAAATCGCATGCATGTTTTATAGATTTAATTCGATTTTAGGGTTTATAACACAATAATTTCCATACGATTTATTCATGATGCATGGGCTGTTTTTATCATTTTTCCCACGTTAGATATGATCATTAGGAGCTGAGAAAAATACCAGGATAATTTTAGAACGAGTGAAAAAGGCTGAATGGAATTGTGTCTCTCGGCTAAAACTTCCGAACCAAAAGAATTCACCACGACTTCAAACGGGACCAAACCACCTTGTACACATTTTTTGTAGGTCATACACAATATAAGGATCTCAGGAAAAATAAGAAATGAATTTTATGAAGCTCGGTTGAATTAATACAAATTATACCTTATTAGTACTCTAGCGACAAGAATAGTGATGCCACGATCGAACCAAGCAACACACGACTTCAAACCGATTTTTCTAGGACTCCTTAGATGATGATTGAGCTCAGAAAATTATTGAAATACTTCTTTGTGGCCGAATGGAGGCAATGTGATTTTGTGTGTGTTTATTGTTTCTCGGCATTAGGGTTTCCAAAGGAAAAATGTGTAGATTAGTTATAATAAGGGAATGCCGAGTCATAGGGGAGGGATAGGACCAGAATTTTCGGCGAAATGGGTTGGCAAATATTCTTGACTGATATCTTCCTTATTTACATAATTTAAATCATTTTAAATCATAATAAAACTAAGTATAATTCATTCGGCCCTATTAGGGGTATTTTAGTCATTTTGTAACTTGTATAAATGTTAAATGAAGTTGTTAAAATTATTTGGGATCATAACTTGTGCATTGCCAGAAGTTTGGAATTTATTTGGTACTTTTTAAGCTTTTAAATAACTTTTAAACTTGTAGGGGCAATTTGGTCATTTTACATGCTTTCAGATTTTAGGTGTTACAACTTCTTCCCCTCTAAAAAGAAAAATTTCGTCCCCGAAATTTGCAAAGAGTCAGAAATGAAACGAATCGAAACATAATGGAGACATACCAGATCAGAATGCAAAATGAGGATAACTAGCTCGAATAGACTCCTCGGTCTCCCAGGTAGCTTCCCGCTCTGGGTGGTTCCGCCAAAGAATCTTAACCAAGGGAATGACTTTACGTCTCATAACTCGCTCTTGGCGATCAAGAACAGCTTCCGGCTCCTCCGGAAGAGACATATCGGGCTGAATCTGATCAAAAGGATAAGACACCACATGCAGAGGATGGTAATTGTATCCCCTCAGGAGAGATACATGAAAGACGTCGTGAACATGTGATAACTGCGGAGGAAGAGCCAAACGATACGAAACCTCTCCGATGCGATCCAAAATCTCAAACGGTCCGATGAATCGAGGACTGAGCTTGCCCTTAATTCCAAAACGTTTAACTCCTCGGAACGGCGAAACCTTAAGAAATACCCGATCACCAACATGAAACTCCAAGTCACGCCGATGCTTATCAGCGTAACTCTTTTGACGAGCCCTAGCTTCCTTCAACTTTTCCCTAGCAGCGTCCACTTTCTCAGTAGCGATCTGCACTAACTCCGGACCCTCAATAATGCGTTCACCTACCTCGTTCCAACAAACCGGAGCCCTACATTTCCGACCATATAACATCTCGAAAGGAGCCATACGAATACTCGCGTGCCAGCTGTTATTATATGCAAACTCTACCAGACACAAATAATCGTCCCAGCTACCAGTCCACTCTAAGGCACATGCCCTCAACATGTCCTCTAAAGTCTGAATAGTCCTCTCCGACTGACCATCTGTCTGAGGGTGAAAAGCTGTACTGAACTTAAGGCGTGTATCCCAAGCCTTATGCAATCCCTTCCAGAAGCGAGATGTAAACCGAGGATCCCTATCTGATATAATAGCCGTAGGCATACCATGAAGCCTAACGATTTCCTGCTGAAATATGTCCGCCAACTTACTAACACTGTAGTCCACACGAATAGGGAGGAAGTGAGCAGACTTGGTTAGTCGATCAACGACCACCCAAATCGCATCGTGCTTCCTACGAGTAGGAGGTAAACCTGTCACAAAATCCATGGAAATTTCCTCCCATTTCCACTTCGGAATCTCCAACGGCTGAAGCAACCCACTAGCTCTCTGATGCTCGATCTTGACCCGCTGGCAAGTCAAACACTTAGATACAAACGAAGCCACATCCTGTTTCATGCCACTCCACCAGAAATGTTGCTTAAGGTCCCGGTACATCTTGGTAGAACCAGGATGTATAGTAAAAGGGGAACTATGAGCCTCCGATAGAACAGCCTCACGAAGCTCAGGATCGTTGGGAACACAAAGACGATCCCCAAACCAAACTACACCGAAATCATCAACCCTGAATTCTGATTGTTTGCCTTCCTCTACATTCTAAACTATAGACCACAGCTCACCATCCTCTTTCTGAGCTTCCTTAACTCGCAAGATAAGATTGGACTCAACCGTAAGGCTAGCCCAATAACCACCATGCCCTCGAACACAAAACTCCACATCAAGAAGCTCTAAATCGTGCAAAACGCGAGGCTCAAACTCCAAACTCGCAATCATACCCGACTTCCTACTAAGAGCATCAGCGACTACATTCGCCTTACCGGGATGATACTGAATGTTAGCATCATAATCTTTCAGAAGCTCTAACCAACGCCTCTGTCTCATATTCAACTCTTTCTGGGTGAAAATGTATTTAAGACTCTTATGATCAGTGAAAATGTCACAAGTCTCTCCATACAAATAATGGCGCCAAATCTTTAGCGCGAAAACCACAGCTGCTAACTCTAGATCATGCGTCGGATAGTTCACCTCGTAAGGCTTCAGCTGCCTCGAAGCATAGGCAATCACCTTCCCATGCTGCATCAAAACACATCCCAAGCCTTTCTTCGATGCATCGCTATATATCTGGAACCCGCTGGAACCCGATGGAAGAGTCAGAATAGGTGCCGACACTAAACGTTTCTTCAACTCCTCAAAACTACTTTCCCGCTCATCAGTCCAAATAAACTTTTCCCCTTTCCTCATCAACTGTGTCAACGGCAAAGCAAGACGCGAAAAGCCCTCAACAAATCTCCTATAATACCCAGCGAGACCCAGAAAACTTCTCACTTCCGTCACATTTGTAGGTCTTGGCCATTTTGTGATAGCCTCAACCTTCGCCGGATCCATAGTGATACCGTCTGCAGAAATGATGTGACCCAAGAAAGCTACTCGATCCAACCAAAACTCGCACTTCGAAAACTTCGCATACAATTTCTGCTATCGCAAAATCTCCAGAACAATACCAAGGTGTTGCTCATGTTCCTCCTCGGATTTAGAATACACAAGAATATCGTCGATGAAGATAATCACAAACTTATCGAGAAATTCATGGAATATCCGGTTCATTAGGTCCATAAACACAGCAGGAGCATTGGTTAAACCAAAAGGCATAACCAAGAATTCATAGTGACCGTACCGAGTGCGAAAGGCCGTTTTGGGAACATCCTGCTCCCTCACCCTAAGCTGGTGATATCCAGACCTCAGATCAATTTTAGAGAAATGCCTCGCTCCTTGCAACTGATCGAATAAATCATCAATGCGAGGAAGAGGATAGCGGTTACGAATAGTAATGCGGTTAAGCTCCCGATAATCGATACAAAGACGCATGCTCCCGTCCTTCTTCTTAACAAACAACACGGGAGCACCCCAAGGAGATACGCTCGGTCGAATAAAACCGTTTTCCAACAGTTCTTGCAATTGCTCCTTTAATTCCTTTAATTCAATCGGTGCCATGCGATAAGGAGCTTTAGATATGGGTTCAGCACCCGGAATCAGATCAATGCTAAATTCGACTTCCCTGACAGGAGGAATGCCAGGAAGTTCATCCGGAAATACATTGGCGAAATCGCGCACAATATGAATACTATCAATGCTAGGAACATCAACAGAGGTATCTTTAATCGAAGCAAGAAAACCAAGACAGCCATGCGAAATCAATGTCCGGGCTTTCATAGCCGAAATAATCTTTACAGATTTCAGAGGTTGGGAACCAGAATAAACATAATCAGGATGGCGAAGATCACCAAAGATCACCTTACGAGCATAACAATCAATGGTCGCCTTATGAGCAGCTAACCAGTCCATGCCCATAATAATATCAAAATCAACCATATCAATGGGAAGAAGGTTCGCAGAACGAACACGATCATCGAAACGGAGAGGGTAATTAACATACTCAACATCAATAATCACATGAGTTTTCATCGGGGTAGCAATGGATATACGGTTCATTAATTGAGTTGGGGTTACGTTTATTTTATTTGCAAGTGATGTGGATATTATAGAATGTGTAGCACCCGTGTCAAATAAAACAAAAACAATACGATCTCCAATATGCAGAAAACCCGTAATAGTACCTGAGGTGCTAGCAGCCTGGTCACATGTCAAAGAATAAACCCGACCTGAAGTAGGAGCTGCCCTAGCATCGACTTTAGGTTCACCAGCATTCTTCCTAGGACAGTCCTTGATCTTGTGCTAAGAAGATCCACACCAGAAACAACCACCAGAAGCTTTATAACAAGGACCTGGATGCATTTTCCCACATGAATCACATGTAGGAGGAGGAGGTAGAGTCTCAACAAACTTCTTCTGACCCGACGATCCCGACTGCTGATACTGCTGAGAATCCCTACGCCGGTTGTTATTACCCTTCCCCTGACGATCACTACCAGACCTACCAGAATCCCGCCGATCCTGGTTCCTGTAATCCTGCTGCCTATGATTATGACTTCGGTCCTGGCGACCCCGCTGATCATGCCCATGGTCCTGTCGACCCCGAACATCCTGCCTTTGGTCCTGCCGACCTTGGCCCCGAAAATCTACCCGTTTACCATCCCTATCACGCTTATTAGACCCCCTGTCCGCATGTAACAACTCGATGTTACGCGCGGCGTCCTGAACTCCAGCCACATCCTCAAACGGAGTGTTAACAATCCGGTCTAACACCCACCTCTTTAAAGCCCATTTGAAATGACGAGCCTGTCGCGTAGCATCACCAGTGACCTCTGGCCCAACGAAACTGGCCAGACGCAGAAACCGTTGCATAAACTCTCCTGACGACTCCTGATCACCCTGACGAATCGACCCGTATTCCCTTTCATACCTTTGCTGCTCCGACAATGGAATATACTGTCTGTAAAACACCTCGATGAAATCCGCCCACAAACAAGTCTCAGCAAAATCATCCCCTTTCGCCTGAACAAGAGCAGCCCACCAATTTTGGGCATCACCTTCAAATTTGAATGTGGCCAACCGAGTTTTAAACTCGTCAGCACATCCCAGAACACGAAACAACTTCTCGATATGTGTGATCCAGTCCTCCGCTTCATGGGGAGTAGCAGCGGACCTGAAAGAGAGAGGCTTAAGCTTGTTGAACCTCTCGATCCACACGTGGATACCAGCTGGGGGAGCAGCGGGTGGAGCAGTGGGTTGAGCATCGCCACCACCACCTCCAGAAGAACTAGCCCCATTCCTGATATTATTGGTGACCTCAGTCACCACTCGAGGAATAGCAGCAGCCACAGCAGCGGCTATCATCTCTTCAAAATTGGGGCCATCATCCCCATTAGTGTACTGAGTAAAGCGTGTGTTCACCATCTGAATGATCATGAAAAGAATTAGCAAAACATAAGGGGAAATAAGCACGAAATGGAAGACGAAGCAGAAACCTATGCCTACCCAAAACCTCACCAGTCAAATCTTAAACTTAAGGGTCAAATCCTATGGTCCACATGTTTCACAGGCCAAAGCTTATGTACGACAGGTCGCAGCTTGGGCTCTGATACCATAATTGTAACACCCCAACCCGACAAGGGTAGAGATATCACATTATGGCGACATTTCAAAGCATTCATACATATACACAGCGGAAGCCATAAAACATCATAAATAAATAAGCCAAGTCAACATGACTTGAATCCCATACAAAAGTCTCACAAGATAACGAAATAATTCAAAGGAAAAACATAATGAAATGAATCCATGATCAAATGTCTAAACAAATGGCAAGACTAGGGTAGGACATCATCTAAGGTAAAAGCATCCAACTAACTCTCATCCCAAGCATAAAATCCATCTCCCAGCTAGATACCTGCCGCACACGAAAAAGAAAACGTGCGGCTGAGCTTACAAAGCCCAGTGAACAGATACATAATACAAAGCAAAGATAATGAAACCGAAAGATAATAAGGCACTGGGAAATGTCATGAGGTATAATCAAAGCAAAAGAGTAATAAGGAAATATAGGATAGTTATCTACCACGAGCCCATAAACTCAAAGTCAAAATCTCGACATCATCGTCTCAAAGCCATAATCTCACAATCAGAGGGGATACCTCTCAGGCAACCAGATAATATGAGGGGTGTCCTCATGTATCAAAAGGGTGGAGTAGCTAGCTCCCATAAATGTGAAAGGCATGTATTGCACACAGTACCTGTTAGGAATATGAATATTCAGCTGAAGACTCGGTCACCCCGAGTACTTATTAGATCATCATAGCTCGTAGGATTATCAGTAATATTATTAGTAGTTTAGTTATTAATTAGTATTGTGGAGTGGGTCGGGTCTTTACCCTCTGTCAGCTCGCTCCACAGTCCACTAGGGACATATTATGTAACACTATAAATACTCCCTTCCCACCCATGGGAAGGGTTGGACCTTTCAAGCTAATAGATTACAAGTTACTTTCTCTCTCTAAAAGGCTCCCACTTTCTCACTCTAAAATCTCTTCTAATCGATCCAAACTAAGCCTCAATCTAGTGTTTCTTGTATTGTGAATACCCTACAATTGGTATCAAGAGCCATGGTTAGGTCCATGAGAGTTGGTATTCACGGATTTGTGTAGTTTTTGAGGTTTTTGGTTCGATTTGTAGTTTTTGAGTTTTTTTTTTGTTCGAATTGATTAGTAGTATAAATTTCATTTTGTGCTTTGTTTAGTGATTAGAAGTTGTTGTACTTTGTACTTTCTAGATTAAGAATAGTATTAGAGTGGTATTTGGTGTTTGGATTCACTGATCTAAGAACGGTGTTGTGATTTTGGGGAAATTCGTGGGTATTTGTTGTAGTGTTCTTGGCAGCGGTTTGTGTACTTGGGACGAATTCTTGGACTCGGTTTGTGTCATTTCTCAGATACGGTTTGTCCTATTACTCGTTTAGGCAAAAAGACAAAAGGCAGTGAAAGCGACGTGCTTGGGAGTTTGTGTCTACTCGGTTTGTCCCAGCTGCGCGTACTCGGTTTGTCTCTGAAAAGTCTACTCGGTTTGTGTAGACTCGGTTTGTCTCTGAAAAGTCTACTCGGTTTGTGTAGACTCGGTTTGTCTCTGAGAAATTTACTCGGTTTGTGTAGACTCGGTTTGTCTCTGAGGAATTTACTCAGTTTGTGTCTACTCGGTTTGTCCCTCTAGCGTATACTCGGTTTGTGTATACTCGGTTTGTCTCTGAGGAACTTACTCGGTTTGTATCTACTCGGTTTGTTCCAGTAGAGTTTACTCAGTTTGTGCCTACTCGGTTTGTCCCTACAGCGTGTACTCGGTTTGTCGTTGCAGTGTGTACTCGGTTTGTATCCTCAAGAGTACTATTTGTCTAGGCGGTTTGTGTCTTGGTGATTTTAGAAATTCCCGCGAAAGATTCGATTTCTCGGTTAAATCACAAGATCAGTAAAATCCCGTAGTTACTATGGCTACCACATCTAACACATCATCAGAAGATATTCAAGCAGCAGGATCTGACACTCGTCCACCTATGTTAGATAGGACGGATTATGAGTCTTGGGCACAACGGATAAGACTTTACTGCTTGGGAAAAGATAATGGAGTTAACATTCTTAAGTCAATTGACGATGGACCATATCAGATGGGTACCACCAGGGATGTTGTTACAACTGGTGAAGATGGGACTGTGACTTGGGGCATAGACAGACATAAAAACTACAATGATCTTAATGAAGAAGAAAAGAAGAGGTATGATGCCGACATTAGAGCCTCAAACATAGTCATTCAAGGTCTTCCAAAGGATGTATACAAGCTCATCAATTTCAACACTGAAGCCAAAGCTGTGTGGGACAATGTTAAGATGCTGTTAGCAGGGTCAGAACTCACAAAGGAAGATCGTGAGTCACAGCTGTATGATGAGTTCGAGCATTTCAAAATGAACCCAGGAGAGAATGTCACAGACTACTATGTGAGATTTCATAAGTTGGTGAATGATATGAGGATGATCAGAATGACTATGCCCAATATCCAACTGAACTCAAAGTTTGTGAACAACATGACTCCTGAATGGGACAGATTTGTTACAGCTGTCAAACTCAACAAAGGTTTAAGGGATACCAACTATGAACAGCTGTATGCATACCTGCAACAACATGAGAAGCATGCTATCTATGATCGGGTGCTAAGAGAAAAGTTAAGTCCTTCAACTACAAATGATCCACTGGCGTTCATGACAAATGTTCAACCGACAATCCAATCATCATCCAACCCAAGCTATCATCAACTTCACTCACAAATACCTGCTATGAGCTCTCAACTTGACTCAGGGTACTCTCAGACCAACAAAATGATTGACAATCTCACCAATCAAGTTTCATTACTGGTTCAACAGTTTCAAGCATCACTCCCTCAGACCAACAATCAGTTAAAGAATTCATCTAACCCACGCAATCTAGCAATGGTGGAGGATGGGAAAATTGTGGTTCAGAATGTGCAAGGGAGAGCTGGTAGGAACATGGGTCGAGGTTATGTGCAGAATAGAGCAGGGAATGCCAATCAGGGGCAAGGGAAACAGATCAAGTGTTATAATTGTGGGGGGCTTGGACACATTGCTAGAAACTGCAATCAACCTAAACGTCCTCAGAATTCAGATTACTTCAAAGACAAGATGCTGTTAATCCAAGCTCAAGAGAATGGAGCTGTATTGGATAAGGAAGAGTTATTGTTCTTGGCAGGAGATGGAGGAAATACTTTTGATGAAGATGTGGATGAGAAACCTGTTCAGGATCTAGCACTTAATGATCCTAACATCTTCAAGGCAGATGACTGTGATGCATATGACTCTGATGTAGATGATGAACCTACGGCTCAAACAATCTTCATGGCTAACTTGTCTTCCATGGTCTCATCTCCCCGTCAAGCTGGTCCTTCTAATGCATCCGTGATATCTGAGGTACTAAAAATTTATGACACATATAATATTGTCGAGGGACAAAAGAATCCCGAAGAAGTACATCAGGCAAATTTTTCTGACTTAAGTACTGTTGACATGGAAAATAGCAATATTATTTCATATGAACAGTATTTGAATCAGAACAACTCGCCTGATGTACCAAATGGTGAATCTTTTGTCAATAATGATGTCTGTGTTAGGAGGAATTTATGTGCCTTAGATAATGCGGATAATATAGATAATGCATGCGAGTGCCATGAGAACAGATTGCCTGTCCCTGATGATAACTTGATCACGAAACTAAACATCTATAAAGAACAAGTGGCAATATATGAACAGCGTGCTAAGTTTGAGCTTAATGAACGAGAGCAGAAATTAGAAGGTCAAATGAGTACACTTATTAAAGAGTCTAGAGTAAGAGAAGAAACATTAAAATTAGAGTTGAGTTCCTTGAAAAGTCAGTTAGAACAGTCTGTCAAACAGAAACAGGAAGCACAAAAGTGTGTTGATACACTTAAGCAAGAATTCAAACAAAAAGAAACAACTCTTTTAAATGATTTCTCTAGACTCAAAACGTTAAAAAATAAGCTTGAAGATAAGTTGTACACACAAAATCAAACCATACAAACTGCTCAAATGATTCATAAGCACAGAAAGTTAAGTGATAAGCATAGTAAAATCATGATAGGTGAACCTAAGTCAACCATCCTTAGGGACATGAAAGTACTTCAACCAGCCCTATATGATGGTAATGTGATGCTTATGCCTATTCATGACCAACCTGAGCATATCTACACCGATGAAGAGGATGAGATAAGTGATAAAACGAGGGAAAAAATGATTGAGAAAATGAAGGATCCCGAGTGCATAGCCAGACGAATAATAATCAAACCCCATGATTATTATGAGGAAAATCGTTTGGATGTGAATACTTTGATGGCAAGTGTCTAGCATGTCAACAGATTGGGAGTTAGCATCAGCGTGCGAGTGTTTTTTCCTCATTTTAGATGTTGGTATGAAGAAGTGGGATTAAAACTGTCAGCAACTTTGTAACGGGATTTATGCGCACGTTGGGAAGAACAAAACGATGTGGGTTGTAGTAAATCGTTCAACTTGGTGGCTCACTTGGAAGATTATCTCAACAGAAGATTATTAAAACTCCGAACGCACCTGTAGTGATCGTGTCAGAAAAATCGAGTTTTGTTTCACACTTCTAGAAGAAATGCAGAAGACCTTCAAGACCGGCTCGAGATTTTATGGCGACTACTCACCTTCAGATGGATGGACGGACAGAGAAACTATGTTGAAATTGAAGATGTATGGGACGGAGAGTTTGAAAAGTGTATTGGCATGATTGAGTTTGCCTACGGAGATGTAGAACACCTTTTGGTTTGGACTAAGTAGGAGATTCACTAGTCTAAGGTCCGGAGTTGATTACTGTGATTGGTGGATTAGTTATCCTTGCGAAAGAGAAACCTTGAATGATGGACTATGAAATTTGTATGTTTCGTACGATGTCCCCGTTGTGGAGAATTAGACGTTTTGGGCGTATGAAGAAGATCTGGTTCACGATGCGTTAATCCTTTGAGTTGTTGTTTTCCATACGATTATCCGACCTATTCCGTTATGCTCTCCGATACGTTCCAATCCTCCATTTTGTGCTAGTTTATCGTCTGTACGACTACGTTAGCTTTTTGATGTGTTTTATCCGTATGATTATTCGACCTATTTTGTTTTGTTTCTTATGCATTTCGATACTCCGACTTATACTCTATTGATCGTCGGTACAAATATGCTACCCATCTCATTATGCGTTTTGATACAAGTTGATATTTCGAGTTGTACTCAATTGATCATCAGTTCAATTATACTATCTATCTCTTATAAAACTCTTGATACATTTGATGATTCGTCACGTGCTTCATTGACCGGTGGTACGTTCCTTAGTTCGATCAGTATATGTTCGAAACTGATGAGTTCTTCTAATATGACGCACTAGTTCCCTTTTCGTTAAGAATCTAGACTGAGTTGATGAGGTTTTACTCTTTAGTACTACCTTCATATTGCTTACAAGCATGAATGTTTCATGTATCTCTGTGTGAGACTTAAATCGTTATCCGCTACATTGTTGTTTCATATTCCTTGGCACGAATTCGTTGTGAATTATGAAATCCTAGGGCTTTTCAATGATTTTGATCAGGTTGGCGAGATATCTCATCGCTTGGCGTTACCTTCCTAGTTATCTCACGTATACGATGTATTCCATGTGTCACTTCTTCGTGAGTATGATTATCATCCGCTTCATGTTGTGTATTGCCCATTCGATCAGATTCGGAAAATCTTTCGTATAGTGAAGAACCTGAGGCTGTTTTGAGCGTCAGGAAAGAGTCATGAGAACTAAAACAATTCCGTTCGTAAAGATTCTTTGGAAGAACCATCCTGAGAGCGAGACTACTTAGGAGACCGAAGAATCAATACGATCCAGTTATCCACATTTTTCTTTTTGACTTGGTACGTGTTCATTTCGATATTGCTTTCGATTTCGTATTTCGATTCCGATTTCGTATTTCAATTTTCGAGGACGAAAATTTGTTTTTAGAGGGGAAGAAATGTAAAACCCAAAATTAAAACAATCCAAAATGACAAAAATGCCCTCACATTTAAATTTTGAGAACTTATGAAAAATTAAATAAGTAACATTTGTGAACTTAACTTTAGGTAATTAAAACCAAAAGTTACCTAACAAATTAAATTAATTAAAACCCTACATTATGTAAATAATATGTACAAAATAAATGTTTCCTACATCTAGTCCCATACTAGGCGATTTTAAGGTATCAATAAGACCAAATTTTTGGCCCAACTTAGGAGATAATCATGCGTTATTAGTGATTGATATGAGCCCATAATGAGATTGATTCATTCCTTATTTTGTTCCAATCAATAAACACGGTTTCCTTGAAAATCCTACAACCGAAATTTTCCAAGCCCTAACTCCCTCTCTCTCTAAAAAAATAATTCGGCTACCTCTCTTTTGTTCATGCCATTCGATCCAAAGGAAGAAGAAGAAGCAAGGGTTTGATCACTATATTCTTGTTCTAATTCGTGTCACACATAAGCTAATCAATACATGTCCTATTTAATCCATTGAATTCATGATCATAAACCCTAAATCGATCCATATGGTTATTTGTTTTGTTCTTCATTCGATCAAGGAAGGAGAAGAGACGTGGTTGTGATTGATCGTGTGTTGTTCGTGTTCTTGGCTCCTTGATCACGCAACAAGGGTAACCGTATCATCCTTGTTCTTCTTGTTAATTCTTGATTCATACGTTATGTTCTTGTCGAATCGGATACACTTAAAATCCTAGAAACAAACTACATTAAATAATGATTGATAAAACCCTAATATGAATCGACTTGTATATGGATCTGAATTTAATTGATATGAACATGTTATAACCTCATATAATCAACCTATATCTATGTTAAATAATGTATAAGAGCTTTGCATCATTGGTATATGGTTGGAATGGAAAACCCTAAAAGATTGTATAAAATCATGAACATCTGATGCTGTCAGGAAAAATAGGCCGAATTGAATCGATCGTATCTTAATGAGGTGAACGTATTTTTGAGTGTTTTTAGAGTCTAAAATTAAATTCAATGAAAGAGATTTCTGGGAAAATTAACCTTGTAATTTTTAGAGGTTGGGAAGACAACCTTTTGATTTTTATAAAATTAAGTGTCAAACTGAATTCGTATGTCTGGAAAATCAGTCCGGGTTTTTGATTTTTAATTTCCAGACCGTGTCGAATTAGAAGATTCCCTTTGAACTAAGTAATATTTCATATGTTAGGTAATTACTGGAATTTTTGTAGATTTTTATAAATTCTCTATATGGGGAAAAGAAATAGAAACTTTTCTGATGTTTCATCAGATACGATTCGGGGACATGTTGTGGAAATGGATTTTTCATTCGTATTTATACTAGCTAATAAAATCTGGAAAGATTATGTAAAATACTTAAGACATTGAGGTATCTGTGGTAATTTTTGGGAATTTTATTTCGGAGTTCTTATATGGTTAATAAATTCGACTAAACAGGACCAGTTCATATGTAAAATTTGTAAAAAGTGTAAAAGGGTTTAAAAAGGTATTATGTGTTTATTTCCTAAACTAAAGGGTCTAAATGGTCATTTTTCTAAAACTAAGGGACTTAACTGATGAAAACATGTAACTTGATAATATTTACATATTACACCCTAATCTTACCATAATGACCCTTTAGTCCCTAAACTTATTATATTTGCGTAATAGACCCTAAAACTTATGAAAACTACATTATGAACCCTAAACTTATGTAAAAGACGTTATGAACCTTAAGCTACTAATATAGCCATCTTTAATACCTTAAGTTGATAAACGGAAATGCTAATAATTAGAATTACTAAATATGGAAACTTGCTATTTTTGGAAAGTTAACTAAAAAGGAAAGAGAATTTAAAATGAAACCTCTATGACTATGAAACTTATAAGAAACCTATGATTATTGTAGATCGGGTGAAGAAGGAGTGACCTCCGCTTCCTTTCATTTGATTGCTTTGCTTTTGGTTGTGTGCTTTGTTAAGGTACAAATATTCTTTCCCTTCTCAGTAGGGATATTTTCTAGCGATCCTATGCCTGCTATGTTTCCCTTAGTTGATTCATGACATTCATTGTATGATTGTCATTCCTATGATCCCTTTTGACATTTATTTAAATGACTCTGCCATGCTATGCTTATGTGTTTGCCATGCTTATTTGAGTTACTTTCTTGTTTCTCTTGCCATGCTAGCTTTGATTTTGTATGATATGACATTCCGTGCCTGAGCTTAACTAGTTCTAGAGGTACTAGGACCATGTCTAGGATGGCACCCTAGTCATGACACTCCCGTAGAGGTGTGATAGATCTACGGCGTTCCCCCCTTATGTATATGTATTATAACGCGTTTACTATTGGCCAACCTTATGTGTGCTTAGTCTTGAGCTAACATACATACTTATGTTAGGGAGCGTATGGATGCATCCTAGGTTTTATGTTTTATGTGATTATGGTGACCAGGTGGTGTGTGCCTTGCACTCCTTCTCACACTTTATTTTATTTACTTAGAGGTCTCCCCTCTTCGTATACTTGATATGTGTTTGTATGATTTGTTAGATTATGTATGGAGTTCTTATGGCACATCCTTTTATGAACCCTCCTTTGTTTTCATTTCATTTCTTGATTCATTTCTTGTTCAGTTCTCATGCACTCTTGACTCTTAGTTATCTTTGAAATTCGTATTGATTTCATGATTATGCTTTTCGTTTCGTATTCTTTTTCCTTCGTTGCTTATGCTTAATTACCGTTATGTCATGTTATATATATCTGTTCACTGGGCTTTTTAAGCTCAGCCGCATTTCTTTTCCTGCGGCAGGTTTTAGTTGGAAGCTGGGTTATGAGTGGAGAGTACCTTGTACTTAGAAGATCTTACTAGCTATTCTGGACTTAGACATGACTAGAAGAGATTTGCATTTCAGACTTAGTATTTTGTTATTATCCTCATTTGTAACCCTGTAATTTCAGATTTTCCCTTGTAACCTTTGAAATTCATTTGTATTATTTAAGTCTTATGCTTATGTTTTATTTGATATGTCACCATAACGTAATACTTCTACCCTTATCGGGTTGGGGTGTTACACTACACATGCAAATACGTATGTTAACGATACCACTTGTTAGTTTTGAAAATAACGTTTATCGACGAAAAATACACTTTTGACGTCTCGTTAAGGTATAAACTACTTTTCATGTAAATAAGTTAAAACGGTACTCCACGATCCTTGTTTGGTGTTCTATCAGCAAAATGTAGCGTTTTCATCGCAATTTAATATTTTCCTTAACTTGTGAAAATATGCCCAAAATGGCTTCGTGAAACTAGTCGCGAAATATTGCACGTTAAGTGTTAGTTGATCAAACTCGACGTTTTTGAAAACCTTGTAACAATGTATAAATGTCATTTCATTTAACTTTTGATTGTACACGCCTCAATCAATTAGAAAATCGGCTAACAATGTTATGTTTCG
This sequence comes from Artemisia tridentata subsp. tridentata, assembly GCA_021014915.2. NCBI lineage: Eukaryota > Viridiplantae > Streptophyta > Magnoliopsida > Asterales > Asteraceae > Artemisia > Artemisia tridentata. Next base: position 210,979,314 of record CP139506.1, on the reverse strand, counting down.
CAAAAACACTAGTTTTTATACTTAAAACACTTTCTAATAGTGGCTGTCAAAATAAACATGGTACGTCGGGCTTCAAATGTGAATAACTCGGCCGTTATAAACTCGTTTTCTACGTTCTTTACATCCACGGCTTCGTATAAACATGAACTAACATAATCTCAGTTGGTCGGGTTGTCTAGATCACGTCTAACGCCTCATTTTGTCCTTTGAATCTCGGTGATCAGCAACTAAATTTTCAGAAAATTAGTTTTCGTCGTCTAACTTTGAAAAATCATATCTCCTTCGTTATTAGTCGGTTTTTAGTGATTCTTGCGGCCACGGTTTCGTTTTTGAAAGAAATTTCTGAATATGAAGGCCAAAATATACCAAAAGTTACTGAGTTTTCCAGTTTTCACGATTTTGGACAGAACACATTTTAGATTGTTAAAAAGTCATTTTCTTGGTTCTAAACTTGATCATACTAGCTCAAATCAACTTCACAAGTTCGAAAATCCTACCATACACCTTCTCAGGGTGTCATGGGGTCCTAAACATCACCAACCTTGGTGGATTTCATGAGATCATTAGTGAAACTTACAGATCTAGTGTTTAAGATAGTTTATGTTCAAAAGTGGTATGTAAAACATAAATAACTTGCATGAATAACTAATATAACTTGAAAATACATAAACATATGAATCAAATGAAGGTATAAGATGATCAAAATGTGTTCTTGAAACTTACTTGATGATTTGATGAGTTTTGAGAAGAAATGAGTAAGAAACTTTGAGGTTTAACCACAAAACCTTAACTAGAAAGGTAAATGGAGTGTGATTATGACTTGTTCTTGAAAAAGTGATGGATTTTGGTGATGTTCTTGGTCTTGGCCGAATAGGGAAGAAGAAATGGGAGGGTTTAGATCCTTTTTTGCTAGTTGGTTTATGTGTTATGTGTTGTAGTTAGTGGAGATGGAAATTAAATCCCCAAAATTCATTTAATGCATGGTACTTAGCAATCAAGTGGTGAAAGAATTAGGGGTGATGAGGGGGGGGGGGGGGGCGGCACATGGGGTTAATGGATGAAGATTTGATGTTAATTAAAGCTTGTGTCTCCCATTTAATTGAATATGGATAGTTTAGTTTATACCTTGAGTGTTATCGGGTAGCGGGTTAACTAGAAATAACTCGTGACGAGGTGAAATGAGATACGACGAAGTTTTAAAAATTGTAAAATCATGTTCCTTGCAAGAATCGGGTGTTAGAATGATTATCGGATTGAAATTTCGTAAACCGACGGAGTTATAAGCGTCAAACGAAAAGTATAGCGATTGGTTTAAAAACACCGGGTAAATTAATAATATAATCTCTATATCATTATAATTAGCTTGAAAATGTATTAGGATCATTGTCGGGAGTATTGGGTATAATGTTAGTAGAAATGACTGAGTGGTAACGTTAATTAAACAATTAAGCATACGTTAATGAAAATCACACAAACCCATGCATGAACTGATATGATAATGATGTTACTGATGATATGCAGACTACCCTAGTCTGTATGATGTGTCTTTACTGATGATGCATGAATACACAGCTAAACCTAACTGGTTACGCGCATTTGAATACCCGTATAACAAGTTTACGACATGATGAATGATAACCATGAATAGTGATTTTCCTCCGGGAATGAATAGTGTTTCGTGAATAGTAAAATTTTTGACGACTTCTCAAAGTCTCAAACTGACTTCAAAAATGATGAATAGTGAAATGATGAATAGTGATTGGTGAATAGTAACCCATGAATAGTAATTCCCGAGATGAATAGTGAAATTTTAAAGCTTGGAAAAGGACCTGAAATTACGGGTTGTGACAGACTCCACCCGTTAAAGGAATTCAGTTAATGTTGACCTCTGAAGTGGACTCGGTGAAGAGATATGGATATTGGAGTCACATTGCGGTGATAAAAGATAAAACATCCATTAGATAGGGATTCGTAATAGTACATGAAGTTCATATGATAGAACTTAAAGTGAAACACAAAAGAAATACAACACTAGAGAGTTTAGGTTTTCGTTTATTTTTAAGGCAGAAGTTCTTGGTTCTTGAACATTGTTGTCGTCCTCCACGTCGTTGATGTGCTGACAATTCCCTCCTCTGATGACCTAGGCTCTACCACGAGCTATTCCGCCTTGGTTCCCATTCCCTTGATTTCCTTGTTTTGGACATTCATTCCTGTAATGTCCTATCTCTCCACAGCCAAAGCATGTCACTGGAGGTTTCTGATTTCCGGCAATGATTGGAAACTGGCATTCCCTAGTCGCATGACCAATCTTCTTACAGTTGCCACATGGATTAAGACAATGTCCAGGGTTATGATGATTTTGACACTTGTTGCATTTGGGTAGGGTACCTTGGTAACCTTTCTTTTCAGCTGAACCGGCAGCATAGGCCTTGGCGACTTCTTGCCTCTTTGGTTGTGGTTGAGTAGCATCGCCACTCTGATTGTTGTCCCAACTCCTCTTGTCGTTGTTGTTTCGGTAGTTGTTGGAGTTGTTGCTGTTGTTGTTTGGAGTAGTCCCTTTCTTCACTATCTGAGCCATAAGTTTCTGAGATATCCTGATAGCTTCGTCTAGAGTTTGTGGGTCAAAAGAAATCACATCTCTGCGGATGCTGTGAGGTAGTCCACCAATGAAATTTTCTAGCAGCTTCTCATTATCGGGAACCATAGTTGGACATAGCACCGCCAACTCCTGAAACCTCCTGATATATGCCTCAATATCATCACCTGCTGTTGCTAGCTCATAAAACTCTGTTTCCAACTTCTTTATTTCAGTGCGTGGACAAAACTTCTTAGTCAGCAATTTCTTGAATTCATCCCACGTAAGCTTGTGAGCATTTTCCATTCCCCTGGGTTTTGCATACGAATTCCACCATGACATAGCTTCCCCAACGAGTGTATGGGTAGCAAACTTTACCTTGTACTCCTCTGGGCAGTTACACAGAAGAAACACAGATTCAATCTTTTCAAACCAGCGAATCATAGCAGTGGCTCCTTCAGTGCCTTTGAATTTTGGGGGATCACCACTCTTGAAGTCCTTGTACGTACATTTACGACCATTGGTACCATTAATAGCCATTCCGGCAGCTTCTGCGGTTTCTGCCCGAGAAGCGGCTTCGGTAGCAGCTTCGGCAGCCCGTGCAGCTACGACAGCACTCTCGGTTACTAGTGCTGCCTCTATACTGTCGGCAACAAGCTTTCTGATCTCAACTGGTGTCATAGTAGTAGTAGCTCTCTTGGGTGGCATGATTCTTCAAAACAAGAAAAGAAGAGTGATACGTAAATAAGACGTTTCCGAAAAGTAGGTGCTCTAAGTGGCTTGCCATAGAATGAAAGCTTGAAGTTGAGTTATGATTTGCTGACATGCTTCTAGGCGGCGGTTTATGAGGTGATGTAGATGTGAAGGCTCTTGCAACGATTGGGTACACACACATGAATTTTGAAACCTTTAGAAATCGAGTAGGAATGCAGCTCAGACATAATTCTATTATAACTGTCCTCAGTATTGCAAAATTCATCTTTGAGTCGGGCATAGGTGGTCAGCCTATGTCCCACTGTCCCGGGTTGAATATAGATGACCAGTCCATATTCCACCGAGGTTCAATGAATTTTGAAATACTCAGCTCAGTTATACTAATACTATGTCCTCCGCATTTAAAGGACGTTTCAAGGACTAAGGCAAGCGACCAAACTCGAGGTCGAATGATGAAACTACGCAAGGAAAAGGCGTAACGCTGAGACGTGTATGATATGAGAGTATGCTTATATGAAAGACAACCATAGTAATCAACGAGAGTAAGTGGGTATAAATGATTTGATAATAAGACACAAATCTCATTAAATATGTCAGCAACAAACCACAAATGAGGCATCAGCTTGGCAAGCAGGCATGCGGCGGTCATAGGGTTAAGTTTTTGTAAATGTAGCTATAGTCTAGGTTTTAAAATCACCCAGTTCTCTATAGCCAAGGCTCTGATACCAATCTGTCACACCCCAAAATCGGGTCCAGCGGAAGCATACATGCCACTGGGGTGCAACTCAATTGGTATCACAACACAAGTACAGAGAACGGTTTTCACCTCAATCATTTAGATTAAAATTGTTTAACGAAAGTGTTGAATTTACATTGATAAAAGTAGTGCGGAAATAGGCCCTTAAAACAATTAAAACGGTCCCCAAATGAATATCAGAGTCTCCTATGACCATGCCATGCCATGCCCTGCCAAAAGCCTCCTGTAGCGTGCTATTGTTTAATACCTGAAAATACATGCTAAAAGTGTCAACACGAGGTTGGTGAGTTCATAGAGTTTAGTGTAAAATGCAAAGCGTTTCAATGAAGATTTCCCAGCAAAGGCATTGTAAATCCACCCAGTTCCAAGCCCCGCCCATACAAGACTTGCAACCTGTGTGTTTACAACCCACTGCTAAATGTGATCTGGTTTGTGAACGTCAAATGATTTATGGACCACAAAATTTAATGTTAAGTGTGACAATGTCGCTATATAAAGGTAAGTGTGATAATGTCTCCATATAACTAAATCTGACAATGTCGCCATATAAATAAATCTGACAATGTCGTCATATAAATAAATCTGACAATGTCGTCATATAAATAAATCTGACAGTGTCGCCATCACAATGTCGTCACAATACTAAAATAATACGTAATTAACAGTCCATAACATAGACAATATGAAATACCTTAATGTACTAGTGTCCATAATGAAATGATCAAGGGTGAACAATGTAAACACAAAATACTTCCGAGCAACGAATCAAGTATTTTAACCAATCAATAATGTTTGAAAGACAACTCACGTCTCAAGCAAAACAAGCATGGAGTTTAAATGTAAAACGAGCATAGAGTTTAATGAAAAACGAGCATAGAGTTTAATGAAAAACGAGCATGTATTCTCCCCCAAAACAGTTACAAAACAAGTAAAAAGTGGGGCTATGAAACTCACCTGATGCAATAGCTACGATGACAAAAATGGATACACTGAAATGAGGCACGATCTCTAACCGCAACCTAATATGAATGATAGGATCTAATGTAAGCAATGAAATGATGCTACACATGCAAATACGTATGTTAACGATACCACTTGTTAGTTTTGAAAATAACGTTTATCGACGAAAAATACACTTTTGACGTCTCGTTAAGTTATAAACTACTTTTCGTGTAAATATGTTAAAACGGTACTCCACGATCCTTGTTTGGTGTTCTATCGGCAAAATGTAGCGTTTTCATCGCAATTTAATATTTTCCTTAACTTGTGAAAATATGCCCAAAATGGCTTCGTGAAACTAGTCGCGAAATATTGCACGTTAAGTGTTAGTTGATCAAACTCGACGTTTTTGAAAACCTTGTAACAATGTATAAATGTCGTTTCATTTAACTTTTGATTGTACACACCTCGATCAATTAGAAAATCGGCTAACAATGTTATGTTTCGCAAAAATGATGAAGCGAAAAGTGTACCGCTTTTAAGGGGTCATTTAAGCCCTAAATCGTATTTATTTGATCAAATATTGCCCTAAATCGTTCCTTTTGTCATTTTAGGTACTTTTGAGGAGAAATCTGGAAAAGGAGGCATTTTGGACGTTTTTGGAGCATAAAAGTGAAGAAAACGACAAAGTCTCAAAATTGTGCTGAAAGTTACCTTTGACGGCGTCAGATTTTACTCTGGACGGCGTCATGGCTTGGCAAGAAAAGGTGGACGTGAAATTTACTCATGATAAGCCAGTGAAAATAGCATGTGAATTATGACGGCGTCACGCTTTAACATGATCAAGGGCGTCACGGCTTAAATCAAAGAGGGACGGCGTCACGTTCAATAGCTGACGGCGTCAAGCCTTGATAAGCCAGAACGGATTTTGGAGAGCTAAAGAGGGACGGCGTCAAGAAGGTCATCCGAGAACCCTAGAAGCGGCGAGGTGACGGCGTCACACTCCATAAGGTGAAGCCGTCAGATGTAAAAATCTATATATAGTTTTCTAATTTTTTGTCATTAAGGGAGAGCTTAGTGTGGAATTTTTGGGAAAAAACCCTAGGACGATTTTAGCATCTTTTTCAAGGCTTTTTGCCTTGAGATCTTCCATGTTACATTGAAAGATAAGTTATCAATTAATCATTCAATATGTCTATGTGTTGTTTGATTTTATCTTGTTCTTGTCTTTTGTTTAACATGTTAGGCTAGATTTATCTTGTGTTTGCTTAGATCTAATGAAACCTAGCTATTGATTATTGGTTATTAGTGTGTTATTAGTTGTATTGGATGATTGTTTATCTATGTTAGGCTTAAGAAAACTGGCTAACTTCCTATTCGGTAACTTGCTTGAACGTCTTAAGAAACATGAACCAAATGCGTACTAAAGGTTTTTATGGTTGTATTTAATGCACAAGCGAATTCTAGTGATCCCATGTTAGGAGCTTCCTAGCCGGCTCGACATAGGAGTGAAGTAGGAGCTTGTAGAGTTGGGGAAGTACGTACGCCACCCCACGATTGATATTAAGGAATACACCCGTCATCCACGCGACTAATACACACTAATCAACCGGTAAAAGATAGTTAGGGAGTAAGGAAATCTAAGTAAACACATTTCTCTACACATAAGTTTCTCACCAACATTTTATTTTCAGTTATTTATTTTATTTGCATTTGTAGTTATTTGGGTTAGTTGACTAGCAACTAATTCCGCCCACTCCTTCAAAACCGAGATTTTACTTGCTTTCATAAAAAAATATAAAAACATAAAAAGAATCTTCCTCAACCTTTAGACCTATTAGAGTAGTTTTTCATACCTAACGAACACTATTCCCTGTGGAGAACGATCAATCCCCCGTACTTACCACTACACTATACTACATCGGTCAGGTACACTGCCTGGTGGGGTTGTAAGCCTCTTGAGATCCCTCGAGAGGTAAAACCTGTTGTAAGGTTACAAAACCACGCATCAAGTTTTTGGCGCCGCTGCCGGGGAATAGTTATTGTTTAGGTTGAAATTTTTATTTCTATTAGGTCTACTCACTAGATTCCTTTCTAGTGAGATTTTTATTTTCTTTTTCTAGGATTTTCTTTAGTCTATCTTTTTCTTTGTGTCTTTGTTCGTAAAAGAAATTTCCATTGACTCTTCCGTTCACCATTATGGAGTACGCGAATCCACCATACCACCAACCACAAAGGCCATTCTACCCTATTGACATCTCGAATTTCAAACAATATCGAGATGAACCCATATATGATGCATGGACTCGTTTTAGAAATTTACTCCGAAAATTCCCTCATCATAGTTTCGCTTTAGCATCCCTAACCCGAACCTTTTACTATCGTGTTGGCCAATATGACCAAATGCGCATTGAGGATTTTGCCAATGGGGACTTTAGGGAATTAAGTGCTGAAGAAGCATGGGATGCCATAGAAGATTGTGCCCAATATTATTATAGGGTAGACAATCCAACAAACGTTAGTACAAGTCAATTGAATATAAATTTCCTGGATCATGAAACAAGTTTGTTTGGGGATGAATACATTAGTGTTGAGATACCTAAGTGGTTGTCATGTAATGCCATAGTACAAAACGAACACATAGGTGACCTTGATGTGATGAAGGATCTAGCCGAGCATGATCACATTGATCAAAAAGACCTAGGTTTTATGATCGATGACGATGAATCTCAAGAAACACATGATGAATCTTTTGGGCAATTTGAATATAGCAGTCAGAATATTGAGGATGATCCTTATGATTCGGACATAGAAGTTGAGATGCCTAGAGAAGCACTTGAGATACTTGGGAAAATGTTAGGGTTAGATCCTACTAAAACACATGATGAGGATATAGGTGATCTTGATAAGATGGACGATAGAGTAGAAAATCCAAGACCACCAAGTACCCCACAAGTCCTACCATCATTTGAGGCACATACACCGCCCGTGACTTACCCGAAAGAAGTAGAAGAGACTATAGGAACCCCAATAGAGGTAGAACCTTTGAACGAAACAAAACTAGAAGAAATAGGTTTGAATACTTATAGTCATAACCTTTCTTTTAGTTCTATGGAAGTTCCTAGTTTTGATGAACCGGAGCCTAAACCAAAACCGTTACCTAATCTTCCATCCTTAGATGTGAACTTAGGAATTGAATTAGGTCCCGATCCACCCATCAAACCATGTAGTCCGGGTAATGTTAAGATTAAGGTAGTAGACATTAAGCCTTGTAGTGAGGAAGACAATATAGGAGTGAAAAATGACCTTACATGTCTACATCACCCATTCATGATTGATCATAAGAAACATAATGGGTTTAAACCGGGTCTATTGGGTCAAGATGGATTCCCAACTAGGAGTCTCTCGAAGTTGTTAGAAAATGATCCCTTTTTAGGAGAACACTTTAACTCACCCATTGACCAAAGTGAACTAGGTAAGGTTATGATGAAAGGAGCACACCCCTTTGAGCATATAATTCATCCACCACTCTTTCCTCACGTGGCATACTCCTACCGAGCTGGTGTGTATCGCTACTATCACCCGCACTTAATCCTAAGTGTAGGGAAAACCTCTCCTTTATCCATTAAATAAGGGTAGAGTCAGGCTCATGACTCGAACAAAAACAAGCGCTTCTTGGGAGGCAACCCGAGCTTTATTTATTTGCTTTGTGTGTTTATTTATTTGTTTGTTTGATTTTTATTTGTTTCCGTATGTATGTTTAATTGTTATTCCTATTGATTCATGTCCAAAACTAAAATTGTGAAAATGCTTTATTTTGTTTTTAACTTCGTCTTAACTACATATAAAGGTATTTTGCAAAAGTTAAGTGTAAGGGAAATCTAAATCGGTTTATTAGAACACAAATTAACATGAATCATAATAATAATAAATTAACATACATATTAGTGTGTGTTTGAGTCAAATGCTTGTATCGAGTCATAATGATGTTTTGCAGGATTTCCAGGAAGTAAGGTAAAGGTTTTTCCAGAAATTTTCCGGAAACTTAAAATGAAAATTTTTGTCAGGTCATTTCTGACGGCGTCAGGGTTTATAACCTGACGGCGTCAGATTTAATTTTCAGAAATTTTTGAAAGTTTTGTTTTTAAAAAAGTTTTTTATTAAAATCTCCAACTTATAATCTCCAGGAATCTGCAAAGTTATCATTCCACAAGCATTATATCCTTATATATAGATTTTATCCCGCCGATGTTATGCAGGTTTTCGTGTTTGTTTTCTCAGGTTTAACAGGTTATTTTGGACAAGGAAATGTTTTGAATCAAGCTTATGGCGATGCATTAGTCATGAAGCTTTTACATTACTTTGGAAGAAGATTTAACCGTATTATTTCATTATCCACCGAGCGAATCAGGGGAGTATTTGATTTCATTCTTTTACTTTTTTCTTTTACATCTTGTTATTTGAACATTGGGGACAATGTTCATCTTAAGTGTAAGGGGAGGGTAAAAGTACGATTTTAGGGAATACTATTACGCTTGATTTTTGTTTGTTTAATAGTAGATGTGTAATAAAACTGAGAGAAATACTTGTTAAGGTAATTTTAGTGCCAAATTTAAAATTTTTTACAACATATAGGAGTGAAACTTTGATCTTAATGAGCGTCTCACGGATAGGAGTTATATGACTAGCACAAAAACCGTACCACTAAAAAAAATTTTCCACCCCCAAATATGTGAGGTTCGCCCCTAGAATTGGTAGGAAAAGCATTTATGCTATGATGTGTGTACCGGTAGCACTTAGATTCTAGAACTTGCGTTAGGACCATTCCGAGGCCACAAGTGAGACTACATTCGTGTAGTTAGATTTACTACATGATAAGAGGCATTAGGATTAACCCATTGTTTTACACCCGTGTTTTTGTTATAATTACATTGGCTACATTGGTCAAGTAATTCTCCCACACCCTTTGCGTTGTACTCATTTTTAGTACACGATACCCCTAGTACACCCCTCAGAGCCTATCTTTTCGTTTCGACCTTTAAGCATTTTACTTAAAGGAAGAATTTGTTACACCCCACTAAAATGTACACCCAAATCGCCTTAGCCTACCTTGTATGCACTCATTTTTAGTGCATTATTGTGACAACATTTGTTTAAACCCAAGTTAATTATCTAGTTGATTACATGGTTGCTAAGCCGAGTCATATCCTTGTACATATTGTTTTGGGACGATTGGGACTCATGGGTAAAGTACTAGTGTAATGGAGTAATGGGGAAGAACATCATTTATTACCCCCATATGTGCTAAATGTTTTAAAAAGTACTCCAAGTTTTTCGATTATCTTAATTCGAGTCATTAGAATAGTTATTTGTAAAGTTATGTAAAAATTCAAGTGTAAGGGGAATGCAATGCCCCTATGATGTATTATTTTGGATGGTAGGGCAAGAGTGTATGAAAAAAAAAAAAAAAAAAAAAAAAAAAAAAAAAAAATCGAAAAAATCAAGAAAAATACAAAAAAATGAGAAAAAGAAAAATAGAAAAAACATACGGACTACCATCCCGTTTCATTTTATGTTTATTTTTATGTTTTTGTTATTTTGTTTCTAGCTTAAGATTGAGTCGAGTCTTGGCTTAGCAACATTGTATAGTACATGTAATTAATCAAGATCTTTAACTCGCCACCAGTAAAATATCCTTTATCCAACAAAACCGTGTTTTCCTTTTCCCTACACCTAACGTTATAACCCATTTAAAAGCCCTCTTTGATAGTTTATCTTAGGTGCTTACGCCTAGTGGAGGAGGTTTTCGATCCTTTCCCAAGCCTATGGTAATCTATTTGCTATGACAGGTAGTGAGAGATATTATCCGTTTTCATTTATGAGATTTATTTTGATGACACTTGAGAGATGTGAGTATCTAAACACTACTTGTGAGGTGCTAGTTCATAATCTCCGTGCTTATTATGATTGAAGTGGAACGATTATTTGTTGTAATTACTTTTATGTTTGCATTAAATGACCCCTAACTTGTATTTTGATTAGAATAAAAGCGCATTTGCTTGAGGACAAGCAAATCTCAAGTGTAAGGGTATTTGATGAAGCGAAAAGTGTACCGCTTTTAAGGGGTCATTTAAGCCCTAAATCGTATTTATTTGATCAAATATTGCCCTAAATCGTTCCTTTTGTCATTTTAGGTACTTTTGAGGAGAAATCTGGAAAAGGAGGCATTTTGGACGTTTTTGGAGCATAAAAGTGAAGAAAACGACAAAGTCTCAAAATTGTGCTGAAAGTTACCTTTGACGGCGTCAGATTTTACTCTGGACGGCGTCATGGCTTGGCAAGAAAAGGTGGACGTGAAATTTACTCATGATAAGCCAGTGAAAATAGCATGTGAATTATGACGGCGTCACGCTTTAACCTGATCAAGGGCGTCACGGCTTAAATCAAAGAGGGACGGCGTCACGTTCAATAGCTGACGGCGTCAAGCCTTGATAAGCCAGAACGGATTTTGGAGAGCTAAAGAGGGACGGCGTCAAGAAGGTCATCCGGGAACCCTAGAAGCGGCGAGGTGACGGCGTCACACTCCATAAGGTGACGCCGTTAGATGTAAAAATCTATATATAGTTTTCTAATTTTTGGTCATTGAGGGAGAGCTTAGTGTGGAATTTTTGGGAAAAAACCCTAGGACGATTTTAGCATCTTTTTCAAGGCTTTTTGGCTTGAGATCTTCCATGTTACATTGAAAGATAAGTTATCAATTAATCATTCAATATGTCTATGTGTTGTTTGATTTTATCTTGTTCTTGTCTTTTGTTTAACATGTTAGGCTAGATTTATCTTGTGTTTGCTTAGATCTAATGAAACCTAGCTATTGATTATTGGTTATTAGTGTGTTATTAGTTGTATTGGATGATTGTTTATCTATGTTAGGCTTAAGAAAACTGGCTAACTTCCTATTCGGTAACTTGCTTGAACGTCTTAAGAAACATGAACCAAATGCGTACTAAAGGTTTTTATGGTTGTATTTAATGCACAAGCGAATTCTAGTGATCCCATGTTAGGAGCTTCCTAGCCGGCTCGACATAGGAGTGAAGTAGGAGCTTGTAGAGTTGGGGAAGTACGTACGCCACCCCACGATTGATATTAAGGAATACACCCGTCATCCACGCGACTAATACACACTAATCAACCGGTAAAAGATAGTTAGGGAGTAAGGAAATCTAAGTAAACACATTTCTCTACACATAAGTTTCTCACCAACATTTTATTTTCAGTTATTTATTTTATTTGCATTTGTAGTTATTTGGGTTAGTTGACTAGCAACTAATTCCGCCCACTCCTTCAAAACCGAGATTTTACTTGCTTTCATAAAAAAATATAAAAACATAAAAAGAATCTTCCTCAACCTTTAGACCTATTAGAGTAGTTTTTCATACCTTAACGAACACTATTCCCTGTGGAGAACGATCAATCCCCCGTACTTACCACTACACTATACTACATCGGTCAGGTACACTGCCTGGTGGGGTTGTAAGCCTCTTGAGATCCCTCGAGAGGTAAAACCTGTTGTAAGGTTACAAAACCACGCTTCAAAAAACACTAGTTTTTATACTTAAAACACTTTCTAATAGTGGCTGTCAAAATAAACATGGTACATCGGGCTTCAAATGTGAATAACTCGGCCGTTATAAGCTCGTTTTCTACGTCCTTTACATCCACGGCTTCGTATAAACATGATCTAACATAATCTCAGTTGGTCGGGTTGTCTAGATCATGTCTAATGCCTCGTTTTGTCCTTTGAATCTCGGCGATAAGCAACTAAATTTTCAGAAAATTAGTTTTCGTCGTCTAACTTTGAAAAATCATATCTCCTTCGTTATAAGTCGGGTTTTAGTGATTCTTGCGGCCACGGTTTTGTTTTTGAAAGAAATTTCTGAATATGAAGGCCAAAATATAACAAAAGTTGCTGAGTTTTCCAGTTTTCACGATTTTGGACAGAACATATTTTAGATTGTTAAAAACTCATTTTCTTGGTTCTAAACTTGATCATACTAACTCAAATCAACTCCACAAGTTCGCAAAATCCTACCATACACCTTCTTAGGGTGTCATGGGGTCCTAAACATCACCAACCTTGGTGGATTTCATGAGATCATTAGTGAAACTTATAGATCTAGTGTTTAAGATAGTTTATGTTCAAAAGTGGTATGTAAAACATAAATAACTTGCATGAATAACTAATATAACTTGAAAATACATAAACATATGAATCAAATGAAGGTATAAGATGATCAAAATGTGTTCTTGAAACTTACTTGATGATTTGATGAGTTTTGAGAAGAAATGAGTAAGAAACTTTGAGGTTTAACCACAAAACCTTAACTAGAAAGGTAAATGGAGTGTGATTATGACTTGTTCTTGAAAAAGTGATGGATTTTGGTGATGTTCTTGGTCTTGGCCGAATGGGGAAGAAGAAATGGGAGGGTTTAGATCTTTTTTTGCTAGTTGGTTTATGTGTTATGTGTTGTAGTTAGTGGAGTTGGAAATTAAATCCCCAAAATTCATTTAATGCATGGTACTTAGCAATCAAGTGGTGGAAGAATTAGGGGTGATGAAGGGGGGCGGCACATGGGGTTAATGGATGAATATTTGATGTTAATTAAAGCTTGTGTCTCCCATTTAATTGAATATGGATAGTTTAGTGTATACCTTGAGTGTTATCGGGTACCGAGTTAACTAGAAATAACTCGTGACGAGGTGAAATGAGATACGACGAAGTTGTAAAAATTGTAAAATCATGTTCCTTGCAAGAATCGGGTATTAGAATGATTATCGGATTGAAATTTCGTAAACCGACGGAGTTATAAGCGTCAAACAAAAAGTATAGCGATTAGTTTAAAAACACCGAGTAAAGTAATAATATATTCTCTATATCATTATAATTAGCTTGAAAATGTATTAGGATCATTGTCGGGAGTATTGGGTATAATGTTAGTAGAAATGACTGAGTGGTAACGTTAATTAAACAATTAAGCATACGTTAATGAAAATCATACAAACCCATGCATGAACTGATATGATAATGATGTTACTGATGATATGCAGACTACCCTAGTCTGTATGATGTGTCTTTACTGATGATGCATGAATACGCAGCTAAACCTAACTGGTTACGCGCATTTGAATACCCGTATAACAAGTTTACGACATGATGAATGATAACCATGAATAGTGATTTTCCTCCGAGAATGAATAGTGTTTCATGAATAGTAAATTTTTTGACGACTTCTCAAAGTCTCAAACTGACTTTAAAAACAATGAATAGTGAAATGATGAATAGTGATTGGTGAATAGTAACCCATGAATAGTAATTCCTGAGATGAATAGTGAAAATTTAAAGCTTGGAAAAGGACCTGAAATTACGGGTTGTAACATATTCAGTGGATATAGATTTTTGCTCAACAAGCTCAACTCAAGACATGTTTCTACAACATGCGTCTTCATTCATACCGAGCAAATCGAGGGGAGTATCTCGTTTGAATTCTACTTTTATCTTTTGTTTTTCATTTCCTTAGTACAAGGGGGACATTGTCCAACTTAAGTGGAGAGATGGAAAGTAGAATTTCACTTGACTTTTATTTGCCTTCACTTCTAGTTTTCTTAAGATCTTTATGCCAAATTTTAAATTTTTTTGACATGTTTTCTTACCAACACTAGAATAGTTCATTAGCCGAGCGCACATAACCCATAAATCCTATTGGTGAGATTTAAACTTTTCCATTTTCTTATATTACATAATTCCACAAAATATAAGTGTGCCGGTAGTCGATGTAGACTTTAAAACTTGGTTCTTATATGTTTTCAAAGCCATCATAATGAGTATTGCATTGAGTAATCGATGTGATTGGAATAAGTGATCTAAGAAGGCAATATTTTAGGATTAACCAAAAATAGCCCATATGTGTTAATTTTTGTGCGTTTATCGACTTGTCACATTAACTTGTCGACCTCCCGTGTTAACCCTTTTGTTGCACTCATTATTAGTGCAAGATACCCTTAGTTAAACCCCTCAGAACCATTCTTTCGTTTCTTACCCAATAAATGTTTAGTTCGCTACACCATTTTGCCTAGCCTACTGTGTAGTCTATTATCATTGAAGTCCCCCCACAGTTCTATCTATTACCCGATTCATCTCAAGTGGGGGGATGAGCGTATTTATTTCAAGGCTTCATATTACTGTAGAAAAACAATTGATGAAAAAAAACTGCAGTAATTTAAGATGATTGTTAAAGGATGGATTAGTGTAATGTACCGTTCGCCTAAATGATTGAGCGAGATTCTAAATGTAAAAGAAGGCGAATATAGAGATTAACAATATAAGTATTAATCCATAGTTATCATTTGAGCTATATTGTCAAAGGACGGGACGACAAACCCATTAATATATGATTGATCATTTGAGTTGGTTGCCATTTAACCAACTAGTGAAGGTTGAGTTAGTGTATACACAATTTTTCACTTACACTATTACACACTAACTCGTTATGATGATCTGATTCTTGCATCTTGATACTTCAATCTTGGGTGAACGGTAACTGACAATGACAAGGCTTTAGGTCTAGACTATTTGTTTGTTATTTTTCATTTTTAACCATTTTAAATGTGTATCCCATGTCTATTCATACCCTTAGTCATTCCGAATAGTAGTCCTAACCTTTAGCCTACTCGAGTTAAGGATTCGAGCAATCTTAGGTGTCTCACTCATCGTTATGCGTGAGCATCTATGATTTTGTCGCTTTTTCTTGAATAGTGTTTTTGGTAAAAGATGATCTAATAAGGATGACTCAACCCTAAGCCTTATATGTATTCACCCTATATTGCCTATTGAAATTTCTTAAACCTTGGCTCTAGTGGTGGAGTTTAGTATACTTGCCAAGCCTATGATAGAATACACGCTACGCTTGTGCAATGAGTGATCACCCCTAAAATGAAACACGTAGATTAGTGAGTGAATGAGTGAATTTCTTTCCCTTTTCGTGAGGTGTTCGGCTTTGAAATTTCTATCATAGGTAATTTGTAAACCCAAATTTTCCAGTAACTAGAAGATATTTTTTTAGAAATTATAATCAGGTCTACTTGAGGATAGGTAGAAGTCAAGTGGGGGGATATTTGATAACATCAAATAGTCTATACATTTATATGTCAAATTCCCTTATATTATGCTCATATTTCTTGTATTATTATAAGATTTAGATACTTAATTGCTTCCTGTTTGTTTTATTGGATTTATTTGAGCATTGAGCGACTAGATGCGGAATTGAGAAGTTAATCGTTTGGAAATGTGCAAAAGCTGGAACAGTCAACATATGAGGCTATATGCAACTATATACTTGCGCCGTATCTCTTTTCAATGCAGTCAACGTAAGTAAAGTCAAAGGATACATACGGCGTAACTCCTTCATAGGGAATACGCCACATCGCCAGTAAAGACTCAATGATTATCCGTATCACAAGATCTATACGGCGTAACTTATACATATAAGATACACCGTATCCAAAAACATAAATGTTACCGAGAGGTGATGCTCTGTAATGTGCGCTTAGCCTTTACGCCGTAATAACAACAACATCTGGAAGGATTATATCATTTGGGGGTATCCGGCGTAATGGGATCCTTGCAGCTGCGCCATAATCAAGTCTGGAGTCATGAAGAAATATTTACCGAGAACATATGCGGCATAACACCTAACTTAAGGTTACGCCGTATATATGTCGAGGCCAGGAAAAATATAAATACAAACCCTAATTCATTCAGAAATATCATTACCCATTCCACCTCTCAGTTGAATACCACGACTAGGGTTTCATTTCGTGCCATTTTCCAGCATCATTGAAGACCTTTTCAAGGGAGAATCACCAACTAAACAACATCGAAGATAGATCGACATAGAGTAATCGTATCAAACGCTATGTTTTCTACTTTTTCAGTTTTAATCATAGATTTTTTTGTACTCTACAGCATGTCCAGCTAAACACCTTTGGTGTTAGCCTAGTTATGAAGTAATCAATTGTTATGTTAATTATTTTGTCATTTATTTATTGATTTTGTTGGATATCTATGTGATTGTAATTAGATCCTTGCATTGTGGCAATGTTTAGACATATTTAATTCCTGTTCACTAGGTGAATAGACCATATTCCTTGGGAAATCGGGTTGATCAAGGGATTCACGATCCTTTGGTTGTATAGGGACTGTGGAAAACTAGAAGGGGGGGGGGGTTGAATAGTTTTACGTCTTTTTAATTTTATTTTGAAAACTTTGTTTGCTTTTAAAACTTAGATTCGAATTTATGTGAACTCAACTCTTGAACAATATGAACAAATATAAGTAAATCTAAATTAACAATGCAAGTAAAGTAATGAAATGAAATGAAAGATAGAGATGGAAAGATCGAACCGCGAGACAAAGGATTTATAGTGGTTCGGCTAACAAGGACACCTTCCTTGCCCTACTCCACTCCTCGAGCACCTAACTCGAGAGTTTTCTTCACTATGTCAACAAGCTCCCTTATGGCGGAGAAAACCTTACACAACTTTCGCTTACACCGATTTAACGACACAAAGCTAAATGTCGAGTTCTAATCGTAGCTAGAACCAATCTCACAACTTTATTCACAACTTCTTCACTACGGCTTCACAACTACTTCACGACCTAGCACTACTTATATACTCTTCTACTTCTTCACACCTTCACTACTTACACACCTTAACTTCTTCACAACTTCACTACTTACACACTAATCTAGCCTAAGCAATTATGCTCACACCTATCTAACAAATATACACAACTTATACAAATGAATGAATGATTTACAATTATGATACACCAACAACTTGGATGGAAGAGATACACCAAGTTGTAATACTTCTTGTCTTGAGGGATAGAAGTATTCTTCTCTTGCACTTGAGAGGTTGAAGCTTTGGATCACTTGAAACAAAAGCTTATGATTATGTGATCAAAGGATTTAGAAAGATGTAAAAAGAGATTTAGAACAGAAGGTTTGGGGTGCAAAAGGTGAGGAAAAAGTCCAGGAATGAACCAGTATTTATAGGCAAAATCTGACAGCTGGAGGAGCGGGGCGGTCCCCTTAAATAGGTGGCCGGTCCCCTTAATTATTAAGGGGACCGCCTAGTAAATTAAGGGGGCCGCCCAAATCCGAACGTTGCTCAGATTTGTCTTTTTGTGGGGAAGGTTTTTCTGGAACATTTTTGCCATTTTTGGTTGAAATTTTGAATTCATAAATTTATAATAGATTAAACATTTTTTTATTAAATACCAAAAATGATTTTCTAAAAGATAT
This sequence comes from Artemisia tridentata subsp. tridentata, assembly GCA_021014915.2. NCBI lineage: Eukaryota > Viridiplantae > Streptophyta > Magnoliopsida > Asterales > Asteraceae > Artemisia > Artemisia tridentata. Next base: position 210,960,968 of record CP139506.1, on the reverse strand, counting down.
AAAGTGTTTGTGTCATTTTATAAAAAATCAAGTGAGAAAAAAAATATTCCTTTGATCATATAATGCATTAAGCATTTTTTTATTCATACCTTAAGTGATTGAGTTGTTAAAATAGATATTTACAACTAAATACTTGTTTACGTCATAATCTTTCGTTTAATGAATTTACATTTTGTGATTATCAAAACGTAGAGATATCAAAATATATTAATAACGTGTTTAGGCATTATTTATATCAACAATCTCCCCCTTTTGATGATTACAAAAACTAAACTCATTAAACTAAAAGATTGATTTTTAGACAACTGTTTAGTGAGTTTATATCTACTTCTCCCCCTTTTTGTAGAATCAAAAAGGTTATGCCGACAAGTTTTAAAAACGAAATTTGTCGGGATGAGAACTCCCCCTTGATGTGTACTCCCCCTCGTTTGAGTGCACCAAGGAGACGAGCTATGGAAATCTTGGTTGCAAAAACAAGTTAAGAACACAAGACATATATATGCATAGCAAAAATATTTAGAACAAACAACTAATCTTATTCATTCATTCAAGATGATCATGTATAGCATATGAATCATCATTACATCACACGATATGCATAAAACATAATGGTTACAACATAAGTAAAAGATACTAATGGTCCTAATATTGCAAAAGAGAGCGATTGGACTTGCTTACGACACAAAAGGGTGAGGGATTTTATTTTGGGGCGGAAACCTTGTGAGTAGGGCTTAGTTATTTGATGGTGAAGGAAATGGAGCGGATGAAGTGGATCTAACGATATTATATCGTTTTAGGGGAGGAATAGGATGAGGACGGGTGAGTAAATATTCGATCCAAGAAATATCTTCACTTAAGTGGAGAATTTGTTTTTAAAGGAAGATGCAACAAGGGCAATAGTGGGTGTGGTTTGTAACTTTATCCAAGTTGAGAGAGTGGGGTAAGCAATTTGAGTAGGGTGAGGATGGAGGTTGTCCCTTGTTGTGTTGTGCAAGGTGCATAGCAAGGAGATCACTAAGATCATGAATTTGGTTAATCTCTTCATGAAAATTTTGCCTTTCCGTGGGAATGTGGATTTGGTCATTTGGTGGGAATGGATGAAATTGGGGTGTGTGGATTGAGGTAAAGTTTGATGTTTGACCAAAATGATGAGGGTTTTCAAAGGTTTCATTGAAGTTGGTTTGAGGTTTAGAAGTGTAGTTTGGAATGAATGTGGATGTTTGGCCAACATGATAGGGTTTGTGAAATGGTTCAATGGAATGAGGTTGAGATCTTGGAGAGTAGTTGGGAATGAATGAGGATGGAGGTGTTGGTTGTCTAGTCACACCATTTGTGACGGACTTGTTGTGAGGGTGAGGTTTTCTTTTCCACCCGGGTTTTACGGTCATCCTTGCTAGCCTTGAGGTTTTTGGTTTTGGGTTGATGGGAGAAGACATGATGAGATGAGTGTATATGGTGAGGAATGGGGATATTTATAGTGGAGGATTGATGTGATTAAGGATGGATAAAATTGTTGGGGTGATCAGGACAGAATATGTTTGTGAATTTAGGGAAGGGTAGGATGAAATGGGCAAAAAAGCAGAGAAAGATTCTGTGAACTCAATTGGTATCACAACACAAGTGCAGAATGGGTAGGATTGTAGTGATTAAGGATGGATAAAATTGTTGGGGTGATCAGGACAGAATATGTTTGTGAATTTAGGGAAGGGTAGGATGAAATGGGCGAAAAAGCAGAGAAAGATTCTGTGAACTCAATTGGTATCACAACACAAGTGCAGAGAACGGTTTTCACCTCAATCATTTAGATTAAAATTGTTTAACGAAAGTGTTGAATTTACATTGATAAAAGTAGTGCGGAAATAGGCCCTTAAAACAATTAAAACGGTCCCCAAATGAATATCAGAGTCTCCTATGACCATGCCATGCCATGCCCTGCCAAAAGCCTCCTGTAGCGTGCTATTGTTTAATACCTGAAAATACATGCTAAAAGTGTCAACACGAGGTTGGTGAGTTCATAGAGTTTAGTGTAAAATGCAAAGCGTTTCAATGAAGATTTCCCAGCAAAGGCATTGTAAATCCACCCAGTTCCAAGCCCCGCCCATACAAGACTTGCAACCTGTGTGTTTACAACCCACTGCTAAATGTGATCTGGTTTGTGAACGTCAAATGATTTATGGACCACAAAATTTAATGTTAAGTGTGACAATGTCGCTATATAAAGGTAAGTGTGATAATGTATCCATATAACTAAATCTGACAATGTCGCCATATAAATAAATCTGACAATGTCGTCATATAAATAAATCTGACAATGTCGTCATATAAATAAATCTGACAGTGTCGCCATCACAATGTCGTCACAATACTAAAATAATACGTAATTAACAGTCCATAACATAGACAATATGAAATAGCTTAATGTACTAGTGTCCATAATGAAATGATCAAGGGTGAACAATGTAAACACAAAATACTTCCGAGCAACGACTCAAGTATTTTAACCAATCAATAATGTTTGAAAGACAACTCACGTCTCAAGCAAAACAAGCATGGAGTTTAAATGTAAAACGAGCATAGAGTTTAATGAAAAACGAGCATAGAGTTTAATGAAAAACGAGCATGTATTCTCCCCCAAAACAGTTACAAAACAAGTAAAAAGAGGGGCTATGAAACTCACCTGATGCAATAGCTACGATGACAAAAATGGATACACTGAAATAAGGCACGATCTCTAACCGCAACCTAATATGAATGATAGGATCTAATGTAAGCAATGAAATGATGCTACACATGCGAATACGTATGTTAACGATACCACTTGTTAGTTTTGAAAATAACGATTATCGACGAAAAATACACTTTTGACGTCTCGTTAAGTTATAAACTACTTTTCGTGTAAATATGTTAAAACGGTACTCCACGATCCTTGTTTGGTGTTCTATCGGCAAAATGTAGTGTTTTCATCGCAATTTAATATTTTCCTTAACTTGTGAAAATATGCCCAAAATGGCTTCGTGAAACTAGTCGCGAAATATTGCACGTTAAGTGTTAGTTGATCAAACTCGACGTTTTTGAAAACCTTGTAACAATGTATAAATGTCGTTTCATTTAACTTTTGATTGTACACACCTCGATCAATTAGAAAATCGGCTAACAGTGTTATGTTTCGCAAAAATGATGAAGCGAAAAGTGTACCGCTTTTAAGGGGTCATTTAAGCCCTAAATCGTATTTATTTGATCAAATATTGCCCTAAATCGTTCCTTTTGTCATTTTAGGTACTTTTGAGGAGAAATCTGGAAAAGGAGGCATTTTGGACGTTTTTGGAGCATAAAAGTGAAGAAAACGACAAAGTCTCAAAATTGTGCTGAAAGTTACCTTTGACGGCGTCAGATTTTACTCTGGACGGCGTCATGGCTTGGCAAGAAAAGGTGGACGTGAAATTTACTCATGATAAGCCAGTGAAAATAGCATGTGAATTCTGACGGCGTCACGCTTTAACCTGATTAAGGGCGTCACGGCTTAAATCAAAGAGGGACGGCGTCACGTTCAATAGCTGACGGCGTCAAGCCTTGATAAGCCAGAACGGATTTTGGAGAGCTAAAGAGGGACGGCGTCAAGAAGGTCATCCGGGAACCCTAGAAGCGGCGAGGTGACGGCGTCACACTCCATAAGGTGACGCCGTCAGATGTAAAAATCTATATATAGTTTTCTAATTTTTTGTCATTGAGGGAGAGCTTAGTGTGGAATTTTTGGGAAAAAACCCTAGGACGATTTTAGCATCTTTTTCAAGGCTTTTTGCCTTGAGATCTTCCATGTTACATTGAAAGATAAGTTATCAATTAATCATTCAATATGTCTATGTGTTGTTTGATTTTATCTTGTTCTTGTCTTTTGTTTAACATGTTAGGCTAGATTTATCTTGTGTTTGCTTAGATCTAATGAAACCTAGCTATTGATTATTGGTTATTAGTATGTTATTAGGACAGAATATGTTTGTGAATTTAGGGAAGGGTAGGATGAAATGGGCAAAAAAGCAGAGAAAGATTCTGTGAACTCAATTGGTATCACAACAAAAGTGCAGAGAACGGTTTTCACCTCAATCATTTAGATTAAAAAAGCAGAGAAAGATTCTGTGAACTCAGCCTGTAGATGGCCGGTCCCCTTAATAATTAAGGGGGCCGCCTAATGAATTAAGGGGGCCGCCCATCTGATGGTGTTCTGACTTCCAGAAATGGGTTTTTCTGCAGGAATAGGTAAGGAGGGCTATGTTTTGAGTTTTTGGTTTTAGGCAAGTCCCACTCTTTGAGGCAATAGAGTAATATATTAATAATTATGCATGCAAGACATATTAATTAAACACATAAACACGCAATAAATTATATCTAGCAATCAAGGATTAATCATATAAGGCAAGGATAATAGAATAAAGGCACTAGAAACTAACAAGAAATAGGTGATGGAACAAAAGTGGAGACGTGATTAACAATTTTGTTCTAGTGTGTGCCTATATGCAACAAATGTGGAGATGTGATTGTTGCGACTCCTAAATGCAAAAATTTCCTAAGAAACAATTCAAAGTCTCCTTGATTTGATTTTGCTCAATATACGAATATCAAAGCTATATATTAGATTATATATTTTGACAATTCATGTGAGATTTTATGCATGAAAGATTTTTTTTTTTTTTTTTTTTTTTTTTTTTTTTTTTTTTTTTTTTATAGCATTATTCAACAATGCAAGGAAAATGGTTTTCATGTGTTTTTCTAGATGTGAGAATGATTTTTAAGAAACTAGATTGGGTTTTGTATATAAATATGTTTATGCAAGAGAAAAATATTTCCCAATCTTTAATTTTGTGCAAAACAGATTCCTAGACTCAGATGAGAAAAAGGAAGAAAGGAAGAAGAAGAATTAAAAATGTATCAAAAGTGCAGAAAATTCAGTCAATTTGTTCCATCATTCCTAAGCCTAAACGTAAGTGGTTAAAGAGTTCTCACTTAAGGGGTTTAGTGAATATGTCCACTAAGTTATCTTCCGATGCAACCTTTTCTATAGATATGTTTCCTTTTTGAACGTTATCGCGAAGGAAGTGGCGACGTATTTCTATATGTTTAGTCCTAGAGTGTTGAACGGGATTCTTACTTAAATCTATAACACCTTTGTTATCACACATAATTAGGACATTATCTAACCTAATGCCATAATCTACGAGAGCTTGTTTCATCTATAGTGCTTGTTGACATGCCTTTCCAGCGCTTACGTATTCAGCTTCTGTAGTAGAAATAGCAAGAGCGGTTTGCTTCTTCGAAAACCAAGATGTTAGACATCATCCCATGAACGTGCAAATTCTGCTAGTGCTCTTTCAATCCACGTAGTCTCCCGCATGATCCGAATCCGCATAGATGATGGTTTCTATGCCGGATCCCTTAGGATAACATAATCCTAAGTGTATAGTGCCTTTAATGTATCGGAAGATACACTTAACCCCTTCTAGGTGAGAGGTTTTGGGATCCTTTTGAAAGCGAGCACAAAGGAAGACACTAAACATGATATCCGGTCTACTTGCCATTAGGTATAGTAAACTACCTATCATCCCTTTATACTTAGTGTTTTCTACGGACTCACCATCTTCATCTCTTGTGAGTTTTACTTCCGTAGACATCGGTGTTTTCATAGGCTTAGAGTCTTCTAATCCAAATTTCTTAAGCATCTCCTTAGTATACTTAGATTGATTAAAAAATATTCCGTCTTCTATTTGTTTTATCTGTAATCCTAGAAAGAAATTTAGTTCACCCATCATACTCATCTCAAACTCATCATGCATGATTTTGGCGAATTCATCACACATATCCTGACAAGTCGATCCAAATATAATGTCATCAACATATATTTGGACAATGATGAGATTTAGGCTGATCTTTTTCGTGAAAAGAGTGTTATCTACCATTCCCATGGAATTATCATGTTTAATAAGAAATGCTTTTAATCTATCATACCAATCCTTAGGAGCTTGTTTGAGTCCATATAAAGCTTTCTTTAGTCTATAAACATAATCATGTTTTGCGAAGTCAATGAATCCTGGAGGTTGTGCCACGTATACCTCCTCATTGATAAAACCGTTAAGGAATGCACTTTTCACATCCATTTGAAATAACTTAAAGTCTAGGGCGCATGCATAGGCAAGGTGTATTCTTATAGATTCTAATCTAGCTACGGGGGCATAAGTTTCGTCATAATCAATTCCTTCTTGTGGATTATAACCTTGGGCAACTAACCTAGCTTTGTTCCTAGTAACAATTCCATTTTCATCTAACTTATTTCTATATACCCATTTAGTTCCTATGATGGTCATGTTCATGGGATTTGGGGCTAGTTCCCAAACGTCATTTGTCTTAAATTGATTTAATTCTTCTTGCATAGCCTTAACCCAACTTTCATCTTTTAAAGCCTCATTTATATTTTTAGGTTCTATTGTTGAGAGAAAACAAAAGAAATTATTTTTATCTTGAGCTTGTGATCTAAGAGTTCTTTGATTTAGGCTTCCTATTATATTATCTAGTGGGTGTGATTTAGATTCCTTAACATTTACTATTTCGTTTTCTCCTAGTGTTATATTTTCATTATCATCACCTAAGGGTTTAGTTTTACTAACCTCAATAGCTTCTTCTTCAACTAGGTCATCATCTTCTAGAGGCAATGTCTTAGGTGGTGGTAGAGTTTCATCAAATGTTACATTCAAGGATTCTTCTACTTTCATAGTGTGTTTATTATGTAGTATAAACGCTTTACTATTTTGCGAATACCCTAGAAAAATTCCTTCGTACGACTTAGGATCAAACTTAGTAAGGTAATCTTTTGTATTGAGAACAAAACATTTGCTCCCGAATACCCTAAAGTAATTTAGATTAGGTTTTCTACCTCTTAATAACTCATATGGGGTTTTTCCTAAAATTCGCCTAATTGAGACTCTATTTATTATATATGTTGATGTATCTACAGCGTGGCACCAAAATTTTTGTGGGATAGATTGTTCATTTAGCATTGTTCTACTCATTTCTTGTAAGGAGCGATTCTTTCTTTCTACTACCCCATTTGATTGTGGAGTGCGAGGAGCGGAGAAATTGTGAGATATTCCATTTAAATCACAATATTTTCTGAACTGCACTTCGTTATCAAATTCCCGACCATGGTCCGTTCTAATACATACTATAGAACATCCTAATTTGTTTTGAATCATTTTACTAAATATTTCAAACTTATTAAAGGCTTCGGTTTTATCGCTTAAAAATCTAGTCCATGTGTACCGTGAATAATCATCTACAATTACTAAAGTATAACGGTTACCTCCGTAACTACGCACTGCGGATGGACCAAAAAGGTCCATGTGTAATAATTCTAGGCATCTAGTAGTGGAGACTATATTCTTAGCTTTGTGACTAGCATGTGCTTGTTTTCCAATTTTACAGGCATCGCAAAAGTGTTGATCATATCTTAGGTTTGGCAAATTTCTAACTAATTCCTTAAAGGCTAGGGATTGTATTTGTTGCATATTTGCGTGACCTAATCTCCTATGCCACAATGTAGAGTTTTCATCTAAGGTTGCTAGACATATTTTATCTTCCGGTTTATTTCCTAGTTTCATGACATAAACGCCACCTTTCCTAATTCCTCTACCTATGATCTTTCCGTCCTTAACTATTTCTCTATCTTTATTGGTAAAGGTAACCCTACACTTATTATCGCATATTTGTCCTATACTAAGCAAGTTGTATGTTAAATTATCTACATGCTCAACATTTTCAATAGTTAGGGAGTCTTGAGAAATCGTACCTTTGCCAATGATTTTTCCACGAAAGTCACTACCGAAAATAACATTACCTCCGTTGTATGCCTTGTAGGAGGAGAATAGCTTGCGGTTTCCCGTCATGTGCTTCGAGCATCCACTATCCTTAATCCATTCATCGGGCTCCAAATTTATTCCTAGACATATTTCATCGGTAGCTTGAGCTACAAGACATTTTTCGTCTTTTGCTTTGTCCGCTTCGTCTTTGTCGCTATCACTCCATGTTCTACTAACAAAGGCGCTTTGGTAATCATAACCCGGTGGCTTTGGACATTCGCCAATGAGATGGTTTGGGCTTCCACATCTAAAGCACTTTCTTTTCCCGTAGTTATCATTCCTATTTCTTTGAAGCGATCTACTTTCATCTCGTGGTTGTCTTGTGAATCTTCCTCGTCTCTTGAAAAATTTCTTGAACTCTCTTATGGCCATTGCATATTCTTCGTCTTCACTATCGTCACTTGAATCGTCATCATCACTAAGTTCCTTTTTGGCTTTTAGCGCAAGAGATTTGATTTGATCTTTCTTGCTCTTAACCGTTTCCGAGTCTCTCTTTATAATTTCTTCATGGACCTTCAAGTTGCCGATAAGTTCATCAAGCGATAGCGTCATCAAGTTCTTCGATTCTTCAATAGCCGTGACCTTCGCGCGCCATTTTGGATGTAATGCCCTAAGAAATTTCCTTACACAATTTTTGCTAGAAAAAGTCTCATCAAGTGCTTTTAAACTTGTGATAATAGTGTTAAAATTAGCAAATACATTATCAATAGATTCCTCTTCAGGAATTGTAAATTTTTCATATTGTTGAACAAGAAGATCTATTTTGTTATCTTTGACTTGACTATTACCTTGGTGAGTGATTAATAAAGAATCCCAAATTTCTTTTGCGGTTTGACACAATAAAAATTCGTTCATATTCTTTGCGTGGTAATGCATTATAAATTACCATTTTAGCCTCATTATTTTTTGCTAGTTTCTTTTTCAAATCATCATTTTGTTTTTCAAAAGGTACAATTTCATCTATTTTAGTTAAAGTATTATTTTGAATAGGAGGAAAATCACCATAGGTAATAACATGCCAAAGATCAAGATCTTTTAATTTCACATAAGTTTCGAATCTATTTTTCCAATAAAGAAAACCATCACTCTCGAATAATGGTGGTCTTTGCATGGATTGCCCTTCTAAATATTTTTCTGATTCCATAGATCGTTTCAAGTTTTAAAATACAATTTATTTTAAAAATCTTGTTTGACGTGGCTCTTGATACCAATTGTGGAAAACTAGAAGGGTGGGGGGGTTGGATAGTTTTACGTCTTTTTAATTTTATTTTGAAAACTTTGTTTACTTTTAAAACTTAGATTCGAATTTATGTGAACTCAACTTTTGAACAATATGAACAAATATAAGTAAATGTAAATTAACAATGCAAGTAAAGTAATGAAATGAAATGAAAGATAGAGATGGAAAGATCGAACCGTGAGACAAGAGATTTATAGTGGTTCGGCTAACAAGGACACCTTCCTTGCGCTACTCCACTCCTCGAGCACCTAACTCGAGAGTTATCTTCACTATGTCAACAAGCTCCCTTATGGCGGAGAAAACCTTACACAACTTTCGCTTACACCGATTTAATGACACAAAGCTAAATGTCGAGTTCTAATCGTAGCTAGAACCAATCTCACAACTTTAATCACAACTTCTTCACGACTTCTTCACAACTTCTTCACTACGGCTTCACAACTACTTTACGACCTAGCACTACTTATATACTCTTCTACTTCTTCACACCTTCACTACTTACACACCTTAACTTCTTCACAACTTCACTACTTACACACTAATCTAGCCTAAGCAATTATGTTCACACCTATCTAACAAATATACACAACTTATACAAATGAATGAATGATTTACAATTATGATACACCAACAACTTGGATAGAAGAGATACACCAAGTTGTAATACTTCTTGTCTTGAGGGATAGAAGTATTCTTCTCTTGCACTTGAGAGGTTGAAGCTTTGGATCACTTGAAACAAAAGCTTATGATTATGTGATCAAAGGATTTAGAAAGATGTAAAAAGAGATTTAGAACAGAAGGTTTGGGGTGCAAAAGGTGAGGAAAAAGTCCAGGAATGAACCAATATTTATAGGCAAAATCTGACAGCTGGAGGAGCGGGGCGGTCCCCTTAAATAGGTGGCCGGTCCCCTTAATTATTAAGGGGACCGCCTAGTAAATTAAGGGGGCCGCCCAAATCCGAACGTTGCTCAGATTTGTCTTTTTGTGGGGAAGGTTTTTCTGGAATATTTTTGCCATTTTTGGTTGAAAATTTGAATTCATAAATTTATAATGGATTAAACATTTTTTATTAAATACCAAAAATGATTTTCTAAAAGATATAAAATGTTTGTGTCATTTTATAAAAAATCAAGTGATAAAAAAAATGTTCCTTCGATCATATAATGCATTATGTGTAACACCCCAACCCGGCAAGGGTAGAAGTGTCACGAAAATGGTGACATATCAAAGGCAAGCATAACATACGACTTACATAATACAAATGGTTTACAAAGTTACAAAGGAAAATATACCAAATCTACGTAGTCATACATAAATGAATACTAAAACTAAGGTATCGTCTTCAAAGCTAATCTCTCATCCCAAAGCAAACCCAAGCTCCTGGCTTCCTACTAAAACCTGCCGCAGGAAAAGAAATGCGGCTGAGCTTAAAAAGCCCAGTGAACAGATATATAATAAACGGAAATGAAAGTAACCAGAAATGAACAGAAGTAGCATAATGAATAAGATATAAGTAAAGGTATAAAGAGTAAAGGTTTAGGACAGTCATCCACCACGAGCCCAAACAAATCAAATCATATCATATCGTAACCACAATCTTCAAATCATATAGAGGGGAGACCTCTCAGATAATCAGATAATATGAGGGGTGTCCTCATTCTTCAAATGGAGTAGCTAGCTCCCAAATTTTGTGAAAGACGTGGATTGCACCCATCATCAGTCACCAAATCAAATCATATCAAAACGAACTGTCCACGAACACGGACACGAACCTAGGATGCATCCATTCGCCCCCCGAACAAATCATATTGGCCATAACAAATCATATAGTGTGCATGCATATCATAATCAAACTGGGGACGGTGTAACCAAATCACTAGGGCTACACGCTAGTCATGCCAGTGGTGCATCACAGACACGGCCATGTTACCTTCATGGCTAGGAAACGAACTTGGCTCGGGTATCAAACTGGGGTCAAATGTCAAAGTCCAAATCAAAGCAAAGGTCCATGTTGTCACAGTCCAAATATCATAGTCCAAATCACAGGGTTCATATCAAAAGGTTCATATGCCAAAGGTTCATGTCAAAGATTCAAAGTAAACAAGGTTATATCGAACATCAAGGTCAAATGAATCAAACAACGAATCAAAGTGTAGGGAACATAGCAATGGCATAGGAAACCCTATTACGAATCAAATCAAAAGAAACGAAGGCACCTTACTGAAAGGGCAGAATATCTGTACCTTAATGAAATACACAAGCAAAGAAATGAAAAGCAAATCAAGTAGGAGATCACTCCCTCTTCACCCGATCTACAAATAATCACAAGTTCTCTTATAAGTTTCATGTAATCATAATGTCTCGTTTTAAGTTCTCTCTCCATGTTAATTAACTTTGATTATTAATATTCTCGTTTGTCCATTCAAAGTATTACAGATGATCGTATTCATAGTTTAGGATTCATAATGTCTTTTACAAAGTTTTAGTGTTCATATAGTAGTTTTCATACTTTAGGGTTCATTAGGTAATTATCATAAGTTTAGGGACGAATATGAAATTCTCATAATATTAGGGTGTAAAATGTATTTACTATGAAGTTACAGGTGTTCACAAGTTAGGTCCTTTAGTTTTAAAGAATAACACTTTAGACCCTTTAGTTTAGAACATAAACACTTAAAACCATTTAAATATCCTTTAAACCCGTAGCAGTCTACTATACATACGATTTTACTACGTTTCAATTAATTCCTAAATCATATTAATACTTCGAAATAAAATCTATAAAAATTCATACAGGTTCCTCAATGTCTTAAGTATTTTAGAGAATTTTTCCAGATTTTATTGTGCTGTCTAGGTACCACTTAAAAATCCATTTCTTCAACATGTTCCAGAAACGCATCTGATGAAACACTCGACAAGTTTACCCTTTGTTACCCCTCCAGAAAAATTCATAAAATTCTAAAAAAATTCCAGTTACTAAGAGACATATTGAACATGACTCAGTTCAAAGGAAACCTTCTAATTCGACACGGTTTGGAAATTAAAATTCAAAAACCCGGACTGATTTTCCAGACTCACAAATCCGACCAGACACATAATTTTCTAAAAATCAAAAATTAACCTTCCAGGCCTCTAAAAATTACAAAATAAATTTTCCCAGGTAGCCATTTCATTGAACTTAGTTTTAGACTCTTAAAACACCCAAAAACACTTCGTTAACAATTATTTACAGGCGTTCAAATTCAAACATTTTTCTGGGTCAGAAGCAGTTGATCACAGAATCACTTATCACTTAGGGTTTTCTCATTTTTTTCATTAATTCTTGACACCAAACGTTTTTAGGTTGATCCAACACATATTTAGGTCAATAAACACAGGTCTTAACATATCCAATCGAATGATTTCATCACGCAAACTCCTGTCCGATTCACATACGAATTTAGGGTTTGTTAATTCTATGATTTTATGTGGTATTTTAAGTACATACTTTTCGACTATAAACAAAAAGGAAAAGCATGAACAAAAGATACGGTACCCTTGAAGACACGACGAAGAAACACGAATACAACGAGATCAAACACCACGAATCTTCTCCTTCCTTCCTTCTTGGATCGTGTAACAGAAAACAAACAAGGAACACATGGTTTGATTATTTTTTTGTTCAAGAATTCATATATATTAGATTAGTTGTATATATATTTACCTTAACACCAAAATCTCCTTGTGGTTTATGCTTGGATCGACAATAGCAGCAACAAGCAGCAGATCGGTTTGTTTAGAGAGTTTTTTTTTTTTTTGATGAACCGTATAGTGATGGAGGATTTTTGGGATATTCGGTTATGAAGGAGAACAAGAAAACGTGTGAAGGAATTAATATTAAAAGAGACTGTCCAATTTCTTAGGGATTTTCATCAATTTGTTTTTAATGCATACTAATCCTATTCATTTACCTTGACCGAATATTTTTGGAAAATTGACAAATAAATGTCACCTCGTGTAGCTAAGTGTATAGGATCATTTATTTTGTTACCTTATATTTTATAATGTAAGGTTTAATTAGTTTAATTGTTAGGTCACTTAAGGTTTTAATTACCTTAGGTTAAGTTAAATTAATGCCCACTCATTTAATCTTCATAAGTTTTCCAAAATTTAAATTTGAGGGCATTTTTTTCATTTCAGATTATGTTAATTTGCGGGTTTTACAACTCTTCCCCTCTAAAAAAAAAATTTTCGTCCTCGAAAATTGAAGTGCGAAGTCGAAATGAAAATGCGAATCGAAAGCAATAACAAAATGAATACGTACCAAATCAAAAAGAGAAACGCGGATAATCGGATCGTATTGACTCTTCGGTTTCCCAAGTAGCCTCGCTCTCAGGATGGTTCTTCCAAAGAATCTTGACGAAACGGAGATGAAACGAAACAGAAGACACAACGGACAGCGAACGGAAATGTAAAAAGACTTGTTTCTCATGACTCTTAATTGCCGATCCAAAAGTAACTTCCGTTCCCAGAAATGACATATCATACGGAATTCAGATTGCAAGGATCCTATTCAAACATGACGAATGGTTATCATATTCTCTCAGAAGAGATACAAGGATACGCAAGATTGTGACGGATATGCCGTCCATAGCATTCGATTAGACAAATCAGATGAGATCGTACAGAAAATAAATTGTAGGTGATATCAAATGGAAGAACTTATAGCAGAACTTAAGATTCTTATCGGAATTACAAAGGTCAACAACCGCGTACCGAGAATCCAACGTATCAAATCGTATAACGGCGAAACAGATTAAGCGTATAGGTGGAACGAACCTAAATCTTACAATTGCGAAATTTCTCACATCTCTAATCAAAATTCTAAGGTTTCTAAAGTACTCCTCGAAATATCCTATGAACACAATGAGGGTACGTCATATGACGTAAGTATTATCACGTTCGCGAACCGTCATAATACCAGCATCATATGAGTATACCATCATGATGGTCATACTTTATCTCAAGTCGCGAACAGAACTACTTATCTTATCCACCTATCAGTCTTTCTACCTCCTAAGGTTGGTCCAAAACAAACATCACTACGGATTCTAAATCGGAGGAATTTGAACGTACAAATAGCGTAACGGAATGTGTACAACTCAAAATGAAACTCGTCGTCGAAACGGTAGGTCTTCCACAATTCATCATCCTTCTCATAACGAAACCATCATCCAAACAAATGCATAACGAACACAGAACGGAATTTCTAATAGGGTAGAGCTCATTCAAAAGATCCTATCGAAAGGTAACGGAAACTTAAGTGGTCTAAGAGAATTTGAATTACGTCTTCAATATCTTCATCCTTTACAACAATCAAATCTTCCAAATCCAAACGTTTACTGCAAAATTCCATCCATTCAATTTCATGATCTCGAATCTTTTCAAATTCCAAGTAGTCGCTCTCTTGTCTAATCATACGATCATAGGGTGAAAAGAAAATCATAAACTTGAGTCTGGTTCCTCAAGTCTTCGACACTTCTTCTGGACACTTCGGTGTGGTAGCGTGAATCTCTTACGTGATCACCGTGCATTCCTCCATTGGCGAGTCTGCTTCAGCTCTCAATTCATCTTAGTACAACTAAAATGACTAGAGAAACAGGGTTGCGTGTCTCCTACAGGTCTTCTAGCATGATTCAAAATTCACCAACTCAAACTGCTGTGGACTTCCTGGTTTATGTGCTGAAAGCTCATCTTCTACGGTCTGGTCGTCTTGATGCCCAACTGAAATCTCCACGTGTTGCTTGAGATAAAATCGAGTCTCTTCTCAGTCTGTCTTCTCCTCACATGCTTCTCTCTTGGTAACGCCTGTCACGAACCTCTTCTGCACATCTTCTACAAGGTTTCTAACTCTGACAATGGTCTTCAGTCTTGGTCCTTTTCGTGGAAGCTCTTTAGTCATCGGATACTTGGTGGTGTTGTCTGCTACAATCTCTGATCGTCAAGTAAATCTATTCTTCTAGAACAAAGGGTCGGTTCACTTCATACCAAAAATGGTCAACGTGTTCCTCGTTCATCTCTGAGTACAAACATACTGTCATACTATGACAATTGTCCGAATACTTGCGAAAACATGAATCTTCTAGCCAATACAATTGACATCATTCAAAACTCATAGTTGTCACACGGGTACTAAAGCAACTTCAGGAAATCTTCTTAGGGAAAACTTCATATCACAAATCTTTCTCTTCACAAATCAAATTGTAATGCTTCGCGGAACTTAATCTCAACTAGTCAACTTCCTTCTCAGATGTTCTTGTGGTTGCTTCTTCCGTCTTTCAAACCCAAATAAGGTTGTCTGCTACGGAGTTTCAAAGATATAATGAATCAAATATTGATACGCGGAAATGGAATAATGATTACGGTTAAATTCACGATGGTCAGTGCGCCGCCGCACACTTCTCTCTTTCTTCTTCATAACCCAACAGGAGCATTCAAGAGATCACTGAAGTGAACAAACTCATATCCCATCAGTTCCTATAATCTCTTAACTTCTTCAATATCGTGGTTTCGCCAATTCAGATTAGTTCAATGCAAACTTTACTTCCCAAACGAATCTCAAAAGGTTCATCAGAAGCACCAGAAATTCGTACAACAAACTTTCAAATGCCGGAGCTTTCTAAGAGTGGATACTAACAGGCGTTAGGAGAAAATTGGGGATCAAAGAGATCGGAGTATGTGCTTCATAGCAACAATAATTTTAACAGATTCAAATGATTGAGAATATCATATCAAAATATGGTGGAGCAGATTGTTAAAGGTCGCAAATATTGCAGTCCATGATAGCTTTACAAAAACCACCACTCCATAGTCAAGAGACCTCAAAGTCAAATACATCCAAAGGGAAACGGATTCTCAGAGCGAATGTGGTTGTCAAAACATACGGATAATTCACATATCAAATTTAGGTACATGGTTCATCAAAGTGTGGGATGGGAGAGTATTAGAATATATCAAGGTCAAATATATCAAATTGAAGGTTAGAATCGTGAACATTTCAAAGAATTGGAATCTTGTTCAGCTTATAACATAGGAATGATAGGGTGTGCACCGATAGTAATACGAACATCGTTTAACTGTCAGAGTTGAGATGTATGGAATATCAGTTATTAGCATCAGCATGCTTAGATAACAATTCCGTACTGGACAAATGTCAACATCAATCCTTCCAAAGGAAATTGGTTAACATAACAAGTTCATCATGAAAATGAAGGGAGGTAAGACTTCCTCGTCTTCTGCGACAAACGTTCTTATAAGGCATGACTAAAGGCAGAGGCAAGATTCAGAGTGATGCGGAAGCAATTACTACTCACATGGATGTCCTAGACTACCCATTCCTCACCGGTTATGACTTATATTCCTATGGGAAAATTCTACGCAACTTCGCAAAGGTTATCCTACGAGCGCCTACAGTGGAAACTTAGGGGTCCTAACTTACACAGGCCAAGGGTAGATGTACTACAAGTCGTAAACCTGGCTCTGATACCATAATTGTAACACCCCAACCCGGCAAGGGTAGAAGTGTCACGAAAATGGTGACATATCAAAGGCAAGCATAACATACGACTTACATAATACAAATGGTTTACAAAGTTACAAAGGAAAATATACCAAATCTACGTAGTCATACATAAATAAATACTAAAACTAAGGTATCGTCTTCAAAGCTAATCTCTCATCCCAAAGCAAACCCAAGCTCCTGGCTTCCTACTAAAACCTGCCGCAGGAAAAGAAATGCGGCTGAGCTTAAAAAGCCCAGTGAACAGATATATAATAAACGGAAATGAAAGTAACCAGAAATGAACAGAAGTAGCATAATGAATAAGATATAAGTAAAGGTATAAAGAGTAAAGGTTTAGGACAGTCATCCACCACGAGCCCAAACAAATCAAATCATATCATATCATAACCACAATCTTCAAATCATATAGAGGGGAGACCTCTCAGATAATCAGATCATATGAGGGGTGTCCTCATTCTTCAAATGGAGTAGCTAGCTCCCAAATTTTGTGAAAGACGTGGATTGCACCCATCATCAGTCACCAAATCAAATCATATCAAAACGAACTGTCCACGAACATAGACACGAACCTAGGATGCATCCATTCGCCCCCCGAACAAATCATATTGGCCATAACAAATCATATAGTGTGCATGCATATCATAATCAAACTGGGACGGTGTAACCAAATCACTAGGGCTACACGCTAGTCATGCCAGTGGTGCATCACAGACACGGCCATGTTACCTTCATGGCTAGGAAACGAACTTGGCTCGGGTATCAAACTGGGGTCAAATGTCAAAGTCCAAATCAAAGCAAAGGTCCATGTTGTCATAGTCCAAATATCATAGTCCAAATCACAGGGTTCATATCAAAAGGTTCATATGCCAAAGGTTCATGTCAAAGATTCAAAGTAAACAAGGTTATATCGAACATCAAGGTCAAATGAATCAAACAACGAATCAAAGTGTAGGGAACATAGCAATGGCATAGGAAACCCTATTACGAATCAAATCAAAAGAAACGAAGGCACCTTACTGAAAGAGCAGAATATCTGTACCTTAATGAAATACGCAAGCAAAGAAATGAAAAGCAAATCAAGTAGGAGATCACTCCCTCTTCACCCGATCTACAAATAATCACAAGTTCTCTTATAAGTTTCATGTAATCATAATGTCTCGTTTTAAGTTCTCTCTCCATGTTAATTAACTTTGATTATTAATATTCTCGTTTGTCCATTCAAAGTATTACAGATGATCGTATTCATAGTTTAGGATTCATAATGTCTTTTACAAAGTTTTAGTGTTCATATAGTAGTTTTCATACTTTAGGGTTCATTAGGTAATTATCATAAGTTTAGGGACGAATATGAAATTCTCATAATATTAGGGTGTAAAATGTATTTACTATGAAGTTATAGGTGTTCACAAGTTAGGTCCTTTAGTTTTAAAGAATAACACTTTAGACCCTTTAGTTTAGAACATAAACACTTAACACCATTTAAATATCCTTTAAACCCGTAGCAGTCTCCTATACATACGATTTTAATACGTTTCAATTAATTCCTAAATCATATTAATACTTAGAAATAAAATCTATAAAAATTCATACTGGTTCCTCAATGTCTTAAGTATTTTAGAGAATTTTTACAGATTTTATTATGCTGTCTAGGTACCACTTAAAAATCCATTTCTTCAACATGTTCCAGAAACGCATCTGATGAAACACTCGACAAGTTTACCCTTTGTTACCCCTCCAGAAAAATTCATAAAATTCTACAAAACTTCCAGTTACTAAGAGACATATTGAACATGACTCAGTTCAAAGAAAACCTTCTAATTCGACACGGTTTGGAAATTAAAATTCAAAAACCCGGACTGATTTTCCAGACTCACAAATCCGACCAGACACATAATTTTCTAAAAATCAAAAATTAACCTTCCAGGCCTCTAAAAATTACAAACTAAATTTTCCCAGGTAGCCATTTCATTGAACTTAGTTTTAGACTCTTAAAACACCCAAAAACACTTCGTTAACAATTATTTACATGCGTTCAAAGTCAAACATTTTTCTGGGTCAGAAGCAGTTGATCACAGAATCACTTATCACTTAGGGTTTTCTCATTTTTTTTCATTAATTCTTGACACCAAACGTTTTTAGGTTGATCCAACACATATTTAGGTCAATAAACACAGGTCTTAACATATCCAATCGAATGATTTCATCACGCAAACTCCTGTCCGATTTACATACGAATTTAGGGTTTGTTAATTCTATGATTTTATGTGGTATTTTAAGTACATACTTTTCGACTATAAACAAAAAGGACAAGCATGAACAAAAGATACGGTACCCTTGAAGACACGACGAAGAAACACGAATACAACGAGATCAAACACCACGAATCTTCTCCTTCCTTCCTTCTTGGATAGTGTAACAGAAAACAAACAAGGAACACATGGTTTGATTATTTTTTTGTTCAAGAATTCATATATATTATATTAGTTGTATCTATATTTACCTTAACACCAAAATCTCCTTGTGGTTTATGCTTGGATCGACAATAGCAGCAACAAGCAGCAGATCGGTTTGTTTAGAGAGTTTTTTTTTTTTTTTTTTTTTTTTTTTTTTTTTTTTTTTTTTTTTTTTTTTTTTTTTTTGATGAACCGTATAGTGATGGAGGATTTTTGGGATATTCGGTTATGAAGGAGAACAAGAAAACGTGTGAAGGAATTAATATTAAAAGAGACTGTCCAAATTCTTAGGGATTTTCATCAATTTGTTTTTAATGCATACTAATCCTATTCATTTACCTTGACCGAATATTTTTGGAAAATTGACACATAAATGTCACCTCGTCTAGCTAAGTGTATAGGATCATTTATTTTGTTACCTTATATTTTATAATGTAAGGTTTAATTAGTTTAATTGTTAGGTCACTTAAGGTTTTAATTACCTTAGGTTAAGTTAAATTAATGCCCACTCATTTAATCTTCATAAGTTTTCCAAAATTTAAATTTGAGGGCATTTTTGTCATTTCAGATTATGTTAATTTGCGGGTTTTATCATATAATGCATTAAGCTTTTGTTTTTTCATACCTTAAGTGATTGAGTTGTTAAAATAGATATTTACAACTAAATACTTGTTTACGTCATAATCTTTCGTTTAATGATTTTACATTTTGTGATTATCAAAACGTAGAGATATCAAAAAATATAAATAACGTGTTTAGGCATTATTTATATCAACAGGGACCAATCAAGTCACCACCTAAATAACTATAAGCATTTAAGCAGTGTTAGATTAGTCGCTTTAATGATACACTTAGGCATCTAAATGCTAAAATTATCGAATTTTAGCATATGAATAAGTCACATAGGTAGTTGATGCTCAATGACTGGGGAGTATTTGATTGATATGATGACAGTAGTATTGAGACTAGGAACTATATGCTATTTCATAACAATAGACTATGGCTAGTGAAATAAGAATCACCAACAAAAGCAGTAAATAGACATTGCACTAGGAACATGAGCATTTCATTGGTTAGGGATTAACTAGGTTAACCCATTTTCTCCTCTTAATTAGTACACACTCGCATTTACTTTTAGTATTTTTTTAATTTTACTTTATTTCTTCAATTTAATCGTGACAGTTAAGTTGATTAGTTTAACACTCAAATAAATAGACCACTTAATAACTCTTGGGACGACCTTGGATTTACCATTGCCTCACTACGTACGATCGGTTACACTGCCCGTTAGTATAGGTGTTGATCCAAATAGGTAGACGAGACACTATAAATTTAAGACTTGATCAATGCGTATCATATGAACCATCAATACATCATCAATAACATATAATAAGTGCGTAGGGTGTGGTGAGGGGTTACCTTTGCCACATCAGTACAACATCACGAACAGCGGATTTGTAATAACAAAACCATAAAGTTTTGGATAAACAATTAACAATCTCAAACACCTGTCATTGGTTAAAGAAAGATTGTGAGTCCTAGTGTACCCATCACTCCAAGTTATGGGATAACACTAATGAGGGAAAAATTTAATTTTGAGTTATAAATTGTTTTATAAAAGTTAAATCTAACGTGGCATCATAACATGATATAAGTGTTGAGGGTGTAGTGAGGGGTTTCCCTTGCCTCATCAGTTCAACATCATGAATTAACATCTTCTCTCCTTCCTAAAGCCTTCACTTTACTTTCTCTGAACCGTTGCAACACTTCTCTCTTTCATTACACTTTTCTTATTATTTATCATTTAAAAATACCTTTAACACATACTTACCTACTCACGTTACACACACAAAATACATTCTATCTCCTCAAAAGTTTCAAGAGAAAAGTCCCACAAATGAAAGAAAAAGGAATTTACTTGATAGAAAATAAAAAGAAGGTGGTGTTCACATCTTTTCCCTGACCACACCCTTCACCCAACGATTTTGTCACACCTTTTTTCTTTGAAGAAATGAGAAGTGATCCATCAAGATCACTATTTATATGAAGATCAAAAGATCACATCATCACCTTTCATTTCATTTTGATCAAATGGCTCAAATATAACCAAAAAGTTCCATTACAAAGGCAAATTGGTAAAATATGACATGCAAAAATTCGCAACCCTACTTTCATTCTACCCCAAAAAATTAGGCTTTTGAACAAAATGCTCACTTAGCCAACACATTCATCCACGAACGGAAAAGCATACATACATCTAAGTTTATAATCAAAACTACTAAAAAAACGTTTAGTGACTACCAATTTCAGTTTTTGATTGTTATATGTCAAAATTATTGATGAATATTAGCTTCTTTGCATGATTAATTATCAATGGATGACGTAGAAACTAGAAGGGGGGGGGGAGGGGTTGAATAGTTTCACCTTTTTAATTACGTTTTCAAAAACCTTTTTGAAGTTTGTTTTGAAAATCTTTTAGATTCGAAGTTTATGTTATATCAATATAACGATATATGAAAACAACAATCAAAAGTAAGTAAAGGTAAAGGAAAGAAACGATCAAACCGGGACACAAAGATTTATAGTGGTTTGCCTATGAAGCTCCCTCTTCGCCTTACTCTACTCCTCGAGTACCACACTCGATATTTTCACAAACATTATGTCAATACACAACTTTATGGTGGAACAAACCGTACACCAATGCTTACACCAATGAACGACACTAAGCGGAATGTCGAGTCCTAATCCTAGCTCGAACCGATCTACACACCAACACATGGCACTACACAATTCGAAACAACACCAAGTCCGAATCAACACAATACACGATTTCGAGCTTACACAAGATTAGAGATACAAAGAATGGAGGTTAAGGAGAGAAATGTAACAAAGGTTATGAGATGAAAGACTATTCTTCAACACTTCATTTCTTGACGAATACGAGTGTTCTTCTCTTGCACTTGGAGGTAGGATGAAGGTGATCACTTGTAAACAACTTATAACACGTTACTGTGATCAAAGGATAAGATTTAGAATGATTTAGGAAGACAGAATGTTTTAGTGCTCAAGAGGTGAATGTTTCTGCATTAAACAATGCAATATTTATAGGCATCAGGAGGAGCGGGGATGGTCCTTTAAACCTTGGACGGTCCCGTATATATAGGGGACCGTCACTATGTTTACGGGACCGTCCGGACAAACGTTTTCTTTTTTGTCCTGATGTGGTGAAAATTTATCTGGTGAAAATTTATCAGATTTTAGGCCGGAAAACTAGCTGTTAGAGAATTTGAAATTCAAATATATTTTCTTATTAAAATATTTTTTATTATCACAAAAATACTTTTGTAAAAATGTTTTGTCACATAAAAATGTGAGGTTTTAAGAAAAATATTTTCTTTGATCACTTAACTAAATTGTTATATTGTTTATTCATACCTTAAGTGATGTTGTAGCCGAAACGAGTTTTCTCGATTAAAAACTTATTAAACCTAGTTTTACGTAACGTGTTTTTATATTTTGTGATTATCAAAAGGTACAGAGACCGAATTTTGCAAATGACCTTTTTTGGCATTATTGGTATTAACAATCTCCCCCTTTTTGATGATTACAAAATATGTAAGTCCACACGAATTATGGATCCAAGTAGCCTTTGTTACTTGTTAGACGACTTGAATAAATCCAAATCAATCTAATTGATAAACTCTAACAGTTAATTGAATGTTTATACGGAATCTAAACAATCAACATTGAAGAATACAATATCACTAACTAACTTCGTATATTACTAACTTTTCAATACAATACGCACACAACTAACACACGTACGTTCGTTTAAACTATTGAGCCTTAGGGTTCCTTTTATACACCAAGGAAACCCTAGATACAAGACGTGTAGAAGGATATACGTATCTTCTCTAAAGATAACTAGGTATCCTTTCCTAACTTATAGCTAACAAACTTTCCTATCTTTCATAAACAGACTTAACTAATAAGTCAACCAGACTTAACAATGTAATACTACCTACCAGACTTAACAATACAAAGGCAGACTTAACTATTACAAAATAATACTAACAGACTTAACTTTGTAATCCAGCAGACTTAAGTCTGTTCTTCATATTAAGTCTTGTCATGTGATAATTCCCAACAATCCTCCCCTAACTTGATCTTCATGCTTCATGAACTTCAAGTTCCTTCTGAATAAGCTTCTGAGGATTGAATCTTAAACTCTTGGAATTATCTCTAACTCTTCAAATCTGAACTTCATATCTGATCTTTATGCAGCAACTTGACTTTAATAATCTTTTCACCATTTGATATGCAATCCATCTAATCTTTTCAGCAACACCATGACTACTTGTACATCAATTCTTTTAAGTTTCATACTATTCTCATCACTTCCAGGTGTGTAAACTCCTGTGAGAGGTGAATCATTGAAAATTAATGGATTTGATGTCTCTTTATCAGATAGCCATTAACTACTGGAGTAGCCAATGTTTTGGTGTGTAAGACCATGGTACATTGATAACCATATGATTTTTTAGCAAATCATCAACTATCAACGGATTTGTTTAGTCTTTACCAAAAGCCATTTGCTTTTGGACTAGCCAATTCTTTGGTGGAATTGCACCTCACCTTGGTGAATTGATTACCATGTATGGTTTTCCACAGCCTTTACCACAAGCCATACTCTTGTGGGCTAGCCAACTCTTCACTATCTCAGATATGGTGAGTTGAATACCATACAATTTTTGGTAAATTGTCAACCATTAATGGATTTGAAATATCTTTACCAGAGCCGTTTGCTCTGGATTAGCCAGTCCTTATGTGGGTTAGACATGGTGGACTGATAACCATTTATTGTGTTAGTGCTATGCACCTTCACCAAGTGAGAAGTTCCTTTAGTCTCACTTAACAACTTGAAAATTCTTTCAAACACTTTCAATCTCCCAAAAATGTTTCCTTTAATGACTGCAACTTAATCATGTCCAATATCTTCTCATATACTTCATCCCTCTTGTCTGCACACAACTTCTTCTTCATCATTTCTTTGCAGACTGAAGATGATAGGGGATATTCCACTTCTGCAAGCATATAAATATGAGCTTCCTCCAAAGATAAGCAATGTACCTGACAAGTGTGAAAATATCTCCAACTGACAATTCTTTATTGATCTAGCAGCTTCCAGATCTCATCTTCCTCTGAAGGTGACTCAAACATTACTTTTAAATCTCCCCAAAAGACCCTTTCAAACTCTTCTTCAGGTCTGTTGTCCCCATGCTGATATTCACCAACTTGTGAAAATCCATGATATCTTCTCTACTCACATCATTCAATTTTCCTGGAAAGTTAAGGTATACAACATCAGTGTTGTCCTCCCTTATGATCTGATAAGCAGCTCTTTGTCCAGTCCTGATTATTTGATACTTGACAATTTTAGCTGGTTCCTTAGAGCTTTCAGGAATTGTTCCCATAGTACAACCCTCAGATGAAGGTTCTTCTTCCTCTGATTCAACTTCCTCTTGTACTTTCTTCTTGGATTTACTCTTTCTTGCTATACTTTTTCTTCTAGTCCAAGTTACAACTTTCTTCTTAACTTATGTTTCCTCTTTAACATCCTCAGATGCCTTCTCAACTTCAGATTCTCTTTCATTTTCTCAGCTTCTACAACTGGCTCAGACTCTGTTACTTTCTATTTCTTAAAGCTTCTCCTGAAAGAATCTTCATAATCCACTGGCCTATAGCCATGATCCCTCTCATAAGCACTCAGATATTCAGCTTCAATCTCCTCAAATGATTTTCCTCTCATCTTTTCCCAGGTTGAGTGCATCATGTTCTTTAGATACATCTTCATACCATGCATCTGTTCTGCTTTAGACATCTTCTTGAGAGCCTTGGTTTTCTTTTGAGTTGTCTTTATTCTTGACATAAATTCTCCCAAGGTATCTGAATCCCTTATTGCATTTATGAATTCTACAAGTTGCTTTGCTCTCTCCTATGTTGTCAATCCTTCAACAGCATTAAGCTGTTCCAACTATGCCCTCAACTCATCATCTCCTTCAATCATTTGCATCAGAGGATCATCATTAAGTTCTTCTGATAGCTTTCTTGCAAACATCTCATCTTGTCTCTTCTGTTCTTCCTCCTTTTCTATCTCAGCCTTTTCTATTGCTTGTATCCTAGCAATCTCAGCTAGAGATGCTTCCTCTTTTCTTTCTTGTCTCTTTGATTTCTTGGGCTTAGGAGTTTCAATCATAATTTGTTTTCCTTCCCTTTGAGCAGACTTAACTACCTCACCACCAGAATTAACATCACCAGACTTAATCCCACCAGACTTATCCTCAATACCAACAGACTTAACACCCTCAGCAGACTTAACCATTTCTTCATCAGAGACAATCTCTTGGGCTAATGTTTCCGCTGCTTCAATTATCAACTTCCTTTTTTGCCTTCTTTTCTTCCTTTCTTGTTGAATTTTACTCAGAGATTGGGCTAATGTTTCTGCTGCTTCCCTTCCTTCAGGACTTATATCTTCTACATAAGTTGGTTTATCCTAAGCTGGTGTCTTAAAAATCTGTTCTTCATCCAAATTGATGTGCCCGGTTCGGTGCAAGTTTTAAATTTATA
Organism: Artemisia tridentata subsp. tridentata; assembly: GCA_021014915.2. Lineage (NCBI taxonomy): Eukaryota > Viridiplantae > Streptophyta > Magnoliopsida > Asterales > Asteraceae > Artemisia > Artemisia tridentata. The sequence goes on along the minus strand of CP139506.1, from coordinate 210,935,186 downwards.
AGGGGTGAATTACCGAATCTAATGACAACACACACGAGCAAGTATACTCGTCCATTGTATCAAGATTTTGATGGTAAGTCGGGATCGTTCGCAGGGATTTGTGTAGTGAATCGAATTGTAAGTTAAAAGCAACTTTCTCAAACAAGTAGTAATGATATTATGAAAATTCAAATGATTAAAAACTACACTTGCTTAGACTAGTGTACTACAATTGACTAATATGATTGTGATAACTTTGGATAACATGTTGGTTGTGATAATTAGTTTTGACACTAATCTATTGTTTCTACAAATTAAACCTTCGTCAAGATCTGGGTTTATAAAAACAAGCATTACGTTTAACCAATCAATTCAAGTTCAATTCAAGGTTCATGAGTTGGTGTTCCTCAAACACAAAAACAATCTTTTGTTTAATCAAACAAGCTTAGGAAATGGTCAATACAAAAGGTAACCGATTATAGACAAAAGGTCACAATTGAAAGTAAACTATTAATCTCTCGACCTTTAAATTGGTTTACAATCAACCCGTTTTGATAGACAAAAGCATTTTCATTACAATCACAATCAAGTTCCTTTGTTTAATCAAAAATAGTGGAAGACAACAATCATTCATAGACAAATGATTATAACTAGTGGAATAACAATAGTTCTTTCGACCCTTAAGATTACTAGCACTAGTTAAACTTGATTACCCAAATGTCACTATGAAACTTTATCACAATTGGTTCTTAGAATCAACTTGAAATTGGATTAAAACATGTTATCACAATCATATGCCAATCAATAAATAATACACATCATCTAAGCAAGTGCACAAAGGCACTAGCCGCTCATAGCAAACATAAATGCAAACTCAATACTTTGAACATTAGAAACCATGATTGAAAGTCTTACAATGATTGGAAATAAGATTACAAGTGAAAGACAATGATTCCACAAGCAATAGAAATGGTGTATTCAACTTTCTTCCTTCTCCTGGACCTAAGGACGAATTTCTTGAGTATTTTCTATGAGTGGTTCTCTCCTCTAGCATACAAGCTCTCCCCCTTTTCTTTAGATTGATTGGTATACATAAATACCCAACAAATGGTTCAATAAATTGCTCTAACCAAGGGTCTAAGTGCATAAATGCTTCTCTTGCTCTCCAAGTAGTATTGAATAGGTTAGAATACTGAAAAGAAGGACCTAGAACCGGATTTGTAAAGTCACAATCCTTAATAAAGAAGTTTTGGGTCAACAGCAACCTCCAACCGATCGGATAGAATGGTCTACCGATCGGTTGGTCTTCTCGGTAAATCCAATTCTCTCCATCGGATTCGGTTGCGGGCGGCGACCGATCGGATGGCTACTGCTGGTAGACCTTTTTCTTGGACTTTTCCGTATGACTTGTTTCTCGGTCGTAGCTCTTGATTCTTTGATCTTTCCCTTCATCCTTAAGCTTATTAATCTCGACTACTTGGACTTTAACTCATTGAAATACCTTACGGTGCAGAAATTGACATAAGACTCACATGCAATCATAAATATTTCCTTCTTCCTCATTTTTGCATCTTTTCCATCCATTTTCCTGTCTTTGGCTACAAATGCTTTGCAAACACACTTTGGTACGATTTAGTAACAAAAGCATGTAAATATAACCACAAAACATATATAAAACTACCAATAACGCTACTAAAAACATGTTAGATTTAAGCGTTATCATCATCCAAATTCCTCCCCTGTTTGGAAGAATTTTCATCTTCACCCTCTTGATCATCAAAAGCAACCCCCTTTTCTTTCATTACCTTTTCCATTTTCTTCACCCTTCTGACCAATGTGATAATAGACTTGCCCATGGTTTCCTTTGCTTTTTCCAACACTTTAATCCTCTGAACCAGCTTAGGAACTAGTGTTAAGACTTCTTCCACAGATATAGTTTGTACATCCTCCTCTTGGACTTGAGTTGGAACTTGGGTTTGCTGAGGTGAAGGTAGTGTGGGTGTGGGTGATGGTGGTTGTTGCACAGGTGAAGGTGGTTGTTGTTCAGCCTCCTCATCTGTTGGTGATGGTGATCTCTGTTGTGGTGTGGGTGATCTTGGGACTGCCTGGGTTTGCTCCACTTGTTCAGCATTTGATGTACCTGCAATGTTAGTAGCACCAGAAAGCATAGCAAGCAAAAGTGGCCAATGTGCCCCAGTAAATCCCCTTTTCATGTTTGCAAAGATTTTAGGCATAAAAGCCACACTCACATAAGTTTGCATTTTATTTTCAGTCTCAAAATTCAAAATCATTTGCAGAAATCTTGGGTACATTAAAAACTTGTGTTTGTTGTTGACATTTGCTACCATGCCATCAAAAATAAGTTTTGAAAAATTAAAAGTCTTTCCAAGTGAAAGACAGACCAATGCAGAAGCAATGTTGCTCCCAAACTGATCCCATCCACCACTCTTGGGACTTAGGCATTGTAGCAAATGATGAAGTAAAAACCTCCACTGTGGTGGAAAATGGCTTTCCCAAAAAGTAAAAATACCATTAGTGGGGTATCTAATAGTTTTCATACCCTCCAAAAGTTCATCATTAGGCAAGATATAATCCCCCGAAGCATCATCCAATTGAAGACTACTCCTAATGGATGCTTCAGTGATAAAGAAATCATGTGTATCTATAGTTGCCCTTAACTGTGACGTCCCATTAGCAAGAATCTCAGAGGTAACCGACCCCCAAAACTGCTTAACTAGGGAAATATAGATAGTAGGATTATGAGTTAAAGCATACCGAATTGAAGAACCTCTCAAAAAATCCACTATCTGCTCGAAATCTTCACTTTTATCTGGTTTCTTCAAGAAACCGACCTGGTTGTGCTTGTCACAAAACTTTAGAGAAGCCATAGATGAGAGAATGATTAAGTTCTGGTTGGGAATCGTGTTAGGGTTTGCGAATTGTTAGTGTAAAACAGAGTAGCGTAGGCCAAAAATAATGATTTTTAAAATTGGAAGCAAATAATGAATAAAAGTGAGATATTTATCAAATTTTATCCTTATATACTTCTCTTTTTCGAAAAATACGCAACGGTATTATTTTATCTGAAAAATCATTATTTGACTGACCAGACCTAATGGTAATAAAATTAATTACATTTTACACTACCTGACTTAAAAATGGTCAACCATACTTAATCACTGACTCACCAGACTTAACCAAGGAATCAGACAAACACTCATAAAAAAACAATAGCAAGGCTTCTGATCATCACCAATCCATGTGTTTTCTGCAAATGTTAGTTCCAAGACCAAGAAAACAAAGAAAAACATACAAACAGACAATTTTACAATTTAAAGAAAGAAAAATGAACTACCAGAATTAAAACTACTACAAGAATTACTTTTTTTTTCAATAACCAGTATTAAATCTACTACAAGAATTAACTTCTAAGACTACCAGAATTAACTACTAATCAGAATTAACTACTAAGTAGAATTAACTACTAATCAGAATTAACTACTTAGTACTGGTTCTAATATACAAACTATACATATAGCCTCCCCTTAAATGTAACCTCCCCTAAAACTGAGCTATGGGTTCATCATACCAATATTAACCACTAAGTATTTAAACCTAGGTCCATCAAAGGCTTTGGTTAATAGGTCTGACACATTAAGATCTGTGTGTATCTTTTCCACTCTAATTAGCTTCTTTTCAAAGCAATCCCTAATGAAGTGATGCCTTATTTCTATATGGTTAGTTTTAGAGTGGTATACAGGGTTCTTAACTATACAGATAGTGCTCTCATTATCTATGTGAATTACAGTATTCCTAAAGTTCAAACCATAATCCAACATTTGATTCTGAATCCACAAGACTTGACCACAGCAATTGGCAGCTGCTACATACTCAGCTTCTGTTGTTGATGTAGCCACAATGGTCTGCTTCTTGCATTGCCAGGAAATCAATCTTCTTCCAAGGAATTGACAACCTCCTGTTGTGGATTTCCTATCAAGACTTTCTCCAGCATAGTCTGTAACATCCCGCCTACTCAGACCACAATATTGTCCGCTTTGCCCGCAGGCTCACGACTTTGCTTTATGGCCCTCATGTGAGATTCTCGGCAGGTCACCCATACCAGTTCTACTCTCACATGAGCACGCTTAACTGCCAGTTCCTAAGAACCCCACTCGCAGTAGACCACAAAACGCGTTGTGTCTAGTAAGGCTAAGATATTACTTATATACCCAGCATCACTCGAAGCCACAGCCGATGTAGGATTTGCCTAGGGTGTTACAATCACCCCCCTTAAGGACTTATCGTCCTCGATGAGGTTTGCCCCACCATCCTGAACGGCTCTTGAGTGGCTATTGTCCGATTTGCCCGCAGGCTCAAGGCTTTGCTTTGTGGCCCTCATGTGAGACTTCTCGGCAGGTCACCCATACCAGTGCTACTCTCACATGAGCACGCTTAACTGCCAGTTCCTAAGAACCCCACTCGCAGTAGACCACAAAACGCGTTGTGTCTAGTAAGGCCAAGATATTACTTATATACCCAGCATCGCTCCAAGCCACAGTCGATGTAGGATTTGCCTAGTGTGTTACATAGTCACTATCTGAATAGGCTTCCAGGTCAAAAGATGACTCTCTAGGATACCAAAGGCCCAAATTGGGTTTGCCCTTTAGATACCTAAAGATTCTCTTCATAGCATGAAGATGTGAAGTCTTGGGAGTAACCTGAAAACGAGAACAAGTACACACAACATACATTATATTAGGCCTAGAGGCCGTTAAATACATTAGAGAACCTGTCATTGATCTATAGAGGTGCACATCCACATCATCAGCATCTTCATCCTTTGTCAATGGCACCTTGTTCTCTATGGGAGTGACTGCAGTCTTCACATTTGTAAAGTCAAACTTCTTCAAGATCTCTGCAACATACATGTCTTGAGAAATGAAGAGGCCATCTTCTTTTTGCTTCACTTGCAGTCCAAATAAAAATGTAAGCTCACCCATTGAGCTCATCTCAAACCTGCCCTTCATTAAGCCTTCAAACTCTTCACACCAAGACCTTTTAGTAGAGCCAAAAATGATATCATCCACATAAACTTGGACCAGAATGATATCCTTCTTGTCCCTTTTGATGAACAAGGTCTTGTCTATCACACCTCTTTTGTACCCATGCTTTTCAAGAAACTTGGAGAGTGTTGCATACCAAGCTCTGGGAGCTTGATGGAGACCATACAATGCTTTTATGACTTTGTACACCTTGTTGGGATAAGCAGGATCCACAAAACCAGGAGGTTGATGAACATATACCTCTTCCTCAATAGTGCCATACAAAAAGGCACTCTTGACATCCATCTGATAGACTATGAACCCCATATATGATGCATAGGCTAAAAATAACCTGATAGCCTCAATCCTGGCTACAGGAGCAAAAACCTCATCATAATCTATCCCCTCCTCTTGTCTATACCCTTGTGCTACTAATCTTGCCTTGTTCCTAACAACTACTCCTCTTTCATCCCTTTTGTTTCTGAAGACCCACTTTGTGCCTATCACTTTAGCCCCATTAGGTAGATCTACCAGAACCCAAACTTTTTGCAATTTGAACTGCAACAACTCCTCCTGCATTGCTTCCACCCAACTCTCATCTTCAAGTGTTTCAGAGACCTTGGTGGGTTCCTTCTGAGAAAGGAAACAAGCAAATAGACAATGTTGTTGGTCTTTGTGGTTGACCCTTTGCTGCTTCTTAATAAGACTGATAAGTGCATGAGTGTAACAACCCAGCCCGACAAGGGTAAAGATATCACAATAATGGTTTCATATCAGATCAAACAAAGCATACATTTACAGTAATACAAGAAATCTCAAAGGTTACAAATGAAATACTGAAATTACAAGGTTACAAATGCGAATACTAATTCTAAAATATAATAACTTCTAATCAACTCTAATCTAGAATACTATCAAGTCTTCTAAGTCCAAGGTACTCTTCACTCATTCCCAGCTTCCTACTAAAACCTGCCGCAGGAAAAGAAATGCGGCTGAGCTACGAGAGCTCAGTGAACAGATATAACGATAACAACCAGTAATAGAGAATAGTACAGAATAATAGAAACAAAGGTCAAACAGATGTAATAAGGTTCAAGGGATAAGTCAAAGAATAAGTATAAAGGAAAGAGCAAAGGGATAGTAATCCACCACGAGCCCAGAAACAGATCATATCATATCGTAATCATAAATCTTCAAATCATATAGAGGGGAGACCTCTCAGATAATCAGATAATATGAGGGGTGTCCTCATTCTTCAAATGGAGTAGCTAGCTCCCAGATATATATGAAAGGCGTGTATTGCACACAAGCACCAGTCACCAGACAATAATAAATCATATATAGATAATCCACTAAACAGAACAGATCTAGGATTGCAATCCATACGCCCCCCGAACCATATACCAATCATAATAAAGCGCGCATAATCAAATGGGGACGGTGTGAGGAATCACTGATGAACTCAAATAAGTACATTTTATTACCGTCATTTATCCTATTTATTTGACTTGTTTTATTATATTATCTATGAGAATTGATACGTTAATGTTTACTTTTGTAATTCTCAGGTAAAAACAAGTATTACGTGAAACTTGGCGATTTTGGACTAATTATGGAGCAAAACAAGCAAGAAGTTAAGAGTCTACTGAAATGTACAAGATCAAGACTATTCTGCTCCAGATACGCCGCATCTTGCTTATTACATATGGCGCATCACTATCAAGATTTCACAAGATACGATCCAAGACAGCAAGGACATGCGCCGCATCTAAGAATGGAGTTACGCCGCATCTTCTGGCGGTGTACGAATATTCCTGAATATATTAATCTTGGACCCCACGCGAAGTTAAGTCAATGCGCCGCATCTACTTATTAGATGCACCGCATCTTACCCTCAGACAGAAACTATAAATACCCCAAGACCAGACGAATTTCGGGAGCATATAGAATATATACGAAGGAAGAGACAGAAACCCTAGGATGAATTCAGTCGAAGTAGCAGCACAAGACACACCTTGAACGAAGATACAAGAGCTGTAAGAAGGTCCTGCATGTATTTAATTCATTAAGTAGTTTTGTTTTATTGTGTTAGTAAACTTTAATTCATTAGGATTGGTGGCTTGTGTAACGTGACAACGGAAAGGTTACACTCCCTTAAAACTGCTTTCCCATTAATTAAAGTTTATATGTTGATGTCTTTGGTGACTTTTATTAGTGCATTGATAACCTCTGTGTCTAGCTGAGCGTTGATCGGGTCGCCATGCCTCTGCCCTCGCCTATTTATTAGATCGCCTATGCATTCCCTCGCCTATTTATTAGATCGCCTATGCATTCTATCGTCTGTAGAAAAGTAGGAAGAAAGATAAATAGGATAGTCATAAGTAATCATTAAGGGTTTACTCGCCGATAAGATTAGAACCAACGAGAAAGGACTTAATCTCGGTGCGTTGCATCGAACTAGACACTTCATATAAAACTAGTAATAAAACAAGTGACAAGCTACTTAACTATCAGGACAGGCCTTCTTATTGTCTCGAGTATTTATCTGTGTACGTGTGTGCTATTCGCTGATTCGTTCCTATTAGTTTAGTTTATTATTTAACTGCAACCAAACCGTGCCAGTCTCTCAGGCTGAACCCCCTTGCGTTAGATTAGGTTGTATAGCTAACTTAAGATATTAAAATACTGATTAGAATAACTAGATAATACGTTCCACTCTTAGTGATCGACACTCTACTTACCATTATATTCATACTGACCGGGTACACTGCTCGTTAAAGTGTGTGTGTTATTGATAAGTCGGCTAAATATAAATTTAAAACTTGAATACTGCTAAAACCACAACGACATACCGTGGGTATAAATTAGAGCATACGCACACGCGCATCAAGTTTTTGGCGCCGCTGCCGGGGAGTGAATTGTTATTATCTGTTAATTTGATTAGTATTTTAATTAGGTTTTTCTTTTTAATTTTTAAATCTAACCGCTAACTCTGTTGTATATTAGTTAATTTGCATTCATTGTATTATTTTGCATATTTTATGTTTTCGTGTGTTTTTATTTTCTTTTATTTGTTTTTATTTTTCGTATTTTCTGTATTCTGCTATCGTTGTACTGAGCTTATTCAAACGATACGGCGCATCTATTTTCATAGATACGGCGTATTGCGTTTAATTTTTATAAAATACAACGCGTTTAATTAATTCGATACGACGCATCTTTCCCCAAGATACGGCGTATCTGTTTTTAATAAATTTTTTTTCTAAACGATAACGCCATACGACGCATCTGCTTTAGCAGATACGGCGTATCTATTATTTTAATTAAAAACAGTTTTCGAATTATTAAACAGATACGACGTATCGATCTTTATCGATACGGCGCATCTTTCTGAATCAAAAATCTTGTATTTTGAAACGTAACGAAAATACGGCGCATTTAATTTTAAATAAATATCGATTTTTGATAATTAAAACTGATACGGCGCATTCTACTTTATAAGCGGCGTATCTATTTTTTGAAAAAAGTCTGATTAAATTTTAACGATTATAAGATACGGCGTATCCAACTTTTTGGATACGGCGCATCGTCAGCTGATATCAGCAACTTTTATTTTACTTTGATTGTTTCACTCTTCTTTTGCACGAGTAAGTTTTATTTCAGGAAGATGGACGATCCGGATATTACAATGGAAGAATATCTCAAGCTTATAGAGGAAAGAGCCTTGAGCAATAATCAGGTGTATGATTGGAAAAGAGCAAGATATGGTGAGCAAGTCATTAATACAAAAGAAATCACTATGGAAGAATACTTGATTTTAGGACAAGAAAAGTCAAGGAAAGAATGAAACAAATTGCCATTTCGACACACTTGGACTTTATCAAATGATGAAGATGAAGAAGAATCATACGATTTTGGTGCAATTAGGTTTCCGGCAATAGTTATTGATGATGTTATTTCTCCGGAAGTTGCCCAAGATGAAGAAGAGTCACAAGTGTTTGATTTGAATGAAAATCCGGCAATTGTTTACAAAGAAGCTTATTCGTCCGAAAATGCTTATAATGAAAATGAAGATGAATATGGGACAATGGTGTATAGTGCTATTACTTGTGATTTTCCACCCGAGGTGGAAGATATATTCTCATCATATCAAAAACACCATGATAATATTCCCTCAGATGAAGATAATGAGTATTCTGATATTGAAGAGTTTGATGCTATTGCGTACGATAGCATACCGCAGTTACCACAACAAAAGGAAGTATTTAGGTGTGGAACGGATAAACCAGATTTTGACCCAACGAGGGATTTTGAAGAAATCTGGGATTACTTATTTAAGGTTGAAATTCGGGACGATGCTGAAATTGCAAGGCCACTAGTTGAAGATGGAGATTCACAAGATAAATTGGAGTCACTTATAACACAAAGTGGTACAAATTTATTTAATATTATTAATCCCGTTACTAATAATCTTGCTAGTTTTCCTGAACATGTTGCAAAACAAAAAGATGATGAGGTGAAATTTATTACACTACCTATTGAAGCACCTGTGATCAACCCGTATTTGGTGGAGCTCGAAGAAAAATTTGGTGATGAGCTCTTAAACATTGCTATGATTGATGATGATGATGATTCCGACCCTATGAAGTATGTAGAGGAACTCGTACTTTTACTTGCTAAAGACCCTTTCTCATCTTCTGCGGAAGTCAAGGGACGCTTTACTACCAAAGAGACTAACCAAGAAGAAAGGAAACTCATCTTTCCTCAACATACTACTCTTTCAGATGGAATGGTCAAGTCATCCAATTTATCAACCAAACCGGGTAAGGATAGGAAAGATGTACATATATTGCCGAGGTATGATCTTTATGTATTTCTTCCATCTTTACTAGCAAATTTACACTCTTTTCGTGTTTATTGCTACTATCACCCGCACTTGATCCCAAGTGGGGGGAACAACACCCTATTACACAGTAAATAAGGTTGGAGTCAGGCTCGTGACTCGAACAAAAACAAGCGCTTCGTGGGAGGCAACCCATGCTTATCTTTTATTTTATTTTCTGATTTTGTATTGAGTCAGTCAGGCCCGCAGAGGATACGGCGCATCTCAATCCCAAGATGCGACGCATCTCCTGCACTGGTCATATCTTACTTTATTTTTCGGCATTTTTACTTTTGACTTTAAAACTTTTTGTCAGTTTATTTTAATGCGGCGCATCCCTGGTTAAGGATGCGACGCATCTTCTATTCTGATCCGTAATTATTCCAGGCTCGATACGGCGTATCTTCTTCCATAAGATACGGCGCATCGACTGACCTGATGATTTTCATTTTAATTTTTATGTTTTATTTTTTGCTAACTACTAATGTATTATGCAAGTTTGAACTTTCTTAACTCAGGTGTGTTTAAAGTCTTGGTGGTATTATAGATTCCTGCATTTCCTGTGGATACATCAATTATGAAGCTTAAACGTTCTAATCCACAAGAAGTTGATTTTTGCTCTTATACTAATGGAGGATCATACCGAGCAAATCTCAGGGGAGTTTTTCTGTTCTAATTCTTTTATTTTCCAGTTTTTAATCTTTTATACAAACAACGAGGACGTTGTTTAACTTAAGTGGGGGGATTGGAGAATTAGAACACTTACTTGTCCTAAACTTTTTCAAAATATGCTTAAAATGTGCTTAATATATCAAAATTTAAATTTTTTAGCATGTTTTTGTTTAAAGTCTAAGTTGCATAGCTGCACACATGACGTTATTTTCAAAAATTGTGATTTTTCAAAATTCACAAATCTATGAGTGTGCCGGTGACTTGTAAACTTTAGAACTTGGCTTGTATACTATTCGAGACCACCATAATAAGTATTATTTTATATAATTGGAATGACTTGTCTAAATTGGTAAAATTCTAGGATTACACCCAAATAGCCTTTATATGTTATGTGTTATTAGCTAACTACACTGGTTAGTTAACCCCCGTATAAACCCTTTTGTTACTGTCACTTTTAGAGTAAGATACCCCTAGAAAAACACTCAGAGCCATTCCTTTCGTTTCTTACACCTTTGTTATAATGTTTCGTTACACCCTTACACCTTAGCCTACCCTGTAGATTAAAATCTGTGGTTGGTTAATTGCTTTAGGCAAAGTGTGTTTCCTTACATTACCTGTGTTCGCGTGCGTAATTCATTATCTTGGGTTAGGTCGGGAAATTGCACAATGCAATTGGAGTGAAAGTAAATATTGTATATCTTTGAGTTTATTTTTCGTTTGTTTACTACTTTCGCTATTACCGTTATTTCTGAAAGTCATGAAAAGTATGGAAAAATTATCCGGAAAGAAAGTGATAGAAAAGTTGTGAAATTTTACACATCTATGTTTATGTTTCAAAAAAAAAAAAAAAAAAAAAAATCGAAAAAATAAGAAAAGAAAAAGAAAAAGGAAAAGTTGGAAGTTTGTTTTTACCAACTTATGTAAAGTTTTGTATTAAGTGGTTGATATCACCACTAGTTGTTGTATATTATATCTATGGATTGAATGGGAGTTGAACGTTATGGGAACGCCAACTTAAGGATATTCTTTGATTGAGATCTTGTTGAGTATAATTCGTGTCTACCTAAAGCGTGTATTTCAAGTGTTAAAGCGTGAGTTATTCTATGATATGAGTCTTATTCATGGGATGGTTGGGATAGTGATTAACCACACTTAGGATTTTAATTTATCTGTTTTGTTTATTTTTCATTTTTACACCAATTTATATCCCAAATATTATCCATACCCTATATTATTCTTTATCCAAACCTTTGATTTATTGAGATTAGGGATTTGAGCAATCTTAAGTATCGTAGTCGTGGATTCGGCTATGTATTTATGATTTTGTCGCCCTTTTTGATATAATATTATTGGTGAAGATTACTTGGTCCTATCTTTAGCCTATTCGAGTTAAGGATTTGAGCAATTGCAAGTATCGTGTTCGTGGATTCGATCATGTATTTGTAATTTTGTCGCCTTTTCTGGAATTTGAGATCGATAGAGATTAAGAAGAATGATTAACCTTTAAGCCTACAAACCCTTTTTACCGCTTTAGACTTGTTATTCCTTGGCTTTAGTGGGGGAGATGTGTATACTTGCCAAGCTTATGATAGAATATTCGTCACGACTGTACAGTTAAACGATTAGATTTGCTTTTATCAAAATATTTTATTTTACTTCTAATTCGTTAAGTGTTTGGTTGTGTGATTATGACAAAAATGAATACATGCTTAAATATAAAAATAAATCCTAATATCTTTTAGGATAAATTTTCATAAGATTAATTATAAGGTTTACTTGGGGACAAGTAAAGTTCAAGTGGGGGATATTTGATGAACTCAAATAAGTACATTTTATTACCGTCATTTATCCTATTTATTTGACTTGTTTTATTATATTATCTATGAGAATTGATACGTTAATGTTTACTTTTGTAATTCTCAGGTAAAAAAAAGTATTATGTGAAACTTGGCGATTTTGGACTAATTATGGAGCAAAACAAGCAAGAAGTTAAGAGTCTACTGAAATGTACAAGATCAAGACTATTCTGCTCCAGATACGCCGCATCTTGCTTATTACATACGGCGCATCACTATCAAGATTTCACAAGATACGATCCAAGACAGCAAGGACATGCGCCGCATCAAAGAATGGAGTTACGCCGCATCTTCTGGCGGTGTACGAATATTCCTAAATATATTAATCTTGGACCCCACGCGAAGTTAAGTCAATGCGCCGCATCTACTTATTAGATGCGCCGCATCTTACCCTCAGACAGAAACTATAAATACCCCAAGACCAGACGAATTTCGGGAGCATATAGAATATATACGAAGGAAGAGACAGAAACCCTAGGACGAATTCAGTCGAAGTAGCAGCACAAGACACACCTTGAACGAAGATACAAGAGCTGTAAGAAGGTCCTGCATGTATTTAATTCATTAAGTAGTTTTGTTTTATTGTGTTAGTAAACTTTAATTTATCAGGATTGGTGGCTTGTGTAACGTGACAACGGAAAGGTTGCACTCCCTTAAAACTGCTTTCCCATTAATTAAAGTTTATATGTTGATGTATTTGGTGACTTTTATTAGTGCATTGATAACTTCTGTGTCTAGCTGAGCGTTGATCGGGTCGCCATGCCTCTGCCCTCACCTATTTATTAGATCGCCTATGCATTCTATCGTCTGTAGAAAAGTAGGAAGAAAGATAAATAGGATAGTCATAAGTAATCATTAAGGGTTTACTCGCCGATAAGATTAGAACCAACGAGAAAGGACTTAATCTTGGTGCGTTGCATCGAACTATACAGTTCATATAAAACTAGCAATAAAACAAGTGACAAGCTACTTAACTATCAGGACAGGCCTTCTTATTGTCTCGAGTATTTATCTGTGTACGTGTGTGCTATTCGCTGATTCGTGCCTATTAGTTTAGTTTATTATTTAATTGCAACCAAACCGTGCCAGTCTCTCAGGCTGAACCCCCTTGCGTTAGATTAGGTTGTATAGCTAACTTAAGATATTAAAATACTGATTAGAATAACTAGATAATACGTTCCACTCTTAGTGATCGACACTCTACTTACCATTATATTCATACTGACCGGGTACACTGCTCGTTAAAGTGTGTATGTTATTGATAAGTCGGCTAAATATAAATTTAAAACTTGAATACTGCTAAAACCACAACGACATACCGTGGGTATAAATTAGAGCATACGCACACGCGCATCAATCACTCACCCACACATGAGTCATGCCAGTGGTGCATCACAGACATGGACATGGAACCCCCATGCCTAGTGTCACAGAGTTTGGCTCGGGTATCAAACTAAGAGTCAGATATCATATCAAATCAGACGTGTCATAATCAACGGTTCATAATAATAGGTTCATAACAGAGGGTTCATATCAAATATATCAGAAGTAGTATCAAAGGTCCAAATCAAAGTTCATCAGATCAAGGTTCATATTAAATAATCAAGGCAAGGTTCAGATCAAAAGTTCATTTCAAAAGTTTCTATCAAGTCCATTTTAAACAATCCTTTATTCATGATTTTCATAAAACGATCCTTTAAAATGATTTTCATAAAAATAATCTTTCAAAACGGTTTTTATAAAGATAGTATAGTTTTTCATAAAAGTTAGTAACAATTTTATATAACAGTAGTTTCGCATCATTTATAAACATCTTTTTAAAATGGTTTATCTCAAAACATTTCCATGGTATAATTAAAAGATTTTCATAACATAGATTCATAACAGAGGTCATATCAAATGGGATCAACAGAGAAGGTTCAAGCAAAGGGAATCATAGCAATGGCATCAGTTCAGAAACTAACGGATCAGAAAATGAAAGAGATCATGAGAAACCTTATAAGGAAGGTCAGAATATCTGTACCTTAGACCGCAAGTGAACACACAACTAGAAACGAAAAGATCGGAAGTAAACTCCATCTTCAGCGAATCTACACGAATTTATGATCGTCTGATTAATAACTTATTTTAAATTGGATTGCTCATTTTAGTCGGCTTTCCATTTTTAGTAACTTTCCTATCTTTAGTAAATTTCCCGTTTTAGTAAGTTTTCAAATTTAGTAAGTTTAGCCAATTATGAGTGTAATTAACATATTAATATATTAAGTGCTTAAAGTGATTATCATGACATATTAGAGTTTATTATGACCATTATATTTGTTTAGGGTCTAAAGTGTCAAAATTACAAAGTTTAAGGTCCAAAGTGTAATTAATAATAATACATATCCATATTCCTTATATTACCAGCAATGCTTACTGTTCTAAAAACAATTCAAACCTTCTCTATATATATGATTCGAAGACAGCACACAAAAAGGAGAAACATGCATGCAACTCTTCTCGTAGGCAACCCATATTGAAAACGGAATTTTTTTTTACACGACAGCCTTACCTGGCCACGTTACTCAGTCGACAACAATTAAAAATGAGTACTCTCAAACCATGCCATATGACACCCAAGCCACAACATAAACTTCTCGACACGAAAATGAACTCGCGGCACCCTCTTTTGATGCAATATGAAGCAGAAAGACACACACATGTTTACCCTTTCCAGCCCCCTTCGACACAGCATGAAACACAGCCCTATCCCAGTCCCATCGACCCCTCAAGACTTACCCCAAACCAGTCCCAATTCGACCACATTTTCCACCACTCGACACACCCAAGACCAGCCCATAAGCCCTGGTTTTAAGCCCTTCGACACACACTCCCAGCTTACCCATTCGACATTCACACAACATGCCCAAACCTGCTACATGACACATTATCCTACACATAAAATAATGATCGACGGCTGTGCATTAGACTCACGTTATACCACTCTTGACACCCAACACATACACTACATAACCGCATGAATCATCACTTTTCCAATGCCCCACTCGACCCTCACAAAAACCCTCTTTATCACTGTATGGGTTTTTGAAATAATACAAGACAAGCATGATTGTTTACTCTTTTATTTAAGTTTATACATGATCAGTTATCGTGTAAAAAGTTGAACATAAAACAAGTCCAAAACAAAAACATGAAAGTCGAATAGGTCGATAATTGTGTAAGCTCTTATAGTCGTCATTTTATGAATATAAGTTATGATTTCATGTGATTTTTATGTTGTATACATATAACTGTTTTAAAAGGATTCATATGGTATCATGAGATATGTCTATGATAATAACAAGATCAACGAAAGTAATGAAGCAAGGTTGAGGTTATACCCTTGTAGTGTGATAAGAAGAACAAAACAAGGATTGAACACCACAACAAAATTTCCAGCCGAATACCTAACTACACCCTTCGAATGGGCTGCCAAAATCCACAAGAAAGAACACCATACGAACTAGAGAGCCATGCACATCAAGAGGTCATCACCACACCTCCTTTCTGTTGCGTTTTGATCGGCCAGAAGAGAAGAACAAAATGGCAGCCATGAGTTTTGGTGTGTTATATTTTTTTTTTAGGGTTTGTAATGTTCGGTTAGAGGGATTTGGGATATAACCGTGTTTTTTTTTTTTTTTTGATTGGTGTATATATGGAAGGACCCAAAATTTAAGGGATCAATATCAATTAATTTTAATGTGTGCTAATCCTTTTACTTGGTCTCCTAGCCGAATTTCTTGAAGTGTTGGTTACATTTTCATGTCGCCTAATATAGGTTACATGTTGAGGATCTTTGTTTTGTGACTTTAAATTCATAATGTAAGGTAATATATTAACTTAATTTTATTTGGTAAAGTTCATAAGTTAACTTAGGATATAAATCATCTTCGGTTAAGTACAAAATGTTACTTATATAATTTTATAAGTTCTTAAAATTTCAAATTAAGAGGGTATTTTGGTCATCTCGGATTGTGGTAATTTTGGGGTTTTACAATTCTTCCCCTCTAAAAGAAAATTTTCGTCCTCGAAAATTGAAGTGGAACGAAACGGGAGCACCAAGGACCGTGAACAGAAATGTGAAAGACTTGTTTCTCATGATTCTATCTCGTTGATTAAAATAGCTTCGGCTTTCTCAGAAAAACATACCATACTGAATCCAGATCAAAGAATAGCATACCCAACGTAACAGATGATAATCGTGTTCTCTCGAAAGAGGTACAGGGAAAACGTAGGATTTTGACGGATATATCGTCCGTGGAATCTGATCAGACAAATCGGATGAGAACATAAAGAATCGCAAAAGATATGAGGATGATATATACGCTTAACACTTCAGATTCTCAAATAGGCTCGTCTTCAAATAACCTTTCAAAGGAATTCTCATAAGAAAATAGGTCTTGTTCCTCAAAATCCATAATCTTCTATCTTAACTCATAGCAGATCATAATGAAACGGATTCATCGAATGTGAGACGTATACACAGCAAACCATAGGTGTACTCTTTCATAGTAACACTGGACTATAAAAGCAAATGGAAGATAATCCAATCGATAACATCGGACGGTAAAAGTTCTACAACGAATCCTAAGATTCTTATCAGAAACACAGAGGTCAGCAAAACGCGTGTCGAATACTCAAACGTATCAAATCGTATAACGGTGAAAGCAGATTAAGCATATAGGTAGAATGAACCTAAAGTATCAATCGAATATCAGAAATTCTAAGTCTTCTAAGGCACTTCTCGAAATATCCTATGATCACAATAAGTGCACGTTATATGATGTAAGTATTATCACGTTGATCAGGCGTCATAATACTAGCATCATATAAATATGCCCTCATGATGGTCATACTTTATCTCAAGTCGTAAACAAAACAACCTATCTTAATCCACCTAGTCCTTTTACAGTCTCAGAGGTCAACAAAATCCAATAACATAACCAAGAGGAGAACGAAACTACTCATAAGAGTAACGGAAATCCTAGAAAGTCTATCAGAAGTAAGGTACGCCGCTAATAGCGTCAATCCTTCATCTCTTACCGAAATCAACTCTGGAAACATAAGTGGTGGCTTCAAAATTCGCCCATTCATGCACATAAATCTCAAAGTTCCTTCCATAATTCGTCGAAATTCGCATAACAAAACCATCATCCAACATACGCAGAATGAACACATAACGGAATTACTAATAGGGAACCTAAATCATTCAAAGGATCTTATCATCTGGTAACGGAAACTTAAGTAGGTTGAGAGGAAGTGAATTACGTCATCCATAGCTTCATCCTTCACAGAGTCAACTCTTCCAAACACAAACGTTCGCTTCAAAATTTTCATCCATTCAAATACATGATCTTAAACCTCTTTCAAGTCCAAGCAGTCTGTCTACGTCTGTCCATATGATCATAGGGTGGAAAGAAATAATAAACTTGAGTCTGGTCCCTCAAGCCTTCGGCACCTCTTCTAGACACTGCGGTGTGGTAACGTGAATCTCCGACATGATTACCGTGTATTCTTCCATTCGCGAGTCTGCTTCTGCTCTCAATTCATCTTAGTACAACTAAAATGAATAGAGAAGCAAGACTGTGCGTCTTTGACAGGTCTTCTAGCACAGTTCGAAATTCGCCAACTCAAACCGTTGTCATCACCGGGTACCTGGTAGTGTTGTCTGCTACAATCTCTGAACGCCAATCAAATCTACTCTTCCAGAACAAAGGGTCATTCTACTTAATACGAAGATGACCTACATGTTCCTCGTTCGTCTCTGAGCACAAACACACTGTCATACTATGACAATTGTCCAACTACTCGCGAAAAACATGATTCTATTAGCCAATACAATTGGCATCATTTAAAACTCATAATGATCACAAAGAGTACGAAAACAGCTTCATGAATCATCTCAGGGAAGACTTCATATACACTTCACATCACCTATCTTCCTCTTCACGAATAAAACTGAAATGCTTCACGAAGGTTACTCTCAGTTAGTCATCTCCTTTCTCATAAGTTCTTGTGGTTGCCTCTTCCATCCTTCAAACTTAAATGAGGCCGTCTGATACGGAGTTTTCAAAGGTAGGCCAAATCAATCATTGGTACGTGGAAATGGATAATGGTTACGGATAATGATATGGTTAAATTTACGATAGTCGATACGCCACGACATACTTCTCTCTTCTTCTTCATGAGCCAACAGGAGAATCCCAGGATAAACACTAGGGTGAAGAAAATCATATTTTATCAGCTTCTTTAAATCTCTCAACTTCTATAGCATCATGGTTCGTCAACTGAGATCAATTCAATGCCAACTCTACCTCCCAAGCAGGAGGGAATCCCAAGAGGTTCATTAGAAACACCGAAATTTTTTCGTACAACCAATACTTCCAATGTCGGAGCTTCTAAGGGTGGATACTAATAGGTGTCAGGAGAACTTGACAATCTAATGAGATCGGAATATGTGCTTTCATAGCAACATTAATCGTAACAAATTTAAGCGGTCGAGAGTCATCATAACCAACAGTAGGGTGAAGCAGATTGTTAAAAGTCACATTTCAGATACGGTAGTCTATGGTAGCTTTACGAAGAGCCAGCCAATCCATAACCAAAAGACCTCAAAATCAAATGTATCAAAAGTAAATGGATTTGTAGATCGAAAACGATCGTCAAGCCAGACGGTAGTTCATATATCAAGGTCAAGTACACAGCTCATCAAAGTGTGGAGAAAGATAAACGAACAGTTCAAGGTGTTGGAATTTTGTTTAGCTTTTAACATAATGGGCAGGTAGGGTGTGCATCATTGGTAATACGAACATCGTATAATTGTCAAAAGTGAGATGTATGGAATATTAGTTATCAGCATCATCATGCTCAGTTATCAATTCCGTACTGAGATGGTATTTACATCATATCCTTCCAAAGAAAACTGATTGGCAGGCAAGATTCATCATTCAAAGGGACGGGAAGTAAAACTTCCTATATCCATAGTTGATAATCACAAGGGTTCTCATAAGAGTAGTAATAGATCTTGCAAGACTGAGTAGTATCAGATGATACATTTATATCCAGCACGGGTAACGAATTCATAGAATGTGTCAAACACATTATGGTTAAATGACCTTCGGGATGGTCGGAAAGGTATCAAACTGTTTATCAAACAGCTCGGAAGTGGAGATCAAAATCAGGAAGTGAAACTTAAATGGTGCAAGGTATTCATGTAGTTCTCGAGGAATTCCAAACTTACTTGGTTACTAAGCTTAAGTTGCAAAACTTTCTAGCTTCTGAAACAAATGTTCTTACAAGGCATATCTAAAGGCATAGGCACGAATCAGAGTGATGCGGAAGCAATGCTACTTACATAGATGTCCTAGTCTACCCAATCCTCACCGGTCATAACTTATGTTCCTATGGAGAGATCCTAAAGAAAATTCTCAAAGGTTATCTTATGAGCGCCTACAGTGGAAACGTAATGGTCCAAACTTCACAGGCCAAGGGTAAATGTATTACAAGTCGCAGCCTGTCTCTCTGATACCATAAATTGTAACACCCCAACCCGACAAGGGTAAAGATGTAACAATAATGGTTTCATATCAGATCAAACAAAGCATACATCTATAGTAATACAAGAAATCTCAAAGGTTACAAATGAAATACTGAAACTACAAGGTTACAAATGCGAATACTAATTCTAAAATATAATAACTTCTAATCAACTCTAATCCAGAATACTATCAAGCCTTCTAAGTCCAAGGTACTCTTCACTCATTCCCAGCTTCCTACTAAAACCTGCCGCAGGAAAAGAAATGCGGCTGAGCTACGAGAGCTCAGTGAACAGATATAACGATAACAACCAGTAATAGAGAATAGTACAGAATAATAGAAACAAAGGTCAAACAAATGTAATAAGGTTCAAGGGATAAGTCAAAGGATAAGTATAAAGGAAAGAGCAAAGGGATAGTAATCCACCACGAGCCCAGAAACAGATCATATCATATCGTAATCATAAATCTTCAAATCATATAGAGGGAAGACCTCTCAGATAATCAGATAATATGAGGGGTGTCCTCATTCTTCAAATGGAGTAGCTAGCTCCCAGATATATGTGAAAGGCGTGTATTGCACACAAGCACCAGTCACCAGACAATAATAAATCATATATAGATAATCCACTAAACAGAACAGATCTAGGATTGCAATCCATACGCCCCCCGAACCATATACCAATCATAATAAAGCGCGCATAATCAAATGGGGACGGTGTGAGGAATCACTCACCCACACATGAGTCATGCCAGTGGTGCATCACAGACATGGACATGGAACCCCCATGCCTAGTGTCACAGAGTTTGGCTCGGGTATCAAACTAAGAGTCAGATATCATATCAAATCAGACGTGTCATAATCAAAGGTTCATAATAATAGGTTCATAACAGAGGGTTCATATCAAATATATCAGAAGTAGTATCAAAGGTCCAAATCAAAGTTCATCAGATCAAGGTTCATATTAAATAATCAAGGCAAGGTTCAGATCAAAAGTTCATTTCAAAAGTTTCTATCAAAAGTCCATTTTAAACAATCCTTTATTCATGATTTTCATAAAACGATCCTTTAAAATGATTTTCATAAAAATAATCTTTCAAAACGGTTTTTATAAAGATAGTATAGTTTTTCATAAAAGTTAGTAACAATTTTATATAACAGTAGTTTCGCATCATTTATAAACATCTTTTTAAAATGGTTTATCTAAAAACATTTCCATGGTATAATTAAAAGATTTTCATAACATAGATTCATAACAGAGGTCATATCAAATGGGATCAACAGAGAAGGTTCAAGCAAAGGGAATCATAGCAATGGCATCAGTTCAGAAACTAACGGATCAGAAAATGAAAGAGATCATGAGAAACCTTATAAGGAAGGTCAGAGTATCTGTACCTTAGACCGCAAGTGAACACACAACTAGAAACGAAAAGATCGGAAGTAAACTCCATCTTCAGCGAATCTACACGAATTTATGATCGTCTGATTAATAACTTATTTTAAATCGGATTGCTCATTTTAGTCGGCTTTCCATTTTTAGTAACTTTCCTATCTTTAGTAAATTTCCCGTTTTAGTAAGTTTTCAAATTTAGTAAGTTTAGCCAATTATGAGTGTAATTAACATATTAATATATTAAGTGCTTAAAGTGATTATCATGACATATTAGAGTTTATTATGACCATTATATTAGTTTACGGTCTAAAGTGTCAAAATTACAAAGTTTAAGGTCCAAAGTGTAATTAATAATAATACATATCCATATTCTTTATATTACTAGCAATGCTTACTGTTCTAAAAACAATTCAAACCTTCTCTATATATATGATTCGAAGACAGCACACAAAAAGGAGAAACATGCATGCAACTCTTCTCGTAGGCAACCCATATTGAAAACGGAATTATTATTTTTTTTACACGACAGCCTTACCTGGCCACGTTACTCACTCGACAACAATTAAAATGAGTACTCTCAAACCATGCCATATGACACCCAAGCCACAACATAAACTTCTCGACACGAAAATGAACTCGCGACACCCTCTTTTGATGCAATATGAAGCAGAAAGACACACACATGTTTACCCTTTCCAGCCCCCTTCGACACAGCATGAAACACAGCCCTATCCCAGTCCCATCGACCCCTCAAGACTTACCCCAAACCAGTCCCAATTCGACCACATTTTCCACCACTCGACACACCCAAGACCAGCCCATAAGCCCTGGTTTTAAGCCCTTCGACACACACTCCAAGCTCACCCATTCGACATTCACACAACATGCCCAAACCTGCTACATGACACATTATCCTACACATAAAATAATGATCGACGGCTGTGCATTAGACTCACGTTATACCACTCTTGACACCAACACATACACTACATAACCGCATGAATCATCACTTTTCCACTGCCCCACTCGACCCTCACAAAAACCCTCTTTATCACTGTATGGGTTTTTGAAATAATACAAGACAAGCATGATTGTTTACTCTTTTATTTAAGTTTATACATGATCAGTTATCGTGTAAAAAGTTGAACATAAAACAAGTCCAAAACAAAAACATGAAAGTCGAATAGGTCGATAATTGTGTAAGCTCTTATAGTCGTCATTTTATGAATATAAGTTATGATTTCATGTGATTTTTATGTTGTATACATATAACTGTTTTAAAAGGATTCATATGGTATCATGAGATATGTCTATGATAATAACAAGATCAACGAAAGTAATGAAGCAAGGTTGAGGTTATACCCTTGTAGTGTGATAAGAAGAACAAAACAAGGATTGAACACCACAACAAAATTTCCAGCCGAATACCTGGCTACACCCTTCGAATGGGCTGCCAAAATCCACAAGAAAGAACACCATACGAACTAGAGAGCCATGCACATCAAGAGGTCATCACCATACCTCCTTTCTGTTGCGTTTTGATTGGCCAGAAGAGAAGAACAAAATGGCAGCCATGAGTTTTGGTGTGTTATATTTTTTTTTAGGGTTTGTAATGTTCGGTTAGAGGGATTTGGGATATAACCGTGTTTTTTTTTTTTATTGGTGTATATATGGAAGGACCCAAAATTTAAGGGATTAATATCAATTAATTTTAATGTGTGCTAATCCTTTTACTTGGTCTCCTAGCCGAATTTCTTGAAGTGTTGGTTACATTTTCATGTCGCCTAATATAGGTTACATGTTGAGGATCTTTGTTTTGTGACTTTAAATTCATAATGTAAGGTAATATATTAACTTAATTTTATTTGGTAAAGTTCATAAGTTAACTTAGGATATAAATCATCTTCGGTTAAGTACAAAATGTTACTTATATAATTTTATAAGTTCTTAAAATTTCAAATTAAGAGGGTATTTTGGTCATCTCGGATTGTGGTAATTTTGGGGTTTTACAATGAGATTCAAGAAGCTTTTGCACTCTACTTCTGGTTTGAACAGCTGACATGGGATCACCAATTATCTGACTTTTGGGATGAATGGTGTGAATTCTGAGTGTTGGAGCTGGACTTACATCCACTTCTGTGGGTAAGTTGTTGAAGTCACTTATTACTCCTTCTTCATCATAAGAAGCCCCATCAAAAATATCTTCATTTGGATTATCAAAGAACTCAAGTTCTGGCATTTCAGAATCATCAAGATCAGCATTTGGAGTAGATTCAGGTTGAGCAGTATTAACAGCATCACTACCAGAATTAACTAAGTTAGTACTGGTAGCAGAATTAATGAATTCACTACCAGAATTAACCAAGTTAGTGCTGGTATCCTTCTTCCCAAGGTGTTTGTCAGCCAAGGCATTCACTTCTTTTCTGAAAGATGAAATATCTTCTGACACTTTAGAAGGAGAAGCCTCCTTGTCTTTTGCTTGATGCTTGTTCACAGTCCCCTTCCTTGTTGTAGAAGATTTCGTTGTTCCTTCATTAGCTGCAACATGTTTGACTTCTGTGGTAGGAATCACAATAAGCTCCTCAATTGCCTTGTCTTGCTCAGCAGTGCTTGAATCAGAAGTAACTTCTATACCTGCATGGTTAGTTACTTCTATGCAACCTGCATCAGGGTTAGCTTGATTCTCCTTAGAGACAGGAATATAGTTCATAGAGTCAGTTAAATAATGAATGTCAAACATCCATCTATGACCTAGTCCCTTCACATTGGGTTTTTCCTCAAGAAAATTTACATGAAGATTTTCCTCTACTTTCTTGGTCACTAAATTGTATACCTTAAAGGCCTTACTATTCAGTGAATACCCAACTAGAAACCCTTCATCAGACTTTCCTTCAAATTTTCCAAGCACACTCAATGTATCAAGAATGGTCACACGACACCCAAAAAGCCTTATATAGCTAACAACTGGTTTATGGCCAAAAATAAGTTCATAAGGTGTTTTATTTTAAGGCTTGGTCACTCTAACCTAATTGAATATGTAGCAAGCACAATGAAAGGATGTGATGCGGGATTTTATTGGCCCACTATGTTGGATGACGCAAAGGAATATATAAAAGGATGTGATGCGTGTCAACGATCCGGAAAAATAACATCAAGAAACGAAATGCCGCAAAACTATATCCATGTATGTGAAGTCTTCGACATATGGGGATTAGACTTCATGGGACCGTTTCCTGAATCTAAAGGTAATAAATATATTTTAGTTGCTGTTGATTACGTATCAAAATGGGTCGAAGCGCAAGCATCTCCAACAAACGACAGCAAGGTAGTACTTAAATTTTTGCAAAGTTTGTTCTCTAGGTTTGGAATTCCTAAAGCATTGATTAGTGATAGGGGAACACACTTTTGTAATCACCATCTGGGAAGAGCCTTGCAAAAATATGGAGTATATCATAGGGTTTCCACCGCGTACCATCCTCAATCCAATGGGCAAACTGAAGTAACCAATAGGGCTATTAAGCGAATTCTTGAAAAAACGACTGGATATAATCCTAAAGGGTGGTCTGACAAGTTAAATGATGCTTTATGGGCATTCCGTACAGCCTATAAGACACCAACGGGATGTACTCCATTTCATCTTGTATACGGAAAAGCATGCCACCTACCGGTCGAAATTGAACAAAGTGCATATTGGGCTTTGACGAATTGTAATATGGATATGGAAGCTGCAACGAAGAACCGTTTCATGGAACTTAATGAACTCTATGAACTAAGAGATGAGGCCTACAAAAATACTAAGATCTACAAAGAAAGAACTAAAAGATGGCATGACTCGAGGTTACGTGGGGATAAAACGTTTGCTATCGGAGAGAAAGTGCTACTATTTAATTCCAGATTAAAGATGTATCCTGGTAAACTTAAATCGAGATGGACGGGACCATTCGTTGTCAAGAAAGTGTATCCATATGGAACTATTGAAATATGCGATAAAAATGGTTATATATTCAAAGTAAACGGGCAACGTGTGAAGAAATACTTTGATAATAGAATCGAGGATAATGAGAACGAGGTGGTGGAGTTTGAACCCGACGTATTGGAATAAAGAGCTGAACGTGAGTCTAACTTGAAGACTCTGGAATAAAGACAAGTGCTTACCGGGAGACAACCCGGAGATTTATCTTTTATTATTCTGTTTTCTGTGTCGAGTCAGTCCAGGCCGCACGAGGATACGGCGCATCTCAATTCTGAGATGCGACGCATCTCCTGCAATGGTCATATCTTATTTTATTTTTTCTGCATTTTTATTTTCGACTTTAAAACTATTTATCAGTTTATTTTAATGCGGCGCATCCCTGGTTAAGGATGCGGCGCATCTTTATTCTGATCCGTATTTATTCCAGGCTCGATACGGCGTATCTTCTTCAATAAGATACGGCGCATCGACTGACCTGATGATTTTCAGTTTTAATTTTTAAGTTTTATTTTTCCTAACTACTAATGTATTATGCAAGTTGAACCTTTCTTATCTTAGGTGTGTTTTAAAGTATTGGTGGTATTATAGTTTCCTGGATTTCCTGTGGATACATCAAGTATGAAGCTTTAACGTTCTAATCCACAAGAAGTTGATTTTTGCTCTAATACAAATGGAGGATCATACCGAGCAAATCTCAGGGGAGTTTTCCTGTTCTAATTCTTTTATTTTCCAGTTTTTAACCTTTTATACAAACAACGAGGACGTTGTTTAACTTAAGTGGGGGGATTGGAGAATTAGAACACTTAACACTTACTTGTCCTAAACTTTTTCAAAAATTATGCTTAAAATGTACTTAATATATCAAACTTAAAATTTTTTTAGCATGTTTTTGTTTAAGATCTAAGTTGCATAACTGCACACATGACGTTATTTTCAAAAAATTGTGATTTTCCAAAATTCACAAATCTATGAGTTTGCCGGTGACTTGTAAACTTTAGAACTTGGCTTGTATACTATTCGAGACCACCATAATAAGTATTATTTTATATAATTGGAATGACTTGTCTAACTTGGTAAAATTCTAGGATTACACCCAAATAGCCTTTATTTGTTATGTGTTATTAACTAACTACACTGGTTAGTTAACCCCCGTATAAACCCTTTTGTTACTCTCATCTTTAGAGTAAGATACCCTAGAAAAACACTCAGAGCCATTCCTTTCGTTTCTTACACCTATGTTTTTAAATGTTTCGTTACACCCTTACACCTTAGCCTACCCTGTAGATTAGAATCCGTGGTTGGTTGATTGCTATAGGCAAAGTGTGTTTCCTTACATTACCTGTGTTCGCGTGCGTAATTCATTATCTATGGTTAAGTCGGGAAATTGCACAATGCAATTGGAGTGAAAGTAAATATTGTATATTTTGGAGTTTATTTTTCGTGTGTTTACTACTTTCACTATTACTATTATTTCTGAAGTCATGAAAAGTATGGAAAAATTATCCGGAAAGAAACTTAGTGATGTGGTGAAATTTTACACATCTTTGTTATGCTTTAAAAAAAAAAAAAAAAAAAAAAAAAAAAAAAAAAATCAAAAAAATGAGAAAAGAAAAAAAGAAAGAAAGAAAAGTTGGATGTTTGTTTTAACCAACTTATGTAAAGTTATGTAAGTGGTCGATATCACCACTATATGTTGTACTATATCTATGGATTGAATGGGAATTGGCAGTTATGGGAACGCCAATTAAGGTTTATTCTTTGATTAAGATCTTGTTGAGTATAATTCGTGTCTACCTAAAGCGTGTGTTTCAAGTGTTAAAGCGTGAGTTATTCAATGATATGAGTCTTATTCATGGGATGGTTGGGATAGTGATTAACCACACTTAGGATTTTAATTTATTTGTTCTGTTTATTTTTATTTTTACACCAATTTATATCCCAAATGTTATCCATGCCCTTTATTATTCTTTATCCAACCAAACCTTTGATTTATTGAGATTGGGGATTTGAGCAATCTTAAGTATCGTAGTCGTGGATTCGACTATGTATTTATGATTTTGTCGCCCTTTTTGATATATTATTATTGGTGAAGTTTGGACCTATCTTTAGCCTATTCGAGTTAAGGATTTGAGCAATTGCAAGTATCGTGTTCGTGGATTCGATCATGTATTTGTGATTTTGTCGCCTTTTCTGGAATTTGAGATCGATAGTGAAAGAGAATAATTAACCCTTAAGCCTAAAAACCCTTTTTACCGCTTTAGACTTGTTATTCCTTAGCTTTAGTGGTGGAGATGTGTATACTTGCCAAGCTTATGATAGAATATTCGTCGCGACTGGACAGTTAAACGATTAGATTTGTTTTTATCGAAATATTTTATTCTACTTCTAATTCGTTAAGTGTTTGGTTGTGTGATTATGAAATAAATGAATACATGCTTAAATATAAAAATAAATCCTAACATCTTTTAGGATACATTTTCATAAATGAAATTCTAAGGTTTACTTGGGGACAAGTAAAGTTCAAGTGGAGGGATATTTGATGAACTCAAATAAGTACATTTTATTACTATCATTTATCCTAATAATTTGACTTGTTTTACTATATTATGTATGAGGATTGATACTTAATCATTTACTTTTGTAATTCTCAGGTAAAAACAAGCGTTTGGTGAAACTTAGCGATTTTGGGCTGATTATGGAGCAAAACGTGCATAAAGTGAAAGTCTACTGACATGGACAAGATTAAGTCAATTCTGCTCCAGATGCGCCGCATCTCGCTCTCGACATGCGCCGCATCTCTATCAAGATATCACCAGATACGATCCAAGATACAAGAGGACATGCGCCGCATCTAATCATGGAGTTACGCCGCATCTTCTGGCGGTGTACGAATATTCCTGAATATTATAATCTTGGACCCCACGCGAAGTTAAGTACATGCGCCGCATCTACTTAGTAGATACGCCGCATCTTCCCTCAGACAGAAAGTATAAATACCCCTTAGACCAGACGAATTACAAGTTCCGAACCCTAAAACCGAAGTTCGAACAGAAGATCAAAAGGACGAATTCAGTCAAGGAGGCAGCACAAGACACACCCAAATCAAAGATACAAGAGCTGTAAGAAGGTGCTGCATGCATTTAATTCATTAAGTAGTTTTGTTTTATTGTGTTAGCAAACTTTAATTCATCAAGATTGGTGGCTTGTGTAATGTGGCAACGGAAAGGTTGCACTCCCTTAAAACTGCTTTCTCATTAATTAAAGTTTATATGTTGATGTCTTTGGTTACTACTTATTAGTGCATTGATAACCTCTGTGTTTATTAGTGGCTTGCGGGCATTTGACTGCGGGACATAATGTGGCTCCCACGGTTGTTTCTAAATTGATCACTTAGGAATAACTTTTAGACATAAGTAATCATTAAGGGTTTACTCGCCGATAAGAATAGGACCAACGAGAAAGGGTTAACTACATACACTTCATATAAAGCTATCAATAAAACAAGTGACAAACTACTTAATCATAAGGACAGCCCTCTTATTGTCTCGAGTATCTATCTGTGTACGTGTGTGCTACTTGCTGATTCGTGCCTATTGGTTTATTTTATTATTTAATTGCAAACAAACCGTGCCAGTCTCTCAGGCTGAAACCCCCTTGCGTTAGGATATTAAAATACTGATTAGAATAACGAGATAATACGTTCCACTCTTAGTGATCGACACTCTACTTACCATTATCTTCATACTGACCGGGTACACTGCTCGTTAGGTGTGTGTGTT
The DNA here is from genome assembly GCA_021014915.2 of Artemisia tridentata subsp. tridentata. Classification (NCBI taxonomy): domain Eukaryota; kingdom Viridiplantae; phylum Streptophyta; class Magnoliopsida; order Asterales; family Asteraceae; genus Artemisia; species Artemisia tridentata. The sequence goes on along the minus strand of CP139506.1, from coordinate 210,906,035 downwards.
ATTGATAAGTCGGCTAAATATAAATTTAAAACTTGAGTAGGCATTAAAACTGCTAAACCGCAACGACACACGCAACACATCAAGTTTTTGGCGCCGTTGCCGGGGAGTGAATTGTTATTATCTGTTAATTTGATTAGTATTTTAATTAGGTTTTTCTTTTTTTTATTAGATTAATTGCATCATTGTACTATTTTGCATATTTGTTGTATTGTGTGTTAATTGTTTTCTTTTTATTTTTGTGTGTTTTATTTTTGTTTGTGTGTTTAATTTTTTGTTTTTATTTTTCGTATTTTTCTGTTCTGCTATCGTTGTACTGTGCTAAATCAAACGATACGGCGCATCTGATCTCTCAGATACGGCGTATTGCGTTTAATTTTTTTTATATACAACGCGTTTAATTAATTCGATACGACGCATCTTTTCCCCAAGATACGGCGTATCTGTTTTTAATAAGAAAATTTTTCTAAGCGATAAAGTAATACGACGCATCTGCTTTAGTAGATACGGCGTATCTGTTTTTGATAAAAAATTTTCTAAACGTTAACGCCATACGACGCATCTGCTTTCGCAGATACGGCGTATCTATTATTTTAATTAAAAACAGTTTGCGAATTATTAAACAGATACGGCGTATCGATCTCTGTCGATACGGCGCATCTTTCTGAATCAAAAATCGATATTTATTTTTAAACGTAACGAAAATACGGCGCATTAACTTTCGTTAATACGACGCATTTAATTTTAATTAGATAAGTTGATTTTTGATTAATTAATTCGATACGGCGCATTCTTAAATTCTAAAGCGGCGTATCTATTTTCTGAATAAAGTCTGATTTAATTTTAACGTATTAAGATACGGCGTATCCAACTCTTTGGATACGGCGCATCGTCTGCAGATATCAGCAACTTTTATTCTTTTCTAATTTCCGAACGGAAAATATTCTGACTTACCCTTATACTAGGAAACTTTTACTTTGAAATCTTCTTGTTCTTAATTTTCAGGAACAATGTTCGATATTTTCCCAAACTGGTTCGGAAGACCCCAAAGAAACCTTACTATGGAAGAGTTTGCACTTCTAATCGCTCAAGCCAATGAACAAGAACATCATGAAGCAAGGAACTTTATCACTGAATTCAAAGGCAGTCATGAGCTGTTGCTAAAGGAACAAAACAATATGATCAATGATTTGGCAATTGAAGTGCACCAATTGTCAACAGTGCTTAACAAGGTTCTTTTGGTAAGGCACGATCTGAAAGGAATTACAACTAGAGGCGGAAAGTCAACCTTTCAAATCGGAGAAACACCCGAGGATGACAGTACAAACAAAATTTCCCCTGAATCTTTACCACCTGAGCAAGAGCAACCAAAAGAGACTGATCCAGAACCTGTAATTAGAAGAGAACCTTCTGTTGAACCTAAACGATCAACACCACCCTTCCCACATAGGGTAAGGAAAGAGAAAGAAGATGCCTATCAAAAGAAATTCCTGGAGAATCTCAAGCAGCTGCAGCTAAGCATACCATTTATGGAAGCCCTAGTGCAAATGCCGAAATATGCTAAATATCTGAAAGGCTTGCTTACAAACAAGTCTAAACTCGAAGAGGCTTGCACCATAACAATGGGGAAAAGAAGCTCAGCAGCATTGCTCAACAAACTTCCGTCTAAAGAAAAAGATCCAGGGAGTTTCACTATTCCTTGTCAAATTAAAAATTTGCATATTGAAAATGCCTTAGCCGACCTAGGAGCTAGTATAAGTCTTATGCCCTCTTCTATGTATGATAAATTAGGTCTTGGTGAACCAAAACCTACTAGGATGTGCTTAGAACTAGCTGATAGGTCCATACAATACCCATTAGGAATAGCGGAAAATATATTAATAAAAGTTGATAAATTTGAATTACCTATCGACTTCGTTATCCTTGATATGCCTGAAAATTCTAGAACTCCTATAATATTAGGAAGACCATTTTTAGCCACTGCTAGGGCCATGATTGATGTTTTTAATAAAAAGATAACTCTTACCATAGGAAAAGATGAGGTTGAGTTTAACATGGAACAATCTATGAGTAAAAATAATTTCGATGATGATGAATGTTATAATGTTGATGTTTCTGATGACATGATTAATCAATTTACTCAGAAATTGTTAAAAAGTAATTTGCTTGATTCTTTTCTGCTTAAAAATTTGGAAAACACAATTGCTATAGAAGATCAAGTTGATGAGAATACTATTGATTATAATTTAGCTGCTGATTCTGCTGTATGTAATGCGATGCGGCGCATCGAAAACCTCGATGCGGCGCATCTATCTGATGACAGCAGCGATATAATTAAAGAACAGGTTTATTCCGCTAGTGCTACTGAAATTGATAATGTTAAACCTGTGCTTAAGGATCTTCCTTCTACTTTGGAATATGCTTATTTAAACGGAAATACTAATTCACCCGTTATTATTGCATCTGACTTAACGCCAAAAGAAAAAGAGTCTCTTTTGCAGGTACTATATAAACTAAGAGGAGCATTAGCGTGGAGTATGTCTGATATTAAGGGAATTAGCCCGTCATTTTGTACACATAAAATCCTTATGGAGGATGAATTCAAACCAACTATCCAACCTCAAAGGCGTTTGAATCCTAAAGTCCAAGATGTGGTGAAAAATGAAATCGTAAAGTTACTTGACTCCGGACTTATCTACCCAATTTCCGACAGCTCGTGGGTCAGTCCCATCCACGTTGTACCAAAAAAAGGAGGAATGACGGTAGTACTCAATGACGACAATGAACTAATCCCTTCAAGAACTGTTACCGGATGGAGAGTTTGCATCGACTACCGCAAACTCAATGATGCTACGCGAAAAGATCACTTCCCTCTTCCATTTATTGATCAAATGTTAGAAAGACTATCAGGATATGATTATTATTGTTTTTTGGATGGTTTTTCAGGTTTCTTCCAAATACCCATTGCCCCCGAGGATCAAGAGAAGACAACTTTCACCTGCCCTTATGGAACCTTCGCCTATAGAAGAATATCGTTCGGACTATGCAACGCCCCTGCTACTTTCCAACGTTGTATGATGGCTATCTTCCATGATATGGTAGAAGACTTTATGGAAGTTTTCATGGACGACTTCTCGGTGTTCGGTAACTCATTTAGTGATTGTCTCTTTAAACTTGATAAAATGCTTGCTAGGTGTGAAGAAACTAACCTTGTTCTTAATTGGGAAAAATGTCACTTTATGGTTAGAGAGGGAATTGTGTTAGGGCATAAGATTTCTGGGAAAGGTATAGAAGTCGATAAAGCTAAAATTGATGTAATTGCTAAACTACCTTACCCCACTAACGTAAAAGGCGTTAGAAGTTTTTTAGGGCACGCTGGATTTTATCGTAGATTCATAAAGGATTTTTCAAAAATATCTAGGCCTATGACCCAATTGTTGCTAAAGGATGCAAAGTTTGACTTTTCTGAAGATTGCAAAAAGGCATTTAATATACTTAAAGAAAAACTAACTTCTGCACCCATTATAATTTCGCCTGATTGGAATCTGCCTTTTGAACTAATGTGTGATGCTAGTGATTATGCTGTTGGAGCCGTACTTGGACAAAAGATAGATAAGAAATTTAAGCCAATTTATTATGCTAGCAAAACATTGAATAATGCCCAAGAACACTACACCACCACGGAAAAAGAACTTTTAGCAGTAGTTTTTGCATTCGATAAATTTAGATCATATCTTATATTGTCAAAAACTATGGTTTACACTGACCATTCTGCTTTGAAGTATTTGTTCAATAAACAGGATGCCAAGCCAAGGCTTATTAGGTGGGTTTTATTGCTCCAAGGATTTGATATTGAAATTAAAGATAAAAAGGGTGCCGAGAATCTAGCTGCTGACCACTTGTCTAGACTTGAAAACCCTGATATGGAGGTGCTTGACGAAAGGGAAATAGCTGATGACTTTCCTGATGAACACCTTATGATGGTAGGAATTAAGAGCAATAATAATGGACCATGGTATGCCGATTTCATAAACTTTATTGTTGCAAATGAAATTCCAAAAGGGCTAACATCCGACGAGAAAAGGAGGTTTATAACTCGCTCTAGCGAGTATATTTGGGATGAACCTTATGCCTTTAAATTATGTCCTGACAATATTATACGAAGATGCGTAGATGGTGATGACATTCCAGCAATATTGGCACATTGCCATTCAGGGCCAACGGGGGGACATCACGGTGCAGTCATCATAAGAAGAAAAATCCTTGACGCGGGATTTTATTGGCCCACTATGTTGGATGACGCAAAGGAATATATAAAAGGATGTGATGCGTGTCAACGATCCGGAAATATAACATCAAGAAACGAAATGCCGCAAAACTATATCCATGTATGTGAAGTTTTCGACATATGGGGATTAGACTTCATGGGACCGTTTCCTGAATCTAAAGGTAATAAATATATTTTAGTTGCTGTTGATTACGTATCAAAATGGGTCGAAGCGCAAGCATCTCCAACAAACGACAGCAAGGTAGTACTTAAATTTTTGCAAAGTTTGTTCTCTAGGTTTGGAATTCCTAAAGCATTGATTAGTGATAGGGGAACACACTTTTGTAATCACCATCTGGGAAGAGCCTTGCAAAAATATGGAGTATATCATAGGGTTTCCACCGCGTACCATCCTCAATCCAATGGGCAAACTGAAGTAACCAATAGGGCTATTAAGCGAATTCTTGAAAAAACGACTGGATATAATCCTAAAGGGTGGTCTGACAAGTTAAATGATGCTTTATGGGCATTCCGTACAGCCTATAAGACACCAACGGGATGTACTCCATTTCGTCTTGTATACGGAAAAGCATGCCACCTACCGGTCGAAATTGAACAAAGTGCATATTGGGCTTTGACGAATTGTAATATGGATATGGAAGCTGCAACGAAGAACCGTTTCATGGAACTTAATGAACTCTGTGAACTAAGAGATGAGGCCTACAAAAATACTAAGATCTACAAAGAAAGAACTAAAAGATGGCATGACTCGAGGTTACGTGGGGATAAAACGTTTGCTATCGGAGAGAAAGTGCTACTATTTAATTCCAGATTAAAGATGTATCCTGGTAAACTTAAATCGAGATGGACGGGACCATTCGTTGTCAAGAAAGTGTATCCATATGGAACTATTGAAATATGCGATAAAAATGGTTATATATTCAAAGTAAACGGGCAACGTGTGAAGAAATACTTTGATAATAGAATCGAGGATAATGAGAACGAGGTGGTGGAGTTTGAACCCGACGTATTGGAATAAAGAGCTGAACGTGAGTCTAACTTGAAGACTCTGGAATAAAGACAAGTGCTTACCGGGAGACAACCCGGAGATTTATCTTTTATTATTCTGTTTTCTGTGTCGAGTCAGTCCAGGCCGCACGAGGATACGGCGCATCTCAATTCTGAGATGCGACGCATCTCCTGCAATGGTCATATCTTATTTTATTTTTTCTGCATTTTTATTTTCGACTTTAAAACTATTTATCAGTTTATTTTAATGCGGCGCATCCCTGGTTAAGGATGCGGCGCATCTTTATTCTGATCCGTATTTATTCCAGGCTCGATACGGCGTATCTTCTTCAATAAGATACGGCGCATCGACTGACCTGATGATTTTCAGTTTTAATTTTTAAGTTTTATTTTTCCTAACTACTAATGTATTATGCAAGTTGAACCTTTCTTATCTTAGGTGTGTTTTAAAGTATTGGTGGTATTATAGTTTCCTGGATTTCCTGTGGATACATCAAGTATGAAGCTTTAACGTTCTAATCCACAAGAAGTTGATTTTTGCTCTAATACAAATGGAGGATCATACCGAGCAAATCTCAGGGGAGTTTTCCTGTTCTAATTCTTTTATTTTCCAGTTTTTAACCTTTTATACAAACAACGAGGACGTTGTTTAACTTAAGTGGGGGGATTGGAGAATTAGAACACTTAACACTTACTTGTCCTAAACTTTTTCAAAAATTATGCTTAAAATGTACTTAATATATCAAACTTAAAAATTTTTTAGCATGTTTTTGTTTAAGATCTAAGTTGCATAACTGCACACATGACGTTATTTTCAAAAAATTGTGATTTTCCAAAATTCACAAATCTATGAGTTTGCCGGTGACTTGTAAACTTTAGAACTTGGCTTGTATACTATTCGAGACCACCATAATAAGTATTATTTTATATAATTGGAATGACTTGTCTAACTTGGTAAAATTCTAGGATTACACCCAAATAGCCTTTATTTGTTATGTGTTATTAACTAACTACACTGGTTAGTTAACCCCCGTATAAACCCTTTTGTTACTCTCATCTTTAGAGTAAGATACCCCGAGAAAAACACTCAGAGCCATTCCTTTCGTTTCTTACACCTATGTTTTTAAATGTTTCGTTACACCCTTACACCTTAGCCTACCCTGTAGATTAGAATCCGTGGTTGGTTGATTGCTATAGGCAAAGTGTGTTTCCTTACATTACCTGTGTTCGCGTGCGTAATTCATTATCTATGGTTAAGTCGGGAAATTGCACAATGCAATTGGAGTGAAAGTAAATATTGTATATTTTGGAGTTTATTTTTCGTGTGTTTACTACTTTCACTATTACTATTATTTCTGAAGTCATGAAAAGTATGGAAAAATTATCCGGAAAGAAACTTAGTGATGTGGTGAAATTTTACACATCTTTGTTATGCTTTAAAAAAAAAAAAAAAAAAAAAAAAAAAAAAAAAAAATCGAAAAAATGAGAAAAGAAAAAAAGAAAGAAAGAAAAGTTGGATGTTTGTTTTAACCAACTTATGTAAAGTTATGTAAGTGGTCGATATCACCACTATATGTTGTACTATATCTATGGATTGAATGGGAATTGGCAGTTATGGGAACGCCAATTAAGGTTTATTCTTTGATTAAGATCTTGTTGAGTATAATTCGTGTCTACCTAAAGCGTGTGTTTCAAGTGTTAAAGCGTGAGTTATTCAATGATATGAGTCTTATTCATGGGATGGTTGGGATAGTGATTAACCACACTTAGGATTTTAATTTATTTGTTCTGTTTATTTTTATTTTTACACCAATTTATATCCCAAATGTTATCCATGCCCTTTATTATTCTTTATCCAACCAAACCTTTGATTTATTGAGATTGGGGATTTGAGCAATCTTAAGTATCGTAGTCGTGGATTCGACTATGTATTTATGATTTTGTCGCCCTTTTTGATATATTATTATTGGTGAAGTTTGGACCTATCTTTAGCCTATTCGAGTTAAGGATTTGAGCAATTGCAAGTATCGTGTTCGTGGATTCGATCATGTATTTGTGATTTTGTCGCCTTTTCTGGAATTTGAGATCGATAGTGAAAGAGAATAATTAACCTTAAGCCTAAAAACCCTTTTTACCGCTTTAGACTTGTTATTCCTTAGCTTTAGTGGTGGAGATGTGTATACTTGCCAAGCTTATGATAGAATATTCGTCGCGACTGGACAGTTAAACGATTAGATTTGTTTTTATCGAAATATTTTATTCTACTTCTAATTCGTTAAGTGTTTGGTTGTGTGATTATGAAATAAATGAATACATGCTTAAATATAAAAATAAATCCTAACATCTTTTAGGATACATTTTCATAAATGAAATTTCTAAGGTTTACTTGGGGACAAGTAAAGTTCAAGTGGAGGGATATTTGATGAACTCAAATAAGTACATTTTATTACTATCATTTATCCTAATAATTTGACTTGTTTTACTATATTATGTATGAGGATTGATACTTAATCATTTACTTTTGTAATTCTCAGGTAAAAACAAGCGTTTGGTGAAACTTAGCGATTTTGGGCTGATTATGGAGCAAAACGTGCATAAAGTGAAAGTCTACTGACATGGACAAGATTAAGTCAATTCTGCTCCAGATGCGCCGCATCTCGCTCTCGACATGCGCCGCATCTCTATCAAGATATCACCAGATACGATCCAAGATACAAGAGGACATGCGCCGCATCTAATCATGGAGTTACGCCGCATCTTCTGGCGGTGTACGAATATTCCTGAATATTATAATCTTGGACCCCACGCGAAGTTAAGTACATGCGCCGCATCTACTTAGTAGATACGCCGCATCTTCCCTCAGACAGAAAGTATAAATACCCCATAGACCAGACGAATTACAAGTTCCGAACCCTAAAACCGAAGTTCGAACAGAAGAACAAAAGGACGAATTCAGTCAAGGAGGCAGCACAAGACACACCCAAATCAAAGATACAAGAGCTGTAAGAAGGTGCTGCATGCATTTAATTCATTAAGTAGTTTTGTTTTATTGTGTTAGCAAATTTTAATTCATCAAGATTGGTGGCTTGTGTAATGTGGCAACGGAAAGGTTGCACTCCCTTAAAACTGCTTTCTCATTAATTAAAGTTTATATGTTGATGTCTTTGGTTACTACTTATTAGTGCATTGATAACCTCTGTGTTTATTAGTGGCTTGCGGGCATTTGACTGCGGGACATAATGTGGCTCCCACGGTTGTTTCTAAATTGATCACTTAGGAATAACTTTTAGACATAAGTAATCATTAAGGGTTTACTCGCCGATAAGAATAGGACCAACGAGAAAGGGTTAACTACATACACTTCATATAAAGCTATCAATAAAACAAGTGACAAACTACTTAATCATAAGGACAGCCCTCTTATTGTCTCGAGTATCTATCTGTGTACGTGTGTGCTACTTGCTGATTCGTGCCTATTGGTTTATTTTATTATTTAATTGCAAACAAACCGTGCCAGTCTCTCAGGCTGAAACCCCCTTGCGTTAGGATATTAAAATACTGATTAGAATAACGAGATAATACGTTCCACTCTTAGTGATCGACACTCTACTTACCATTATCTTCATACTGACCGGGTACACTGCTCGTTAGGTGTGTGTGTTATTGATAAGTCGGCTAAATATAAATTTAAAACTTGAGTAGGCATTAAAACTGCTAAACCGCAACGACACACGCAGCACATCAGTAAATCATCAACTATAAACGGATTTGATTTGTCTTTACCTGTAGCCGTTTGCTCAGGACTAGCCAATTCTTAGGTTCAAGATAACCTTTGGTGAATTGAATACCAAATATGGATTTCCACTGCCTTTACCACAAGCCATATTCTTGTGGGCTAGCCAATTCTTTGGAACCCCAAAGGGTAAGATCCATGGCGAATTGAGAACCATTCAACTATTAGTAATGAAACATGGGTGAGTTGAATACCCTATAGTTTTGAGCAAACTATTAAAGCTGTCAACGGATTTGATTATCACACCAGAGCCGTACCCTAATGGTAAGTCAACTCTTTCTTGTCTGTGAGACATGGTGAGTTGATTACCATTTATGGTGTGGTTAAAAACCAACACTGTACCTGCAAATAAGTTAGTAGACAATATACAGATTATTATTATTATTTTTTTTTATAACTAATAAAGAAACAAAATAAAATAAACATAAAGAAAAGAAAGAAAGAAAAGAAACAAATGAAAATGAAAAATGTACAACAATAAGCCTAAAGAGTACCATGATCAAGCAGAAGCAACTCTGGAATCAGCAAGTTTCCCCTTGATAAGCCTTATCAACTGTTCAGCATTAGTCATATCACTACCCACCATATTAGGAGGAACTTCTAACTTATGCCTAAGCATTTGCTCTAGAAGGTTCACTGATAGTGGATATGGTAGATCCGAAAACATATACACATATATAGCAGAAACAGTCTCCAAAACATGAACATTGGAGAGAGGATAAAACTTCCAACCACTAATCTTCCACTGATCCTGATTATCCCACACTCTGAAACCTTGACCATCTTGGAAAGTTGAATCAAAGAGCACATGAAGATCACCCAACAACAATAAACCAGTATCAACCGGAGAGTGATCTTGAAAGTAATTGGTCACCCATCCATATAGAGCAATAAGATCCTGTCTATCCACTAGATGGAGAATCTCATTAAGAAAAGTGAAATGCTTGAAAGACCCATCCTGCCTGTGAATAGTGTTAAGAACCCCCAGAGGTGTAGAAGTCAATTCCCATTTGACCAATTTATACCACAGAACTGGTTCCTCATCAGTAGAGTCATCATCTAAAGCTTCCTGGATGAATGAACTATCCTCAGCTTGTAAATCAATGTGCCTGGAAGAAACTCTCTTTTTAGCTATACTCTTCTGCCTGTTGCTGGGAGTAGAGGATGATGTTGCACCAGAAGCAACATCAGGATGTAATGGAGAAGGTGGAACTTCAGTGGGAATGGATGATGTATCCCGAGCCTCAGCAGCAGGAATGAAAGATGTTGCATCAGCAGGAATAGTTGTGTCCTTTTGTGGTGCAGCAATACCAGCAGGATCAGAAGTCTTAAGCCTCTTAGAAGAAGGTTCTTCTAAGGCAAGTTTAGATCTGGACACAATTTGTTTCATAATCCTGTCATAATGCTTCTTGAGTTATTCATCTGACATTTGCTTCACTTGAGCCATGCTCCAACCAGAAGTATAGAGTGCAATACACTGGTTCTTGACAACATTTCTCATATATGCTCTTTGTTGAGCCTGTGTCATAGGTCTGTCCCTCTTCTCTTTGGCTTTCCTTTCTGCATCTGCTTGACTCTTCTGTCTCAGCAAAGACATAAAATCCCCCAAAGTGTCTTCATTTCTTCTAGCATTTATGTACTCTAATAGTTGGTATGCTCTCTCCTCTGCAGTCAAGTCTGGAATTGACTTAATTGCCTCAAACTTTGCTCTCAGCTCAGAATCAGCATTAATGAAGGACATAACTGAATCATCAGACTCTTCTGCTACTCTCCTTGCATACAACTCATCTTGTCTTTCCTGTTCTTCTTCCCTTTCTTTCTCAGCCTTTTCCTGTGCTTGTATCCTTGCTACCTCAGCCAAAGATGCTTCCTCTTGTCTTTGTTGTGTCTTTGACTGCTTTGATTGAGGAGTTTCAATGAGAATCTCCTTTCCTTTTCTCTGTGCTGCAACAGATGTAACACCAGAAGGAATAGAACTAGTAGCAACAGATGCACTAGCAGAGGGATCAGCTTGAGTAGCAGGAACTTCTTGGGTAGCTTTAGCAGCAGCAACCATGCCACCAGCAGGAACAGTTGTGTCACTAGCAGGAACACTATCAGGGGAAATGGTGCCACTACCAGTAGCAAGGGATGAGCTACCAGCAGGATCACCCTGAGATTTAGAATCAGTTGTAACATTTTCACCTCCAGCAGGAACATCTGCATCTGCTTCATTCCCAGCAGCTACAGTGGATTGGAATTTTTCAAAAGCTGATATTCCTGGGGACTGCTTATTCCTTCTCCTATTGAAAGCTTGAGACTGTGTAGTTGTAGGAGGCTCAGAAAAGGTAGGTACTTTAATGTTTGCACTATCCATGGAAGTAGAAGCCAATACATTGAGTCCATCAAATTCCATATCAGCCTGATCATCTTCTGAATTAGAGAGCACAACCCTTCTTGTTGGGAATTATAATGATGAGTTGATATGGACAAAATATGAAAGATGAAGGGCTTAAAAAGACAAAGGATAAAAGTTTATTATATGCAAAAAATCTTTTATATGTTTAGAATATATTCTTTGTAACCCTAATCCTCTGTTATATAAAGAGGATTAGAGGCGTAGGAAAGACACAGGAATTAAATATGTAATTCCAGGGAAAGGGGTGTGTGTGTGTAACTAGGCGTCAAGTCTTAGTGTAGACGCCTAGGGTTCGTGGTTTGTATTGGTTAGAGTAGAGATGATGACGAGGAATACCTTGTAGCAATAATAATGAAGTTTTTGTTTATTCCGCTGTGTAGTATTGTTCTTATTCATTGTTATTGTGTAATCCTAGATATGAGGTCTAACGAACCTCGAGCATACGATCTCCACAAGTGGTATCAGAGACAGGTTGCTCAAGATATCTAGGATCTACAAGGTTGTTGCTAATGGAGATGGAGCAGATTCAAAGAAGGAGCAGATCTGATGAGTATTTTGAGGTAATCGTTATTTTTTATATGTTTAATATATACATGGCGACAATGAATTTGATCGGTAATTAAAGGTTTTCTTATCCTCGTACTACATTAATTGATCGGTGGATGTTCTTTAAATTAATGGTGATAAATTAATGAAGTTGTCGATTTGTGGAGGATAGCGTCTGATCTGATTGGCTATTTTAATTAAATTGCTGGTAGCATGTAGTTATGGAATTGTCACTTACTGATATGAAGAAAGTGAGACAGAGCAAGAGATAGAGCAACTAACAGTTCAAACTGCTGAGAAAGAACAACAAGCAGTTCCAACTGAAGAAACTTCTGATGAAAAAGATTTCAAGAGAAGAGCAGATAAAGGAAATAATCCTATGACATCTGAAGAAGTGGCTGCTGTTCAAGAACTTGAAAGGCTTAAAAGGTTGAAACCAAAAACTAAAGAACAGATAGATCATGATGCAGAGGTTGCAAGGCAAATGTTAGAAGAAGATTTGGCTGATAAGGAAGCTGAAAAGGAAGCTAAACAAGCTTAGATGGATCATGATGAAGAATTTGAAAGGAAATTGGCTGCTGATGATATAAGGAATATAGCTGAATTCATGGAAAGAAAAAGATCAAATGAAGTTGATGAAGAAGAATTCAATGAACAGTTGCAATATTTTCTGGATTCTGATGTGATGGTAAGAGCACAAGCTTCTATGGTTCTTAAAGATAAAGAATTGAATGAAGATGAGAAGACAGAGGAGCTTAAGGAATTTATACTCAAGAAGAATAGAGTTACAAAGTGGGATGATCTGATTCATAGAATAAGAGAAAGCCAGAAGTCAGGGTACAAGACAAAGTTACCAACAAAGAAGGAACTTGTTGAGGATATGAAGCATTATTTGAAAAACTCAGCAAATTACTTAATGAAAGATTTCAAGGGAATGTCTTATGCTATAATTGAAAAAGAATTCTGTGAAACTTATGCTATTTTGAATTCTCCAAGAAGAAGTGTCAAAACAGGTAAGAAGAGAGAAGCAGAGTCTATGGAATCAGAAGTTGCTAAGAAACAAAAGTCTAATGAAGAAGGATTAACTAATGAGAGGATCAAAAGCATGATGGTGATTATTCCAGAGTATTCTTACATTAAACCTTTGCAGGTCAAACATCCAATTATTGACTGGGAAGTGTTTACTGATGGTAGAATGAAGGGATGGAAAATTATTAGACTTGGAGATATTTCTGAAAGATATAAGTTGTTTGAAGATTTACTTAAAGGCTTTGACAGAGAAGATCTAAATCAGCTTTGGAGTTTAGTGAAAGAGAAGTTCAGAGATATTGATCCAGTTGAAGATAAAGACAAAGAACTATGGGTTCAATTGAAGAGAATATATGAACCAGATGGTGGAGAATCGATTTGGAGATTTCAAGCTCAAGTCAAGGATATCTCTTGGAAGTTATTTGGTACATGTGGAGTACACATAATATCTACAAAGGAAGGAATAGAGATATATATGCTGGTTGAAAAGAATTATCCACTCAGACCAGGTGTTTTGACAATGCTGGTATTTACTAAACTAGAAGCTAATGAAGAGTCTGAGATGGCTAATATGCTGGTAACGAAGACATTCAACCTTGCACAAGAAGTAAAAGCTGGATCGAAGAGATTTGCTTGATGGGTATTTGAAAGAATTTTCAGCATTAAGAAGAAGAAGCTTAATTTGAAGAAACTTAATGATTGGAGTGAAATCATAAGTTTAGGGGAGGATTGTTAGGAATTAAGCTTAAGCAGTTAAGACTGTTGGAGGTAACAGTTAGGACTGTTGAAGATTGAAGTTAAGACTGCTGAAGAGTGTTGAAGACATGAGTAGTTAAGACTGCTGAGAGAAGAGTTAAGACTGTTTATGATTTATGTAAAGTAGATAATTATGGAAAATATATTGTGTATATCGTATAAGAATAGATTGATAGTTATCTTGTACAGGAATCCTTGGTCTATAAAAGGATTTCATAGGTTAAGGTTTAGATATATTATACACGAACGCATACACAACATATATACATATTAGAAAGATTGAAGGTTGTAAACCCTAGTGATAGGAAGATCACTCGTATTATTTGCTAATAATATTGAATCGTTGGAAGTTATTTATTCTGTGTTTCTTTGTTTATTCAATTCATACAAAACATATAAGATCCTCTAAGTGCTAGCTAGTAAATTCCGCGTGCTAGACTAAGTATAATTCTACGTATCACATCTAACATAAGGAGTGTGTGTAGATCCGGTCACTTCTTTTCTTTTGCTGAAGTTGAGCTTCCAAAGTGTTGACTCTTTCAGTTAGGTTTTGGATAGTCCCACCAAAAGTCTCTTTTGTTTCTTTGAGCTCAGTCTCCAATGAATCCACCTTTTTACCAAGATTCCATTTGGTGTCCTTTAGTTCAGACTCCAATGCTTCAACTTTCTTCATATACCTGTCAAATACATTGGACATAGGAGTGAGAGCATCAGAATCCTCAGCTCCACCAGCAGGAATACCTGAGGTGTTAGGAGCCTCATTGGATCTGGGTGGAGAGACAGAAGAATTTCCTCCAATATTGGTGACAAAACCAAAAGGCTGACTAGATGGACTAGGAGTGGATAGCCTTGAGGATGTGGGCATATCAAGAGAAGGCTCAACTGCAGTTGATGGTTGGTCAACAGATGGGTCAACATTTTGTTCAACAGTGGTGGCTTGGTCAACATTAGGTTCAACAGTGGTGGCTTGGTCAACATTAGGTTCAACATTGGTGGTTGCTTGCTCACTACTAGGGGCAACTGGGGTATTGGGCCTAGGAGAGGGTGGTTGTTGGGCATCAACAGCAACTGATGCACTTGCACCAGCAGCATTAGAAGTTCCAACACCAACAGCAACAGGTGGTATGTTACCACCAGCAGCATCAGCTGTACCAACAGAATCATTGCCCCTTGGCAACATGGCTGGAAATAGAGGCTGATGATCACCCTCAAATTTATACCTCATGATAGCAAACAATTTACCAGTTAACCTTGCCATGATCCTATGTATGGGGTCAGTGGTCTGAACACCTAAGACAATTTGCAAGAATCTAGGGTACATAAGGAATTTGTGTTTAGCATGTACTAAGTTCCCAACCATCCCCTCAAAGATATACTTAGACCAGTTATACACCCTCCCATCAGACAGACAAATAAGACCAGAGGCAAGAGGACTTGAGAATTGATCCCAACCTCCTGACTTGATACTAATGCATTGTAAAAAGGTATGAATGAGAAACCTCCATTGAGGAGAAAGCTTATTCTTATAAAAGGTAAAAGTACCAGTGACAGGATATCCAATGGCCGCCATACCATCCAGAATTTCTTGCTCTGTTAAGTTATACAACCCTTCCTCATCATTCAGTTGAAGATGAGTGCGAATGGACCCCTCAGTGACGATGTATTCATTCCCATCAATTGTTGCTACTATCTCCTGGGGTCTACCCACAATAGTTCGTACAGCAGCAGTAGCCCAAAATTGTCTCACCAATGAATCATATACTACCGTTGGACAATGAGTCAAAGCAAACTAAATAGAGGACCCACTCAGGAAGGTGAGTACCTCATCATACCCTGAACTTCGTTTAGAGATTTCAAGATACCCCACTTTGTTGTGATCATCTTTGTACTGTAATGCCGCCATAGTGATGAATCGATTGACGAGTTGGGTGAATGAGAAGTGATGAAATGAGTGTTAGAGGAAAATGATGATTTGGAGAATGGGATGAACAATTTAGGTCAGTTATATGGTTACCAAACTTAGCAATTTAAATTGCAAGTATCTCGCGAACGTATCTTTGACCAATTTGATTTTAATTCAATCCCAAAATAACTTCCCCAATTATAACGAAACCAGCAGCAACCACTGGTCAACGAGCTGGAACAGTTGGTCAACCAGCAGCAATGAAGTGGTTTGACTATGAGTCAAACTTATGCACTGGATCCACTCAATTCCTCAATCGCCACGATAATTAAACTGCCCTAATTAAACCCACGCCAGTATCAAATTAACTCCTAAAACCAACCCAACATTGAATTTCCTTAATCCTCCATTGGCACTATAAAAGGCCTCAACATTCAACACAAATACACATAAACCCTAATCCTCCATTCATACACCATGAGTACTTCCAAGCCAACCGTTATAGAATTATCGTCTGATTCATCATCTGAGTCATCAGGATGGGCAAACTATTTCCCACCCAACAACTCCACTCAGATCAGCAGAAACGAAAAGGGCAAAGCAAAGGCTGAAGAAGTTTCGTCTGAAGATCTTCCAGCTTCCCCCTCCTCTTTGGATAACTCAAGCTCGGATGATGAGCTCTCTTCATGGCCAAAGTCTTTGACCTATTATAAAGGTTCTTGGGAAGCATATCCGCCGCATCCTCCACTTTCAGTCATGCTCACAAGAGAAATGGAGAAAGCTGTGGCAGCCATGAGCAAGATTCCAGTTCCAGAGAAAAGTGAACCTCTTCCAAAGCCAAGGCAACAAGTATTGGGACTTTCTTCCCCAAAGGTGTATAATTTGATAAGTGGCTTAGGAGTTCGCAAGGTCATGCCTGATAACAAGGGTAAAGGAAAAGGGAAGATGGAGTAGTTGGCTGGGTTGTTGCTGTGGTTCTGAGGACTAGGTGTTTGTTCTTTTTGTTTGTTGTTGTTGTCTGGTGTCTGGGTTCATCTGCAGTTTGGGTGTTTTTATTTCATGTTGCTTGATCTATCTGTAACCTCACTATAACTAATGAATAAACTTTGTTTTTCTTGTTTATATAAGATTGAAGACTTATTATTTGAACTTGAGTTAACTACCTGCAAAATGGTTAGAAAACACAATATACAAAGAAAACACAAACAAATACCATCTCCAAGACAAAGTTAGTGAAATGAAATAATTAGATAATACACAATATACAAGCATAAGCCTCCCCTTAGGCTTATGCCTCCCCTCAAACACAGCAATGATGGGATCCACCATTTCTCTTAGATCCCTTTCTCAAATAATGACCATTGTGTCTCCAAGAACAACCTTTTGAGTACTGAAGATCAGTTTCCCATCTTGTCCCTCCCATATACATTGGGTCATAACAAACAGACCAATAATCATTTTGAAGGTAACTGCTTGTAGGTCTGATGTAGGGTCTTGCAACATTCCTTTTCCAACCAGCAGAATTGGATGTACCAGCTGGAACTGGCTTACCAGCAGGAATAGCTGCAGGTCTGAAATGCCTACCAGCAGCAACAAGTGCTGGTTGTTTTGCATTACCAGCAGGGAATGCATTTGCTCTAGGGACAAATGGAGGTATATTCTCTACATTTTTCCACACTGATCTAGGTTGCTGCTGTTAAACACAAACACTCATTTTACTCTCATAATAATTACAATCTTTAATGAGGTGAGAGTAACTACCACAAACAAAACATGATTCTTTTTAAAGAATTTGTTCTTTTCATGTCTTCTTTTATTATACACAAAAGTATCACAACCAGTATTTGAAGGAGAATTGATTTTAACAAAATTAAGAGAACTATTATCAAAAGAAGCTGTTTTAGAAATAGATTCATCATCAGCCACTCTTGTGGATAAAACATCAGCCCTGTGTGTGACAGACTTATCATTTGAATCACATGATGTATAGTCATCAGACTTGGGTTCAGAGGACTTGTCACTGTTAACACAAGAGACAAAGCCATTAGATTCATTATCTGAAGTAGGCAAGTCATTGGACTTTTTACCATAGGACATGTGTGATTCATCTAAGTCTATGTCAAGGTCTGAGTGGATAAGGGTAGGCTTAAAAACTCCTTTGATAGGTGGAGGAACATCATGCATTTCTCCTTCTATGACATACTTAACATGAATTTGGTAATTTTCCTCCTTAGGGGTAGGGTCAAACCACTTTGGCTCAATAGTGTCATCAATTTTATGATACCCCAAACCTTTCTTTGACCTTCCAGACTGAGTGTTCTCATTTATTTTTTCTACATCTTTAGATGATTTCTGCCAGAAATTAAACCTAGCCACTTCACTATCTAACTTAGCCTGCACATTCTGTTTTTCTAAATTTACCTTCGCATTTTCACTTTCAGAATATTTTAGCAAGTTAGTAGTGTTCTCTAGATCTCTTTCCAAAACTCAAATTTTTTCTTCATATGCTATCTGATTTGCTTGGTACCAAGCTTTTTGTTTTTCTAAAGTTTTAAGAGCATTTTCATAAGCTTGAACTTTAACAAACAATTCTTTATATTCAGGCTCTATGTCATCAAAATCTTTCTTAAGGTTAGAGTACATTTCATGACAGCCAAAAGGACAATTTTGTACCTGAGATGAGCATCCCATTAAGGCAAATTCTTCCACATCATCATTTGCTTCATCAACCATACTGACTATTTGATTGACACTTTCTTTATCAGCTTCATCATGTCCTGCCCAATTTACCATAGAATCAAAAGGTAGTAAGGCTTTAATCTTCATGGCCCACATTTCATATTTATCTTCTGATGAAGACATTGTGTAAGGGTTTAAGAGATTTGTTTAAAGAGGTTTTCTTCTTCGACAGAGATCCTCACCAGGCTCTGATACCACTTGTTCGATCGTGCCTCCTTGATAGAGCTTTGAGCCTTAAGAGTTAGTAGAATACTTATGTAATCACAAGCAGTCTACACGAGGATCTCTAACTATAAAACTTATGTTTATGCGAAAACTAAACACAAGAGTTGAAGAAGAAAATTAACTATAAGACTTTGATCCTATATGGATCTTTTATTAACTAATAATGTTTCCAATCAATTACACAACTCATAGCCGCATGTTTCTTTTATACTACAAGAAACCCTAATGCAGCATTACTAAGAAAACGTGTAAAAAAGATATACACTATCTCTTCCTAAATTAACTCTAACAAACTTTCTAAACATACGGTATTACCCACAACAATGACAACGACCAGCAAAAACAAAATGTACTACCAGCAGGAACCACTACCAGCAGGAACTACATACCTGCCAGCAGGAACCATTAACACTAACAGCAGAAATGAAATAAACTATTATTCTAATAATTCCTAACAAATATACCTTTGTCTTCCATGTTCTTCAGTGGATGTTCCTGCACAAAAGTAGAGAAATTAGTTTCTCTCTAGGACCCAAGCCTCTGAAGGCTTGGGTCTGCCCTATGGATCAACATATTTATAAGTCTTGTATGAACTTGATCCACTATTTTTCTTGGATTCGTAGGTAAGTGTGTTCTTAAATGGATCCCAAGACCAACATGCTGGGGTCTTAAGAGCAGATTCCCCATTTTCCCTTACAACACTTGGTTATGTAGTTTATGCTGTATTTGTAGCAAAAGGACTCCTCACAGGTGAATGAGGTTTACAAAAATTGTTTCTTTGATTATATGAGTTCACCTGTGGTCTATTTACTAGTTGTCTGGGTCCAGAATGATTAAACCACCCAGAATTAACATTTGGCTGCACAGAGTTAACATGAGGCCTACCAGAATTAACTTTTGGCCAACCAGAATTAACTTTTGGCCAACCAGAATTAACATTTGACCAACCAGAATTAAAATTTGTTCTACTAGAATTAACTTGTGACCTAACAGAATTAACTTGAGGTCTACTAGTATTCATTTGTGCTGGTCTAGAAACAAACTTATTTGCATGATTAATCCTGTTTGCATTATTCCAAACTGGTTTAACATTCATATGGCCAGTATTAACACTCTTATGCTTCCTAAGTTTAGCCTCTCTTTTCATCCTATTTTCATGAAAGTCACAGTCCCTAATCAAATGACTTAGACTACCACAGACAAAACACCTCTTAGGACCAAAAGTGTAGTTTTTCCTATACTCTCTTCTCATCCTATCAGATTTTGGTGGCTCTTGATTCTTGACAGACTCCCTAGGAGATTTTATGTGAGTATCACAACTAGGTTTATCTGTATCAGTTTTAGGTGTAGTCACAACTGGTTCACTATGTTTGACAGATTTTGACTCAGAAACTTCTTTAGCTTCACTCTCTGATTCTGATTCAGACTGCTCAGAGACATCTCTAGTGGATCCTTCACTGTCATTGGTTTGACAAGTAGAGTATTCACTTGATTTGTCATCTGAGTTGCCTGTCTCAGGATATTGAGGACCCTTTTTACCATACACAAATAAAGAGTCATCAAGGTCTTCCTTTTGTAGAGGAGTGTAATCTCCACTTAATGGAGGTGGCACCCCTTTAAAATCATCAGTTTTTATGAACCTATTGTACACTGGTCTACCAATAGAATCCTCTTTTCCACATTTGAACACAGATCTGTCCATCTCTTCCTCATAGCTTAGAACTTCACTATCTGACTTAATCTCATAACCTAAGCCAATTTTACTTGTAGAGCTCATTTGAGAATCAATCAGTCTAAACAGATTTTTAGAAGAATTTTTCCATGAGTCAACTATCTTTTGCAATTCATCCCTTTCTTTCACTGCTTTCATGCCTATTCTCCTATATCTTTTCAGTTTTTCATCTTTCTCATATATTTCATTAGCCTGAAAGGTGAGTTTTTCATTTAAGGAAGCTTGTTTATTTTGATAGTTGACTATTTGTGCTTCTAAAGTTTTAACAGCCTTAGTATAAGCAAGAATTTTTACTTCCTGGTCACCTATTTCTTTTAATTGTTCATCACACAAAGCTTTAAGATGATTGTATGAATCAATGCATATTTTGGAACATAAAGATACCTCATTGCTGGAACCAATAGCCATAAGTGCATGGTTTGGCACTTCTTCCTCTGGTGTGTGCTCATCCCAATTCACAGCTCCAGCTTCCAATGTCAACATGCTCATCTGATTCTTCCTCATCTTGTCATCATCTTGAGAGTCATAACCCTTCTTCTTTTTCTCATCAGCAACCATCTTTTCTCTGCATTCCCTAGCAAAATGCCCCGGTTTGTGACAATAGTAGCACTCCACATTCTTCTTATTGAACCCAACAGCTGTCTTCCCATCAAACCTGATATTCCTCCCAGTCTGCTTGTAAAACTTTTTCATCCTAAGGGCAATCATAGCAATTTGCCACTTAATATCCATTTCCTCAACATCAACATCATCTATCTGCTCAAGATCATCACTTTGAAGATCTAGTTCTTCTGAATTCTTGGCAAATAAAGAATAAACAACTTCATCAGCAAAGCCAGCTGGTACTTCTCTTTCTCTCATTCTGCTTGAAGAAGTTTCATAACCACCAGAACTAAGACTACCAGACTTAACCTTGTTAGTGCTGCCCTTGTTTTGAGAAACAAAGGCAACATTGGTAGAACTTGAAGGTGGTTTTCCTTTGATTTCCTATTCAAAAACCCAAAGATTGTTGTACAGGTCATCAGTTGTCATGGTGTCAATTTCATCCTTCATCCTCATGGTCATTGTCACACTTGACCATTCTGTTGGTAGTGATATGAGAAACTTGTGGTTTGCATCTTCTTCAGACACAGCTGCACCATGAACCTCCAATTGTGATAGAAGTTGTTGAAACCTATCATAGCATTTTTCCAATCCCTCTGAACTGGATACACTGAATGCCTCAAATTGCTGTTTAAGAACAGCCTTCTGCATCTTCTTGGAGTTTGCATTCCCTCCAAATCTTTTCTTGATAGCCTCCCAAATTTCCTTAGCATCATCCATGCCATGAAACCTTCTCATGTGCTCCTTGGGAAGTGCCATCAACAAAAGGTTTTTAGCTTTTCTCTCCTTTTCTACTGCATGAATTTCTGGGGCAGACACAGGTGGAAGAACCCTAACCACTCTATCTTTACCAACCGAAATCCTCTTCTTCGAATTCCCATTCTGTATGACCTTCCAGACCTCGTTATCACTATACTCGAGATAGTGTTCCATCTCCATAGCCCATATGTCATACTTATCCTTATTCAAGATAGGGAGTTTTCTGTTTGATATGGTGGTTGTGGCAGGTATGGTTTGTAGTTGTGTTTTGTTGTTGGATGTGCTAGCTTCTGATTTTTGATCTTCATGGTTTGAGACTTCATCTTCACTATTGTGGTTTGAGAATGCATCACCATTCTTGACAGACATTTTGTAGGGTTTGTTTGAGTGATATGTGTTTGTGATTTTTGTGTTTCTTCGAACTCAGAGTCTCTCAACAGGCTTTGATACCACTTGTAGGTCCACACGAATTATGGATCCAAGTAGCCTTTGTTACTTGTTAGACGACTTGAATAAATCCAAATCAATTTAAGTGAGAAACTCTAACAGTGAATTGAATGTTTATGCGGAATCTAAACAATCAACAACGAAGAACACAATATCAATAACTAACTTCGTATATTACTAACTTTTCAATAGAATACGCACACAACTAACACACGTACGTTCATTTAAACTATTGAGCCTTAGGGTTCCTTTTATAAACCAAGGAAACCCTAGATACAAGACGTGTAGAAGGATATACGTATCTTCTCTAAAGATAACTATGTATCCTTTCCTAACTTATAGCTAACAAACTTTCCTATCTTTCATAAACAGACTTAACTAATAAGTCAACCAGACTTAACAACGTAATACTACCTACCAGACTTAACAATACAAAGGCAGACTTAACTATTACAAAATACTACTAACAGACTTAACTTTGTAATCCAGCAGACTTAAGTCTGTTCTTCATATTAAGTCTTGTCATGTGATAATTCCCAACAAAATATAAACTCATTTTAGGTAAAATTATGTGTTAGTAAGTTTTTAATGAGTTTTCGTATACTTCTCCCCCTTTTTGTAGAATCAAAAAGGTTCCGTTGATGTGTAGAGAGAAAAGAAATCGACGGTGCTGAGGCTCCCCCTTGATTATTACTCCCCCTAGATGAGGGCACCGGGGTATCGATCGATGGTATTTTGCTACAAAAACGAGTTAGAAAACAAGTGCAAGAGGATATATATGCAAATCACAAAAGCAAATAAGAAAAAGATATGATACAAAAGCAGAATAGATGGACGATCCTCAAAACACCTGGACGGTCCCATATATTTTAGGGATCGCCAGTGTATTTCGGGGATCGTCACCAGTAAGTTAGATGGAAAGATACAAAATTTTAAATAAGCATGCATTCTTTCATTGAATAGAAAATAAGGTCATACGTAGAGTATGACTTAGTACAGCTAGGCCCTAAATGAAGTCACTAATCCTAGTCTAGTCTCTTGGATAGCTAAGAGAAGGTCCAGTTTTATTTTTAGAGCATGCATTATGTCTAAGGCTTGCGAAGAAAGGGTGATGAAAGAGTGTTGTTAGAAGGAGGCGGGAAGCCGGAAGGCAAGAGAAGAGATGTGATGAAGTCTAGATCATTTTCAAGTTTTTGGAATAGGTTACGATTGTGAATGCAACACAAACAATAGTTACCATGGGTGTTAACTTGATCTAGAGTGGGAGGGAGACTGGTTGAGGATGTAGTTTTTAAGCAAGGATTATGTTTAACAAATTCAAGTCAACAAGATGAGAGAATTGTTGAGCCATGATAGAGTGTGGAGTGGCATGATTTGTGACATGAGGTGGATGTGGTTGAAGTGGTGGTGGTATAGGATGGTTTTGTGGAGTGAAGGTAGGCGCTTTGTGAATGGATGGAGATTCATTGATAGGTTTAGAGGAAAAGAAACAAAATGAAGGGTATGATGTTTCTTTGATGGGAATAGGTTGTGAAGTAAAGTTTTGTTTCATTGTGTTTGGAGTGGTGGTTTCTCTCATGAAATTGTCAAGAGTTTGTTTCTTCCGCCAAATAGGTTTGACGGAAATCCTAGGTTGTCTAGAGGATGACATTTAGAGGAGGAAGAAGAGGTTATGTCATGAAGATGAATGAGGAAGATGATGGTTTAAATAAGGGAGGTGGAAGCTAATTATGGCAAAGCATGCATTCTAAGTGTTACTAATTCAAATTATGTTTAAGCATGTAAGGAAGTATAGGATGAGCTAGGAGGTTGGTCAATGTTGTAGAATTAAGAAATCAGAGAAGTGAAAACGACTACAGAAAATAGTTGGACGGTCCCGTAAAGCTGTGGAGGGTCCTCTATATATGGGGGACCGTCCTACATTTAAGGGACCGCCACCAGAAGGCTTAAGAATTTGTCAGGGAGAAATTATTTTTAGTGTGTGTCTACATGCAACATATGTGGAGATGTGATTATCTCAACTCTAAAGAAAAGAAAACCTAAGAGATAATCCAAAGTCTCCTTAGTTCAATCTTGCTCATTTTCTAAGTCGGATTATATATGGGTTACATGATCCGACCAAGGACTTTGAGTTCATAATGCATGCATGAGGAAATTGTTTTTGAGTTGTATTAACAATGCAAGAAAGATGATTTTCCTAAACGTGAGAAGCTTTGAGAAAGGGAATTGGGGTTTTTCATGCACATAGATAAATTTTTAGAGTTGGTTTAAGCATGCAAGAACAATTTTTGCGATGAGTAAAGTTAAAGAGAAAAAGGAAATATATTCCCATTTTTGATTTTGTGCTCAATAGAATCCTTGACTCAGATTAGAGGAGAGATACTTACAAGAAGTTTAAAAAGAAGAGATGTGTTCCATCATTCCTAATCCAAGACGAAGATATTAGAAGTGTTCCCGCTTTAGAGGTTTAGTGAGGATATCAGCGATGTTTTCTTCGGTTGGAACCTTTTCGATGGTGATGTTTCCATTTTGCACATTATCCCTAAGGAAGTGGTGGCGAATTTCTATCTGCTTTGTGTGGGAATGTTGCACGGGGTTCTTACTTAAGTCTATGGCTCCTTTGTTATCACAAATGATTGGGATGTCATCAAGTGTGATGCCATAGTCTACGAGAGCTTGTTTCATCCATAGTGCTTGTTGACATGCCTTTCAAGCGCTTACATACTCGACTTCAGTCGTGGATATAGCTAGTGTTGTTTGTTTCTTGGAGAACAAAGAAGTTAAGCAACAACCTATGAAGGTACAAATGTCACTAGTACTTTTTCGATCCACATAATCTCCCACATGATCATAGTTGACATATACTATGGTTTCTATGTCGGTCCCTTAGGATACCATAATCCTAAGTTCATAGTGCCTTTAATGTATCAGAAGATATGCTTAACCGCGTCAAGGTGAGAAGTTTTGTGATCTTCTTGGAAGCGAGCACAGAGGCAGACACTAAACATGATGTCGGGCCTACTTACCATTAGGTATAATAAACTTTCTATCATACCTCTATACTTAGTCCTATCTACGGATTCACCCTCTTCATATTTTAAATGATACAATGAGTCTTAATGATCTGTAAAACAATTTTAAAATTTTTGAACAGGAGGTAAAGAAGTCTGGAAATTCAAGTTCTAGTTCTGGGAACATGGCATTTGTGTCATCTCCCAGCAATATCAGTCCAGAGGAGGTTAATGTGGCTTTAGGAGTTAGTACTGCTAACCCTAATGTTAGTACTGCTAGTTCACAAACTAGTACTGCTGGCATAAGTGACACTACATTCTATGCTTTCCTGACCAGTCAAGCTAATGGGTCTCTGCTATCCCATGAAGATCTTGAACAGATAGATGAAGATGATCTGGAAGAGATGGACTTGAAGTGGCATGTTGCACTGCTAAGCATGAGAGCAAAGAAATTCTGACAGAAAACAGGGAAGAAGATCACAATCAGTGGTGGTGATACAGCTGGTTTTGATAAATCCAAGGTGGAGTGTTTCAACTGCCACAAGTTGGGACACTTTGCTAGAGAATGCAGAAGACCAAGGCAGCAGGACAACAGAAGCAAGGGGTATGGGAACAAGCAGGAAACTAGGAAGGCTGTGTAAGTGGAAGAGCCATCTTCAAAGGCAATGGTTGCTATAGATGGCCTTGGATATGATTGGAGCTCCATGGCTGATGAGGAAGAAGCACCAACTGAGATGGCACTGATGGCATTTTCTGACTCTGAGGTACATTCAATAAAAAGTTGTTCAAAATCTTGTTATGCTTTAAAAGATTATGAAACACTTAAGAAGCATTATGATGAGCAAAGAGTAGAGCTAAACCAAATTAATTATAATTTAGCAAATCATAAAAGAGATTTAGCTGTCTTAGAAGAACAAATATAGTTTTTCAAGAAAAATGAGTCTGTCTTTTCTGAAGATATTGTTGTTCTTAAAAGAGACATGGTTCATAAAGATGCTAAGATAAGTGTGCTTAGAGCTGAGTTGGAAAAGATTAAGAAAGCAAAAGATAACATACAGTTAAGTGTAGAAACTCTAGAATATGCATCTAAAGGAGTTAATAAGATCATTGAGTGTCAACTGTTTAATAAAGCTAAGTCAGGTTTAGGTTACAAAACATGTACACCTCCACATAGAGGAGTACCTTCACCCCCAGGTATTGACTTAGAACACACTGGTTTAGATGAATTTCAAGAGCCTAATTTTGAATATGGATCTAAGCCTCCTCTTGACTGATATTGCTGGGAGATGACACAAATGCCATGTTCCCAGAACTAGAACTTGAATTTTTAGACTTCTTTACCTCCTGTTCAAAAAATTTAAAATTGTTTTACAGATCATTAAGACTCATTGTATCAATTTCTGGCTTGTTTTTGAATATGGATCTAAGGCTAAAGAAAGTGTGTGTCTTGATAAACCTAAAGTAGTTAATGAATCTTTTAAGAGTGCCAGTGACACATAACTTGTTGAGGAAAAGGTGTCACATGATAAGAGGAACTCAGATGCACCAATTATTGAAGATTAGGAATCTGATCAGTCTAAACCTAAGGTAGAAAAGCAAAAAGAAACTGTTGTTCCTAAGGTGGTTAAGGTAGAAACGTTACACCTAGAAAACAAGTAAAACAAGCTAGGCCAACAGTAAGATATGCTGAGTTGTATAGGTCAACAAGTAGGTCTAAATGCCCTATGGGAAACAAGAGAAACTAGAACAATCTTAAGTCCCAACAACTAGGCAATGAGTTTGTTCTGTATAATAAGGCTTGCTATACTTGTGGTAGCTTTGATCACTTGCAGGCTTTTTACAACAACCATCAAGAGAAAAGGATGGTTAATGGGAATACAAGGGTGCATGGGAATATTAATGCAAGGGTGAACATAAACAGTTTTTTAAGAAAAACTCACCCTAATGATAACAGTAATAAGACTCCCAGAGCAATTTTGATGAAGTCTGGCATCAAACCTTTTAATACTGCTAGACTAATTCAGACAGTTTACCCCAAACAAACAATTTCAAGTGCTAAATCAACTTCAAGTTCTTCTAAAATAGCACAATAAACTATTCACAGGCCTCTTTATAAGAAAGAAGTGTTTCATAACAAAATTTGGAATCAAAAAGTTAAAACTGCTAGGCCAGTAGTTTGTACTGCTAGACCAGCAGTTAGTACTGCTAGGCCAAGAAACACTGCTAGGGCAAATGGGGGAAATGCTGTTAAGGCCTCAGCATGTTGGGTATGAAGACCTATCAAACCCAATGGTGCATCAATCACAATGAAGAAATATGATTACATTGATGCACGAGGCAGATCCAAGTCAGTAATGGCTTGGGTCCCCAAAGGAAACTAATTTCCTTTATTGTATGTGAAGGGACATCCACAAGAAGATGATGAAGAAGATCAAGGATATGCTGATAGTGGATGCTCTAGGCACATGACTGGGAACATGTCCTACCTCTCAGACTTTACACCTATGGATTGAGGATATGTTACCTTTGGGGGAGGAATTGGTGGCAGAATTACTGGTAAAGGTATTTTAAAAACCGGTAAACTTGACTTTGAAGATTTGTATTTTGTGCAGGAACTCAAGTATAATCTCTTTAGTGTCTCACAAATGTGTGACAACAAGAACAAAGTTCTTTTTACAGACATTGAATGTCTTGTTCTTTCTCCATACTTTAAGCTACCTGATGAAAGTCAAGTACTACTTAAAGTTCCTAGAAAGGGCAATATGTACGGTGTTGAAATGAAGAAAATTGTTCCTAAAGAGAATCTAACTTATCTTGTAGCAAAAGCCACATTGGATGAGTCAATGCTTTGACATAGGAGACTTGGTCATTGATGAACTCAAATAAGTACATTTTATTACTATCATTTATCCTATTAATTTGACTTGTTTTACTATATTATGTATGAGGATTGATACTTAATTGTTTACTTTTGTAATTCTCAGGTAAAAACAAGCATTTGGTGAAACTTAGCGATTATGGACTAATTATGGAGCAAAACGTACATAAAGTGGAAGTCTACTGACATGGACAAGATCAAGTCAATTCTGCTCCAGATGCGCCGCATCTCACTATCAACATGCGCCGCATCTCTATCAAGATATCACCAGATACGATCCAAGATACAAGAGGACATGCGCCGCATCTAATAAAGAGTTACGCCGCATCTTCTGGCGGTGTACGAATATTCCTGAATATTATAATCTTGGACCCCACGCGAAGTTAAGTACATACGCCGCATCTACTTAAGTAGATGCGCCGCATCTTCCCTCAGACACAAACTATAAATACCCCGTAGACCAGACGCATTAAAAAGAGATTCGGAAGTTCGAAAACCTAAAGACCGAACAGAAGAGAAGGATGAATTCAGTCAAGAAGGCAGCACAAGACACACCCAAATCTAAGATACAAGAGCTGTAAGAAGGTGCTGCATATGTTTAATTCATTAAGTAGTTTTGTTTTATTGTTTTAGCAAACTTTAATTCATCAGGATTGGTGGCTTGTGTAATGTGACAACGGAAAGATTGCACTCCCTTTAATACTTGCTTTCCCATCAATTAAAGTTTATATGTTGATGTCTTTGGTTACTACTTATTAGTGCATTGATAACCTCTGTGTTTATTAGTGGCTTGCGGGCATCCGACTGCGGGACAAGATGTGGCTCCCACGGTTGTTTCTAAATTGATCACTTAGGAATAACTTTTAAACATAAGTAATCATTAAGGGTTTACTCGCCGATGAGAATAGGACCAACGAGAAAGGGTTAATTACATACACTTCATATAAAGCTATCAATAAAACAAGTGACAAACTACTTAATCATAAGGACAGCCCTCTTATTGTCTCTAGTATCTATCTGTGTACGTGTGTGCTACTTGCTGATTCGTGCCTATTTGTTTATTTTATTATTTAATTGCAAACAAAACTGTGCCAGTCTCTCAGGCTGAAACCCCCTTGCGTTAGGATATTAAAATACTGATTAGAATAACGAGATAATACGTTCCACTCTTAGTGATCGACACTCTACTTACCATTATCTTCATACTGACCGGGTACACTGCTCGTTAAGTGTGTGTGTTATTGATAAGTCGGCTAAATATAAATTTAAAACTTGAGTAGGCATTAAAACTGCTAAACCGCAACGACACATCACGCGCATCAAGTTTTTGGCGCCGCTGCCGGGGAGCAAATTGTTATTTTCTGTTAACTTGATGCGCGTGATGTGTCGTTGCGGTTTAGCAGTTTTAATGCCTACTCAAGTTTTAAATTTATATTTAGCCGACTTATCAATAACACACACACTTAACGAGCAGTGTACCCGGTCAGTATGAAGATAATGGTAAGTAGAGTGTCGATCACTAAGAGTGGAACGTATTATCTCGTTATTCTAATCAGTATTTTAATATCCTAACGCAAGGGGGTTTCAGCCTGAGAGACTGGCACAGTTTTGTTTGCAATTAAATAATAAAATAAACAAATAGGCACGAATCAGCAAGTAGCACACACGTACACAGATAGATACTAGAGACAATAAGAGGGCTGTCCTTATGATTAAGTAGTTTGTCACTTGTTTTATTGATAGCTTTATATGAAGTGTATGTAATTAACCCTTTCTCGTTGGTCCTATTCTCATCGGCGAGTAAACCCTTAATGATTACTTATGTTTAAAAGTTATTCCTAAGTGATCAATTTAGAAACAACCGTGGGAGCCACATCTTGTCCCGCAGTCGGATGCCCGCAAGCCACTAATAAACACAGAGGTTATCAATGCACTAATAAGTAGTAACCAAAGACATCAACATATAAACTTTAATTGATGGGAAAGCAAGTATTAAAGGGAGTGCAATCTTTCCGTTGTCACATTACACAAGCCACCAATCCTGATGAATTAAAGTTTGCTAAAACAATAAAACAAAACTACTTAATGAATTAAACATATGCAGCACCTTCTTACAGCTCTTGTATCTTAGATTTGGGTGTGTCTTGTGCTGCCTTCTTGACTGAATTCGTCCTTCTCTTCTGTTCGGTCTTTAGGTTTTCGAACTTCCGAATCTCTTTTTAATGCGTCTGGTCTACGGGGTATTTATAGTTTGTGTCTGAGGGAAGATGCGGCGCATCTACTTAAGTAGATGCGGCGTATGTACTTAACTTCGCGTGGGGTCCAAGATTATAATATTCAGGAATATTCGTACACCGCCAGAAGATGCGGCGTAACTCTTAATTAGATGCGGCGCATGTCCTCTTGTATCTTGGATCGTATCTGGTGATATCTTGATAGAGATGCGGCGCATGTTGATAGTGAGATGCGGCGCATCTGGAGCAGAATTGACTTGATCTTGTCCATGTCAGTAGACTTCCACTTTATGTACGTTTTGCTCCATAATTAGTCCATAATCGCTAAGTTTCACCAAATGCTTGTTTTTACCTGAGAATTACAAAAGTAAACAATTAAGTATCAATCCTCATACATAATATAGTAAAACAAGTCAAATTAATAGGATAAATGATAGTAATAAAATGTACTTATTTGAGTTCATCAAATATCCCCCCACTTGAACTTTACTTGTCCCCAAGTAAACCTTAGATTAAAACTTATGAAAATGTATCCTAAAAGATGTTAGGATTTATTTTTATAGTTAAGCATGTATTCGTTTATTTCATAATCACACAACTAAACACTTAACGAATTAGAAGTAAAATAAAATAAGTCGATAAAAGCAAATCTAATCGTTTAACTGTCCAGTCGCGACGAATATTCTATCATAGGCTTGGCAAGTATACACATCTCCACCACTAAAGCTAAGGAATAACAAGTCTAAAGCGGTAAAAAGGGTTTTTAGGCTTAAGGGTTAATTATTCTCTTTTCACTATCGATCTCAAATTCCAGAAAAGGCGACAAAATCACAAATACATGATCGAATCCACGAACACGATACTTGCAATTGCTCAAATCCTTAACTCGAATAGGCTAAAGATAGGTCCAAACTTCACCAATAATAATATATCAAAAAGGGCGACAAAATCATAAATACATAGCCGAATCCACGACTACGATACTTAAGATTGCTCAAATCCCTAATCTCAATAAATCAAAGGTTTGGTTGGATAAAGAACAATACAGGGTATGGATAACATTTGGATATAAATTGGTGTAAAAAATAAAAATAAACAAAACAAATAAATTAAAATCCTAAGTGTGGTTAATCACTATCCCAACCATCCCATGAATAAGACTCATATCATTGAATAACTCACGCTTTAACACTTGAAACACACGCTTTAGGTAGACACGAATTATACTCAACAAAATCTTAATCAAAGAATAATCCTTAATTGGCATTCCCATAACTGCCAATTCCCATTCAATCCATAGATATAATACAACAAATAGTGGTGATATCGACCACTTACATAACTCTACATCGTTGGCTTAAAATAAACATCCAACTCTTTTTTCTTTCTTTTTCTTTTCTCATTTTTTCGATTTTTTTTTTTTTTTTTTTTTTTTTTTTTTTTTTTTTTTTTTTTTTTTTTTTAAACTTTAAACATAAACATAGATGTGTAAAATTTCACCACATCACTACAACTTTCTTTCCGGATAATTTTTATTCATACTTTTCATACTTTCAGAAATAACGCTAATAGTGAAAGTAGTAAACACACGAAAAATAAACTCAAAAATATACAATATTTACTTTCACTCCAATTTGCATTGTGCAATTTCCCGACCTAACCATAGATAATGAATTACGCACGCGAACACAGGTAATGTAAGGAAACACACTCTGCCTATAGCAATTAACCAACCACGGATTCTAATCTACAGGGTAGGCTAAGGTGTAAGGTGTAACGAAACATTTTAAACATAGGTGTAAGAAACGAAAGGAATGGCTCTGAGGGTTTTTCTAGGGGTATCTTACTCTAAAAGTGAGAGTAACAAAAGGTTTTATACGGGGGTTAACTAACCAGTGTAGTTAGCTAATAACACATAACATATAAAGGCTTTTTGGGTGTAATCCTAGAAATTTTACCAAGTTAGACAAGTCATTCCAATTAAATAAATAATACTCATTATGGTGGTCTCGAATAGTATACAAGCCAAGTTCTAAAGTTTACAAGTCACCGGCACACTCATAGATTTGTGAATTTTGAAAAATCACAATTTTTGAAAATAATGTCATGTGTGCAGTTATGCAACTTAGATCTTAAACAAAAACATGCTAAAAAATTTTTAAGTTTGATATATTAAGCACAATTTTAAGCATAATTTTTGAAAAGTTTAGGACAAGTAATTGTTAAGTGTTCTAATTCTCCTATCCCCCCACTTAAGTTAAACAACGTCCTCGTTGTTTGTATAAAAGGTTAAAAACTGGAAATAAAAGAATTAGAACGGAAAAACTCCCCTGAGATTTGCTCGGTATGATCCTCCATTAGTGTAAGAGCAAAAATCATCTTCCATGTGGATTAGAACGTTAAATCTTCATACTTGATGTATCCACAGGAAATTCAGGAAACTATAATACCACCAACACTTTAAAACACACCTAAGATAAGAAAGGTTCAACTTGCATAATACATTAGTAGTTAGGTAAAATAAAACTTAAAAAAAAATTAAAACTGAAAATCATCAGGTCAGTCGATGCGCCGTATCTTATTGAAGAAGATGCGCCGTATCGAGCCTGGAATAAATACGGATCAGAATAAAGATGCGCCGCATCCTTAACCAGGGATGCGCCGCATTAAAATAAACTGATAAATAGTTTTAAAGTCGAAAATAAAAATGCAGAAAAATAAAATAAGATATGACCATTGCAGAGGATGCGTCGCATCTCAGGACTGAGATGCGCCGTATCTTCGTGCGGCCTGGACTGACTCGACTCAGAAAACAGAATAATAAAAGATAAATCCGGGTTGTCTCCCGGTAAGCACTTGTCTTTATTCCAGAGTCTTCAAGTTAGACTCACGTTCAGCACTTTAGTATCGATCATTTATTCCTACATGGCCACGTAGGATCCATTTAGCAACCGAATCGTCTCGTATATATTCAGGTCCCAATTTCAAAACTCCTTTATAGAATCCTTCCATCAGTTGATACAGGTACTCAATTCCTCTCTTCATGTCATCATTACTAACAAAAAGGAATGGAGAGAATTTGTAGCAGACCCTATTAGTAGCATGTTTAAATCCAGGGTGAGTTCGGGGCATCATATAAGTGATAACGTCACTTCCATATTGAAAGGTGATCTTTCCTTCAAATCGTTTAGCATTAATAGTGATCTCCCTACAAAATGGTTTTCCAACAATCACGTCACCCATATTGCTGTCACAATAGGCATTCATGTCTTCAATAACTACGAACTCAGTAACAATAGTGAAGCGCCCAACGAAGATCGGGACATTAATGAAGGCTCCAACTACATTCTTTCCTTTATACTCCTTTTTATTTCTCATAATAGAATTGTAAAAGCTTCTAGACATGACATTGATTGATAAAATAGGAAAGAAATTGGCGTCAATACACTTGTACCCAATCATGCATGGGAATTGTAAATTGTAAGCACAATTGGTGTTGATCCTACTACCGTAATCCCAAGAACCATCATATCCCTCAAATTCATCGTAATTTCTAGTAGTAATAACGTTGACTCTTGGACTATCCACAATTTCTCCTTCTTCTAACTCAGATTCAGCATCAACCATGAACAGGTCATTGGATTCCATTGGTCCATTAAGGTCATTAAGTTCAATGTAATCCCCATTGTGATGTTCGGGTGTTTTTTCATGCACTAATACTTCATTCATAAAATTGGCTTCGAAGTCGAAGTCAATTAGCTCTCCGTATCCTTCCATTATCCTTCTGAAACAATCACGAAAAGCATCAGTAGGATTTGTTCGCTAGAAGAGAAATTAATGAATATAGAAATGGATATAAGAATAAAAATAGCTGATATCTGCAGACGATGCGCCGTATCCAAAGAGTTGGATACGCCGTATCTTAATACGTTAAAATTTAATCAGACTTTTATTCAGAAAATAGATACGCCGCTTTAAATTTATGAATGCGCCGTATCGAATTAATCAATCAAAAATCAATTTATCTAATTAAAATTAAATGCGTCGTATTAACGAAAGTTAATGCGCCGTATTTTCGTTACGTTTAAAAATAAAAGATTTTTGGTTCAGTAAGATGCGCCGTATCGACAGAGATCGATACGCCGTATCTGTTTAATAATTCGCAAACTGTTTTTAATTAAAATAATAGATACGCCGTATCTTCAAAAGAAGATGCGTCGTATGGCGTTAATGTTTTTTTGGTAAATTTTTTTTTTTTTTTCAAAAACAGATACGCCGTATCTGCAAAAGCAGATGCGTCGTATTACTTTATCGCTTAGAAAAAAAAAATTTCTTATTAAAAACAGATACGCCGTATCTTGGGGAAAAGATGCGTCGTATCGAATTAATTAAACGCGTTGTATTAAAAAAAATTAAACGCAATACGCCGTATCTGAGAGATCAGATGCGCCGTATCGTTTGATTTAGCACAGTACAACGATAGCAGAACAGAAAAATACGAAAAATAAAAACAAAAAATTAAACACACAAACAAAAATAAACACACAAAAATAAAAGAAAACAATTAACACATAATACAACAAATATGCAAAATAGTACAATGATGCAATTAATCTAATAAAAAGAAAAATAACCTAATTAAAATACTAATCAAATTAACAGATAATAACAATTCACCCCCGGCAGCGGCGCCAAAACTTGATGCGCGTGATGTGTCGTTGCGGTTTAGCAGTTTTAATGCCTACTCAAGTTTTAAATTTATATTTAGCCGACTTATCAATAACACACACACTTAACGAGCAGTGTACCCGGTCAGTATGAAGATAATGGTAAGTAGAGTGTCGATCACTAAGAGTGGAACGTATTATCTCGTTATTCTAATCAGTATTTTAATATCCTAACGCAAGGGGGTTTCAGCCTGAGAGACTGGCACAGTTTTGTTTGCAATTAAATAATAAAATAAACAAATAGGCACGAATCAGCAAGTAGCACACACGTACACAGATAGATACTAGAGACAATAAGAGGGCTGTCCTTATGATTAAGTAGTTTGTCACTTGTTTTATTGATAGCTTTATATGAAGTGTATGTAATTAACCCTTTCTCGTTGGTCCTATTCTCATCGGCGAGTAAACCCTTAATGATTACTTATGTTTAAAAGTTATTCCTAAGTGATCAATTTAGAAACAACCATGGGAGCCACATCTTGTCCCGCAGTCGGATGCCCGCAAGCCACTAATAAACACAGAGGTTATCAATGCACTAATAAGTAGTAACCAAAGACATCAACATATAAACTTTAATTGATGGGAAAGCAAGTATTAAAGGGAGTGCAATCTTTCCGTTGTCACATTACACAAGCCACCAATCCTGATGAATTAAAGTTTGCTAAAACAATAAAACAAAACTACTTAATGAATTAAACATATGCAGCACCTTCTTACAGCTCTTGTATCTTAGATTTGGGTGTGTCTTGTGCTGCCTTCTTGACTGAATTCGTCCTTCTCTTCTGTTCGGTCTTTAGGTTTTCGAACTTCCGAATCTCTTTTTAATGCGTCTGGTCTACGGGTATTTATAGTTTGTGTCTGAGGGAAGATGCGGCGCATCTACTTAAGTAGATGCGGCGTATGTACTTAACTTCGCGTGGGGTCCAAGATTATAATATTCAGGAATATTCGTACACCGCCAGAAGATGCGGCGTAACTCTTTATTAGATGCGGCGCATGTCCTCTTGTATCTTGGATCGTATCTGGTGATATCTTGATAGAGATGCGGCGCATGTTGATAGTGAGATGCGGCGCATCTGGAGCAGAATTGACTTGATCTTGTCCATGTCAGTAGACTTCCACTTTATGTACGTTTTGCTCCATAATTAGTCCATAATCGCTAAGTTTCACCAAATGCTTGTTTTTACCTGAGAATTA
Source organism: Artemisia tridentata subsp. tridentata (assembly GCA_021014915.2). Classification (NCBI taxonomy): domain Eukaryota; kingdom Viridiplantae; phylum Streptophyta; class Magnoliopsida; order Asterales; family Asteraceae; genus Artemisia; species Artemisia tridentata. The sequence continues at coordinate 210,869,765 of CP139506.1, read as the reverse complement.
CAAAAGTAAACAATTAAGTATCAATCCTCATACATAATATAGTAAAACAAGTCAAATTAATAGGATAAATGATAGTAATAAAATGTACTTATTTGAGTTCATCAGTCATGTTAACTTTAAAACCATAAATAAGATTGTTAAAGATGGTTTGGTAAGAGGCTTGCCTCAAAAAATATTTTGAGAATGACCAAACTTGTGTTGCCTGTCTCAAAGGAAAACAACACAAAGCTTCTTAAAAGCCCAAGACCCAGAACTCTAATACTCAACCTCTATTTATGCTTCATATGGACTTGTTTGGTCCTACTTCTGTGAGTAGTATACAGCATAAGAAATGTTGTCTTGTGGTAACTGACGATTATAGCAGATTCACATGGGTTTTCTTTCTAGGATCTAAGGATGAAACAAGTAGCATTCTTAAGACTTTTATAACTGAAATAGAAAACCTTGTTGATAAGAAAGTGAAAATCATCAGGTGTGACAATGGGACAGAATTTAAAAATAGAGTTATGGATGAATTTTGTAGAGATAAAAGTATTAAGAGAGAGTTTAGTGTAGTTAGAACTCCTCAGTAGAATGGGGTTGCTGAAAGGAGGAATAGGACACTAATAGAGACTGCTAGGACCGTGTTGGCTGATTCTAAATTGCTAATTACTTTTTGGGCTAAAGCAGTTAATACTGCTTGTTATGTGCAGAACAGGGTTTTAGTGGTCAAATCACACAACAAGACTCCATATGAATTCTTTAGGGGTAGAACACCTGCTTTAGGGTTTCTAAGACCATTTGTATGACAAACGGTAATTTTCCAACCAATATTTTAATAATAAATGTTAATTTATTATTACCTAACCATTTGATTGAGCATTCATGAGCTTGCATAACTAATTTGGGCAGCAAACCCGTACACTGTAGCTCACCGTAACTTATTACATTGGCAATTTTATCAAAAACATGTGAATGATTCATTTTCTGACTATTACTGAGTATTTATGTACCACAATGAGAATCATCTCGCACACAACACCACACGCGTACCGACCCAACCATAGTAACGACATGAATCCAATATTGGTTATCCGGAATCAATAATTGTGTTTTTATATTACTTTTGCAAAAATATTCTAATAAATCATATTTTTTTCGCACTCACGCTAACCTGGAAAAATCCAATTTCACCGGAGCTCAATGGGACACGGGGTACATTTAAATCCCCACAGGTGTTATAAAAACCAGAAATTCAACACTCACCTTTTATTTAATTAAACCCACCCCACTGACCGGATCTACACACACTCCTTGTGTTAGATAGATACTTTGAATAATGTTAGTCTAGCACGCGGAATTTACTAGAAAACACTTAGAAGATTTATTTGATGTGTTTTGTATGAACGAATGAAACAATGTATATATGAACAAGAGACAAATAATTAACTTCAACGATTCAATATTATTGATTCAATAATACGAGTGATCTCCTATCACAAGGGTTTACAACCTTGAATCTTAACAAAATGATATATATAAAACTTAACCCTAGGCAATCCTTTTATAGATCAAGGATTCCTGTACAAGATAACTATCATCTATATTAATAAGATATACATAAAATCTTTTCTATATTTATCTTCTACACGATTACAAAAATTATAAGCAGTACTAACTATAATGTGTGAGCAGTACTAACTGACTTAGTACTGTCAGCCTTGTCTTCAATATCTTCCAGCAGTACCAACTTATATGAAACAGTTTCAACTGTTTACCTTAATTCCTAACAGTCCCCCCCTAAACTTATGATTTCTGTGCAAATCACTAAGTTTCTTCGAATTAAGCTTTATCTCCTATGATGAGGGGGATTCTTCCAAACATCATCAAGTAATTCTCTTTGTCTGGGCTTTCCTTTGTTTAGCAATATCACAAATTTTTATGATTAACATATCAGCCATGTCTGAATCTGCTTCAACCTCCAATTTTAAATGCACTAGAGTAACTAATACGGCTGTTCTCAGAGGATAGTCTTTCTCAACCAGCATATATATTTCTATCCCATCCTTGGTAGAAATTATGTGTACACCACATGTGTCAAAAAGCTTCCATGAGACATCCTTGATCACTGATTGAAATCTCCATATAGCTTCTCCACCATCTGGTTCATAAATCCTCTTCAATTGAACCCATAGTTCTTTGTCTTTATCTTCTAAAGGATATGCTACTTTGAACTTTTCTTGCACTAGCTTCCACAATTGATTTAGATCTTCCCTATCAAAACCTTTAAGTAAATCTTCAAATAGTTTGTACTTCTCAGTTCTTCCACCAATCCTCATGATTTCCCAACCTTTCTTTCTTCCTTCTGTGAATACCTTCCAGTCAATGATTGGATATTTTGCTTGTAAAGGTTTGAAGTTTGTGGATTCAGGGACTATCACTATCATGTTCTTGATCTGTTCATCAGTCAATCCTTCTTCTCCTGACTTCAATTTCTTTGAAACATCAGCCTCTAGAACTTCTGGTTCTCTTTTCTTCCCTTTTGTGGTATCCCTTTTCAACTGGTTTGTTCAGTCTAGCATAAGCATCATAGTATGCTTCTTGAATTTCTTCATCTGATCTATCTTTAAAATAACTTGACTTCCAGCAAGCTTGATTCTTCAAGTAACTTTTCATAAAGCTGATTTGCTCCTTCTTGGTAGGCATTTTTGTCTTATAACCAAACTTTTGTCTTTCTATGATCTTCTCCATTAGATCATTCCAAGCTACTTCTCTGTTCTTAGATAGAATGAAACTTTTAAGCTTTTCTGTCTTCTCTTCTTCACTTAAGTTCTTATCTTTCAAAATAAGTGCTGCTTGAGCTCTCACAATTAAATCAGAATCCAACAAATATTGTAACTGTTCATTTAATTGTTCTTGATCAACCTCAGTATTTGAAGCTTCCTTTTCCAACCTTGTTCTATCCATAAACTCAACTATATTCCTTACATCATCTGCAGCCATCTGTCTTGCTAATTCTGCATCAAGATTTATCTGAGCTTGTTCTTCTGCTTGATCTTTTTCTTGAAGTTTCCTTGCAACATCTTCATCAAAATCTAATTGTGCTTGAGTTTTTGGTTTTACTTTCTTGAGTCTTTCTTGTTCTTGTTCAGCTTCTTCAGGTGTCATTGGTTTCTTTCCCTTTGCTGAAATTTTTCTTTCATATTCTTCATCAGCAGTTTGTACGGTTTCTTGTTCTGTCTCAACCGTATGAACTGTTTCTTGTTCTATCTCAACCGTATGAACTGTTTCTTCATTCTGAGCAGTTTCTTGAGCTTCTTGTACTTCAACATCCATATCAGCAACATTACCAGTATCCATACCAATTTGTTCACTAGTTCCTTCATCTTGCCTCCCCTGAGTTTTAGAACTATCCCCATTGCCTTTATCTGATATCCTCCCCTGTTTGGGAGAATCGCCATCATCATCATCTGAATCATCTGAATAATCATCATCATAAGAATCTTCATCCAGTATAGCTCTAGCTCTTTTCCTCTTTAAATGATCTTCCAGCTTCTTCACTCTTCGAGTCAACCTTGAGTAGACTTTGGCAAAATTTTCTTTATGACTTTTAAGATCCTCCACCAAAGCTTCTACCTAGGCAGTTAACTTGGTACACAAATCCATCAATTCATTTTGTCTAGAACTGCCCTCATCACTTCTAATTGTGTGACCTGTTAGGAGCGGTGAATCATGGGGCAAGGATCCAGTTTCAACTCTAGTTTGACTAGGTTTAGACCTTCTCCAATAAGTTGTGATGGTTGGGGGTGTTGTAACACCCCCAAAATATCGCAGCGGAATGATAGTGTCAGTGGGGTGCTACTTCTTAATATAAAGCACAAGGTATAGAAAATGACCTCTAAATGAGACGTTTTGAAAAGTTACCATTCGATTTATTAAAATCAGAGTTATGACAATAAGTTCCACAGTAAAGATTACATAAAATTTTTCAATGTGTATCGAATGATAAAGATAGATATGAGTCTTCAAGTATGCAAATAAATTCTAGAAACCATGCATTCACTATCGCCTTAATAACCTGAGATAAACATGCAAAAAATTGTCAACCAACGGTTGGTGAGTTCATAGAGTTTAGTTTAAAATGTAAAGTATTGAATAAAGATTTCACAGCAAAGGCCTTGTAAATCCACTCAGTCCCAAGCCCCGCCCATACAAGACTTGCAACCTATGTGTTTACAATCCACTGCCAACATAGTATGAATAGTACAAGTACGGATATGTATCAATGTATGAATAGGACTAAAACTAAAACAAGTACAGATGTGTATAGAAATACGTATCAATGTATGAATATGGCAAGTACAGATGTGTATAGAAATACGTATCAATGTACGAACCTGACATATGTGTATATGAATACGTATTAATGTCATAAATGCGTCAAGTAATTCAAATATATCAACAATGCATAATATATAAGCGAATAGATATGTATATAATTACGAATCACATAACAAGTATTTTGCAAAAGTAAATAAGTATAGTTTGAGCACGTATCTCCCCCAAAGATAATTCAAAACGTATAAAAGTAGGGGCTATGAAACTCACGGTAAGCCATAAAAGTTTTAGAGTACTTGTGAAAATAAATGAAAATAGTTGAGCATGTATCTCCCCCAAAAATAATTCAAAACGTATAAAAGTAAGGTCTATGAAAGTCTCCTGAGTATTCTGGATGGAAAACAAATTAAATATAGTTGATAAACGTCTCCGGCACGCAAAAACGCCTCAGAGTGGGTTTAAAAGATTTGTATGATCAAGAGAGGACTTGAATGGGACTTTTACGTATGGATTGGTACTCGAACAAAGGAAAGGTTGCTTGAATATTCTTGGTAAAATGGGTTTTTGAGAGAATGTAGTGAAATGTGTTTTTTTGCAAATATGTTTTTTACGAGTACGTGTATATATAGAATTTAAGATTTAAATGCATGCATGGTACTAAAATGGAACACGTTCTTATGAGTTTTGTTATGGCATAAAATGGGACACGTTTTATATATTTATTGTTGTTGTGTTTTATGGTTAAGATATCCTACACAATCAAATATCTATACTACTTACACGTATGTTTTATGTGGCAAATCTTAAGTCACATATTATTAGTTTAAGATTTAGTTCGATCCCGGTAATTACTAACGTTAAGTCCTTAAGTCACGAAACTTAAAACCGAGTAACGTAAAAATATAACGTTTATAAAAATATCAAAGTTTATCAATATACTCCAACTAATTATATTAGACGTGTGATAATTTTAACGGAGAGCGTATACGTTAATAAAATCTAATATGTTTGAGTATTCGTACTATGTAAAGAGTATAATGTAAAAATAAAAATAAAATAACAAAGTGCCAATAGTTCATATAAAATATATAGACTTATCCTAATCTTGTGTTGGTCGTGAGTAAAAGTCATACGATTAATCTTTTGTGATCGTTACTAAAGTAATATAATTTAATAAAAACGTAATAATAATTGGTATTTAAATATTTACAAATAGACCTGAAATATACGAGGTACAATCCTTGTTTGGTTACTTGGTCGCGAGATGAGATAAATATATTTTTAAAATCAATGCATTAAAGATTTGTAAAATAAACTTTAAATATTGTACTTTAGTGTTGTTAAAATTAAATAACACAAGTTAAGGTTTTGTGCTTTAAAGATTTGTACATTTGCCTTAAAATATTGTACTTTAACGTTTATGATTTAAATATATAAAATCATACATATAATAAATTTGGGTGTCGTAAAAACTCAAAATAATAGTAAACGTTTTTGTTTGAACTTTTAATAATCGCATGTTAACGTAAGTTGTAAATAAAAGTTAAAAGCTTTTATACTATATATATAAGGAAAGTTTATTGGTATTAAATGCAAAACACGTTGGTGTCGCGTGAGCATGTTTATTGAAATATAAGTTACGTCACATTAGTTAGTTGTTGTTTAATCTAAAAAAAAATTTAGACGTAGAAAATGGATAAGTATTAAATTAATATAGTGGAAATTTACCGGTGGTTACAGTCTCACGCCCTTAACGGAATCCCGTCCCGGGATTCAATCTGTGTTAGGGGTTGAAATGATGTTGACGAATAACCGGTATATATAGTCTAAGTAATAAAGCTTACGCATCTAGGTTTCTTATCTAATAAAGGCATAAATTCTATAGGGCGAAACTAGGTTTCATTGGAATTGACTAATATGATAGAATACTAATTGTCTAGAAAAAGCGTACCCATCATTTGTTAGTTGCTTTCAAGGGACCCAAATAGTAGGCTCTACCACGAGGTGGACTAAGATGGACTCCAGGGTTTGGGTTATTTCCTTCAATGGCTAATGCTAGATTTCCTTGCCTTTGTCCAGGTGCTCCATTCAACCTAGAACATGCATTCCTGACATGATCCGGGCTGTTACATTCATAGCATGCCCTTTGGTTATTCCTTATGTTGATGGCATTCCTTGGTGCTCTACACTGATCTGTAAAATGGCTGAACCGATTGCAGTTTGTACATTCACGGCAAGGCGCAGACTCCGGGTGATGATAAACACATTTAGCACACTTAGGATGTGGACCTGCATATGCTCTTTGACCGGACCCAGTGGCCATAAAGGTTCTTACCTTCTTGTTGTTGATCATGGGGACTATCTGCTTGTCTGACTCGTTTTCTCCCTTCCTTTTGTCAACGTTCCTTAAAACTCCATTCCTAACCATCTCATCTGTTAGAGTTCCAGCTCTCAGTATTGCGCTCTGAATTGTGGAAGGCTCGGTTGCTTTCACAGTTCCACGAATTTCAGGGACAAGACCGTAGATGTACCTCTCAATCCTCTTTGATTCAGGGGTAACCAGATAAGGAACTAATTTTGCTAATTCATAGAATCGATCCGTGTAGGCTGCATGACCAGACCCTACCATAGAGTGATGATAAAGTTCATCTTCCAGCTTCTGCATCTCATTATCCGGACAATATTCTTCTTTCAGCAGCGCCTTGAAGTCGTCCCACGTCATTCCCACAGCTGCTTCTCTGCCCCTAGCTTGAATCTGCGTGTTCCACCATGTTAATGCCTTTCCTGACAGTGAGCATGCAGCATACTTCACCTTCTGATGTGTTGCACAGCTACTAATGTCGATCACCGACTCCATCTTTTCAACCCGTCGAGTATACTCCAATGCACCTCCCTTACCATCAAACTCTATTGGCTTGCATGCCGTAAACTCCTTATACGTGCATCCAATTGCGCGGGTGGTAGTCTCATTCACACCTACACCATTGGTATCGTCATTTCTGCTTCCGTGGTTTCCCGAGTTGTTGATGTGATTGCCGACTTGGGTGATAATGGTAGGTAGCAAGGTTTGAAGTTGTTGAGCTATGATAGCGGCAAAATCAGGGTTTCCACCGTCGTTATTGTCGTTGTTACTAATGCCGCAACCGCCTCCTCTACCTCCACGTTCACTAGTCCTTCCACCTCTTTGTGTGGCATTTCCTCGGTTAGTGTTGCGAGCTGATCTCCTTGTTGCCATTGCCTCTCTGCAATGAAGGACATTTAGTGAACGTCGGAGATGAGGCGATAGTCGTTTGAGTTAACGTTCTTACAAAATCCCGTCGCTAGCGGTTATCCTAAAGGGGTGCCAATGCCGATTAACGTACGCATGATTACATATGTCCACGTGTGTCGTGATGCACTTATAATTACGTTGGCCACCATAATTATACTTGCCTCCTTTCACATGTGTACATATCACCAAGCACACATATCTCGACATTACTTAAATGGCGAAAGAGTAGGGTGATTATCCTAAAAATATCCTTAAGAGAAATCCCACTTTTCAGCAAAATCATCAAATTTCTCTGCGGCGAAGTGATAACCTTTATTTAACTTAATCCCATGTCTCATCAAACAAGAACTGTCACAAGATTAAGTTAAATAACCAGTTATCACTGAGCTCCACACCTTTGATGACTTGACTAAATGCTGAGATTCCTCTATCGGTGGAGATACTACAACATTTAACAATGCGAATATAAATGGGAAAATTTCTACGTATGCAAGGCGATAGAGATAAAATTCTTAACGTATATAGTAGTTATAGTCTAGGCTCTTAAATGCAACCTAGTTCTCTATAACCAAGGCTCTGATACCAATCTGTAACACCCCCAAAATATCACAGCGGAACGATAGTGTCAGTGGGGTGTTACTTCTTAATATAAAGCACAAGGTATAGAAAACGACCTCTAAATGAGATGTTTTGAAAAGTTACCATTCGATTTATTAAAATCAGAGTTATGACAATAAGTTCCATAGTATAGATTACATAGAAGTTTTCAATGTGTATCGAATGATAAAGATAGATATGAGTCTTCAAGTATGCAAATGATTATAGAATCCATGCATTCACTATCGCCTTAATAACCTGAGATAAACATGCTAAAAAGTTTCAACCAACGGTTGATGAGTTCATAGAGTTTAGTTTAAAATGTAAAGTATTGAATACAGATTTCACAGCAAAGGCCTTGTAAATCCACTCAGTCCCAAGCCCCGCCCATACAAGACTTGCAACCTGTGTGTTTACAATCCACTGCCAACATAGTATGAATAGTACAAGTACAGATATGTATCAATGTATGAATAGGACTAAAACTAAAACAAGTACAGATGTGTATAGAAATACGTATCAATGTATGAATATGGCAAGTACAGATGTGTATAGAAATACGTATCAATGTACGAACATGACAGATGTGTATATAAATACGTATCAATGTCATAAATGCGTCAAGTAATTCAAATATACCAACAATGCATAATATATAAGCGAACAGATATGTATATAAATACGAATCACATAACAAGTATTTTGCAAAAGTAAATAAGTATAGTTTGAGCACATATCTCCCCCAAAGATAATTCAAAACGTATAAAAGTAGGGGCTAAGAAACTCACGATAAGCCATAAAAGTTTTAGAGTACTTGTGAAAATAAATGAAAATAGTTGAGCATGTATCTCCCCCAAAAATAATTCAAAACGTATAAAAGTAGGGGCTATGAAACTCACCTGAGTAGTCTGGATGGAAAACATATTAAATATAGTTGATAAACGTCTCCGGCACGCAACAACGCCACAGAGTGGGTTTAAACGGTTTGTATGATTAAGAGAGGACTTGAATGGGACTTTTACGTATGGATTGGTACTCGAACAAAGGAAAGGTTGCTTGAATATTCTTGGTAAAATGGGTTTTTGAGAGAATGTAGTGAAATGTGTTTTTTTGCAAATATGTTTTCTACGAGTACGTGTATATATAGAATTTAAGATTTAAATGCATGCATGGTACTAAAATGGAAGACGTTCTTATGAGTTTTGTTATGGCATAAAATGGGACACGTTTTATATATTTATTGTTGTTGTGTTTTATGGTTAAGAAATCCTACACAATCAAATATCTATACTGCTTACACGTATGTTTTATGTGGCAAATCTTAAGTCACATATTATTAGTTTAAGATTTAGTTCGATCCCGGTAATTACTAACGTTAAGTCCTTAAGTCACGAAACTTAAAACCGAGTAACGTAAAAATATAACGTTTATAAAAATATCAAAGTTTATCAATATACTCCAACTAACTATATTAGACGTGTGATAATTTTAACGGAGAGCGTATACGTTAATAAAATCTAATATGTTTGAGTATTCGTACTATGTAAAGAGTATAATGTAAAAATAAAAATAAAAATAAGAAAGTGACAATAGTTCATATAAAATATATAGACTTGTTAGGAATATAAATATTCAGTTGAAGACTCGATCACCCCGAGCACTCTCGTGTATTAAATAGCTCGTAGTAATACAAGTAATATTAGTAGTAAAGTAGTTAATTAATATTGTGGAGTGAGTCGGGTCGTTACCCTCTGTCAGCTCGCTCCATAGTCCACTAGGGACAAAGTAAGTAGGCTAAGCATGTATGTATAAATACCCCTCTCCTCATGTGGAGAGGGTTGGACCTTTGCAAGCATTCAATTTATTTTTCCTTTTGGTTTATCTCTCTAAAGGTTCCACTCCACTTTCTCTCTCTAGTTTCTTCCTAGTTCGATCCATATAGCACCCAATCTTGTGTTTATTAGTTCATGAATATCCTACAATTAGTATCAAGAGCCATGGTTAGATTCGTGTAGTGCATATTCGGATTCGTGTTTGGTTTTTGGGTGTTTTTTGGTTCGAACAAATGAGTAAGAAAAAGACCCTTGTTTGATCTTGTTTTGTGGTTAAAGTAGTGTAATACGTGTACTTTTAGGTTCATAAAGGTGTCTTAGATCGTTCTTGATAAGTCACAACAGTGTTGGTGAGTTATTTGTGGAAGATCTGTCGAGTTTCTTGCCAGCGGGTTACTGTTCGTACAAAGTTTCTTCGCAGCGGTTTGGCAGTCTGCTTTAGTTTCTTGTTAGCGGCTTACCATATTCAGCTGTTCTGCTCCAGCGGCTTGACAAATAGCGGTTTGTAGTTTATCCGTTTCTGGAAAAGGACAAACTGTACTGAAAAGGACAGTTTGTCAACTAGTGGCAGCGGTTTGTCAGAAATTATCAACTAGCGGTTTGTCGTTTTGTGGCAGAGGTTTACGGTTTGTCGACTTGTGGCAGTGGTTTACTGGTTTCAGCGGGTTAAGGTTCCGCGGCTTTAGTCTCAGCGGCTTAATCATCCAGCGGTTTAGGTCTCGGCGGGTTAAGTATCAGCGGGTTAAAGTTCAGCGGCTTTGGTCTCAGCGGGTTAGTTGTCCAGCGGTTTAGGTTCAGCGGGTTAATTATCAGCTGGTTAGATTGTAGCGGGTCTAGTCTCAGCGGTTTAATTTTCCAGCGGGTTAGCGTTCAGCGGTTTAATCCTCAGCGGTTTAACTGTTAGCAGTTCTACCTTCAGCGGCTTGATACTTCTGGTTCAGCGGGTTGATACTAGCAGCTTAGTCTGTGTTTCAGAGGTTTGAGTTTAGCGGTTTAGTTAGCTATTCCAGCGGTTTACTTTAGCGGTTAGACTTGTGATAGAGGTTTGGTTCTCAGCTTTAGCGGCTTGTTATTAGCGGTTTGTGTTGAGTTGCACTTTAGCGGTTTAAACTTCTGACTTAATGACGAGCACAACTTCAGATGATATTCAAGCAGCTGGGTCTGATACCTGTCCACCTATGCTTGATAGGACAGACTATGAGTCGTGGGCACAAAGAATACGACTTTATTGCTTGGGAAAAGAAAATGGGGCAAACATCCTTAAGTCCATTGATGAAGGACCATTTCAGATGGGTACTACCAGAGATGCTGTAACAACTGGTGAAGATGGCACAGTCACACTTGGTATTGACAGACCTCGCACTTACAATGATCTTACTGAGGAGGAAAAGAAGAGGTATGATGCTGATATTAGAGCCTCAAATACCATCATTCAAGGTCTTCCAAAGGATGTCTACAAACTCATCAACTTCAATACAGAAGCCAAGGCAGTATAGGACAATGTGAAGATGTTGTTGGCTGGGTCAGAACTGACAAAGGAAGACAGGGAATCTCAATTGTATGATGAGTTTGAACATTTCAAAATGAACCCAGGAGAGAATATTACAGACTACTATGTGAGATTCCATAAGTTGGTAAATGACATGAGGATAATTAGAATGACTATGCCCAACATCCAACTTAACTCCAAGTTTGTGAACAATATGACTCCAGAATGGGACAGATTTGTTACTGCTGTCAAACTCAACAAAGGTCTGAGGGATACCAACTATGAACAGCTGTATGCCTATCTTCAACAACATGAGAAGCATGCTGTCTTTGATCGGGTGTTAAGAGAGAAGTTGAATCCATCCACTTCCAATGATCCACTAGCATTTATGGTAACTGACTTAGATCACCATCATCTGCTATGAGTCCTCAACTTGACTCAGGCTATACTCAGACTGATAAAATGCTTGATAACCTCACCAATCAAGTATCGTTACTTGTTCAACAGTTCAAAGCTTCTCTTCCTCAGACCAACAATCAGTTAAGAAATTCATCCAACCCGCGAAATCTTGCAATGGTGGAGGATGGAAAAATTGTGGTTCAAAATGTGCAAGGGAGAGCTGGCAGAAACATGGGTCGAGGTATTATGCAGAACAGGGCTGGGAATGCCAACCAGGGGCAAGGGAAACAGATCAAGTGCTATAATTGTGGAGGTCTGGGACATATTGCAAGAAACTGCAATCAACCAAAACGACCTCAGAACTCAGACTACTTCAAGGACAAGATGTTGTTGATGCAGGCTCAAGAGAATGGAGCAGTATTAGATGAGGAAGAATTGTTGTTTCTGGCTGGTGATGGGGGTAATACTTTTGATGCTGATGTGGATGAGCAACCAGTCCAAGATATGGCACTCAATGATCCTAATATCTTTCAAGCTGATGATTGTGATGCATTTGAATCTGATGTGGATGAAGAACCAACTGCTCAAACTATCTTCATGGCCAATTTGTCGTCCTTGGCCTCTCCATCTCAACAAGCTGGTTCTTCAAATGCTTCTGTGATATCTGAGGTACTAAGATTATATGACACATATGAAATAGTTGATAAACAAAAGTTTCCCATCGAAGTACAACAGGCAATTGTCTCTGACTCAAATAATGTTGACATGGATAATAGCAATATGATTCCATATGAACAATATTTGAGTCAGAAAAATGTGCATGATGTACAAAATGCTGAATCTTCTATTGTAAATGATGCTTGTGTTGTTGATGACTTGTGTGCCGTAGAAATTACACGTGAAATAGATAATGCATGCACACGTGAAAGTACAGTACTTGCATCTGATGATAACTTGATCACTAGACTAAACATTTATAAAGAACAAGTGGCTATGTATGAACAGCGTGCTAAGTTTGAGCTTAATGAACGTGAGCAGAAATTAGAAGGTCAAATGAGTACACTTATTAAAGAGTCTAGAGTAAGAGAAGAAACATTAAAACAAGAGTTGAATTCTTTGAAAAGTCAGCTAGAACAGTCTGTCAAACAGAAACAGGAAGTACAAAAGTGTATAACTACACTTAAGCTAGAATTCAAAGAAAAAGAAAATGAACTCTTAAATGATTTCTCTTGGCTCAAAACCTTAAAAAATAAGCTTGAGGATAAGTTGTACACACAAGACCAAACCAAACAGACTGCCCAAATGATGTATAAGCACAGAAAGTTAAGTGACAAGCATAGTGAAAGCAATGTAGGTAGATCTAAATTAGCTATTCATGAGATTGCTAAGATAGCCCAACCTGCATTAAATGATTCTAATGTGATGTTTATGCCTAATCACGACCCGCCTGAGCATATCTACACTAAAGAGGAAGATGAGATAAGTGAGAGAACAAGGGAAAGAATGAATGAGAAAATGAGGGATCCCGAGTGCATAGCCCGACGATTAATAATCAAGCCCCATGACTATAGTGAGGAAAATCGTTTGACTGTGTTTGCTCCTCAAAAGAAGTTAACACCTGAACAGATATTATGGAAACAAGATAATGAAAAACTTAAGGAAGAAAAACTTAAGGCCAACACCCCTCTCATTAGAAAAGTTGCGTCCAGAACGGTGTATCCTCCCAATACACCTAGGAATTTGGTGCCGTTGTCTCTTCCCACTGAATGCAAAACCTTTATTAGCTTATATGTGCTTTGGCAACTGTTTGCTGATTTTGATAAAACATGTAAGAAGAGAATCACACCAACCGGCATTACTGAGGGGGAAAGGTGTTTTGAACATGCAAAAAGGTGTTACTTAACTGAGGTCATGCCATTCTTTAAACTACTCAAAGAACATTTTGAAGGGCTGCAAACTGCCCTCAACACAGAAATAAAAGAAATGAAAGTAGTGTTTAAAGATATGGAAAATGAGGTGAATGAATATGCAATAGAACTTAAGAGCCGCAAAATTGAAAGGAAAAACATGCTCATCAATAATGATAATTTGATTGCGAGATGTATTGCACAAGATGTATTTTTTACTGCAACTGATTCTGCATTATCTGCTTGTCAATATCATGAGTATGCTATGGCTTTAAATGTTACCCAGAATCGTGTTGTGGAGCTTGAGGCGGAGAATTTGAAACTGCTTGAAAAAATTCAAAATGATGACCATGATGTCATGGTCAAACGTTTTTCTAAACTAGAGGTTGAACATCTTAACTTACAATTAAAATATCAACACTTAGAAGAAAGATGTAAACTATCAAATACCAAGACATCTTCGGATGCTCCTGAGTTTGATACGTATTTTGAATTAAGCAAACGGGATGAGAAAATTCAAGCTCACACTAACACGATTCGTCTGTTGAGGGCTCAAATTGCCCAATTGAAGTCCAAAAAGTGTGATGTTTATGGCACCAATAAACCGTCGTCGTCAGATTCTCAGAATTTTCAATATCAAGACACCATAAACAAATTACATCATGAAAAAGAGTGTTTTCGAGAAGAAAATTCTAAGATTAAACAACATTACAAAGAGTTATATGACTCAATTAAAGTTACAAGAAATAGTCATAATGAAAGGATAACTTCTTTGTTAAATGAAATTGAGAATCTGAAGACTCAGGTGAAAGGTAAAATGCCATGTACATCTTGTAATTGTGTTTCATCAAAGGTTTCTGCTTGTAAAATATATGATGTTGATGTGGGGCCTATTCCATTTCCCATAAGAAATAACAGACCTGTCCATCAGATGTATCTTAGTCACCTTAGGGATGGACTTGACACTCTTCGAGAGGTTGTGGAAGAGGACAGAATAGGAAAACCACATGATAAGGCAATAGGTTATGCATGTGTCCTTACAAAAAGGATCCAGGAACAGCTAGAATATGCTATTAGCTCGGGTCCTAGGTCTAGTTACCAAAAGGATAGCTTAGGTGCCTCATCGTCCACTATTAAGAACAAGCATGTGTCCTTTGATTTACCACCAAGAACATCAGAACCTAGCACATCATTATCAGGAAAGCATGTGTTAGTGAAGCAAACTAATGTTCCCATCATTACTTCTACAGGAGTAAGAAGTGACACCCAAGCTAGCGGGTCAAAGCCTAAAGGCAATGCAAGGAATGATAGGACTGCGCCGGCTAAGAGTGATCACAAGAAAAGAGTAGAAGTCCAACCTAGGAACAATAAGTTTGTAACGACTAGATGGAATCGTGTTGATTCTAGTATCAAAAGTACTGTAATTAATTCAAATTCTAAAATGGTCTGTAAAACATGTGACGAATGCTTAATTTCTGTTAATCATGATGAATGTGTTGTGTCGTCTCTGGTATCTCATGTACCACCCCATATTATGCTTGTTAGGAAAACTGAAAGTAATGTGAAAAGTTGGAAAGCCACAGGAAAAATCTTCACTAAGGTTGGGTATCAATGGAGACCCACTGGAAGGAAGTTCAGTTTAGGAAACAAGAATCCATTGCCTAAGTTGAATGAACATAAAATTGTGAAGATTAAAGAATGGAGACCAACGGGTCGAATCCTTCCATTAGGAACACATAGCCCTTCTAATAGGTCCCTTGATAACTCTAGAGTAGTTCCCACTGTAGAGGCATCAATATTAGAAAAGATGATGCGTGGTTTTGCAACCTTACAACAGGTTTTACCTCTCGAGGGATCTCAAGAGGCTTACAACCCCACCAGGCAGTGTACCTGACCGATGTAGTATAGTGTAGTGGTAAGTACGGGGGATTGATCGTTCTCCACAGGGAATAGTGTTCGTTAGGTGTGAAAGGCTACTCTAATTAGGTCTAAGGGTTGAGGAAGATTCTTTTTTATGTTTTTATATTTTATGAAAGCAAGTAAAATCTCGGGTTTTGAAGGAGTGGGCGGAATTAGTTGCTAGTCAACTAACCCAAATTACTACAAATGCAAATAAAATAGAATAACAAAAATGAAAAGTGGTGAGAAACTTATGTGTAGAGAAATGTGTTTACTTAGATTTCCTTACTCCCTAACTATCTTTTACCGGTTAATTAGTGTGTATTAGTCGCGTGGATGACGGGTGTATTCCTTAATACCATTCGTGGGGTGGCGTACTTACTTCCCCAAACTCTACAAGCTCCTACTTCACTCCTATGTCGAGCCGGCTAGGAAGCTCCTAACATGGGATCACTAGAATTCGCTTGTGCATTAAATACAACCATAAAAACCTTTAGTACGCGTTTGGTTCATGTTTCTTAAGACGTTCAAGCAAGTTACCGAATAGGAAGTTAGCCAGTTTTCTTAAGCCTAACATAGATAAACAATCATCCAATACAACTAATAACACACTAACAACCAATAATCAATAGCTAGGTTTCATTAGATCTAAGCAAACACAAGATAAAATTAGCCTAACATGTTAAACAAAAGACAAGCATAAGATAGAATCAAACAACACATAGACATATTGAATGATTAATTGATAACTTATCTTTCAATGAAACATGGAAGATCTCACGGCAAAAAGCCCTGAAAAAGTAGCTAAAATCGTCTTAGGGTTTTATCCCAAAATTCCACACACTAAGCTCTCCCTAATGACAAAAAATTAGAAAACTATATATAGACTTTGACATCTGACGGCGTCACCTTATGCATTGTGACGCCGTCACCTCGCCGCTTTTAGGGTTCCCGGATGACCATCTTGACGCCGTCCCTCTTTAGCTCTTCAATAATCCATTCTGGCTTATCAAGGCTTGACGCCGTCGGATCCTGAACGTGACGCCGTCCCCTTATGATTTAAGCCGTGACGCCCTTGATTTAGTTAAAGCGTGACGCCGTCAGAATTCTCATGCAAACTCACTGGCCCGTCATGAGTAAATTTCACATCCAACTTTTCTTGCCAAGGCATGACGCCGTCCCATGTTAATTGTGACGCCGTCAAGAGTAACTTTTAGCCGATTCTTGAGACTTTGCCGTTTTCTTCACTTTAATGCTCCAAAAACGTCCAAAATGCCTCCTTTTCCAGATTTCTCCTCAAAAGTACCTAAAATGACAAAAGGAACGATTTAGGGCAATATTTGATCAAATAAATACGATTTCGGGCTTAAATGACCCCTTAAAAGCGGTACACTTTTCGCCTCATCAAATACCCTTACACTTGAGATTTGCTTGTCCTCAAGCAAATGCGCTTTTATTCTAATCAAAATATAAGTTAGGGGTCATTTAATGCAAACATAAAAGTAATTACAACAAATAATCGTTCCACTTCAATCATAATAAGCACGGAGATTATATACTAGCACCTCGCAAGTAGTGTTTAGATACTCACATCTCTCAAGTGTCATCAAAATAAATCTCATAAATGAAAACGGAAAATATCTCTCACTACCTGTCATAGCAAATAGATTACCATAGGCTTGGGAAAGGATCGAAAACCTCCTCCACTAGGCGTAAGCACCTAAGATAAACTATCAAAGAGGGCTTTTAAATGGGTTATAACGTTAGGTGTAGGGAAAAGGAAAACACGGTTTTGTTGGATAAGGGATATTTTACTGGTGGCGAGTTAAAGATCTTGATCAATCACATGTACTATACAACGTTGCTAAGCCAAGACTAGACTCGATCTTAAGCTAGAAACAAAATAACAAAATAACAAAAACATAAAAATAAACATAAAATGAAACGGGATGGTAGTCCGTATGTTTTTTCTATTTTTTTTTTTTCTCATTTTTTTTGTATTTTTCTTGATTTTTTTTTTTTTTTTTTTTTTTTTTTTTTTTTTTTTTTTTTTTTTTTTTTTTGCATACACTTTTACCCTACCATCCAAAATAATACATCATAGGGGCGTTGCATCCCCTTACACTTGAACTTTTACATAACTTTACAAATACTAATCTAATGACTCGAATTAAGATAATTGAAAAACTTGGAGTACTTTTAAAACATTTAGCACATATGGGGGTAATAAATGATGTTCTTCCCCATTACTCCATTACACTAGTACTTTACCCATGAGTCCCAATCGTCCCAAAACAATATGTACAAGGATATGACTCGACTTAGCAACCATGTAATCAACTAGATAATTAACTTGGGTTTAAACAAATGTTGTAACAATAATGCACTAAAGATGAGTGCATACAAGGTAGGCTAAGGCGATTTGGGTGTACATTTTAGTGGGGTGTAACAAATTCTTCCTTTAAGTAAAATGCTTAAAGGTCGAAACGAAAAGATAGGCTCTGAGGGGTGTACTAGGGGTATCGTGTACTAAAAATGAGTACAACGCAAAGGGTGTGGGAGAATTACTTGACCAATGTAGCCAATGTAATTATAACAAAAACACAGGTGTAAAACAATGGGTTAATCCTAATGCCTCTTATCATGTAGTAAATCTAACTACACGAATGTAGTCTCACTTGTGGCCTCGGAATGGTCCTAACGCAAGTTCTAGAATCTAAGTGCTACCGGTACACACATCATAGCATAAATGCTTTTCCTATCAATTCTAGGGGCGAACCTCACATATTTGGGGGTGGAAAATTTTTTTGTGGTACGGTTTTTGTGCTAGTCCTATAACTCCTATCCATGAGACGCTTATTAGGATCAAAGTTTCACTCCTATATGTTGTAAAAAATTTTAAATTTGGCACTAAAATTACCTTAACAAGTATTTCTCTCAGTTTTATTACACATCTACCATTAAATAAACAAAAATCAAGTGCAATAGCATTCTCTAAAATCGTACTTTTACCCTCCCCTTACACTTAAGATGAACATTGTCCCCAATGTTCAAATAACAAGATGTAAAAGAAAAAAGTAAAAGAATGAAATCAAATACTCCCCTGATTCGCTCGTTGGATAATGAAATTACACGGTTAAATCTTCCTCCAAAGAGAATGTTGAAGCTCCATGACTAATGCATCGCCATAAGCTTGATTCAAAACATTTCCTTGTCCAAAATAACCTGTTGAACCTGAGAAAACAAACACGAAAACCTGCATAACATCGGCGGGATAAAATCTATATATAAGGATATAATGCTTGTGGAATGATAACTTTGCAGATTCCTGGAGATTATAAGTTGGAGATTTTAATAAAAACTTTTTATGAAAACAAAATTTTCAAAAATTTCAGAAAATTAAAACCTGACGCCGTCAGGTTGTAATTCCTGACGCCGTCAGAAATGATCTGACAGAATTCTCATGTTAAGTTTCCGGAAAATTTCTGGAAAAACCTATACCTCATTTCCTGGAAATCCTGCAAAATATCATTATGACTCGATACAAGCATTTGACTCAAACAAATACTAATATGTACGTTAATTTAATATTATTATGATTCATGTTCATTTGTTCTAATAAACCGATTTGACTTTCCCTTACACTTAACTTTTGCAAAATACCTTTATATGTAGTTAAGACGAAGTTAAAAACAAAATAAAGCATTTTCACAATTTTAGTTTTGAACATGAATCAATAATAATAAAAATTAAACATACATACGGAAGCAAATAGAATCAAACAAACAAATAAATAAACACACAAAGCAAATAAAATAAAGTAAAGCTTGGGTTGCCTCCCAAGAGCGCTTGTTTTTGTTCGAGTCACGAGCCTGACTCTACCCTTATTTAACGGAAATAGGGGAGGTTTTCCCTACACTTAGGATTAAGTGTGGGTGAAAGTAGCGATACACACCATCTTGGTGGAAGTATGCCACGTGAGGAAAGAGTGGTGGATGAATTATATGCTCAAAGGGGTGTGCTCCTTTCATCATAACCTTGCCTAGTTCACTTTGGTCAATGGGTGATTTTGAGTTTCCTCCTAAAAAGGGATCATCTTCTATCAACTTCGAGAGACTCCTAGTTGGGAATCTATCTTGACCTAATAAACCCGGTTTAAACCCATAATGTTTCTTGTGATCAATCATGAATGGGTGATGTAAGTATGTAAGGTCATGGTTCACTCCTATATTAGCTTCCACTCCACAAGGCTTAGAGTCTACTACCTTTAACATAAAACTACCCGGACTATATGGTTTGATGGGTGGGTCGGGACCTAATTCAATTCCTAAGTTCACATCTAAGGATGGAAGATTAGGTAACGGTTTTGGTTTAGGCTCCGGTTCATCAAAACTAGGAACTTCCATAGAACTAAAAGAAAGGTTATGACTACAAGTATTCAAACCTATTTCTTCTAGTTTTGTTTGGTCCAAGGGCTCTACCTCTATTGGGGTTCCTATAGTCTCTTCTACTTCTTCCGGGTAAGTCACGGGCGGTGTGTGTGCCTCAAATGATGGTATGACTTGTGGGGTACTTGGTGGGCTTATGTTACTTACCTCATCATTCCCTATGTCAAGATCGCCTATATCCACATCATGTGTTTTAGTAGGATCTAACCCTAACATTTTCCCAAGTATCTCACGTGCTTCTCTAGGCATCTCAACTTCTATGTCCGAATCATAAGGATCATCCTTAATATTCTGACTGCTATATTCAAATTGCCCAAAAGATTCATCATGTGTTTCTTGAGATTCATCGTCATCGATCATAAAACCTAGGTCTTTTTTATCAATGTGATCATGCTCGGCTAGATCCTCCATCACATCAAGATCACCTGAGTGTTCACCCTGTATTATGGTAGTGCCTAACCATGACATGCAGCTAGGTGGCTCAACTTTAACCATCTCAGAATCTTGGTTTGACTCTAAGTCCATGTCCTTAGAAACTAGGTCTTTTTGCTCATACAAATCCATCAATTCGTTCCACTTATGGGTCATGGTTAGGAAGCTTTCCTCAAAATTCATCCAAAGGGTCTTACTAAAAGGAATTGATCCAGATAATGATTGTCTAAGAGAAGTATCACATGCATAGAATTCATTAAACCCATCTAACCTTACACCCAACTTTATTTGGATATCACAAAGATCACGAAACAATTCATAGGAATGATAGGAAACAAATCTCTTGGTGAAGTATAATTGTTCATCTATTGTCAATGATCTAAATGAAATTTCATCCGCCATAGTGACAAATGAAAATGGTTTTACAAACAAAGGGCACAAAGAAATAAGATAGACTACTAGAAAGCTAATAAAAAGAAAATAAAAATCTCACTAGATAGGAATCTAATGAGTAGACCTAATAGAAATAAATTTCAACCTAAACAATAACTATTCCCCGGCAGCGGCGCCAAAAACTTGATGCGTGGTTTTGCAACCTTACAACAGGTTTTACCTCTCGAGGGATCTCAAGAGGCTTACAACCCCACCAGGCAGTGTACCTGACCGATGTAGTATAGTGTAGTGGTAAGTACGGGGGATTGATCGTTCTCCACAGGGAATAGTGTTCGTTAGGTGTGAAAGGCTACTCTAATTAGGTCTAAGGGTTGAGGAAGATTCTTTTTTATGTTTTTATATTTTATGAAAGCAAGTAAAATCTCGGGTTTTGAAGGAGTGGGCGGAATTAGTTGCTAGTCAACTAACCCAAATTACTACAAATGCAAATAAAATAGAATAACAAAAATGAAAAGTGGTGAGAAACTTATGTGTAGAGAAATGTGTTTACTTAGATTTCCTTACTCCCTAACTATCTTTTACCGGTTAATTAGTGTGTATTAGTCGCGTGGATGACGGGTGTATTCCTTAATACCATTCGTGGGGTGGCGTACTTACTTCCCCAAACTCTACAAGCTCCTACTTCACTCCTATGTCGAGCCGGCTAGGAAGCTCCTAACATGGGATCACTAGAATTCGCTTGTGCATTAAATACAACCATAAAAAACCTTTAGTACGCGTTTGGTTCATGTTTCTTAAGACGTTCAAGCAAGTTACCGAATAGGAAGTTAGCCAGTTTTCTTAAGCCTAACATAGATAAACAATCATCCAATACAACTAATAACACACTAACAACCAATAATCAATAGCTAGGTTTCATTAGATCTAAGCAAACACAAGATAAAATTAGCCTAACATGTTAAACAAAAGACAAGCATAAGATAGAATCAAACAACACATAGACATATTGAATGATTAATTGATAACTTATCTTTCAATGAAACATGGAAGATCTCACGGCAAAAAGCCCTGAAAAAGTAGCTAAAATCGTCTTAGGGTTTTATCCCAAAATTCCACACACTAAGCTCTCCCTAATGACAAAAAATTAGAAAACTATATATAGACTTTGACATCTGACGGCGTCACCTTATGCATTGTGACGCCGTCACCTCGCCGCTTTTAGGGTTCCCGGATGACCATCTTGACGCCGTCCCTCTTTAGCTCTTCAATAATCCATTATGGCTTATCAAGGCTTGACGCCGTCGGATCCTGAACGTGACGCCGTCCCCTTATGATTTAAGCCGTGACGCCCTTGATTTAGTTAAAGCGTGACGCCGTCAGAATTCTCATGCAAACTCACTGGCCCGTCATGAGTAAATTTCACATCCAACTTTTCTTGCCAAGGCATGACGCCGTCCCATGTTAATTGTGACGCCGTCAAGAGTAACTTTTAGCCGATTCTTGAGACTTTGCCGTTTTCTTCACTTTAATGCTCCAAAAACGTCCAAAATGCCTCCTTTTCCAGATTTCTCCTCAAAAGTACCTAAAATGACAAAAGGAACGATTTAGGGCAATATTTGATCAAATAAATACGATTTCGGGCTTAAATGACCCCTTAAAAGCGGTACACTTTTCGCCTCATCAAAAGACTAATGCTCCAGAACTTGTGTGTGCTAACAAAACGGACCCCAAATTCCAGTGGGGATCCACATATTTCAGTTATCCATTGTTGTCTGGTTTCAAATGCAGGTCGTACAAATTGTCCTTTGGTATTTGGACTCAGGCTGCTCAAAACATATGACTGGGGATCGCTCACGGCTCAAGAACTTTGTGAAAAAGTTTATCGGGACAGTTATATTCGGGAATGACCACTTTGGTGCGATTATGGGTTATGGAGATTATGTGTTTGGTAACAGTGTGATCTCACGGGTTTACTATGTGGAAGGATTAGGGCACAATTTGTTTTCTGTGGGCCAATTTTGTTACTCTGATCTGGAAGTGGCTTTCAGAAAACACACATGTTTCGTCAGAGAATTGGATGGTATAGATCTTCTCAAGGGTAGTCGGGGTACGAATCTATACACCATATCAATTGAAGAAATGTTGAAGTCCTCTCCCATATGCTTGCTTTCAAAAGCCTCTAAAACAAAATCATGGCTGTGGCATCGTCGTTTGAACCACCTGAACTTCGGTACCATCAATGATCTTTCCCGCAAAGATCTTGTTAGAGGAATGCCCAGATTAAAATATGCAAAAGATCATCTGTGCTCTGCATGTCAACTGGGCAAAAGCAAGAAACAAACCTACAAACCCAAAACCGTCAACACCAACTTGGAAGTTCTTCATACCCTCCACATGGATCTATGCGGTCCAATGAGAGTACAAAGCATAAATGGAAAGAAATATATTCTGGTGATAGTGGATGATTTCTCTCGGTTCACATGGGTAAAGTTTTTGAGAACCAAGGATGAGACTCCAGAGGTGATCATTAAGCTGATTAAACAGCTGCAAGTAAGGCTTAATAGGACTGTCAGAATCATCCGCACTGATAATGGAACTGAGTTTGTCAATCAACAACTCAGAAACTTTTATGAAAATATTGGCATCACACATCAGAAAAGTATACCTCGCACTCCTCAGCAGAACGGAGTCATTGAACGGCGAAACCGTACTCTAGTAGAAGCTGCAAGAACCATGCTTATATTTTCAAAGGCACCGATGTTTCTCTGGGCAGAGGCCATTGCAACTGCATGCTACACCCAAAACCGATCTCTGATTCATCCCATTCATGAGAAGACTCCTTATGAGTTAATTCACAACAAGCAGCCAGATTTATCATTTCTTCGTGTGTTTGGTGCTCTTTGCTATCCAACTAATGATAGTCAAGACTTGGGAAAGTTAAAAGCTAAAGCAGATGTAGGTATTTTTGTTGGATATGCACCAGACCGTAGAGGGTACAGACTCTACAACCAGAGAACCCGACAAATCATGGAAACCATCCATGTCACGTTCGACGAGCTAAGTGAGCAAACTGTTTCAGGACAAACCAGTTCTGGACCCGATCTTAAACTTTTGACACCTGGACCAATTAGTTCAGGGCTTGTACAGAATCACACGCCTGCAGAGTCTTTCGTTCCACCAATGAGTGAGGAGTTGAAGAAGCTATTTGATCCTATGTTTGACGAATACTTTGAGCCAACAAATGAAACAATCACAAATGCAGTAGCTGCACCAGACACTGCAGATGTTCAAGTTCAACAAGGCTCAGAAAACCATCCAGCTTCAGTCTCAATTAGTTTCAATGCTCCTGCTGCAAGTCAATCACCCACAACGTCAAATACTCAATCCTCTCCGGTGCAACAAGAATCTGCAGATGATCATTCTTTGGAAGTTAATCCTTTTGCTCCTATCGATGATGTTCCTTTTGAGAACATATTTTCTCCTAAACCCTCATCAGACATGTCCTCTCACGAAGAACACAGCACGGCAACATCAATCCAAAACCCTCAACCTCATGACCATCTTAGAAAATGGACCAACGATCATCCGATTGACAACATCATCGGCAATCCTTCTCGTCCTGTATCCACTCGCAAACAACTGGCAACAGATGCATTGTGGTGTTTCTTCAATTCTGTACTGTCTAAAGTCGAACCAAAAGATGTCAAAGATGCAATGACCAAAGACTGTTGGTTCGAGGCCATGCAAGACGAAATCCATGAATTTGATCGACTTGAAGTATGGGAATTAGTGCCTCCTCCAGAGTGTGCTATGATTATTGCTCTCAAGTGGATCTTCAAGGTAAAACTTGATGAGCATGGTGATGTTTTAAAGAACAAGGCACGTCTAGTTGCTAAAGGATACAGACAAGAAGAGGGCATTGATTTTGAAGAATCATTTGCTCTAGTT
Source organism: Artemisia tridentata subsp. tridentata (assembly GCA_021014915.2). Classification (NCBI taxonomy): domain Eukaryota; kingdom Viridiplantae; phylum Streptophyta; class Magnoliopsida; order Asterales; family Asteraceae; genus Artemisia; species Artemisia tridentata. Next base: position 210,844,833 of record CP139506.1, on the reverse strand, counting down.
GCTAGAATTGAAGCTATTAGAATCTTCCTGGCCAATGCTGCAAGTCTAAATATGATAGTCTACCAGATGGATGTCAAAACAGCTTTCCTGAATGGGGACTTAAAGGAAGAAGTCTACGTGAGCCAACCTGAAGGATTTGTGGACGCTGAACATCCTACGCATGTTTATCGCTTGAAGGAGGCTCTTTACGGGTTGAAGCAGGCACCTAGAGCATGGTATGATACATTGTCCAAGTTTCTTCTAGCTCATGGATTCTCAAAGGGTGTAGTTGATCCAACATTGTTCACCAGGAAGACAAGCAAACATCTACTACTTGTTCAGATTTATGTAGATGACATCATATTTGCTTCATCTGACCCTAGTGAATGTGATAGATTTTCAAAAGAGATGAGCTCCAAGTTTCAAATGTCGATGATGGGACAAATGTCATTCTTCCTAGGATTACAAGTATCTCAAAGTCCCAGAGGCATTTTCATCAATCAGTCCAAATATGCATATGAGATCTTGAAAAAGTTTGGATTCGATTCAAGTGAGCCAGTTGATACTCCCATGATTGATAGATCTAAGCTAGATGAAGACCCGTCAGGGATTCCAGTCGATCAAACGAAGCACAGAAGCATGATTGGATCCTTAATGTACATTACGGCAAGCTGACCAGACCTTCTGTTTGCTGTATGCATGTGTGCGCGATATCAATCCAAACCCACCAAAAAGCATCTAGAAGCAGTAAAAAGGGTTCTCAGATATCTTCAAGGAACAGTTCATATGGGTCTCTGGTATCCTAAGGACACAGCCATGGAGTTAACAGCTTATGCTGATGCAGATCATGCGGGGTGTCAGGACACTCGTCGAAGTAATTCAGGAGGAGCTCAATTTTTAGGGGAAAAGTTGGTTAGTTGGTCTTCGAAGAAGCAAATGAGCACATCCATATCTTCTACTGAAGCGGAATACATTGCTATGTCGGCTTGTTGTGCACAAATTCTATGGATGCGATCACAACTATTAGACTATGGATTCTCATACAACAAAATTCCTCTATATTGTGACAACAAAAGCGCCATTGCACTTTGTTGCAACAATGTTCAGCACTCCAGGTCAAAGCACATCGACATTAGGCATCACTTCATCAGGGAACAGGTTGAAAGGGGAATCGTGGAGCTGTATTTTGTGAGGACAGAGTTTCAGCAAGTAGACATCTTCACTAAGGCTTTCCCGAGAGAAAGGTTTCAGTTTATTCTCCCGCGTCTTGGAATGAAGAGCTTATCTCCAGAAACTCTCAAGTGTCTTCAGGAGGAAAAGGAGGAGTAAAGGGTTATCCTCTCATATCCTTGTATATACTTGTATATATCTTAAAACAAAAAAAGAAAAAGAGAAAAATATAAAACCTATAAAAAAAATAAAAATAAATAAAAAAAAATTGAAAAATAAGAAAATACCAAAAATAGTCTCACCTAGGCATGTCTTCTGTTTATCGATAACATTTACGGGCCTAGAAATGTCATTCAATAATGACACGGGTCTTTAAATGAAGCTCGAGCAGAAGTCACAACTAATCGGTTAAAACATGTCTTAATGGTTTGCAGTTACTTCATACTGCAACCCGCTCTATACATTGTGGAAAGCACGTCGCCAAAAGGACGGCTGTTCCACCGACTGGGTGATGTTCACCTGGGCATGGATTACTTTATATCCATGTTACCCGATCTGATGTACGTTTCAGTGCATCATTTCTTGTATAAGAAGAGAAGCCTTCTTTACATCAGACTCTTTATCTTGTTTGATTCTTCAAGAGAGTCTTGATGTTAAACAAGGTGGTAAATTGAATTAAATTTTCACAAATACTCGTCGCTCAATTGAATGACTACAGCTCTTTAAATAGAAAACGGGTCATTAATTGAGGGGGAGAATATTTGTTCAAATTTCTGACACCTTGCCAAATTTGTGCAACATCAGCAGTGACACTCTCTCGTGGTTTAAGGGGGAGCATAGTATGCTCCTAAATCAGAATACATTTAAACCTGACCACATTTTCTCCCAAATTTTCTAAACTTATTTAAATCAATTGGGATCACAAATCTCAAATGGTTTGAAATTTTTGATCGGGGGAGAGAATGTGATTTAAATATGAAATTCTGATAAAATGTGATGATTTGGAAATAAATGTAAGCTCTCCCGTATGTGCTAAACTGCTTTGTATATCAATGTACATATTGAGGGGGAGCAAAATGTTTTGGACGTAAAAGCAAGCTCTTCCATATGTGCTAAACTCCTTCGTATATCGATGCACATATTGAGGGGGAGCAAATGGTTTTTAACAAAACATAAAGGATTGGGCATCTTATGTGAGCAAGGCTCAGACTTCACCAATGAATTGACGATAACTAAAGTCAGTAGTCGAAAGGATATGTCTTGGACGGGTAATAATTTCAAGCCATTTTATCTGGTGATGTAAGCGTGTCTCGCAAAGGACGTGTCTGAGTAGAATGTACCGATTTCGAGCAATTTTCCTTGAATGTGATCTGGACGGGTAATAATTTCAAGCTAGTTTACTAGTGATGTAAGCGTGTCTCGCGATGATCATGTTCTTGGAAAATCAATCAATTCAAAAGTGCGAGCTTCACCTGACATGTGCAAATTTATAAAACAATCATTTGAGCACATGTTGAGGGGGAGCATTTGAAAAAATATAAAACTCTCAAGTGTTTGCAAAAATGTGTTTCAGAATCATGAACACTTTGAGAGATTTTTCAAAGATTTGGTTTGGCAATCGTGGATGAATACCAAAGACCGACCATTTTAATTAATGCATGGAGTTATAAGGATGGTTAGGTTAGGCTCAAGTTCCCATGATCCTGCCAGAGCCGGAGGGATCTACCAAGGGACAATCCACTAGTTAGTGTAGAAGTCCTTAGGTATGATTAAAAAGGAGAAAAGTGGATAAGGGAAAAGTGCCGACTAAGATGGAGCTAGTACTGGAACAAACCCAACAAGGTGCTAGTTATGAAGTCTCGGTAAGCACTGAAGGGGTTGAAGAATGAAAAAGAATTGTAAAGATAAAAGGTGAAAAGAAAGAAGCCCTCCTTACAACTTAGGCAGAAACCGGGTCAATTCATATGTTGTCAGAATCACTTAGATGATTGCTGGCATTGAAGAAAAAGTATCATGGACCCAGTGATACGCTGCACAACCCTCCCTAGCCACTCAAGGTCCCTCAAAGGACTCTTGTTTCAATTGTCACTGAGCTCAATACATTTCTATCGTCTCTCTCACTCCGAGTTAGATGATATTGAAAAGGTGGCAGTCCTCTCCAGCCTCCGATCACCAAATCAAAACGCACAATAGAGTCTAGAGCCACGAGATGCATAATAAGATCTCATAGGAACACATGCTACTTATACACTGGTTGTTCAACATTAAGGACACCAGTTGTAAACTTAAGAGTCCTACGCAGATCTTAGCAATCTGCCAGAACATTTATGAGGGAATTTACAATTGTAATTCTCAATGATTGAATGGAAATTCCTGCCAGGGTCAACATCAAACAGCCCTGAAAGCAGGTCACTTCGGCAATTCCTTGTAGATTACGCCTAGTGGTCACGGCGGTTTCAAATGATCTACAGTCGTGGGGTGAACTCCAGCGACTCACCTAATCGTTGATGTACTAAGGTACGATCTTAAAAAGCCCTCTGTGGGTTTTCGATTAGGAACGGTCTTGGTAAGAATTAGAAAAAGTCTTCACACTATGCTGTTGATGATTTCGAAGTTCAAACCTGTAAGTACCAGACGATTTGTTGCTAACTGACGTATGCAGGAACATCTGGCGATTGTAGCTGTGGAATGCTGTAGCTGGTTGCTGTTGTAGCTAGTTTCAGAAAAGATGCCAAACATCTACCAAATGTTCACACTACATTATCATTGTAACCCAACAAAGTCATGATCAACCTAAAAGACCTTCAACACGGCTTCTGCAAACTCTGATGCTAAAGATCATGACTCCAAAGAGTGTGAGCATGTCTGCTGAAAGAATACTTCATCACATGGAGACATACTGATAAAAGATGACTTGAAGATACATGTTGGATGATATTTTCGAAGAATGATCAAAATCATCCAAGACAAGGAGAAGTCGTCATAAGTCCACTGCTGAAGGCACAATGATTACTAAAGACTGAAGAATCAATGTCTACGAGCTACAAAGTTAAGATTCATGAATAGAGTGCTTGATTTAAGAACATTGTTATCGGGGTGACCTCCCTTAGGGGGAGATTGTTAGGAATATAAATATTCAGTTGAAGACTCGGTCACCCCGAGCACTCTCGTGTAATAAATAGCTTGTAGTAATACAAGTAATATTAGTAGTAAAGTAGTTAATTAATATTGTGGAGTGAGTCGGGTCTTTACCCTCTGTCAGCTCGCTCCACAGTCCACTAGGGACAAAGTAAGTAGGCTAAGCATGTAAGTATAAATACCCCTCTCCTCATGTGGAGAGGGTTGGACCTTTGCAAGCATTCAATTTATTTTTCCTTTTGGTTTATCTCTCTAAAGGTTCCACTCCATTTTCTCTCTCTAGTTTCTTCCTAGTTCGATCCATATAGCACCCAATCTTGTGTTTATTAGTTCATGAATATCCTACAAGACTTATCCTAATCTTGTGTTGGTCGTGATTAAAATTCATACGATTAATCTTTTGTGATCGTTACTAAAGTAATATAATTTAATAAAAACGTAATAATAATTGGTATTTAAATATTTACGAATAGACCTGAAATATACGAGGTACAATCCTTGTTTGGTTACTTGGTCGCGAGATGAGATAAATATATTTTTAAAATCAATGCATTAAAGATTTGTAAAATAAACTTTAAATATTGTACTTTAGTGTTGTTAAAATTAAATAACACAAGTTAAGGTTTTGTGCTTTAAAGATTTGTACATTTGCCTTAAAATATTGTACTTTAACGTTTATGATTTAAATATATAAAATCATACATATAATAAATTTGGGTGTCGTAAAAACTCAAAATAATAGTAAACATTTTTGTTTGAACTTTTAATAATCGCATGTTAACGTAAGTTGTAAATAAAAGTTAAAAGCTTTTATACTATATATATAAGGAAAGTTTATTGGTATTAAATGCAAAACACGTTGGTGTCGCGTGAGCATGTTTATTGAAATGTAAGTTACGTCACATTAGTTAGTTGTTGTTTAACCTAAAAAAATTTTAGACATAAAAAATGGATAAGTATTAAATTAATATAGTGGAAATTTACCGGTGGTTACAGGTGTTTGGGTTATTTCAGGATTTTGATTGAGTGTGTAATGGGGATCAGATGGGTTTTCTGAACCTTCACTCAATTCAATTTGAAGCATTTCTAGAAAGAGAGGTACTACTACCTCTGAAAACAATCTGCTTGCCATAGCCATGTTTTGAAAAACTTTTGATTGTAGGCTAGGTGTAGGAAAAGTTTCTATTGGTTTCTTAAGCAAATTCATTTTCTTATTCAAAAGAGTTTGAACAAATCTTGGATACATAAGAAACTTGGTTTTGCTGTTAACACTTGATGCCATACTCTCAAAAATAAATTTTTAAAAATTATAGACCTTGTTAGTTGACAGAAAAATAAGAGCAATAGCAATATTGCTACTGAATTGCTCCCATGCTGTGTTTTTGGGAATTAAGCAATGTCAGAGAGTATCTATCAAAAATATCAATTGTGAGGAGAAACATCCCTTTTGAAAAGTCAGTTTTTGGTTGGATGTGTCATACCCCATTCTTGAAAGTTGTTCAAAAATTTTAGTGTTAAGCATAGTGATGATACCATCTAAATCTTGCAGCTTAAGATGTATCCTAACTGCAGACTCGGTAACAACAAAAAGCATGCCATCCACTTTAGAATGGATTTCTAAGTCTCCATCTTCATTAGTCAAGACAGTTGCATTCTGCCAGAACTGTGTGATGTGAGAGACATAAAGAGTAGGAGAGACAGTTAAAGCATACCTTATGTGAGAGTGGTTTAGAAAATCCACAATCTCATAAAATCTCGGTCCATCTCCTTCCCCTGTTTTCTCAAGAAAAGCGACTTGATTGTGCGTCTTGACAAAATCCAAATTAGCCATGATGTTCTTAGTAAAGTTTGATTTTAACTGTGGTGAATAATGAAGATTTAGGTTAGAAAGTAGAAGATGAAAGTTAGATGAGATATTATTGAGAGAATTAGGATTTTTAATGTGACCGACTTGAAGAATATGGTAACTTTTATTTTAGAATATAATAGAATAAAAGTTAAAATATCTTGAAGAGGATCCCTCGAAAATCGTAATTCAATCAGTAAAAATCGCAACAAACCGCCAACGGCTAGTTTTTAACCAAAAATTAATTACTGACACGTCAGTTATAACGGCTAGTTCAGCAGTAGAAACTTTGCACTAGCAGTACAAAGTTTATACTAGCAGTACAAACCATTTTCAAAATTTTCAAAGAACAGTATTAACTTATATGGTTTTGAAAAACAATTTATATGCACATATATTTTAGCAAACTATCAGCTATCAATAGATTTGATATGTCTTTACCAATAGCCGTTTGCTTTGGACTAGCCAACTCTTCACAGTTAGATATGGTGTTTTGGTAAATTGTCAACCATTAACGGATTTGATTAGTCTTTACAAGAAACCGTTTGCTCTGGACTAGTTGGTTCTTATGTGGGTTAGACATGGTGAACCAATAACCATTTGTTGTGTGCACATATAACACACTGAACTCCAAATCACCATTCAGTCCAAAACATAAAGCACTTGTAATTCCTTAGTGCTTATCATCCATTCCTGCAATTGTTAGTCCACAAACAAGGAAACAAAGTGCAAAGCACTTGTCTCACAACATAACAAGCATATGACTAACAATGCACATAAAAAGAAAAATTAATTTCCTTGTGGCACCCAAGCCATAACAGACTTAGGCTTGCCTCTAGCATCAACATAATTAAATCTTTTTAAAATAGTTGGAGTACCATTAGATTGAAGTGGTCTCCAAACCCATGATGCAGATGCATTAATACCATTACCCATATTTCCCTTAGCATTGTTTTTAAAACTTCCATTGTTAACTGCTTACCTAGCAGTATGAGCTGCTGGGTTTGCAATTACAACTTTAGGTTTCCAAACTTGTTTATTAATCACTGCCTTATTTTGAAATGGTCTTCTAATAGTTGTTGGTGCTGATTTAGAAAGAGTTTTTGCACCTTGAATTGTTTGTCTAGGGTAAAAAGGTCTATTTGGTCTAACAGTATGAACTACTGGTATAGCAGTATTAACTGTTTGTCTAACATTATTAACTGTTCATAGTACAGACCTTAAAAGAACTGATATAGGTATCATTATAGCATTTGTAGGGTGAGTGGGAGGTCTTACTGAGTTCACCCTAGGGGTTGAATACCTAGTTAACCTGTTGTTGCAATAAAATGCAAGATGGTCAAAGCTACAACATGTGAAACAAGCTTTCCTATAACAAACAAAGTCATCACCTAGTTGGTGAGATTTGAGGCCATTCCAATTCCTTTGGTTACCTCTTGGCTTGTTTGTGGTTCTATACATTTCTGCATACCTAGCTGTTGGTCTAAAAGGTTTTGCATTAGCTCTAGGCCTAACAGTCTCAGTCTTGACCACTTTAGGAACTTTTGGTTCCTCTACTTTAACACTAACAGGCTTAACCATAGCCTGATTATCCTCATCATCAGAAGTCCATTCCTCTATGGTTGGAGCATCTGAGTCCTTAGCTGAGGACCTATCAGAGGACACCTTGTCCTCAGACAGTGATTTATCACTTGCACTCTCATACACAGGTCTATCAACTACATTTTCCTTAGGTTGAGGACCATATTTAAGCTCAGGTAGTTGAAATTCAGGTAGTCCTGTGTGTTCTAGGTCAATGCCTGGAGGTGTTGGAATTCCCCTATATGGAGGTGGAACTGACTTATAACCTAGGCCTGACTTAGCTTTATTGAGAATTTGACACTCAATTATCTTTTGAACTCCTTTTGATGTGTATTCTAGTGTGTCCACACTCATTTGAATGTTTTCCTTGGCTTTCTTAACATGTTCCAGTTCATGTTTCAACACACTAATTTCATTTTCCCTAAACATCAAATCTCTTTTAAGTACAGCTACAGTATCACAAAAAGTAGACTCGTTTTCCTTATAGTGAACTATCTGTTCTTCTAATACAGCCAAACCTTTCTTATGATTTGCTAAATTAAAAGCAGTCTGGTTTAGCTCTATTCTCTGATTTTCATACTGTTTTCTAAGTGTTTCTAATTCTTTTAAAGCATCACATGATTTAGAACATTTAGAAACTTGTACCTCAGAGTCTGAGAAAGCCATAAGTGACATCTCTATTGATGCTTTTGCTTCCTCCTCTGCAATGTAGCTCCAGTTAAACCCTAAGCCATCAATGGCAACCATAGCCTTTGAGCTTGAGTCTGTAACTTCCACAACCCTTGATTTGCTTCCAAATCCTCTGCTCTTACCATCTTGTTGTCTTAGCATTCTGCACTCCCTTGAATAATGACCTTTCTTGTGGCAATTGAAACATTCAATCTTTGACTTGTCATACCCAGCAACATCATTACTGTTTATGATTATCTTCTTGCCAGTTTTCTTCAAGAATCTTCTAGCTCTCAAGCTGAGAAGAGAGAGTTGTCACTTGATATCCATCTCTTCAATGTCATTTTCATCAATCTCTTGAAGATCTCCATGAGTCAACATAGTACCATTGTGCTGTGTAGTAAGGAAAGCACAATAAGTGTCTTCATTCAAAAGTCCATTAGTACTGCTAACAGTACCACTGTTAGAGTTAGCAGTACCAACTGCTCCAGCAACTTGAACTTCTTCTTCTGGATTAGAGGTACTGGGTGTTGACACAAAGGCCAAATTTCCAGAACTTGAGCTTGAACTTGATCCAGCAAACTTCTTCACTTCATGTTCTACTATCTTGAAGTTTCTATAGAGATCCATCAGACTCATAGAATCAATGTCTGGATTATTCTTCCAGACAACCACATGCATAGCCCATTCTGATGGTAGACTCCTTAGGAATTTTGAGTTGAGATCTTCCTGAGGCATCTCAATTCAGAGAACAGCAAGTTGACTCACTAGCTTCTGAAGCCTATTAAACATATGATCGAGTGACTCATTGCTTGTTGCTGTGAAATTCTCAAACTGTTGCTTGAGAAGGGTCTTCTGAGTTTTCTTGGTGGCTTCATTCCCACCATACCTTGCAACAATAGCTTCAAAAAGAGTTTTAGCACACTTGTATTTACTGAAGTTCAGTAATTGATCAATGGGGATTGTCATCAGCAGCATGCTCCTTGCTTTAACATCATTCTTGTGCTGAGCCTTCTCTTCAGTAGTCAATGGCTTGGTCTGCACCTTTTTTCAGAGACACCCTTAACAACAGTTGTTGTAGTTGTGGGCTTAAAAGAATTTCCATCTTCTATTATCTCCCATAACGTATAATCCTGCACTTGAAAGAATTGTTCAACTCTTAGTCTCCACATATCGAACTCATTGGGTTTAAGCATTGGTAGCTTAGCAGCAATATTGGTTTGACTTGTTGTTGTCTCCATGTCCATCTTCTTCTTAAACAAATTCTTCTGGATCTTCTAAATCAAAGTATCAGTAACCTGTCTCTGATACCGCTTGACCGGATCTACAGACACTCCTTGTGTTAGATAGATACTTTGAATAAAGTTAGTCTAGCACGCGGAATTTACTAGCAAACACTTAGAAGATTTATTTGATGTGTTTTGTATGAACGAATGAAACAATGTATATATGAACAAGAGACAAATAATTAACTTCAACGATTCAATATTATTGATTCAATAATACGAGTGATCTCCTATCACTAGGGTTTACAACCTTGAATCTTAACAAAACGATATATATAAAAGTTAAGCCTAGGCAATAATTTTATAGATCAAGGATTCCTGTACAAGATAACTATCATCTATATTAATAAGATATACACAAAATCTTTTCTATATTTATCTTCTACACGATTACAAAAATTATAAGCAGTACTAACTATAATGTGTGAGCAGTACTAACTGACTTAGTACTGTTAGCCTTGTGTTCAATATCTTCCAACAGTACCAACTTATATGAAACAGTTTCAACTGTTTACCTTAATTCCTAACACCCACTAACTTTATACATATATTCGTATAAAATATATAAGTTGGTACTGCTGGAAGATATTAAAGACAAGGTAAACAGTTGAAACTGTTACATCTAGATGTCATCATCTTCAACCTCTGGATAACTGCGTCTCCCACTCTCCTCTAGATGTCGTCATCTTCAACCTCTGGATAACACAGATCTGAGTTCTTCATCTTGATGAAAACTAAAAACTAAAGGGTTCCCCAGCGTCCTTGAAACCCCACAGTCTGATCTCTCTTGTCTAAACCCTAAAAGTCAACACATCCAACCATGATAGATGATGAAGCTAAGGACGATAGCATCCTTTTTGGGCTATAGTTTGACTGAATACGAGGATTAAAGGGTCAAACACTCCTTGTCTATTTTTTTTATAACCCTAGGTCGATTCACAAGCATGTCCACACACTCAAATCAAAACAAATTCTTAGTTGGTTTACAAGGGCAAACGTTCTGTGGAAAGAGGTGTGGATTGCTTGCTTGAATCGAATTCGAGTTTTGATCTTCTTTGTCTCCTTTGTAATCGACTCTATTCTTCTGTAAAGATTATCTTTTTACTCTAGACCCATTGGTTGCTTGAGCTAATGTAATGTAAAAGTTGTTTATGATATATGTATGTAAATATAGCAAAGATTTGAAACTACACATGTGTTTCTTAAATTTGTGTACAATCGACATGTATATACATAGAGGTTTAAAGTTTGTGTTGTTGCACTTGTGTGTTAGATTTGGCTAAGTAAAATACTAATAAGCATTAGAAAAATAAGCTTTAGCTTATTTGCTTACAATTCGACCTTACTTAAATTTTGATAAGATAATTTACAAATCTTGGACTAAATAAGCAAACTAAAACTGGAACTATAAAAGATTAAGGTTGGCTCATGGATTAGAAGCGGATTAGAAGTGCTTATTTTCATTTTGCTCATTTCTTTACTTTTGGCTTATCATATTAAGTTTTGATTGTGGTTGCTTTTGTTGGAGTCGAAACCACTGTGGGTCAAACCACAGTGGATGGGTTGGGTTTTGATGTTGCACATGGTCACTAATAGATTTATTACTAAACCCCAAATTTGTTAGACTAAAATAGGATTGGGTGTTGTTTTGATTTTGCTCGAGACCCACTGTTGGGACAGTGGGGTAGTTTTGATTTCACTGTTAGCGAATGTTATAGTATCACTTATAAACTAATAGGGAGCATTAGAAACCCTCTCAATTCAATATTTCGTAAGGGTAAGGCTTATTAAAAATATAAAGGAGTGTTTGGAATTGCTTACTTGTCTTGCTTATTTTTAGTTTGGTTTAATTTCTGGCTTATTTGACTTATTTCGTCATATTATCTCACGAATTGATATGATGTAATCAACTCACTCGACTCATGGTTACACGACGTTGATGTACGATTTACGTTAAAATTTACTAAACATATTTTATAAACACATTATAAATTATAACTATAATCAAAACTTATGTTTTTGAACCATTAGTCCATACCTCATAATCAAACTAAACGAAACTTATCTTGAATAACAACGGTATATTATTCATCGTGACTCTTAGTTACCACGTACAATTAAAACATATACTCGGGTCATGCCCGAGTTTTCTAGAGACCCTACATTTATAATTTACACATGTATTATATATATATTATATATATATATATATAAAATATATATATATACTTTTAAACGACATTCTTATAATCTGACTTCGTCTATCATTTACTTGTGGTTACTTTCCGAACGTCGTCTTTTGGTAATTTTTTAACCGGAGATTTATTCGTCTTTGATACTTTTGTATCATATACTTACATACTTATGCACTTCCAAGAGCCAATACTTACGAACATTTAGAAAACTGTTTTATACTTAAATGCTGCCACACAAGCAACAATAACACTTCACTTTAAAACTTTCGAGTTTAATTAAACTTCGTTGAGTCTTAAACTAAAACTATGAACTAAAACATGCCTTACTACTCTAGGTCGCGTGTTGGTGCCGAACACTATCTGACTTATTTCACAGTCTTACTACTTTTGTTGAGGTGAGTTTCATAGCCCCACTTTTACATTGTTTACACTTGTTTTCAAATACTCGGGGTGAGAATACATTGCTCGTTTTTAACATATGGACACAAGCACTAAAACGATTATACTCCCGTAACCAAATGGACCGGCTAAGCCAAATGAACTGGCAGACCTGCCAATTGGACTGGCCAACCTGCTATGTACATACATAACCAAATGTATCGGTATGCCATTACCCTTTCTCGACCAATTGTACGGTCAAGCAAATATTAAATCTTGTGTTCTACACTATTGTTTACGTAGTTAAAACTATGAACTCATCAACTTTATGTTGACACTTTAGCATGTATTTTCAGGTTTTAAGATGATAGTTTACCCTTGGAGGCGATTAGAAATGGCATGGTCATAGGCGACTCTGATAAACAGTTAGGACCGCTTTATTGATTTCCTGGGCCTATTTCCGCTCTACTTTTGAATAATGTAAATTTAACACTTTTTGTTAATGAATTTTATTCTAAATGATTGAGGTAAAAACTCTTCTTTGTACTTGTGTTGTGATACCGAATGAGTAGCACCCCAGTGACATGTATGCTTTCGCTAGACCCAATTTTGAGAGTGTTACAGATTGGTATCAGAGCCTTGGTTATAGAGAACTAGGTATTTTTCAAACCTAGACTATAACTACTTTTACAAAAAAGAAACCCTATGACCATCACATGCCTGCCTGCCAAGCCTATTGCCTTAATGACTGTTTTAATTTACACAACTATAGGCTATGCTTTACCGTTTGATGATTTATGTCATACTTGACTTACACTATATACCAAAAGTATTTTCTACATACTTATATATACATAACATATTTGTCACAACTTACCTTCCCCTACATAATTTCACTACCCGACTTCGAGTTCGAACGCTCACCCAATTCTTTTGAAACACCTAATTTACCATCATCTAGAAATCCACCAATCCATTTGGTCATGACCTCAACCTATCGCCTTAAAACATGTTTCCTCGAAACATCTATGACACATCACTACTAGGTCTCACTCTTTCTCCATTAACTTGAAGGGACATGTCGTTTAAGAGGTAAGACCTAGTCTTCGCAGCCATGTAACGACTATTAATCTATGACAAGTATGATTACCTATTCGATTGTGTTTCTTCTCTCATGGTTGATTTTGCTCACGTATTCTATCTGTGATGATTGTACCCACGTGTGATATTGTTCTTTCTAATTGAAATCCCATCTGCCGTCGCCCTTTGTGATGTAGATAAATGGCTCCTACAAGAAAAAAAGCCAGGACCACACGTGGTCGACCTACTGTTACCACTCCTCCAACTGTGAATGCAACAAACTCACCTATTGTGAGTCAAGCCATGCTAGATCAGTTGGTTAATGACCGTGTGGCAGTAGCACTGGTTGCAACAAATGCAAACAACTCGACTACTGATGTCGGAACCTCAAGACCTACAAACAAAAAAAAACGTGGCTGCACCTATCAGGAGTTCCAAGAGACCATGACTGGAGGTTTTGGAGGAACCAAGGGAGCGGTTGTTTTGGTCAGATGGATTGAAAGGCTGGAGACTGTGTTTCGAATATGTAGTTGTGCGGATGAAGACAGGGTTAAGTATGCATCGTTCACCTTCATGGATGCTGCTCTAACCTGGTGGAATAACTATCTGAAGTCTGCTGGCTATGACGCTGCATACGCAATGCACTGGGAAAACTTCAAGGAAATGGTACTCAAAAAGTATTGCCCTCACAACGAGGTTAAAAAGTTGGAGGTCGAGTTTTGGAACCTCAAGGTGCAGGGCACCAACATTGCTGCATACAACCAATGTTTTCAAGAGTTGGCTCTACTATGCCCTGAGATGATCTAGACTGAAGCTCGCCTACTAGAGAGATACATTGGAGTATTACCCCCATACATCAAGGGTAATGTCACTACCTCCAAGGCTGCTGATCTCCATGAGACTATGGAAATGGCTAACAAGCTAATGGACCAAGTAATCGAGGATACCACCAAGAAGGCGGTTGACAACAAAAGAAAGTGGGAAGATCACTTCAAGGACAACCACAACAATGTTCTGAACAAGTGACAAGAAGTGGTCAAAGTCTATGCTGCTGGGACCAGTGAAAAGAAAGCTTATGCTAGAACATTACCCAAGTGCAACATGTGCCCGTTTTACCACAATGGGCCTTGCTCCATTCTGTGTGGGAACTGCAAGAAGACCGGTCACCGAGACAAGGATTGCAAAGCTCCTACTCTCGGGATAAACCCAAAGGTCACTGTCACGTGCTTTGAGTGTGGAGTGATTGGGCACTTCAGGAGTGATTGCCCAGAACTGAGGAATAAAAATGAAGGAGTTTGCCAGGATCCTAAAGACGTTGCGAGTAATGAGGATGCTTGAAAATAGAATTCCCTCTTCGCATAATAAGACCTAAGTCCAGACCCTCTTGGATTGTATTTCCTCGAGTATTTGTACTTTCTTAAAGATTTTCTTTTTTGTTGCATTGAATGGATCTTCATCTAATGAATTCCCTATCTTTTACGTCAATGCGTTATGACGACTTAATTCCGTTACGCTTTCTATTGTATACCATATTTGAAATTTTTCCTGCAAACTATTCTACTATCGTCTTATATACTGTTGTACCCCCTTTATAAAGTATTTTGATTACAAGCTTATAAACGGAATGTCCAATATTGTTTTAAACCCAATACTATCTTGACTAAACCGAACATGTCATCACCAATCCTCAATTAAACATAGCCTGATCACCTATGTTTAATTCAGGAAGGATCATGCTATGACGGGAATAGTTACCTCAAGAATTTTGTACTTCAAAGCGAATAATTCACATCTCGACTGTCAAAGTTAAATAGTTTCTCGACAAGGTCTCAAATTCATGTAGGAACGTGAAAACAAAAATCAAGCGTAAATACCCACACCTTTTCTAAAATCCATCGGGTAACTCTAAGTGAAAACCGAGGACGGTTTTCTTTCCAAGGCGGGGAGGATGTGACAAACGGTAATTTTCCAACCAATATTTTAATAATAAATGTTAATTTATTATTACCTAACCATTTGATTGAGCATTCATGAGCTTGTATAACTAATTCGGGGAGCAAACCCGCACACTGTAGCTCACAGTAACTCATTACATTGGCCATTTTATCAGAAACATGTGAATGATTCATTTTCTGACTACTACTGAGTATTTATGTACCACAACGAGAATCATCTCCCACACGACACCACACGCGTACCGACCCAACCCTAGTAACGGCATGAATCCAATATTGGTTATCCGGAATCAATAATTGTGTTTTTATATTACTTTTACAAAAACGTTCTCATAAATCATATTTTTTTCGCGCTCACGCTAACCTGGAATCGAACTCCAATTTCACCGGAGCTCAACAGGACACGGGGTACATTTAAATCCCCACAAGTGTTATAAAAACTAAAAATTCAACACTCACCTTTTATTTAATTAAACCCACCCCACTAACTTTATACATATTTTCGTATATATAAACGTTAAAACGTTTTTCTTATCTCCCTTATCCCCACAACTGCATCTCCCTCTCTCCTCTAGATGTCGTCATCTTCAACCTCTGGATAACACAGATCTGAGTTCTTCATCTTGATGACAACTAAAAACCAAAGGGCTCCCTAGCGTCCTTGAAGCCCCACAGTCTGATCTCTCTTGTCTAAACCCTAGAAGTCAACACATCCAACCAAGATAGATTATGAAGCTAAGGACGATAGCATCCTTTTTGGGCTGTAGGTCGACTGAATACGAGGATTGAAGGGTCAAACACTCCTTGTCTATTTTTGTTATAACCCCAGGTCGATTCACAAGCAAGTCCACACACTCAAATCAAAACAAATTCTTTGTTGGTTTACAAGGGCAAACATTCTGTGGAAAGAGATATGGATTGCTTGCTTACGCTAACCTGGAATCGAATTCGAGTTTTGATCTTCTTGGTCTCCTTTGTAATCAAATCTATTCTTCTGTAAAGATTATCTTTTTACTCTATACCCAATGGTTTCTTGAGCTAATATAATGTAAAAGTTGTGTGTGATATATGTATGTAAATATAGCAAAGATTTGAAACTACACATGTGTTTCTTGAACTTGTGTACAATCGACATGTATATACACATAGGTTTAATGTTTTTGTTGTTGCGCTTGTTTGGTAGATTTGGCTAAGTAAAATACTAATAAGCATTAGAAAAATAATCTTTAGCTTATTTGCTTACTATTCGACATTACTTAAATTTTGATAAGATAATTAACAAATCTTGGACTAGATAAGCTAACTAGAACTGGAACTATAAAAGATTAAGGTTGGCTCATGGATTAGAAGTGCTTATTTTCATTTTGCTCATTTCTTTACTTTTGGCTTATCATATTAAGTTTTGATTGTGGTTGTTTTTGTTGGAGTCGAACCCACTGTGGGTCAAACCATAGTGGATGGGTTAGGTTTTGATGTTGCACATGGTCACTAATAGATTTATTGCTAAGCCTCAAATTTGTTAGACTAAAATAGGATTGGGTGTTGTTTTGATTTTGGTCGTGACCCACTGTTGGGACAGTGGGGTAGTTTTGATTTCACTCTTTTCTCCCCAAAGTATATTTTGGCCTTGTTTCTCCCTTCCAAACTCGCAAACATAATGGTTTTAGTAAAAGACTTTAATGTGATTTGTTTTGTAATGTGTTTGGCTTGGTTTATTTTTCATTCTTGGCATATGTGAAATTATGTTTTTCGGCTAAATCATTTGCTGTCATAATTTAAATTATAGGATTTGGGTGACTTAACAATGTTTTCACCAGCTAAAATGTTAATTTTTTGATAGCTCATTTCGTATAGATAAATTTTCATATAAAGAACGTCGAAAACGGACATATAACTAAAAAGATACACCCGAGTTAAGATTGATAAAATACAAAAATTTTAACAGCAATTTCATAAAAATTTACTTGCTGATATGATTTTAAAACGAGGTTTCGGACCCTTTCTATTCCGAACCGGCTTAAGTGTAAAACCCGAAAGTTGTCCGGAATAATGTTTTACTTCAAAATGTCAGATTTTTAAGCCTGAAAGTGTAAAACGATGGATTTAAGCTTGGTCAAAGTCGGGCAATTTTTCTAAAAAAGTCAAAGTATCATTGAAATTTTGACAGCAATCTCATAAAAATTAACTTGCTGATCTGATTTTAAAACGAGGTTTCGGACCCTTTCTATTCCGAACCGGCTTAAGTGTAAAACATGAAAGTTGTCCGGAATGATGTTTTACAAAAGATAGCGAGATTTTTAAGCCTGAAAGTGTAAAACGAGGGATTTAAGCTTGGTCAAAGTCAGGCAATTTTCCTGAAAAAGTCAAAGTACCATTGCTGTTGGGAAATTAAATTGGTGTTTTTAAGCGTTTTCGAGTCCGTTTGAGCTTTGAAAACCTTAGCGAATGTTATAGTATCACTTATAAACTACTAGGGAGCATTAGAAACCCTCTCAATTCAATATTTCGTAAGGGTAAGGCTTATTAAAAATATAAAGGAGTGTTTGGAATTGCTTACTTGTCTTGCTTATTTTTACTTTGGTTTAATTCCTGGCTTATTCGACTTATTTGATTTCGACTTATTTCGTCATATTATCTCACGACTTGATACGACGTAATCGACTCACTCGACTCATGGTTACTCGACGTTGATGTACGATATACGTTAAAATTTACTAAACATATTTTATAAACACATTATAAATTATAACTATAATCAAAACTTAAGTTTTCGCACCATTAGTCCATACCTCATAATCAAACTAAACGAAACTTATCCTGAATAACAACGGTATATTATTCATCGTGACTCTTAGTTACCACGTACAATTAAAACATATACTCGGGTCATACCCCAGTTTTCTAGAGACCCTACATTTATAATTTACACATATATTTTTAAAAATCTTTTAATAAAACCATTACTTAAAGTATAATTCTTACATACTTTTATCACCAACTAATATTTGATTTTATATAAATATATATATACTTTTAAACGACATTCTTATAATCCGACTTCGTCTTCATTTACATGTGTTA